>CM077674.1:265249403-265849403 GCA_039707655.1 Elymus sibiricus
TCCGCAGGAATAGCAAGCATTGGAAAAGAAGTTGTTTAGGCCTTCTTCATCTGGGTCTTCAACAACTTCCTTCATCACAGGGTCTTCTAAACTTTCCTTCATGGCGCCGTTGTGGGGGCTCCGAGCTCCAACCAGTTGGCGTAGCCGACGTAGGCGAGGGAGGGGAAGCCGGTGGACAAGTCGGGGCGGCGAGGGGGGTGCGGTGGCCGTGCGGTTTACGACGGCGACGCCATGGCGCCGTTCTGGTGTGGGAGGAGAATGACGTAGAGAGAGAGAGAGAGAGGTAGCTAGGGTTCATCCACGAGGTCGAGGGGGGTCTTTATCCACGCGGGGAGCCGCCGGATGGTCGACAGCAGCCGCATCCGTGCGTGGACGGCTGCGCGCGCACGGCCGCACGCCATGGCTTCGGCCTGGCGCGAGGAAGGAGAAGGCCTCGGCAGGCTGGGCCGATTTGCACTGTGCACTCAAGGCCCAGCGTGCCAGTGAGTTTCTGTCTTTTTCTTTTTCTTTTCTTCTGTCTTATTCCTTTTCTCTCATTTGCAAAATGTTTAGCCAATATTTGGGTTTTGTAAAATACGTGACTTAGCTCAATAATTATAGTGCAATATTTACTACTGCCAGAAAATGATTTGGTGACCAGATGATTTCATTTAAATTTTTGTTAAATAAAACGGGATTAAATATTGCTGTTTGGTACTGTTTTTGGATGATAAGGTCATCTAGTGATTTTTAGTGATGTTGTTTTTCTTAACACAATTAGTTATGGATTATTTCCTATTTAATGAACATTTTAGGTTTTCAAATTTGAACAAATTTTATTTTTTTTTACTTTAAATTTGAATTTCATTTTGAACTGGAATTTGAAATGAGATATGATTCAAATGATGATCAAGCATTGTTAAGCATGGTGACTTGGCATGATTAAGAGGTGATCACTGTGCTTAATACATGGGAATGTTACAATTCTCCTCCTCTAAAAGAAATTCTTGTCTCGAGAATTCAGGAGGTAGTTAGGAGAAGGTCGGGGTATTCATACCAAGGATGCTTCGCATGGGCCCGCGGGAGAACTTCCCATTAACGGATTGTGCAACGATTCACTTCTAATGTCATGTGTGAATGCAAAGAATTTTAGCGTAAATTCGAACGCGATGCTCCTAGATCAATTAAAACAGGAGGTGGTATTGGGTGAACAAGGATAGTACCGTTCACAGTAGCAAGCTGATCTTGAGCTTCATTCAGTTCAACATGGTAAGCTTGACCACATACGTAGAAAGGTCTGGCATTGTTGTTGCGGGGCTGGTTGTTGCCATGGCCATATCCACGGCCAGCAGGGGGAAGTGCAAGTTGATTCTGGTTCTAAGGGCATTCTCTGGAACAGTGACCTAGACGACCATACTTGAAGCAAAGCCCATTATTGGGACGGGGCGCAGGAGCTCGAAGCGGTGGAACCTGAGGTCTTGTCTGCCCCGGCGGTGGAGGAGGTGCAGCTGGATGGTACATGCTATCTGGAATCCAGATACGACGCTTCTGCGATGATGAGCCCATAGATGAGCCAACGTCATGGTGGCGCTTGATGGCATTCTTGTGTTCCATCTGAGCGGTCTCAACTTGGATAGCCTTGTTCACCTGGGTGGCGAAGTCGGTGAAATCATGAACAACAAGTGCAAGCTTGAGGTCTGGGTGAAGTCCGTTACGGAATTTCTCCTGTCTACGAGCATCAGTGGCAATGTCTTCTTCAGCATAGCGGGATAATTCAAGGAATTCCCGCTGATAAGGTTCGACAGTTTTATTGCCCTGAGTGAGGTTACGAAACTCTGTTTTCTTCTGGTCCATGATTCCCTGAGGAATGTAACGGGCACGGAAAGCAGTCTGAAACTCGATCCAGGTAACGACTATCCCAGCAGGTAGTGAACGCCTGTGGGTGTCCCACCATTGAGTAGCTGGACCCTTCAAGAAGTAGGACGCAAAGGTGACGAGGCTGTCAGGGGCGACAGTGGCAGATTCCATCTCGAAGGAGATGTCGCGAAGCCAGTCATCAGCATCTAGTGGCTGTTCAGAGTTGCGGACGCACAAACTCCTGCAGAGTTATTGGAGCAGGTTGCTGGTCCTGAGCATTCTGGTTCTGGTTTGGAAACTGAGCCATGATTCCAGTCATGAACTGACGGTTTAGCTCGAATTGTTGCATCATAGCTGCCATATAGTCTGGCGGGGGTGGATCGTTGGCAGCACGGCCACGACCATGACCACCTGGTCTAACCATCCTGCTAAAGATTTAACAGGGGGTAGTTTAGTAAAAACCACTGCAAGTGTTTAGAGACATGCATGATGTAACACGACAGTGAACAAGTAGTGCAATAGATTCATAACAGTAGCCAATTAAGACATACAGATCCATACACAAAGTCGGTTACATGCGGACAGCATAAGTCCGGAAATTCAAACAGCTAGACATACTAGGCGGCGCGCAGGCATGCGATAGGGAATACAACAACAGGACATAGCAAAGGCTACATCAACGTCGGGGAATACCACTGAAACCAGGTAACTGCAGGTGCGGACGATAAGTGTCCACAGCGGAAAGGTCCTGCGCTCCGTGATTACTCTGATGCAGAACCCGATCTCGAACTAGGGGGAGAGGTCCATGTGTGGGTGTGCGACCTCCAACAGCAAGCCAATCGATACCTGCAGGCATCTGAGTCCTGCGCGGGTAAAGGATGTACTCTGGCTGTATCCCTGCCCGAACAGCTGGCAGCAACTGTGTCATAGCCTCGTAGAGACGTGCGCGAGTGGCAAACAACTCGACGGCAAGAGCCCGGGCTGTGCGATCTAGAGCCTGAGTGCACTGAATCAAAACCTGCGAGTCGTATCGACGTCGCTCGTAAGGGGCACAAACAGCTGTGTAGTATCCTGTATCCTCTCTAGCAGGGGTATACGGGATGTAACGGAACTCGGAGTCATCCAAGCGACTATGCTCGCCACGAGGACATGCGACAGCAGAATGGGCAGCGTCATGGACTGCCATATCAATCGTCACGCCGATACCGTGAAAAGTGTGCAACTCAGTGTCGGAGTCGTCCCGCTGATCAAAGATACGAACATCGGCATGGTACTGCTCCTGGTTGAACTCGTGGAAATCCTCGTAAACCATGTACTCGGGGTACCAGCGGTAGCCCAATCTGGTGAGGAGGGCGATTAGGATAGCTAGAAAACCAGTCGCATCACGAGCACAAGTCCGAAGTACAAGCTGCGTCGTGGGACGCGGCGGGAACAAGCGATCCATCTGAAACAGAGGAAATTTCAAGAATGTCAAATGACAGTGAGTGAATTCTTGCATCGTGCATTTAAGGAAGTAATTTGCAGATATCCAAAGCTCCGGGTGGACGTGATCACGAGAACCTAGAGTCAGAGTTAGTAAAATTTTAACCCGAATAGAAGAGAGAGTAGAATCCCAGAGTAAAGGTGCGGAATAAAAGATCCTAATACCACCCATTGGCGACGTGGGCCCGTAAGCCACACAGCCATGTTAGTAAAATAATTTTCAAAGTCTAGACTCAACTTCGGCCAAGGAGTTGGAAAGGGGCTTCCTACAGGTAGTCGGCTCTGATACCAACTTGTGACGCCCCTGACTTAATCGTGCACTAATCATACACGCAAATGCACACGATCAAGCCTAAGGACTCACAGGAAGATATCACAACACAACTCTAGACACAAAACAAAATAATACAAGCTTTATATTACAAGCCAGGGGCCTCGAGGGCTCGAATACATAAGCTCGAGTTACACAAGCATCAGCGGAAGCAAAAGTATCTGAGTACAGACACAAAGTTAAACAAGATGCCTTAAGAAGGCTAGCATAACAACGACACTGATCGAAAAGGCGCAGGCCTCCTGCCTGGGAGCCTCCGAATCTACTCTTGGTCGTCGGCGGTCTCCACATAGTAGAATGCTCCACCGGAAGTGTAGTAGCAGCCGTCGGCGGTAGCAGCTGGCTCCTGGGATCCACCATCTGGTCGCAGCAATCGGGTATGGGGGAAAAGAATAGCAAAGCAACCGTGAGTACTCATCCAAAGTACTCGCAAGACTGACATCAGAACTATGCTAAGTATGCATCGGTATCAAAGGAATGGGGCTATATCTTTGGACTAATCTGCAGAAATGCCAGAATAGAGAGAAGGCCTAGCCTATCGAAGACTAGCATCTTCAGCGTCTTGCAGCATTAGAAGAGTGCAGATTAGCAGCATAACATAAAGTAACAAGCATGTAGTAGCAAAGCCTAGAGATCCTTCCTCGACTCCCTGCGAGAAAGCGATCCCGGAGCTTACAATTAAATTAACATGTATCCAGTTCAAGTTGTAGTAGATCGGGATACAACACTGAGCGTCCTGTTACCGTGGACACGGCTATTCGAACAGATAACTTCCCTACAGGGGTGCACTACTGTTACCCAACACGCTCGATTAACTCTGGCCGGACACACTTTTCTCGGTCATGCCCGGCCTCGACTGATCGACGCACCGTAGCCCTACCTAGAGCTCAGCAGAGAGGTCCCCGCCGGTCTACATCCTAAGTGCTCAGGGGTCCTGGGCCCATCGCCCTTTGCACTCCGGGTCGTTGCGCACATGGTTAGATCCAGGCACCACCTCTGTCCTGGATGGCGCCAATCCTGCCGTGCCGCAATGCTGAACTGGACGTCTGACAGAGCTTTCGGCTGATACATACGGCGCCGAGGGCCCCATTAAACCATTATCCCACGTGGTGGTAGTGCGTATAGGCCAGTGGCCAACTCAGATCAATACCCAGATCCGTTAGCGAATTATTAGGAGCTCGCGGTGACGATCAGTACTCCTGTCACCCCGTCTCGAGGAAGTGCAACAAGGGCCAGGCCCATCCCTCTCTAGGGCGGTCTCTGCCTGCCCGGCAGCGCCTCGTAATTATCTGGCGGGTACCCTCACGGTCAACCCGACTTCGCATCTCTTGCGGGTACCCCTCGGGGTTGACCCAACTTTATTCAGTAAATGTAGCAAAATCCCGGTAACTGTGTGTTCAGAACATCAAGGAGGAATCCGAGGAATCACCCTCGTTGGATTCCTACTCGATGTACCCGTCAGGGCGAACCCGGAGGATTCACCCTCGATGGTATTCACACTTGCGGGGTTGCACGACAGAAGCCTCATCGGAGGTGGAGGAAGAGGAATCACCCTCGGTAATCCACGTCCGACTAGCTGTGCTACAAAGGCATCATCGGGAGTGAGTTAAGAGGTATCACCCTCGTTACTCGAGGATAACTCCGTAGAGTCGAACAACTTAGGGGGTGTGCGGTGCTGTGCTGGTCTCAGCCCGTCGATCACATCGATCAGGACATTAGTAACTAAGCGGGGCAACTAGAGCAAGGAGGAGGGGCCACCGATGGATTATCAACCAAACTATACTACGTATCTCGGATAACAGGCAGGTATCAATAACAGTTACAAAAATAGGCTATGCAGCAGAATAGGATAAAACAGAGCAGTAGCAAATTCTAATGCAAGCAGGAGGGAGAAGGAATAGGTGATATAGGCATGCGTCAAGGGGGTTTGCTTGCCTGGTTGCTCTGTGGCAAAGGAGGGATCGTCAGGGATGTAGTCGGTCTCTTGGGCAGCGTCGGTCTCGGGGTCTACCGGAGAGAAGAGGGGGAAGAAACAATAAATACAAGCAACAATTGCAATCACAGATGCATGGCACAACAGCACGCTATCCGAGGGGTGCTCTAATACAGTACTATGCAAGTTAGTGGGAGCGGGAAACATCTGGAGGTGTTTTACCAGCTCCGGGCATTTATCGGACTGATGAATCGGAGGGGAAAGTTCCATGTTCACCAAGTTAGAGAGGTGTGGCAGGTATGGGAGTGGCATATTCGGATTCTTCATATTTTTCTGATCATTTTTCATATATAAATTATTTTCATCCGAGTTACGGTTTATTTTATATGATTTTTCAAATTTTTACTGAATTTCTGGAATTATTTTAATTATTTAAATTCGAATTATCCGAAACAGTGTAAGGTGACATCAACATGACGTCAGTGTGACGTCAGCGGGTCAAACCCAGCTGGGCCAGGTCAAACCTGACCATTGGGTCCCACTGGTCAGTGAGACAGTAGTTAATTAGGGGTTATTTAAACTAACTACAGATTAATTAGGCGGTGGGGCCCATTAGTCAGTGACTAATTAGTAATTAATTTAATTAACAAATTAATTAACCTTTTATTTATTTATTAAAAATGTTTTAAACGGTGGGGGCCGTATGTCAGTGGCCCACGGGTGCCCAGTCAGCTGTTGACTGGGTCAACCCAGTCAACTGGGGCCCGCGGACAGCGGCACAGGGGGAGCCCGTGCAGCCACGTCAGACGCCGGCACCGGAGAGCGCTCCGGCGAGCCCGAGCACGGCGGCGAACTCCGGCGAGCTCGGATTTGCTCTACAGAGCATCATTTCCCGCAGGGTTTGGCTCTCTGGAACGAGCACTCAGGCGCGCGTCAGATGGTGGCGGTCTCGGCGGCTGGGGTGGCCGGAACAGGGCAGTGCGACGACGGCGGGCGGCGGCGGCTACGGGTGGCGATCGGGGATGGCGTTGCAGCGCGGTAGCGAGCGAACCAATGGGCTAGGCGAGGCCTACGCGGTGCGGCGAATCTAACGGGCATGAGCCCGTGACCAAATGGTCACCGGAGACTCGCCGGCGACGAGCTCCGCGGCGATGGGTTCAGCCAAGAAGAATGCAGTGGCTACGGTGCGAAGGAGAGCTCAGGGTGAGGGGGAGAGGGACACGGTGCTCACTGGGGTCCCGTAGACGTGCAAAGGCGGGCTCGGGGAAGTGCGACGGCGGTGAATCAAGGCGGCGAAGTCCGACGCCCGTAGGTTGAAGATGAGCTCGTCGGCGTCGATGTGGGGGCTCCGAGCTCCAACCAGTTGGCGTAGCCGACGTAGGCGAGGGAGGGGAAGCCGGTGGACAGGTCGGGGCGGCGAGGGGGGTGCGGTGTCCGTGCGGTTTACGACGGCGACGCCATGGCGCCGTTCGGGTGTGGGAGCAGAACGATGTAGAGAGAGAGAGGTAGCTAGGGTTCGTCCATGGGGTCGAGGGGGATCTTTATCCACATGGGGAGCCGCCGGATGGTCGACTGCAGCTGCATCCGCGCGTGGACGGCTGCGCGCCCACGGCCGGACGCCATGGCTTCGGCCTGGCGCGAGGAAGGAGAAGGCCTCGGCGGGCTAGGCCGATTTGCACTGTGCACTCAAGGCCCAGCGCGCCAGTGAGTTTCTGTCTTTTTCTTTTTCTTTTCTTCTGTCTTATTCCTTTTCTCTCATTTGCAAAATGTTTAGCCAATATTTGGGTTTTGTAAAATATGTGACTTAGCTCAATAATTATAGTGCAATATTTACTACTGCCAGAAAATGATTTGGTGACCAGATGATTTCATTTAAATTTTTGTTAAATAAAACGGGATTAAATATTGCTGTTTGGTACTGTTTTTGGATGATAGGGTCATCTAGTGATTTTTAGTGATGTTGTTTTTCTTAACACAATTAGTTATGGATTATTTCCTATTTAATGAACATTTTAGGTTTTCAAATTTGAACAACTTTTATTTTTTTTACTTTAAATTTGAATTTCATTTTGAACTGGAATTTGAAATGAGATATGATTCAAATGATGATCAAGCATTGTTCAGCATGGTGACTTGGCATGATTAAGAGGTGATCACTGTGCTTAATACATGGGAATGTTACATCATTACTTCCCACTCTATTCCATTTGATTTGAAGAAGTCATATTATCTTCTCTCACGAAAATCCTTGGGTGGCTTAAAGTATTTCATTTGGATTGTTTTCAAATGAAAATTCAAATCTTTTCAAAAGCCCTTTTCATTTCAAATGGAAGAAGTCATGTCATCTTCACTCAAGGCTTTCGTTTTGAAATGAATTTGAATCTCTGGGGATCCAAATGCAAGGTGAAAGTTTGGGAAAGTCATTTCATTCACTCTCATTAAACTTTCAAAACGTTTGAAATTTCACTCACTTTCAGTCAATCAATCAAACAAACAATCAATCATATTAATTTATTTAATATAACATTCCAAAATTTAGAATTTTGGGATGTTACACATCCGGACGTCCGTGACGCCATTGGAGAACGCAGAGACGATGGCGGCGTCGGAAGCGCGTGGGATCTTGTTGCGCACTTGGCTGAAGCACTGGATGTACTTACGGAGAGTCTCGTCAGGGTGTTGGCGCATGGTGCGCAAGTCATTGAGCATGAGGGGGCGCTCGTGGGTGCCCTTGAAGTTGGCGATGAACTGCTTGCATAGCTCGGCCCACGAAGAGATGGACGCCTCAGGAAGGTTCATGAGCCAGGAGCGTGGTGCGTCCTTGAGGGCCATGGGGAACCAGTTCGCCATGACCTTGTCGTCCCCGTTCGCCGCCTCGATGCTCGGGGTGTAGAGCTGCAGGAACTCCGTGGGGTTGGGGGTGCCGTCGTAGCGAGCAGGCAGGTCCGGCTTGAACTTCGTGGGCCACACCACGCGGCGTAGCTCTCGGGTGAAGGTGCGGCAGCCCCCGATGCTGGAGGTGACGCCGCCAGCGAGGGCGGCACGGTTCTGGCGAACGGCCGCTGCGACCTCCTGGATGGTGCGGTCCTGACGCTGGCGCTGCCGCTCGAGGAACACGCGTGCGTCGGGCGGTGCGCGCCTGACGATCTGGCAGCTCTCGTTGTAGGGGTCCGACGAAGACGCGTTGCGGGACGGCTCCCGCGCCCGCGCGCCACAGTGGCGCCCGGCGTCCCCGTTCGACAGAGGAGGCGGTGGAGGTGCGCTATGTGCCACTTCCCCGACGCGAGGCGACGGAGGGCGGAGTGAGTGAGAAGCCGCAGGGGCATCTCCGACGGCGTTGACGAGCTTGGTGGTGCGGCCAAGCCAGGCGTCGTAGCCGGCTTCGATGGGATGAAAGCGCAGCAGCTCGCGCGCCATGAGCAGCGCGGCCTGCAGGCCCGGCGGCTCACGGCGGGCAAGCAAGGACGCGGTGGATGTGTGGCCGGCCGCCTACACGGATGGGTGGAGGGAGGAAGCCTGCTGCTCCCTTGCAGCAGGGTCGGTGGCGGCACCGGTGCGGCGACTGCGGTTGTCACGGGCGACCGGCTCCATCTGGGCCACCCTGACCGCCCGGCGCTCCGCGCGCTCACGGTGAGCGTCGGCCATGGTGTTGCTGAGGTGGACCAAACGAAACGGAAGCAGGCCCCCTACCTGGCGCGCCAAATGTCAGAATCGGGGCTCCGGTCACCCTGGTTCGAACTCTGGGGCGTGCTCGTTTCTATCCGCTCCGCGGCGACCACGGCGAGACTACGGCGTGAGCGCACAAAGCACAGGGCACGACAGGGAACACAACAGCTACCCAGGTTCGGGCCACCTCGCGGTGTAAAACCCTACTCCTGCTTGTGGTTTGGATTATGGTCGGCAAGAAGGTTCTCGCGTACAAGGTTGAATACGAAGGGCTCTCTCTTTCTATGGTGGCAGCACTGCCCCTTTTATAGCCGCCTTGGTCCTCTTCCCCTGAAAATGTTGGCGGGAAGGGTCGCCACATACAACGACAATTTGAAAGGGGACTGGCGCCCAGGCTTATCCTGACTAAAGTTGGTCTTCGCCTGCAAAGGTGTTATCCATGACGCGCCGGTGGGCTTGGTGACGACCTCCGCCCTGCGCGCCTTATTGTCCTGGTCTTCTTTCACCAAACGGGCAGTCTTTGGGACTTGCTTTGGGGATGGGCAGCCAGCGCTGCCCCCTTAGCACCAAAGAGGAAGCCCTCTCTATCCGTGCCTGCTGGTACGGCTCCTGTCGCTGCTCGTCGCCAAGCGCGTCACCCACGTGGTTGGCACTGGACCGCGTGACCGGCGCCAGGCGACGCCCGCCTTGGGTGGCCTTGGGAGACCGCCTCGGGAGGCCGCCTCGCGAGGGGGCCTCGCGAGGCCTCCTGCTGTCGCTGCTGCAGCTAAGTCTTGGTGGTCCGCTCCATGCGGAGGGGTCCGCGTGAGGCCGGCGCCTCGCGAGGAGTCTTGCTTTGCGGCGCCCATGACTGGGCCGCCTCGTGGGCCTTCGCCAGGTGTTGCTTCCTGGGCCTGCAGGCAGACAGGCCGTGGTACCCCGGTTCCCACTGGCCCGACAATCTGCATCTCATTTTGTGCCCACTCTTGTCGTTCGGTCATCCATGATATTTATCCTGTTGTCTTACTGTGTCACCATCGTCATAGCCAAAGTTGTGAGCTACTATACTCGGACGATCATCTCATCTTTCTTTGAAAGATTTGCTTAGTCTCTTTCGTTGTATTACCTTTCGTCAAGTTCAGTCTATTTTTATTCAGTGCTTTGTCTATCTAGTTGTGTTCCGCTGCTGTGTTTGGTTTTGATTCAAAGTTTCGAAAGAAATTTTGTATCTTCCATTCACCCCCCTCTTGTCGATATACTCTCGGTTCTAACAATTGGGTCTCCTTGTCTTTGCTTATTAAAGGTCTAACCACCTTGGAGTTTTGAGTATGTCTCGCATGCAAGTAGATCCAGGCACTCTGAAAGATTTCCTATCTTCGGTGGAAATGACTATCTCTACTGGCAAGGTAGAATGAAGATTAAACTTCAAGCTATCAGTGAAGAACTATGGTAGATTGTGGAAAACGGATATACCATTCTGCATCCAGAAACACCTATACCTGAAGATGAAGCTAACATTAGGCTAGCTAACATTAGCCTGAAGATGAAGCTAACATTAGGCTGGATGCTCAAGCGAAGGATGTCATATGCGATAGCATCTCCAAAAATGTG
The DNA here is from genome assembly GCA_039707655.1 of Elymus sibiricus. Lineage (NCBI taxonomy): Eukaryota > Viridiplantae > Streptophyta > Magnoliopsida > Poales > Poaceae > Elymus > Elymus sibiricus. The sequence goes on from CM077674.1 coordinate 265,260,242, forward strand.
TTCATTCGATTCAGAAGGCCAGAGACAGCCAAACAAATCTGGCATGCCATCAAAAACGTTCATGAAGAATTTGTTGCCAGAATTGATGCTCACACCGATATGCTTCATGCCATGTTCGCCCACTTTAGAAGCCTCTGAAAGGAAAGTGTCATGGAGTGCACTGTTCGCCTAAGCAATATTGTTGAAAGACTACACCAACGTGGAGTTGAGTAGATTACCGATCAAGATGTAATCAACCAACTGCTCAGTTCTCTCGACGAATCCTTTGAACCAATAATTGCCAAGATTAAAGAAAGACCTGACTTTGAAGATCTTCGATCAGTTGAAATAACGGAACTATTGGCCATTCACGAAGAACTGTTGGAAAAAGAGAACAAGCAGTCTAATTCTTCTTCAAAAGAGGAAGGTGAAGTACCATCCAATTACATCAGCTCACATGAAGAAGAATATGAGAATCAACACACCATCACGAGAGATTTGTAAGAACTCATAGAATGGTCAACAACCTCAGGATTCAAAACTTATGCTTATCCAGGCCACTAGAGGAAGAGCACTCAAACTCTTCAAGACTACCTCCTCTAGACATCTCATGTTACAAGTGCAAAAACTTGTGTCATTACATCATCGACTGTCCTACATGGGAAATGGAAGTCAAGCCTAGCAGAAGATGGCTTGCACTCTGGATTCATGTGTGCAGACCGTCACACTAAGCTCACGAAGAAGAACGACCCTTCTACATCTTCTTCAACGAGACCAATCACTAACACGAATGCAAACGCTGTAGTTGAATCCAACATGAAGAGAATGTCTCTTATGCCGGACTGACAATGGACTCCGAAGATGAAATATCATAATCCGAATCAGATGAAGATGTGATGAGCTCTACCAAAATCTAGGCCAAGGCAACGCCTTTGTTGCATTCGAATTGCATGAATCCTCGGGCTACTCCAACAATGGTTCGAGTGATGACGAATCAATGACATTCTGCCTCATGGCAAAAGCTTTAAGCTATCAGGTACCATCAAAATGCCAGAAATCTATTGACCTGAATACATTCTCTCCAGAGAATGTGATCTATACCAAACTTGTTAAAATGGCTAAATCTCAACAATATGCTCTTGAAAGACTTGAGAAAACCCTCAAGAAATCTGAAGGATTGCTAGTCGAAGAGATGAAGAAAAATCAAGTGTTGATGAAAGAGCACGATACTCTCTCTTCAACATTCGATGATCTATCCTCTCGTTATAATTCTCTTTCGGTTGACTTTGAGAGTCTATCACATGATCTCCTAAACAGGAATCAAGAACTCGAATCACTAAAAGATTCTTATTATGAGCTCATGAAATAGAAGGCTTCTCTCTTCGAGCAAACTAAAAAACTTCCTGACAACTTTGTGCCACCCTGTCTAAAATGCCTAGAGCGCAGCAACGCTGATTCCACGGCTGGAACATCTGTTGCTGCCACTAAGAAAATTGCAACTACTATGAATGATGAAACTAACTCCTCCTCCGAGGAATTTGTTGCTATCTAAGATGAAAATTTCAGGTTAAAAAGTTTACTACAAGCTGGGATGATGAAAATCCTCAAAGGGCACCAAATCCTCTGTGATGTGCTCAAGAAGTCAATACTGCACAAGAATCCTAGAAAAGAAGGATTGGGATTCGAGAGAAAGCTCAATGCAGATGGAACATACTGGACCCCTTAACAATATCCTCGAAAAAGTTGGGTTCTTGCCAAGAGTAAAACTCTTGAATCTGCATTACTGTCGGGATATGACAGTCCCATTCCTATTGACGATGATGAGTCTATTGACTCGAACTACAAGTTATCCAAACAACAGAATGGTAAGATATTTGCTCGGTACATTGGCACTAACTGTAGGACAGGTTCACCCAAGGAGCAAATTTGGGTTGAAAAATCCATTATTGAAAATCTCTCTGTCACTGTCAATCTAACCATGCAGGGCAATTCTCTTCGGAGAAATGAACACCATTCGCAGTATGGAACTGCAAATCCTTCGAAAAGAAACTGGCTGAATGACCGACAGAAGGAGTACATGCATACTTCTTCAAATCACTATGTTCACATCTCTGGAAACAATTTCAATGCCTATTCATATGATTACTCTCACGTTACACAGGTGAACTCCAGAGGTTATCGAAAAAGAACATCTCCTGCTCGACCGAGTCAATTGAGGTCACCACCTCCCACCAGAATGTGGGTGGTGAAAGCTAACTATCTTTTGATTACTTCCTTTAGTGATCTGGAAATGGAGCAGAAATGATTCACGCCTATTTCCCCAGAGATGACCCTGAGTTATTGAACCCACGGGAGGAAGCCCCCCTTTAAGCTAGGGTCTCCAGCAAGCTTTTGTTAAAGAAACAATTCCAGCTTTTGACTGGATTAAAATCAAACAACCTTGAGTTGAACACTTACAATAAAAAGAGGTACGGGTATGAGGTCTTAGTGCTTACAACCATGTATTTGTGTTGGGACCAAGTATGATCTTAATTTGTGCGCTGGAAGTCACCCATTGATACGTCTCCAATGTATCTATAATTTTTTATGGTTTCATGCTATTATATTATCAATTTTGTATGCTTTATATGCCATTTTATATCATTTTTTGGGAACTAACCTATTAACTTAGTTCCCAGTGTCAGTTCATGTTTCCTGCTTGTTTTTGGTTTTACAGAAAATCCATACCAAACGAAGTCCAAAGATGATGAAACTTTTTGACGATTTCTTCTGGACAAAAAGAGACCCGGGAAGCTTTGGGAGGAGGCCAGAAGACATAAGAGGGAGCGACAAGGCAGGGGGCGTGCCCTGGTGCCTTGTGGGACCCCTGTTGCTCTGATTGACCCAATTACATCGCTATAAATTCCCATATTTCCAGAAACCCTTAGGGGAGGTCCCGAAACAATTTTATCGTCGCCGCAAGCCTCTGTTCTTCCGTGATCCCATCTGGAGGCCTTTTTCGGTACTCTGCCAGAGGGGGAACCCATCACGGAGGCCATCTTCATCACCCTTGCTGCCTCCCGGGTGATGTGTGAGTAGTTCCCCCAGGACCTACGGGTCCATAGCAGTAGATAGATCTCTCTCTCTCTCTCTCTCTTGATCTTCAATACAATGATCTCTTGTGAGATCAATCCGATGTAAACTTTTGTTGTGTGTTTGTTGGGATCCGATGAATTGTGGGTTTATGGTCAGATTATTCATTCAAAGTAACTGAGTCTTTTCTGAGATTTATTATGTGTGATTTTATAGCCTTGTATTTCTCTCCAATCTATCTGTCTTCTTTGGCCAAGTAGATTGATTTATCTTCAGTGGGAGAGGTGCTTGGTAGTAGGTTCAATCTTGCGGTGTCCTTACTCTGTGACAGGAGGAGTTGCAAGGCACGTATTTGTATTGTTGCTACTAAGGGAAAAATGATGGGGTTCGAACATATTATTTGGTCCTACTTGGTCTACATTATGTCATCATGCTCCAAGCATTACTATGTTTGTTATGAACTTAATACCTTAAGATGCATGCTGGATAGCGTTCGAGGGGTGGAGTAATAGTAGTAGATGCAAATGGATGTCGGTCTACTTGTCTCGGATGTAATGCCTATATATTGATCATGCCATGAATAGCGTCATAACTATGAGCTTTTCTATCAATTGTCCAACAGTAATTTGTTTACCCACCGTTGCTATGCTCATGAGAGAGATGCCTCTAGTGAACGCTATGGCCCCAGGTCCATTCACTTTATATTTACTAAAACCCTAAAAATACCTTGCTGCAATTTATTTACTTTTATTTTCCTTTTTATTTATCTATCTACCACTATCAGATTTAATCCTTGCATTTAACAAGAACAAGGGGATTGACAACCCTCTTGCCCGCGTTGGGTCCAAGTATTTGCTTTGTGTGCGTGCAGGTACTGTTTATCTTGTTTGCTTGATGTCTCCTACTGGTTCGATAACCATGGTTCTTAACTGAGGGAAATACTATCTGCTACTATACTACATCACCCTTCCTCTTCGGGGAAATCCCAACGCCTATCACAAGTAGCAGAAGAATTTCTGGCGTCGTTGCTGGGGAGACTTCACCAAACAAGTCCAGGTTCCTTCACACACATTTATCATTTACTTGTTCTACTTTCTTTTTGCAATTTGCCTTCTCCTTTTCATCTCCCTCTACTTCTCTAAAAAATTAAAAATACCAAAAATATTTTGTTTGCTTTCTTTGCTTGTTACCATGGCTAGTTCTTCGCTTGTTGCTTCCACCCCTGAAAATGAACTGCTTAATTTTAAACAACGGGGTGGAGAAAGTTAAAGGATGCTTGATATAGGATTTGCAATGCTCAAAATTGATCAACTCGTAAGTAATCCACCACTATTCTTCTTTGAGATTTTTATGTGGGTGTTACTACTTGGTATAGATTTGTGCTTGACACTAATACTGGAGGAAATTTTCTGAGTAGTCACCCTTTGGATGCTTTTAATGCTCCCGGGGATTTAGTGGGATCACCACCTATTACTATTAATGAAACGACATTAACTTTGGAACATGTTATGCGAAGGTTAGAAATTATTGAAAACAAATGCCGACTATAGAACACATCGAAAATTTGGATAAAAAGGTGCACAACCAAGTGATTAAATTTAGCTCTTCGGTGGGAACCACATTATTAAAATTACTAAAGGATAGAGATCCAATCACCGATAGAGTAGAACAAAGTCCTGCTAGAATTGATAAACTGGAAGAGATCATTAATAATTTGGGCTCAGCTTTATCTTCCATTAAAACTAGTGAAAGGACTCCTACGAACAAGAATTCTAAACTTATATATGTTCCTAAAATCAAGGGTGCTTCCTCTAGTAAAGATAAAGAAGATCTAAAAATGATTAGCGTTCACCCCAACTTCATCGATATAATAAAGGAACCTATGCTTGAAAACAAATTCCTTCACTTTGTGCCTAGGAGTATTACTATTGAGAATATGCTTGCTAAACCTCCTAGGAAGTCAAGTTGCATAATTAAGGAACTGGACAAGGATGATAACACGTGAAACTATGCATTATGCCTAGCTAGGGGCATTAAACAATAGCGCTTGTTGGGAGGCAACCCAATAGTTATCTTTATTGCTTTCTTTTTATTTTGTTGAGTCAATGATTATTGCTACTGTAATGATTGTGTATGTATCTTTTCTTTTCAGTTTTGTGCCAAGTAAAGCCTTTGGGATGATTTAGATGATAGTTGATTTAATTCTGTGCAGAAACAGAAACTTTTGCGCCTAGTATTTGATTTTACATTCTGTACTGGAACATGTTTGACAAGTTCTACTCGCTTAACGGCCACGGTATGCAGTGTCTCAACGAAGCCCTCATCACACTTTTACCGAAGAAGCAAGATGCATCCGCCCTCTCGGACTACCGACCTATTAGCTTGATTCATCTGCTGGCCAAGCTCATTGCAAAGGTTCTCTCACTCCACCTTGCTCCGCATCTGGGTCAGCTCGTGCCCACTAATGAGAGCGCGTTCATCGCGGGTGTGCGTGCATGAAAACATCATGTTGGTCCAGCAGACGGCCCGTCAGTTGCATAACCTTCGGGTCCTGAGGGTTCTCCTCAAGCTTGACATCGTGCGCGCCTTCGACTCGGTCTCTTGGCCATTCCTCACCGATGTCATGCGTCATCTTGGTTTCGACAGGCGTTGGATCGATTGGACCACCATTGTTCTCTCCATTTCCAGCACACGAGTTCTCATAAATGGTTCTCTTGGTCCCCCAATTGTTCATGGATGCGGGCTGCATTAGGGTGACCCCATCTTCCCCATCCTCTTCACAATGGCCATCGACCCTCTAACCTCTCTGCTAGTGCATGCCCATCGTCACGGGTTGTTGCAGCGTCTCACCACTCGTCATGCCACCTCGAGCATATCCCTCTATGCCGACGACATCATCATCTTCTGCCACCCAATGCCCCAGGACCTTCGGGCCATCTGCAAGCTCTTGCGTGTCTTCGGAGAGGCCTCCAGACTTTGCACTAAGTTCGCAAAGTGCTCGACCATGCCTATCCGATGCAATGACCCCGAGCTGATCATGATCGGCAACGAGCTATCTTGCGCCATTGTCAACTTCCCTATCACCTACCTCGGGATCCCCCTCTCGATGAGGAAACCTTCTGCAGCATCGCTACAACCCATCGCCGAGAAGCTTATTAAGAAGCTCTCCATTTGGAACGCCGCGTTCCTCTCCTGTGGCGAACGCCTTGCTTTGGTTCGCCACGTCCTCTATTGATGCCCTCCCACATCATGGTGGTCCTTGCTATATGTCCGTCGTGTTGAGGCAGGTGAACCGGATCATTAGAGAGTTCCTCTGGCATGGCCGTAAGGAGACCCACGACGGCCACCGTCCCGTTCACTGGTAGCGTGTCTGTCATCCCCTTGAGCTTGGTGGCCTTGGTATTCCGGATCTCCACTGCCAAGGCATCTCCCTTCGTGTGTGTTGGCTATGGTTGCAGCGCACGGACCCCACTAGGCCTTGGGTGCATCTCCATCTCCCAAGTGATCCTAATGCCTCCTCCATCTTCCGCGCATCCACCTCCTGGTCTGTTGGCAACGGGTGGACCTGCAGATTCTAGATGGATCCCTGGATCGATGGCAAGGCCATCTCCAATCTCGCTCCCTGACTCCTACCACTTGTGCCTCGTCGTCGACGCAAGTGCACGGCGGCTGATGAGCTCAATGGCCGCAGTTGGGTGGTCGACCTCCATGGTGCTTTGACACCAGGAGCGATGGTCGAGTATGTGCAGCTCTAGAGGCTGCTTAGACCCATCTCCCTCTCCAGCTCTCTTGATCACCCTTCCTAGCGTTGGACTACCGACGCTAAGTACTCCGCCAGGTCTTGCTATCGGGCCCTCTTTGTCGGCTCTACCGCAGCCCCCTTCTGGCGCAATACATGGAGAAGTTGGGCCCCCCTTCGCGTCAACGTGTTCACTTGGCTAGCCGATCTCGATCGTTGCTGGATCTTTCTCGCCACAACCTACAACACAACTACCGCTGCACTTTATACGATCAAGACGATGAAACTATGCAACACATCATCATCGGATGCCCTTTTTCGAGGCAAATTTGGCACGAAATTATGGCTTGGGTGCGTGCAACCACCCATGCTCCGTCCGGCAATGAGGAGTTCCTCCCGTGGTGCATGACGGTGATCACAGAGTCACCTGCTGGTCACCAGAAGGGTTTGGCCACGCTGGCTCTCCTCACGGTCTGGTCCATCTGGAGGCAGCGCAATAGGTGCATATTTGATGGCGAGAGCCCCTCCATCTCGCGTCTCATCGCATCCATCCAAGACGAGGCTAGGTCTTGGGCTAGTGCGGGCACGCACGGTCTACACTCATTACTTGTCTTGCCTCATGCGTACAAGACCTTGAGTTGGCATACCCCCCCCCCCCCCCTTGTTCTCTTGTACTCTCCCTATCAATAAAAAGATGCACACTCTAGCATATTCGCAAAAAAAATCTATCCATCAATCTAATAGCACATTGAAGGCATCCAATCTTAAAAAAAGCACATTGAAGGCATCCATCCATCCATCTAGCAAAAAAAAGAGACGAACAAAGGGATGCTCGCCATGGAGGCAGAGGGACGGCGAGCAGCATTGGCATCTAGAAGAGGCAAAGGGGCATCCGGCTACGTCGGCGTTTAGCGGAGGCAGAGGGGTGGCGGGTTGTGTTGGTGTGCAAAGGAGGCAGATGGGCGACCGGCAGCGTCTCTGTCCATAGGAGGAAGAGGGGCAGCCGCGGAAGGGAGCACCAGGGGCGAGGATGGGGCCGGCGGTGGCTAGGACTGGGATGGCGAGGCCGGTCCGGAGACGGCGCGCCTGCCTCGTACCTGGCGGGTCCAGCGGTGGCGGCAAACCTAGCTTGTTTCCCTCGATAGGAACTGGTGGGATTGAGCGATGACTCGCCCGCACGGGTTTTCCTGTAGGAGGCGTTGGTGGCATTCTTGCTGTAAATAGCTGGTACAATAGGTGTACACTCTAATTCAAAACATTTTCTTTTGAGGAACTCTCCAAAATTCTGAGATTCTGAGAAAATCCAAGTTTTTTTTGGAGATTTTGGGTTGCACTAGGATTCTACAAAATCCTCCCAAGATTTTGAAGAGGCAATCGAGTTCTTTTCACTCAGAATTTTCCAGGCCGAGATTCTTCATAACCTGCTCAAAAGAACTGGGCCTAAAGGTGTGTGTACACACAAAGGGGTTGCTCTGTATGTTAAAATAGTCGAAAGAAACGGTTGGGCCTCTTCACGTGTGCCATGGCAAGGGAAATGGGCCCTAGAGAGCAAGGCCCAATGGAAGAAAAGGGAAAATAAATGGAGCGGGAAGATGGCTTGGCCCATATTTGGTGGAGAAGGAAGACGTGTCCGGCTGGGCTTGGTCCATGTGGCTACTGATGTGCTGCGTATTTTTTTGAGCGGAATCCCACTTTCTATTTGGCGCCCTCAATGCCACTTCTTTACCTACTAATAAAGTACGGATTGCTTATGCCCGTTCACTGATGAGTGGATTTTATGCATACTTTTTATAGTATATTCTAGTGCCAAAATCTCTCATATCATATCCATCTAGCACTTATTCAGGTCTCCAATGCATAGTTTTCAGTATTTACTTGTTTTATTAAGTTTGTTGCACACTTTTTATTTTTATTTAGTTTTTATTAGTTTTCCTTTTTTGTGGTCTTTGTAGGTGTGTTGACATGTTCATGGACTTGGGACATCAAAAGAATCAAGATAGGGGTCAAACCGGAGAAGTTCCAGGCACCAGATCAAGGCCCTTTGGAGAGTTTGATGATTTGACATTTCTCAAAGTGTCCAAAATAAATATCCAAGGCCACAAACGCATTGGGCTTTTCTCTAGCAATCCAACAAGCCCAAGAACGTCAAAATCGGAGTTCGTATGAACAAATGGCGACCAAAATACGAAGCAACTCCTGAAGTCCAGAATGAAAGACGGTCTTCCATGCGACCAGAGCCGCTCGTTTCAGCTCCAGACAGCCACGAAAATTGGCCATAACTTTCCAAATTTTGCTCCGATTTCATCCCCGTTTTTCCCTACGAGATCCTTGATGACCAAGGCTTGTTTGGGATGTGGATTTGGCTCCCCTTGAGCCCTTGGATGAAAGGGAGGAGGCTAGATCAACGGAGGAGGCCCGAGGTGGACTCCTATATGAAGACCTCCAACCCTAGCCGCCGGCTCATCTCATCTTCATCCTCCACAAGTTTCATCTACAGCCACCTCACCTCCATTGCAGAAAACTCCACCATAGAGAAGGGCCAAGACAAGGAAGGGAGAAGGGAGGAGGCGCCTCCCACGTCCGGCGCCGGCCGGAGGGCCGGTGCCCTCTTCATCGCCGCCGCCATGCCTCCCTCCATCTCCAACTCTGTGTTGGATTGTAACTTGTCCCTCATCTCTATGTACTCCATCACCATGTTTGAGTAATTCATTAGATCTTGGGGGAATAAGATGCTAGTATGTGCTAGTACCGATTGTCTTGCACGATATGATATCCTCTTTGCATGTTTATGTTAGTAGTCTTCTCGACGTTGGGTGAAGTCGACCATCCAATGTGTGCCAATTTTGCATGGATGGTTATTACTATTGGCTTGTAACTTGTCCAACTCTGTGTTGGATTGTAACTTGTCCCTCATCTCTATGTACTCCATCACCATGTTTGAGTAATTCATTAGATCTTGGGGGAATAAGATGCTAGTATGTGCTAGTACCGATTGTCTTGCACGATATGATATCCTCTTTGCATGTTTATGTTAGTAGTCTTCTCGACGTTGGGTGAAGTCGACCATCCAATGTGTGCCAATTTTGCATGGATGGTTATTACTATTGGCGAACCGTGTGGTTGGCGAGGTGGGTGAGTGACAGGCCCCATCTCCCTTCGTAGCGGATCGTTGTAGTAGGGGGTAAAACGGAGACCACTTTGGCTGCGTCCACGGGGACCTTTTTCCCCTTAATCACCGTCTGATAACCGGAGAGGGGAAGGACGGTGGTGGCGTATGTGATACGGGGCTGCCACGTGTATGCACGTATCTGTACCGGCTTCGCCCACAAAGAGAAACATGTAAAGTGGCTTAGTATTGGTAGAACGAACGTGTAGTGATGATTCCGAATACCTCGAGAACGCCCTTATTACTCAAGCTCCGCCCTTTTATTTTTCCCGTTGTTTTATTTATGTTTTTACCTCCGCGTAGTTGTTTAGTTAAAACCATCCTTATTATCGTTTCCGCTAGCAACCGATGATAGACTATTTCCAAATAACGCTCTGCGTGTGAACGTAGCCACGTAAGTGACGACGTAGCTGCGGGGTTGGTAGTTACCAGTGCAACCACCGCTCCATGTGGGATCGACATACTCTACTTACCGCGAATTGCAATAGCCCTATGCCCTTGCAGGTTATCAAGCTTTTCTGGCGCCATTACCGGGGAGCAAAAGCGCTCGGTTATTACCTTCCCGCTTACACATAGTTTATTTTGTTATTTGTTATTTATCTTTCAGTTTTTCCCTTAAACCAAAAAGAAAAAAAATACTACTAAACATGTCTTTTGAGACGACACTCCAAGAACATATGGAACTTGCTGTGAAGGAAAAGAGATATAAGAGTTTACCATTTTTGGCTACCGATGAAGCAAAGTTGAAGGAATGGATTGAACTAGTCAAAAAATTCACGTCCCTTATGCTCCATTCATATCCGACATCATGTGAAGATTGTGGATCCAAAGAGCACCTACAATATCAATGTAAGTACAATATTGATCCCGCATTAGCAAAATATAATATTCTAAGTAAATCCAATGCTATTGTGGAGGTCTTACAATTTGTGCTTCTTGCGGGTGCTGATGAGGTTCTACATTATATATTGGGTTTGGAGATAAGAGATGCTATCCTTGATACAATTTACATTGAGTTGCAACCTATCCATACTTTTTTCCTAGATAATTTCTGTGATAATGCATTAGTTGTCAATGAAAAAGAGCGGATTGCATCCATTCCGGAAATAGAAAAACTCTTGCAGGAACCATAGGCGGATGAAGAAAAGGACGCAACCAATGAAGAGCAAACAACCCCGAATGATGAATGGCTACAAGAAGTGGTAAGAGATCATGAATTAAATATTTATGAAACTAACTTGCAGCAAGATAAAGGGGATCACAAAGAACAACTGAACTTGGACGAACAAGTGAGCTCACAGAAAGAATCTAGCAAGGAAGGGGAGGACGAACGGTTTTACCGCCTTCTCACAACTGTTAATTTTGATAGTGATTTCTTGAAATTATTTGAAGTGCTCACTATGAACGTATGGCTACTATGGATACGAGGCTATTAAGAGATTTGTTGGATGAATGTGCATTTATGTTATGTTCCTCATATCCAGTCTCTTGCAGGAATTGTAATAATGAGAACCACCTTGAATTCCACTGTGCAAATTCTCCTAACGAGGTCATGGCATATTACCACAGTGGTTGTGATAGTGAATACGATGACGAAACATTAATATATGCTTTATGTGAAGGTGCCTTGATGCTGCTTAAAGAAATTAAACGGGTTGAAACCGATGAATAGAGTGCCATACTTACTGAGATATATCGTGCGGTGACCATCATATTTAATTATTGTGGTAAGTATATTTGTGAATATGATGTGTTACAGGAAAAAGATGAAGAAGAAGAAGAAGAAGAAGAAGAAGAAAAAGAGGAAGAAGAAAAGCACGAGGAAGAGGAGTTCACGATAAAAGAACCCTCCAATATACAAGAACAATAGTATAGTGTAACTCTACTTTAAATGAATTAGATGCTAACAAAACTTCCCATGCAGAAATGTCACCCTCAAGTTGAGGATGATAACTATCATGTTAGCTCAAATGCCAGACTAGAGGAAGAATATACTCTTGATTTATCGATGCTAATGTCCAACTATGCTTCTTTGGACGATTTTCTTATGCAGGGGAAACCATTAAGGAGTGTCGAATTATCCACTCCAAAGGAAGAATGTTATGAAGTGTTCCCCTACAATGGTAGCCAAGGTGACATATTAAAATTTATTCATAAGTCTCTAATCCTTGCATTGCAGAAATACATGGAGACATGTCTTCCTACTCCGGTGCATCAGTTCTCACTTGAGAGCGAGGACCTCTTCACATACATGATGCCGATGCACCGCAAGAGGGTACGACTCCGACCACACTTTTCTATGAGATGCTCCAAACAGTGGTCGCAGGCAAGTCCAACTACACACCGGGTCGATATCCCTTGGGATCCGGGTGGATATATGGAGCATCGAAGCCTAGCTAATGGCTCTGCATAAAGCGCTATCAGAAGGCAGCCCGGAAGTAAGTAGGAGTTTTTACTAGTTTTGTGTCTTTTGAGTTTAGTTTGCGTTCATATTTTTGCATTGGCACTTTGCATGAATTACTATCAAAGTTGTTTTGGTTAAGTCTTCGTTAGGTGAAATTTTTCGTCTGCTCAAAATTTTATATGTGGAACAATTGCACTGTTAGATCTTCTTAATATTTGCCTAGTACAAGTGTTGGAACTAACCCCACAGGAATTTTCGAAGAAAACAAAGTTCTAGACAAAACAGAGGAAAAGACGGCATATTATACGACCGCCCACGGTCATATGCGAGGTCGTATCATGCGAGGGAGGCACCAACAAAAACATCCAGAGCCAACAAAGCCAAAGACGGCGTCCCATACTAGCGCGTATGCTTGTATGAAGCTTGGGCAGAAAGCGGCCAGAGATCCAGAGCGCAAGATGGCGTTTGGAACGAGTGCGAGCGCTCGTATGCGTGCTCGTATGGCTTGGTGCCGACGCCGTGTGCCACAGCAGAGCAAAAGACGGCAGACCGTACGACCGCAAGTGGTCGTACGAGCGCTCGTATGTAGGTCAAAAAATACCCATTTTGTTTATTTCTTCGAGCCAAGGTTAGTGGGTTATATTTTAACCATCCGTTTGCATCCTAACTTCAATTATTCACCCTTTAAGCCTCTTAACCAATAAAATTTATAGTTCTTCATGTTTTCTTTTATTTCCTTTGCCCGGTTGGGTATACGAATTCTGTTCGTATACCGAACCATGTTCTTTTTATCTTGTGTGTTGTTTTCGTAGAGGTTTGGACCTAGTGTGGTGACATGTACGGTATGGTGCCAACCATATGCAAATCCACACAAGCCACTTGGTCACTTCGATTCAACAAAGTCTTCAACTACAAGTGCCCGATTCTACCGGACCATATCAAAAATGTTTGACGAAGTGTAGGTCCATGTCCATTAAAGGAGAGGTTATTTGCACCTCATCGGTAAAAAGTTTTATTACACTTGCTTACATTTAAGCTTGGGGAGGTAACCACTTTCTATACTCTCCTTTAATAAACTGCACTTTCTCTTTTCATAATTTTCTTGAGACTAGTTCTTGCAAAGTTCTAAGCTTGGGGAAGTTATTTTTGCATGTGTAGAGTTTTGTGCAATGATCTTCATCTAATGAATACTATGCAATCATGTGTCCCATTGTTTGATATGCTTGCTTAAGTATGATTGATCTGTATTTGTGTAAGGGAATCACTTGCTCAAGTTAGGCCCCATATTGCCAAGTTAATGTTCTATGCACTTTGTTCAAGTTTTTGCTTAGCTTGAGAACAATCTTGTGATCCTCTGAAAGATATTGCTACAATCTCTACTTTTCAAAAAAATGATGATGATGGTTGAATAAAAAAGTTTGACACTTATTAGAATTGTTTTAAAAGAAAGAGTTATGGAGTAGCTTAACCCCATGGTGTTTGATATAATAGACTCAATAGCCCTTGTGAATAAAGTTATCCAGAGAAACTTAGTTGAAAGGTGAATGAGATTATGCCAAAATCTGTGTTGCATTTTACATGGCGCTTCAGCTTCTCGCTGGTGCTATGGCCTTGCTACTCTATTGTCATGGTGAAATCACGGCAGATGCCATGAGATGGCTAAAAGTGGGGGCTGCGTGAGGACGCCGGTCAGTTCCGAAAGCGAGGTTGGCACACGCGAGTGCGAGACACAAGGCGTACCCAGGTTCGGGGCCCTCCGGAGAGGTAACACCCCTAGTCCTGCCGAATGAGATGACAAGCACAAGGGCTACAAGGTTGCTCCTGGACTTGTTTGGGCGGAGGAGGAAGAAGGGGCTAGACCTCCATTCTACCTCTCCTGGGAGTGTGTGTGTGTGTTTCGCGAAGTGGGATGAAGAGAGTGATTGCCCCATGCATGGAGGCCTCCTGGGGGGTCTTATAGCCCAACCCCCCAGGGTTACATGTGTAAATCTACACGCGGGCGGGACCCGGCTGTCAGCGTCTGGAGCAGTCAGTGGGGGCCGCCGGCTGCTGGGGCCCGCCGGCTGCGGGCCTCGCCGGCTGCCCGGCACTGTGGCCCGTCGCCTCATGCGTCACGGAGTGGTTGGCGTCATGGGGCTACAGTGGCTCGCCGCGCTGACGTCGGTCGCCCTGGTCAGCGGGGTTGGCGGCACTGTAGCCATGCTCTCCCGTCGTGGAGAGCCGTCTTGTCGTACGGAGGGATGGGATGGCCGCTGACCCGTCGCCAGCCGGCTAGCGGCCAGCCGGACCCGGCACAGGGCCGCGCCCAGCCGGCTAGCGTCGAGAAGCCGGCCGGACGGCCAGCCGGATTTGAGGGGCACGGGTTGCCCCGATGTTTTTGCAAAAAGGCTTTGGGCCCCGTTGCCTACCCGGGGGTCATCCCCCCGACAGTAGTCCCCGAAGCTGTGAAGGCCCGCCGGATCCAAGCGGGGGGGGGGGCTTTGCAGCTTATCCCCCCCCCCCCCGAAGGAAGGCGGTTGTTGATGTTGGAGCGCCAGCTCGACGCCGCGGACTCCGGCTGCCGGGAGCCGGACTGCGACGCCCAGCCGAGGAGGAAACCGAGCGGCCCGGCCGGCCAGTGTCCAGCCGGCATGGGGGATTGCGACAGCCGCCTGACAAGATCCCGCCATGTGCAGCCCAGCGGCAGACGAGGCCTGCCAGGCCACGCGCGCGACGGGACGTTACAGTGGGCTGGGCCCCACAGGCCGTGGCCTCGGCCCGCGCGCGGGATCCGCCGCGGCCATGCGTGACGGTTGGGGTTCTCGATGCAGTTATTGCACGCGTGTAATGCGCCCGCGCATTGCGGGGGAGTGGGGAACATGGGCGCAAACAATCCCACTCCCCCACGTCGCCGCGGGTTTAAATGGAGGGGGAGGGGGAAAGGCCAAGGCATTCGCACGCCTGCCCCCGCCGCTCCACCCCTCTCCCTTATGTGCTTCTTCTTCCTCGCGCGTGACCTTGCCGCACACCGCCGCAGCAGTGCATGCCCGAATCGACGCTGCGATGCGCCAGCGACCCGCGGAAATTAGCCTATGCCCCCCTTAGCAGCACCGCCGCCGCTCCCACTCCCGCGCGATGGCCTGGCCGAGGGGTTCTTGGGAGGGCTCGGATGTGACGAGAGAGGACATTGAGTACCTCTGCCGCACGCGGAGGTTGCCGCCGGCGAGCGAGGTGGAGGCGCGCACACCGGGCGGGGAGCGCGTCCCGACGCCACGGGACGGCGAAGCCATCGTCTTCTACTCGCATTTCGTCCGCGGATTTGGACTCCTCGCAAGTGAGTTCTTTCGCCAGTTTTTGGATTTCTTCGGGCTGCAACCGCACCACCTAGGAGCCAACTCCATCGTGCAGCTCTCGGCCTTCATGGCCTTCTGCGAGGGCTACCTCGGCCTCCTCCCCTACATCGACCTCTGGTGCCGGTTCTTCTACATCAAGCAGCCGGGAGCGGCGGCCGGCGCCATGTCCGCGTGCGGAGCGGCGGTGATTTGCTGCAGGTCGGCTTGGGGATACCCCCAGGTGCCCCTCGAGGACTCGGTCAAGAAGTGGCAATGATCGTTCTCCTACGTGAAGAACGTCACGCCGGAGGTGGACCGCATCAATCTCCCTCCGTTCAACAACGCGCACTACCAAAAAAACACTTCCGTGATGATACGTCTTTGTCACAGTAGGTCAAGTTTTCTGTCATGCATGTACATCCGTGACAATTTTATGACAGAATCAAGATAGTCATACCTGTGCTGTCGTAGAAGTGTTCCATGACAATATTGAAATTATCATCATGGAAGTGTCCACTTCCATGACGATAAATGTCGCGTCATGGAAGTGTTTTTGTCAAGGGAGACCGACACGTGGCATCCACCTTAACGGGTCGCCGTTAAGCTATCGGGCTCCGGCTTGGATCCGATAACCCGTTAGCAGCCCTTACCAATGGCGATTTTTCATGTGTAAATTTCTCATTCGCCGGCCGATCCACGTGTCAGCTCGGCGTTGCGACAGATGTCATCCATTCATTGGACGAGAGACGCCTATGATACGTCGACACGTGGCGCGGCCCAACAGTGCCCCATTTATGTTATAAAGGCCGGCCCATTTGACTTGGTCAAAAGTTAGCGGCCCGGCCCATGGAAAGCCTGTTAACGGCCTGTTCGCGTACAACCCATTTACGGCTCGGGTACTCACGGCCCGTTAGGGCCTTTTAATATTCGGCCTAGTAGCGTCATGTGGGCCGTCCCATATGATTCCAGCCCGTTGTCACTTTTGGCCCATCTATGGCCCGTGATGTCTTTCGGCCCATATGAGGCCTTTTGCATCTCTGGGCCCATTGACGGCCCGTGGTGAAACAGGCCCATCATGAACAGTAAACTATTTTGAGCCCATTAACGGCCCATGATTCAGTTGGGCCGTTTCCAGCCCGTGTTTTCTTTTGGCCTTCTAAGGGCCCATAAATTCTTGGGCTCATTTCCGGCCCTCGATTACTTACGGTCCGTTACTGGCCTGTTATGCTAATGGGCCAAATTCAGCCCGTGGTGACAATTGGTCCGTTTGTGGCCCATTAACACGTTGGGCCGTTTTCATCATTTCCTGTAATCCGGCCCATTAATGACCTGTCATGCCTATTGATAGAATTAAGCCTGTGCTGCCTTCCGGCCTGTTAACGACCCATTATGGTCTGGGCCCATAAACGGACGGTTCCAATTTAGGCCCGTTTACGGTCGATATTGCGGTCCGGTTTTGGCCCACAAACAGTACGGCCCATGGATCCTACGGCAAGTACGAGGCCCATGGAAATTACGGCCCGTAGGAGGCCCATCGTTACCATGGCCCGTATGTGGCCCATGGTTATTGTGGCCACTAGCAAACCGAGGAAAAAGAACTGCAGTGACTACACGAAAACAAATAAATAATCAAGCAACTAACGCTAGGCTATTACGGCTATTACAGACATTACATCCACTGGGCATCAAAGTTCACCAACAGTGCAAATAAAGGGAACAACAAAGCGCCATATTACATACACCGGGCGTCTAAATTGGCCAACAGTGCAAATAAACGCGGCAGCAAAGCAAGTCCAGAACTGAAACAACTTTAGAAGAGCTCAAGAAACGTTATCCTGAGTATCCACCATGCTGGCAATAAGCTTAGCAAGCTTATTAGCTTTCTCTTGTTTGGCACTAAAATCCTCCAATGCTTGTTGTTGCACCAGAAAGTATGTATCTGAATTCTCCAGGGACTTCCTCAGTCCTTCGGCTTCTTGTTGCAGCATAGTTGATCGATGTCTTTCAGCTTGTAGTTGAGACTCAAGAAACCGAACTGATTCAGACAGCGAGTTTGAAGAGCTTGTGCAAGCGGTAGTGGCCAGTAACTCGAACACTACATCAAGACAGGACTTTGGGGTTGTCTCACTGTCTTCAAGATAGTTTTCCCTATCTGCTTTATCAGCTTTGTTGGAGACCAGCAAGGTTGTCTCACTATCTTCAACCTTATCTGCATTACTTCCTTTACCATTGCTTAATGTGGTACTCTTCTCCAATATTCTGTCAGCATTCTAAAAGAAGAAACAAGCAGACACATAACAGGTTTAGCATGTAGTATATGAAACTCAGTTTGGTGAACCAGTTCAGTAGGAAGGTGGACAGGATTAAACTATCAAGTCTTCTATTGCAAAGTACTACATTATAAAAGCATCAAATAAACATATATCTATGTGCTACTGTCACTGCATTGTCTTGCCAAATCAAAATAGAGACACAGTTCAAATCATAGCAGTTCAAGACAAAATAGCATTGAAAGAATATAAGTGTGGGAAAGTACACGGCACCACAAGATTTCAGATGGGTACCACGGGTATACATGTACAACTAACAACACTATTAACTCAGTTTTGATGCTAGTAATGTGCATGATATGAGAAGACAACTGTCTACACAATTGAAATTGAAATCAACATAGATCAATTTAGAAAGAGCAAACCAGTTAAAGAAACATGTTTAAACATACCTGTTGTGCCATTGGAGTTTCGATTGGATCCTTCTATTTAAAAATTAGTTGGTATGAGTAAATACAGTGATACAAGAGCAAAGCAGTATGCACCATAGCTATGGAATCTTACCTGAGAACAATTGTTCTTCATGTTTAAGCACTTGTTCTACAAGAAGAGAGTACAGTAAGATGCAACCATATAGTACTTCAAAATGAAATATGATCTCATATACCCTACCAGATTCATGGGTCTAGACCAATATAGAACAAGGCGTTCCCAGTCATCGTCCCGTAAATGTGTCTCCTGAGAAAGTAAGGGAATTTGATGAGTTTCCTTGCCAGTGAAATACGTTTTCTTCAGGTAATTCCGATACTGCCACAAAGCATTCTTGAAGATAGCACAGGTATTAGCACAGGTTACCTCATCCTGAGTTTCCAAATCGATCATTCTCTACACAGAAAAATGGGAACATTTGTTGTGTTATAACAAGCAGGGAGGTAGAACGTATGGGACAAAGCAAAGTAATTGCCATGAATACTTACACATAACTCCTGGAGGAACACCTGCAATTGGCTTTTTCCTTCATCTTCAGTATAATATTTCCATGATGGGAAGACACGCACATAGGATTTAACAACATCAAATGCGATAGACACTAAACTACGGATGACTGGTTCTGCTTTGTCCACAGGAATAGGTGTACTAACTGGTGGAGTTGGGGTTCGCCGTGGTAGTCCTGGCGCTTTGGGCACTGTAGTTGCCTTACTAACTGCTCTTGTTTGGGAGCTCTGTTGTGGAGATGGTGCCGTGTCAACTGGAACTGGGTTACTATCTGCAGGGATTGGGGTTAGATTGGGTGAAGCTGGTTCTCTGTCCATCGGAGTAGGGGTAGAATCTGCGATAGTCTGGGTTATGTGTGGTAGGGCTGGTTCTTGTGCAAGTACAACTGGGGTGCTATCTCCATCGACAGGTAGCACTATTTTATTTAAAACCGTGTTTTTACTCCGCTAGATACTGCCATCACCCCCTCCAATTCAAATGGCTGATAAACAAGAAAAGTAGTTGAATGTACAGACCTTGTATGAGACAGATGCAATAGATAGTGAGGAAAAAAGAGGGCATGAAATAGTTCACATATATGTTGTTTAACTAAACAGGATAGCATGACATAATTTCACATATATGATGTCAATCTAAACAGTATAGCATGACATAATTCAAAGATATGATGACTAACTAAAAAGGATGGCATGAGATAATTATATGATGTCTTTAGTAAACAGGTTCACATGACATAATTGACATACATGTTATCTAAGTAAACAGGATGGCATGATATAATTCACATATGTGATTTATATACTAAGCAGATAGCATTCGCATATATGATGTCTAAACTAAGCAGATGGTGTTGAATATTGTGTATATGATGTCTAAACTATGAAATGCAAGACAACATATGCATGATACGAGCAGTATAACTGTGCCAAGTTAGAGCATACACCTCGGGGGGGGGATAGGACTGGTCATCTGTCTCTGAATCCTCCTCTGAGGAGCTATCTAGACCCAGCAAGAGATCTGCTTCGACAGGTCACACTGTCTGCTCTGAAGAACTTGTTTTCACTCCAGAGTTTTTCATCACCCACCCAAATGGCTGATTCACAGGAAGAGTAGTTGAATGTACAAACATTGTCGACAAATGGAAATGTAATGGAAAAAAGGAATGGCAAGATATAATTCAAATATATGATGCCTGGCTAAACAGGATGGCATTGCATATTTCACATATACTATGGCTGGCTAAAAAAGATGGCATTGCATAATTCACATATGTGATATAGAAACTAAACAGGTGGCATTACAGAACATGTCTAAACTAAGCAGATGACATATATGATGTCGAAAGTAAGCAAAGCAAGGCACCATATGCATGATATGACCAACATCATCATGCCAAGTTAGAGCAAAGACCTCGGGGGGTAAATAGGAGTGGTCAGCTCCCTCTGACTCCACCTCTGAAAAGCTATCTTCCTCTGGATTACAATCTCGAGGAGGGGGTGGGGTTGCCATTGCACCCACCATGGAGCGATGTCTGCATGACATTGTATTGCTGCGCAAGACTCTTCTCTTTTTCTCTACATGTTCGGTATGACTGTGTACAATAACTGACATGCATACGAAAAAAATATAGTGAGATTAAGTAAGGAGAGCATGCAGAAATCTAGAGTGATGGTAACAACCAGTGGATAGATCCAAAAATAATGATAGCAGGCAAATGATAGCTTAATTTAATAAAAAGACAGATGATGGCTGCTTTACTATTTGTTTCCCACCCAAGATGAACGACGTAGTAGATACCCTAGATGAAACAGATAGTAGATCGATATACTATTCATTGCTGCCTCGATATGTGCCCCACAAGCATTTTCAAACTCAAGTTTGAACATTAATTTGGACCTGAGTTGGAGTCTAAGAGATTAACAGGATGATAAACTAGCAGGTAATATTAAGCAATGCATAAAGTAAGCAGTAACAAAAGAGTGCGACCTCTCTTGCGGACCCGTCTACTCCTCAGGTTCATCTGCTGAGTAGATGATGGTGATGCAGTTGCGGTGGCTGCCAGCGGCGGGGAAGGAGATCTGAGGCGGCAAAAGACGGTAAGGAGTCGTGATGTCTGGTATGGTGGACGCTTCTGTCGATTGAGCAGCTCAGGTGAGGTGGACGACGGCGCGGCAGGAGCAGGACAAACCACGCAAAGTTTTCTTCGACACCTATATGTAAATGAAGTAATTCTGTAAGGGCTCCTTTGGCTTGCAGGAAGAGCACATGATTGCAAAGAAACACGGCCAAATTAAAGTCAAACCACCTTCAAATGTGTACAGTTAGAATGTTATTATGCCACTAATGCACTTAGTCTTCTTTTCATGCATAGGAATTTGATAAGTAGGTCCAAGTGGGTGTTAAAATTTCTATGTTTATCCTTTGAAACAGACATGAAAGGAAAAAATCCTTCAGTTTTGTTTTGCTCCATTCCTTTCAACCAAATGCATGAATAATTGAATAGTAGGGTACCATAGGAAAATTTCATATTGCTATGTTTTTCCTTCACTTTTTCCTTTGAACCAAAATAGCGCTAAGGGATCGACATGAATGTAGAGTAAAAAGTGATGCGACAAGTGTACAACCTCTTTGGCGTAGCCGTGTCGACCTCAGCATCATTGGGTCAGTCGCTGAAGATGTTGCGGCGGAGGTGGCTGTCGGAGCTGGGGAAGAAGATCTGAGGCATCTGTAGACGGCGTCGAGGGTACTGCTCTGTTGTGATGGATGGTTCTGTCGTTGGAGCAGCTCCGGCGAGCTGTACGACATCGAGGCTGAAGCAGTACAAGACGGACATCATTAATCTGAAGTGGGATTCTAATACCATCTCCAATAGATGATGTAAAATACATCACCAAAAAGTGCTAGCAGTAAAATTTACATCACCAAAAGACAACCAACTCCAACAGATGATGTAAAAACTGTTGACTCTGAACTTAACTGTCGAAACTGAATTTTACTGTCGAAACTGGACGCACTAGTAGCAAACAAGCACTTCGTTGGTAGTTTAGGCCGCTCGAGCACTGGTAGCAGAGAAGCAGTGATCTAAATCAGCAGCCGCTCAACAGGGAACACACTAGCAGCTAGCAGCCGGAGCAGCAGCGCGAACGAGAGCCAAAGCAGCAAATCGTGTAGCTGCAACATCCCGTGTACCAGCATCAGCAGCGCGAGCGAGAGCAAGAGCAGAGCAGCAGCACGAGTGAGAGCAAGAGCAGAGCAGCAGCGCGAGCGAGAGCCGGAGCAGCAACAGCAGCTCCGGCTAGTATGGACGCTACCGCCGAGGGAGCCTCGCAATGGGGGAGATCCACCGTGGAGGATGTCGCCGGCGGCGCCAGCGTCGAGGGAGTCGGGCCATGTCGGAGCGGGATAGAGCATCGGCGGCGCCGTGAGATCGAGTGAAGGAGAAGATGCGATGAGTGTACAACCTCTTTGGTGCCGCCGAGTAGGCCTCGGCTTCATCAAAGGAGTCGGTGAGGATGCTGCGTTTCCGGTGGGGCAGGTTAAGGCGGCGCTGTGGGAATGGAGCAGCCGCGATAGACGAGGCGATCGTCGGAGCAGCTCCTTGGAGGTGGAGGATGGGGC
Organism: Elymus sibiricus; assembly: GCA_039707655.1. Lineage (NCBI taxonomy): Eukaryota > Viridiplantae > Streptophyta > Magnoliopsida > Poales > Poaceae > Elymus > Elymus sibiricus. The sequence continues at coordinate 265,282,797 of CM077674.1, forward strand.
GGCTGAACCGGCGGGATGACGAGATCAATGACGGATCCTCATCAGGTGCGGTGGATGAGGGACGTCGAGCTGTTGTGGTGGACGACGTCATTGGGGAAGAGGCTCCGGCGGGGCGGTGGTGGGGGCGGACCAAGGAGGGTGGGGTTTCGCGGCTGGTGGAGAGAGGTTTTGGCAGCCTCGGTTTTCGAATGGGGAAAAGAAGGGGATGGGAGGGGGGAACCATGACTTAGGGACGCGCTTGTTCGAAATGTCGGGTAAGTTACAAAAGTACCCCCACCAATTTGAACTAGCGGTTCTTTCCGCCCAGGGGTAGAATGGGGATTTCGCGTGTCGGGATTTCGCAGGTGGAGGGAGTTTTCGCGCGCGTTGTAATTTCGGGATAGCAAGGCGGGGGTTGCGAAGGAGGGAGTTGTCGGAGCACAAACAGACAAAGAGATATCAAATTTGAACTACGGGCACATGCTCCAGTGCACCAAAATGGGTTGAAAAATCGTATATGTGTCCTTGGGTGAATGTTTAGGTCCCATACAAGAAATGGGAGGGAATTTCAAATGTCTGGGCATCGTGGAACAGCCGAAAACTTTGAGAAAATTGGTTTTAAAATTCATGTAAATCCAAAAATTGCCTAAAAATCATGGAACTTGGCATGGTGTCTTGACATGGCACCAACATGCCTTGGTAAAATTTTTGTTCGATTTGGGACAAGTTTTGGTATAAGCTTCTTAGAAACCGGAGCTTCTCTCAAGAAGGCTCATGGCTCCGACACGGAACGTGTCACCTTTGTGAGCAAAACGACATACGCTACCTCTTCCTGCCTTGATTTTTTTACATAGGCAACATACACCGATAGGAGTGTCGTGCTAAAATTTGGAATTATTCCGGGTTCGTTTGGCCTTTTTTATACATTAATTGAGTTTTTAGGCATTTAATGTGCAAAATACAAATTTGAACTACAAGCACATGCTCCACTGCACCAAAATGGGTTGAAAAATCGTATATGTGTCCTTGGGTGAATGTTTAGGTCGCATACAAGAAATGGGAATGAATTTCAAACATCTGGGCGTCGTGGCTCGGCCGAAAACATTGAGAAACTTGGTTTTTAAATTCTTGTAAATCCAAAAATTGCCTAAAAATCACGGAACTTGGCATGGTGTCTTGACATGGCACCAACATGCTGTGGTAAAAATTTTGTTCGATTTGGGACAAGTTTTGGTATAAGCTTCTTACAAACCGGAGCTTCTCTCAAGAAGGCTCATGGTTCCGATAGGAAATGTGTCAGCTTTGTGGGCGAAACGACATACACTGCCTCTTCATGCCTTGATTTTTTACAGAGGCAACAAAGACCAATAGGAGTGTCGAGCTATAATTTGGAATTACTCCGGGTTCGTTTGGCCAATTTATACATTTATTGAGTTTTCTAGGCATTTTAATGTGCATAATTCAAATTTGAACTACATGCACATGCTCCAGTGCACCAAAATGGGTTGAAAAATCGTATATGTGTCCTTGTGTGAATGTTTAGGTCCCATGCAAGAAATGGGAATGAATTTCAAACATCCGGGCGTCGTGGCTCGGCTGAAAACATTGACAAACTTGGTTTTTAAATTCCTGTAAATCCAAAACTTACCTGAAAATCATGAAACTTGGCATGTTGCCTTGACATGGCACCAACATGCTGTGGTAAAAAAATTGTCCGATTTTTTGAAGGCGCACACATTAACAATAAACAAAGTCATTTTGGAACAAAGAGCTGCCACGTTACAATCAGAAACACAAGTGTTATTCAAACCGTGGGCGTTGTACTAACCATTTACGTGCCGCCACGCGTCCCCATTTTTATTGGCTAGGAGGCGCCGTGCGGGGTAGCTATTTGAGTAGACGGGAGGCGTGGAGCAGACTGCTGCGCAGGCTTACCGGGAGGCGAGCCCTTTGACCTCCATCCGCCGCCCACCTCGCTCCCAACTTCTCCATTAATGGTGTCTGAGCCTGGCTAGGTCTCAGTCGACTGAGATTTAAGGGAGAAAAAACAAAATTTGAAAACAAAAATTTGCACGGATAACTCACGGACATAGCCTCGACTGAAACTTAACGAAGACTTAGCAAGACTGCTATATATGATGACGATGGCAATGGATAGTAATTGTCTTACATATTCAGGAAGATAATTAAAAATGCCACACGCGGCAACGCCCGAAAGACACAGGGGCAAAAGAAGAAGGAAGAAGACGCAGACAACAATCTGGGTCGCTGCTCTACTCCTTCTTGATGGGTTGCTGCAGGGCACGGAGTTCCTCCAAGTCCTTCTTCATCGCCTCCATGACCTTCACCTCCTTTCGCCTCTTCTCCGCCATCTTTGCCATTGCATCCATGGCGATGGAGTTCTCGCAGCGAACGACAATGATCTCTTTCACGTCCTCAATACTTCACTTGACAGCAGCTTTGGATTCCCGCACCAGCCTTTCACGCTCGATGCGGAGGTTGGCGGTCGTCTTCTTCATCACGGCCGTGCTCTCCTCGTGCTACTTCGCACTGCCGACGATCTTGGCCCTTAGCACGTCGTGCTGGGTGCGGAGCTTCACCTTGTCATCCCTTAGTCCCCGGATGACGCTGATCGCCTTATCAAATGAGGCATTGATCTCCTCGTGAAGCTTCGCCCAGCCGAAGATCTCATCCTTCAGCTTATTGAGCTCAGCGCGCATGCGCCTGCGAGAGCCCTCGCCTTCCCGGAAGAGATCTTCCCAGGCCGCCGCGGTGCAGCAGGACCTTTGTGCTGATTCCGCGGTGCAGCGGGTCATCCTTGCGGCTTCCACGGCGCGGCCGGACCATTGTGCTGCTTCAGCGGCGTGGCGGGACCTCTGTGCTGCTTCGGCGGCGCGGCGGGACCTTTGTGCTGCATCGGCGGCGTGGTGGGACCTCGCGGTTGCTATCGCAGCGAGGCGGGACATATCTGCTACTTCCGCTTCCATGCTCACTGCTCCTTGGTCAATTCTCGATGAAGAACTCCTACGGGCCACGGCAGACGCAAGGAAGGACGAAGAAAGACTTGTTTGTTTGTTGATGAGGAATTGAGGTGGATTGTGCAGTCATTTTCGAGTAGGTAGTATTTAAAACCTAGTAATAAGCTACTAAGTGGGAAAACGTTTAGGTTTTGATCGGTGTGAACATGTTTGCAATTAAATATAGCGTGGTAATTTGGAATGTGACGGGAAACAAGCTCAAAATTTATTGACGCTTCCGGTTTCGAAGTGCGGCACGATTCCTGGATGGTGTAACGTGGGCAAGTGTTCTCGGATGCGTACGTGGCATGTGCACCGCAATCGCCGATGTCAGCACACGACTTGTTCCATCGCGCACAATTCTTTTAATTAGACTGTGTGCCCGTATGAGTAATGCTAGACGCACGGAGATTTACTTAAGGATTTTACAGGGTAGCTGAAGTGGACCAATAGAATTGGAGATTAGGGGAGGTTGGGGCCCACCCCGGCTGAAAATCAGGGGGGAGAAAGATTAGTTAGTTGAAGATCGTGTAAAATGCCCGTAACAGGTCCGTGTGTATAGGATTATCGGTGCCCGTATATGGCAGACTCCTTGATCTGGCTGAGAGCATCTCCAACAGCCTTTATATATTTGCACTCACTTACTCCCTCCATTTCTTTTCAGTGTGCATATAAAGTTTGGTCAAAGTCAAGCTTTGTAAAGTTTGACTAACTTTATATTAAAAAATAACCTCCTCCAATAGCCTTTGTATAAGTGGTCCCCCACCTAATTTTTTTACAAAGCTTGCTAAATCTGCCATCCCACTTTGTATATTTGCAAACCCAATCGAAAGGGAGTGCGGCGATTCGGTGCCCAGGCTCATCTGCACCCGGTTAGAAAAAATTCATAAAATATTCAAAAAAATCAAAAAATTCCAATTTTTTTTGCATGGTAGAAAATTTGATGCGTGAGGTCCGCTCCAATTTTCAAATCATTTGGACATCTGAGTAACTCTCGGCAAAAAAGAAAAATCAGGTCAGAACAGTGCATGAGGAGTAAACTTTTTAACTGACCCTGAATTTGTCTTTTTTGCCGAGAGCTGCTCAGATGTCCAAATGATTTGAAAATTGGAGCGGACCTCACGCATCAAATCATCGACCATGCAAAAAAATTGAATTTTTTGAATTTTTCTAGTATTTGTTTTGAATTTTTTCGTCAGCGCGGGTGCTGATGAGCTTGGTCTCAGAAGATGATTATCGAAAGGCACTTGCTAAATTTTGGCAAGGCTTTGTAAAAGTGGTCCCCTTCATATTTTTGTCTCAATGACTAGTGGGCCAGTGTGTGATGTGTACGTGTATGTGTGAGCTGCGTATGTGCGTCGTGTGTGTGTGTATGTGTGTGATGCGTGCGTGTGTACGTGTATATGTGTGTGTACGTGTACGCGTGTGTGCTGCGTGTGTGTACGTGTACGCGTGTGTGTACATGTATGTGTGTGTGTACATGTACGCGTGTGTGCTGATTCTGTGTACGCATATGCGTGTACACACGTGTACACGAGTTGTGCTAGTAGACGTGTGATGTGTCTATGACAAACTATCCCCACATGTCATTGTGTGTTTTGTGCAAATATAGCAATCCGATATACAAAGGCTACCAAAGCAAAAAACATGTTGCCTTTGTAAACCTTCTCTCTCCTCTTGCTATAACATGTTTTTATAGCAATCCAATATACAATGGCTATTGGAGATGCTCTGACCGTTTTTGTAGTTTTGGCTCATCGGAAACAGTTCATCTGAGTGAACTGTTTGCCGTCTATCGCACACACCTTGATCTGGCTGACCGTTTCTGTTGTTTTTGCTCATCGAAAACAGTTCATCCGAGTGAACTGTTTGTCGTCTATCGCACACACCTATAGTAGTGTCTCACACGCACGCGCACACATAGACACACATCCCGTCTCTTATTGATATTGCAGTCGTACCCTCCGTTTGTCTAGTAGGCCTCTCCCACCATCTCCGAGAAGCAACTCCACCACCACCCCTCCGGCACTCTAACTCTGTCTCTCTCCCAACCTTATTCCTCTCCTACACATATGTATAGATGCCGATCGATCTCCCTCAATACATAGCTAGGTGTCTCCTTCTCCACACATATACTAGTCGATCTACCCCTCTAGTTAGGTCTCTGCCCCCCCCCCCCACACACACCGATAGTCGAACGCTCTAGTTAGGTCTCCCTGCCACACACGAACTGCACCTGTCCCCTCTCACGTTCTAGTAGGCCGGCCATCCTATATCTTTGACATGCGCACACACAATTTCGCTAGCCCTCTTTATTGATCTCGCACCCATACAATTTCATCCCTCTCTTCGATTCTATCGATATATATCTCACGCCGATGATCCCTCCCCTCTCTTCTCGTGTATCGCCCCCTCTATATATGATATATCTAGGCCTCTATTTCACACACATTGCACATGTTACATTTTTTTTGAGATATCATCGACTCATATTCCCCGTCCATCTCTCACGCACACAAATACACTTACGAAATCACCCCCCCCCCAAAAAACACTCACGAATGCACTCACCATCTCTCTCTAGGTTTGTATCTCTCTCACACACACCCACGTAGGTGGGGTACGTGCACGAAGAGAAGAGGTGCATGCACGACGCACGTACTCACGTCTCGTTCCCAACCACACCAGCGTGGGTACACGGTGGATCTCATTTATGTACGAAAAGGCAGCCCACGTGATAATTTGACGCGTGTAGCGGTTGTTCACTTGATGGAGGGTCGTGTACCATGCGTGAACGAAACAAAGTGCGACTTGACGCGTTTGCGCGTTAATTTTAAATAAAGTTTATTCCTCAATGGCACGTACAGAATATAAAACGATTGTTATCGAGAAAAAAAAAGAACACCGCTCTACTATACTAGTATAAAATATAGGCAGGAGCCTCAATGCTTGCTTGCTGGGGTTCGTCTCTTCACACTTTCTCACACAAGATGGCGGGGGCCAATCTCTCTCTCTCACCGCTGGTCACTGATCCAGCCGGATCCCGTCCCCCGGCAGAAAGGGAGGATGTGCAGCGTTGCCCCGGTCGCCGGCGTTGAGGCAGGAAACTCACTGTCAGCGCGTCCCGATCTGCGGTACCCGCTGTTCTCTCCAACCAAGCTCCAGCGTGGTAGGGCCTTCGCCCCTTGCTCGCTGCCGCAGCAGATCCCGGCCGCCGCCACGCTCCTAGTTACATCCCGACGACCCTCAGGTACATCTTCCTCTGGAACCGGCCTTGCTCCACTGCCCAACTTCCCAGGTCGCTGCATGTGGAAAATCCTGCATGTGGATCTTCTCTAGTTCTTTCCCTAAAACGTAGCTCGGCCGGCGTACCTCCCATTTTGCAATCTCGTCGTCACACCGTTTGAGAGAAACCATTGTGCTGCTATCTCCCCCTGAAGACAATGAATATGCTTCTTTTTGTCGGCATATGTGTCATCAACTGTTATAGACCAGTAATTGTTTCCTTTCTACCTCTTTTTGCAAACAGGGCTATCCATTTCACCTCGTTGCTATTGCGACCTTTTGGTGAACTGCACAAATCACTTTTTTTCTTAAGAGTGTTTTGTGCAGTTTCACTAAAATGTCACACGGGCAACGTTTCTACACTTCAGTGAGACTGCACAAAGGGAGATTGGTTGTGCTATCCTCATCCAACTCCGAGCCTAATCTTCTCCAAGAAGTAGTTTGTTTTACGAGAGATTGCAAAGGTGATCAGCTTCTATTTGTGTGTGTATGTTTCATCACCTAGTGCCACTATTATTGTAAAAACACTTATTCATATCTTTGCAAACAGGGATGCTCAGCTCGATTTTAGTGGAACTGCACAAAATGATGGTATGGTCCATGTCCTCCATAGACTTCTTTCTTGGCTAACATGTCTTGTTAAGTTTGATAGAGCTGCGTGAAACCAGCTGCCGACCAATGAACACCGTGGCCAGGAAATGGAACCATGCCTACGGACAGCATCGATCAATTTTTAATTTTTCTTTATTTGTAGACCTTCTCACAACTTTTTCTTCAGTTGTGATGTAAATATTGGGGCTGATCTGCGAATCATTGTGATGCATTAGCATCCATGTTAGTGTTTTTGTATTTGATCGAATGTTGTAACGAGACAACCTTGGAGGCAAGTGGACACAAGAAACCAAAGTTGAAAGCTTCATAGCATTACAGTATAATTTATTATGCTGGAAAATTATGTGACATATAAACAAATCCTGAAAGCTTGATAGCAATGCCAGAAACCATTGAACTTCCTTTCGCCGACATGTGGGACATCCAGCATCCTGGTCCACGTGCCATGCACCAATATTGAGTGCACAACCGAAGGGGGGTTCACCCCGGTCGTTCCGCCGCAGTAATAATGACTATTGAGCAGTCAAATCACAGGGCCCCACCTTTGCCACAGTAAGTTGCTCGGACGAAGCAACCATCATTTCACCTTTCCCACAGTATGTACCTCATTTCTATTCTGGAAACCACCACACGCGAATATTGGATGGTAGCAGCACAACATCAATATGGATTTATGGGGCTCAATTCAAAAATCGAAACCAACCAATGAACTAGTACTAGATGGTGAGCGTTTGGAGTAGTAGTACGTATCAACGCATGCATGCATGAGGAGTACAATGACCAATAACATTTACATGCATTGGTTAGTTTTCTGTTAATCCTTGCACGTAACAATTTAATGTGCTTTGAAATCTAAACATGTGATTGTGACCAGTAAAATTTAGATTGACAAAATGGTATAGTAATACAAAAATTTGGAGATTAAGCTCTATAAACCAGATGTGAGTGATATATTGTAGCAGGACGGTTGACGGGATTAGTAGAAAGCGAAGCGCCTTTTTAGTGGGGATTTGCATCAATCTATGAAGGTGCAAAACCAAGTGTTACTACTACACCAAACAAGTTCAAAACGAGAAACTGGACTCACTCACGGCACGCCTGTCGCGTTTGGTCCGTCGGTCAAAGCGGTTCCTCTTGGCATATCATTTTTTTTAGAATGCTCTTGGCATATCACTAACTTGTGGGAGGGATGTTTCAAAAAAAACATGTGGGAGGGAGTGGGAGCAAACCGACCTCAATTGACGGCAAAATTGCCAACCCGCCGCACTTTGAGAGAGAAGAGGAGCTAGAAGCGATACGGGCTGGTGGAGCTAGGTGTCGCACGGAGGCCGAGAATATGGTGATAGCGTGAGGTGGGCCATGTATGATGTAACTACACTGGGCTGCCATGTTTTGGACTCCTCGGGTCTAGTACTCCACCGCGTGGCTCCTGGCTCCTTCTCGATCGTCAGAAATCGTTCTTCTTCCTTTTGCCGACACGTGGGACATCCAGCATCCAGGTCCACGTGTCATGCAAGAATATGGAGATAAGTAGTGTAAGTGAGACTCACCAATGGTCACCAACGTAGGTGGAGTACGTGCATGAATCACCCGCAAAAAAAAGGAGTACATGCACGAAGAGAAGAGGTGCACGCACCGACGCATGTACTCTTTGCCTCTTTCCCTAACACACACACGCGGGTACATGGTGGAGCTCATTTATGTACGAAGAGGCAGCTCACGTGATAAATTGATGCGTGTAGTAGTTGTTCACTTAAGTGGAGGGTCGGGAACCATGCGTGAACGAATCAAAGTTCGACCATGACGCGGTGGCACATTATTTGTAAATAAAGTTTTTTTCTTCAATGGCACGTACGCAAATTTTTTTCTTCAATGGCACGTGAATCGTGCACGTACAGTGACGGAGCACGGGATGGTAGCCATGGACATGGTCGGCCCTTTTTGGAGACTACTAGTACATAAGTTCGGACAAAACTTATATGCGGACTAAAAAGGACCGGATGGAGTACTACTTTGATGTGTCCCGTCAACTCACAGAACGAGGAGAAGCTTGCTTACTACGCCCTCTCCATCGCCCACGCGCGCTCGGTGGCTCACAGGACGAGGAGAAGCTTTTGCTTACTACGCGGTGGACGTGCAGCAATTCATTCGGTGTCAGATTGCCAGAACTATATACTCCTACTATTAGTACTACAGTAGTACTACTAGTAGTACTACTACTAGTAGTACTACTAGTACTACTACTAGTAGTACTACAGTAGTACTACTAGTAGTACTACTACTAGTAGTACTACTAGTACTACTACTAGTAGTACTACTAGTACTACTACTAGTAGTACCATCATCATTGTTCGGCTTCCGGAAGAGGCGAAGAGCCAAGCGCAAGGTTAGTTATTGCCAAAGTTGTGCCACCTTTTAGTAATCTCACAAAGCGTGTCGGAGCCCGTGCAACAGCCACACAAGTAGCACGTACACATTTACTAGTAAGTTTTAAGGGACATATGCCAACATGCCACACAAGTTCATACCCCATTCCTGTATTAAAATTTGTGCACTACTCTACATAGATTAACAACGCTCCCATAATTTTGTGCACGACTACTCCACTTAAACGTTGTCGATGGACTCCATGTACACCACCTGGTTCCAGTCCCAGGCATTCTTCATAGAAGGCACGATCCATAGCGGCGGGCAACGGGAACCATGGTCGCAGCTTTCTAGTGTGGTTCCACACGACGGAGATTCATCCTAGCTGAAGCGGCATAAATCAGGAGTTCGGACCGATCCCAAGCCCGCTTCCGAGGTTCTGACCGCCCTGGCCCACCAAAAAACCCTCCTCCTCCCGCGCACGCTCCCCGCCCGGCACCAGCTGCCCGCATTCACGCCGCTGTAGAGCGCGCCGGTCCACATTGAAGGCGGCTCACGGCGGACGCAGTGAGAGTGAGAGGTTGCGTCCACCATTGAAGCGGCGCGCCGGCCGAGGGCGCCGCCCGCTGCACGCCCGGCTGAACGCGCCACCTCGCCACATTCAAACGCCTCCATTAAACCCGCGTGGAAGCCGAGAAACCTAGTACATCCACACGTCCGTTCAGGAGTGGGTCGGCATTAAACGCAACGCCGACCAAGCTCCTCCTTCCACCATTTTCTCCACTCTTTTGATGGCATCCAACGAGCAGGAAGAGCAGTTCTCTGGCATAAAAGCTGGTTGGGTGGCCCGCCTAGCCCGGCGGTTACGAGCGAGGCAGCTCGCTGCTCCACCTCCCTCACCTAGCCCGACGGAGCCAGTTGCCACCCCCAGCCAGCACGTGGTTCAGCAACTCGACGCTCCAGGCCAGCTCGAGGAGGACTGGCAAGTTGCTCCATGCCCGCACGGCGCCTCCAGTGCCTGTGACCGCGCCATCCACCGTCGACGCGCGCGTAGCCGTGCCATGCAGGCAGAGAAAGAAGCCGGCTACATGGATGTCGATGAGGTGGCGGCCAGCACGTAGGCGCCCGCCGCCATCATCGAGGAGAAGTAGAACACGGGAGGCCGCCGCCGCTTGTATCCCATGAAGGCCACCGCCGAGGCGACGCCGGCGTACACAGCCGATGTCTTGCACAGTTCTTCTTTAGCGCAGACCATCGTCGACCCCGCATGGGCTCCACGGAAGCGAAGGCGCCCCCTTCCCCTCCGACTGAAGCATTAGTCGGGGGTTCCACTCCGATGAGCAGTGGGGAAGTGAGCCGCCCTTTGAGCTGAAGCATATACCTTCGGGGCTCCCAGCAGTCCGGTGATCGGGCTACCGGACATGAGGAAGACAAAAGGAGCCACCAGCGACCATTTAGATTAGGTATTAATTGTACCTCTAGAGCCGGACTAGCACCGCTTAGTTGATGTAAATGTAATGATATCTGTCATGTTTATATGAAAATCTGTCATGTTTATATGAAATCCAGCCGTGTTTGCATGAATTTCATCTTGTTGGTTCGAACTGTTGTCAAAATGTATGCGGCTATGGTTGGATGACGTCCTCCCGCATCCGTGTCCGCTCTCACGCACACGCGCGCGCACACACACACACACTCGCGACTTTTTGTACACACCATCTCTGTCTAGGTCAGTGTCTCATTGTCTCTGAGAGAGACACACACACACACAGAGACGCGCACACACGAAGAGAAGAAGCGCACGCACGCACTCGATCGTTCCCTCACGCACACACGCGAGTACACGGCAGAGCGCATTTGCACACGAAGAGGCAGCTATGATAATTTGACCCATCTAGTTGTCCACTTAATGTAGGGTCTGGGACCACATGTGAGCCATACAAAGTGCGACCTGAACACGGTGGCGCGGTTTGATCAAGTTTTTTTACTAGTACGTTAAATGAAAAGATGGCTCCGCGCGTATTCAATTTAAAACGATTGCTACGGAGAGGAAAAAAATTACTCCACTATATATGTAGGCTGGAGCTTCGGGACTTGCTTGCGAGGGTTGCTCTCTTCTTCTCACTCTCTCACCCTCTCCAGATCTAAACAAGATGGTGGTGTCTACTCTCTCTGTTTCTCTCTCTTCTCACCGGTGGTCGCAGATCCGGCCGGATCCCTTCCGCTGGGTAGGGTACAAGGTGCAACGTTGATGCGGTCGCCGTTGGCGAGGGAGGAAGCCGACGCGCGCCATCTTCTCTGACCTGGCGCCGGCGTGGGTGGTCCTCCGCACCCTTGCTCGCTGCCGTCGTGTTGGCAGATCCCACCGCCTGCCTCTCCACATCCCGCCGACCGGAGGTATAACTTCTTTTAGAACCGGCCTTCTTCTAATGGGCCAGCTCCCCACGTCACTGCATCCTTTTTTCCCATCAAGTTTGGCTTGCTCCCCACGTCGCTGCATCCTGCATGTGGATATTCTTCAGTCCAAAGCTCACCATGTATCTAGATAGTCGCGTCGGCTTGTCGAACACTCGAACACCACCTAAATGTGTACTATTAGAGGAAAAAAGGTAATGCATGAAAATAAATAGATGGCCTGGTTGAATGTGGATTTTTTTTTGGGGTTGGCAGGGTAGCAAAGACTGGTTAACGAATCGATCTCTTTGTTGAAAAGGGCAATAAAGTGGGGTGGGGGCGAAGAGTGGGGGGAAGCACTAGTATTAAGATTCTGGCCTCACCGGTCTCTTGGTCGAAAAAGGAAAGAAAATGAGGTGGTGCTGGGTGGACAACGCAACTGAGAATGAGCACGGTTAGATTTCCTATGGTCACGCAGCAAAAGGTCACTGACGAGATCATGAGAACAAAAATGGCACAAATCCAGACATTCAGCTTGCATGTTTGCCGCTCCCGGCAACCACCTCTGCCTCACCACTTTATGCCTCGGTGGAGGTAAAACATGCTTGTGCCTCACCTTTCCCTATGCCCTTACTGCAGCTATTAATCTAATATCTGGTAAAATGAAACAATGCCACTGTTAATGTGATGTCACTCTTAAGTAATGTTGTTGTCAATCTATTGCCATTGATAAACTGAAGCAATGCCACCACCGTTTTATGAAATGCTTCCGTCTTGCTTTATTTCCCATGAAGAGTGCTTTGTAGTGTTACACTTAAATCTCACGTCGGTAACATAGCTTCATCTCAGTGGAACTGCAGAAATTTAATTGCACATTTGGTTGACACGATGATGTATTTCTCCTTTCCGTATCACCCTTTGTTAGAACGATCGTTCCTGTTAACCGTGCACGTAGCTACTGATCATGTGCTATTGTCATCACAGAGTTATGATGCAATTGTTGTGCATGTTAATCTAAGCCCCCGTTAATCTAGTGCCCATGTTGATCTGATGTGATGGCACTTCTTAGTTAATGGCACTTTTTCATACTGTCAATGTAATGCCATTGATAACATATGAGATGCTGCTGTTAATCATATGCCACAGCAAAAAATGACACTGCTTAAATAACCCTATCACATATTTCTGCAAACAGGGTTGTCTATCTCCATGTGGTTTCTATTTGTGCAAACAGAAGCACAAACCACAATTTTAGTAGAACCGCACAAAATTAGATGGCTGCATCGACCTGCTGTCAGCTAAGCTCACGGTGCTCGAGGTATGCCTACATTCGTAACTAGGTAGAATGACCAACGCAAGATGAAATAAGCTTATTCTCACGTTGACTTGCTGATCACAGTGTAGAATGAGCCTGTCATGTGTGGAGGAGCAAACAAGCAGTGTAGCCGCCCTGTCAATGCAAGATAAAAGACACCAAGTCATAGATGGCCTGGCCGGCGAGTAGGGGTCGTGCAAACAGCGGTGCATAATTTTAGTGGAACTGCACAATAAAGATATTGGGGTGAGTTGGACAAATTTTCTACAGCCAGACGGAAGGAATTGCACTGATCGATCGGATCGAATTTCCTCCATGGCATGAGATGAGACCCCAAGGTGGAAATCAACTAACCACTTATAAAATTATGGATAATCTTCCTCACGCAGGTCAGTACCCCTTCGTCCAAATGATCGTGTTTTGTCATGCCGAGCTATTGATATGTGCTACTGTTTTGTAGCATCGTTTAAGTACAGAAGTTGTTTCCTATCTTTTCACATTCAGGACAATGAAGATGATTTCAGTGGAACTACACAAACTGGTCTGATGTTGAGTGATCTCTATTGCCTCCTGCTAGTTGTAGACTGCGTTGGTATTTCCTCGAGGAGGAGAGGATGATGCAGTATAGTAGAGATAAGTATTTCCCTCAGTTAAGAACCAAGGTTATCAATCCAGTAGGAGAACCAAGCAAGATCCAGTGAACAGCACCTACACACACAAAAGCAAACACTTGCACCCAACGCGAATAAGAGGGTTGTCAATCCTCTTAGCGGTTACTTGCAAGGATTAAGTCTGATAGAGATAAATTGATAAAGTAAATTAATAAACTAAATAAAAGTAAATAAATTGCAGCAAGGTATTTTTATGTTTTTTTATATGATAAAGATAGACCCGGGGGCCATAGTTTTCACTAGAGGCTTCTCTCTCGAGCGCAGAAACATACGGTGGGTAAACAAATTACTGTTGGGCAATTGATAGAAAAGCAAATAATTATGACGGATTCATGGCAATGATCATGTATATAGGCATCACGTCCGAGACAAGTAGACCGACTCCTGCCTGCATCTATTACTATTACTCCACTCATTGATCGCTATCGAGCATGCATCTAGAGTATTAAGTTAATAAAAACAGAGTAACGCCTTAAGCAAGATGACATGATGTAGAGAAGCAAATTCAAGCAATATGAATAAACCCCATCTTTTTATCATTAATGGCAACAATACAAATATGTGTCATGTCCCATTCTGTCACTAGGATTGAGCACCGCAAGATTGAACCCAACACAAAGCACCTCTCCCATTGCATGATAAACCAATCTAGTTGGCTAAACCAAATCGATAGATCGGAGAGAAATACAAAGCTATATTTAATCATGCATAAAAGAGTTCAGAGAAGACTCAAATATTTCTCATGAATAATCAAATCATAAACTCACAATTCATCGGATCCCAACAAACACACCGCAAAAGAAGATTACATCAGATAGAACTCCAAGAACATCAAGGAGAACATGGTATTGAAGATCAAAGACAGAGAAGAAGCCATCTAGCTACTAGCTATGGACCCAAAGGTCTGTGGTACACTACTCACACATCATCGAAAGGGCAGCAAGGTTGATGTAGAAGCCCTCCGTGATCAATTCCCCCTCCGGCAGAGTACCGGAAAAGGCCTCCAGATGAGATCGCGGAAGAACAGAGGCTTGCGGCGGCGGAAAGGTTTTCTCTTCTAGCTCTCTGATGGTTTCCGAATATTTGTGAATTTATAGGAGTGGAATTAGGTCAAACGGAGCCATGAGGGCCCCACAAGGCATTAGGGCGCACCCCCCCCCTCGGGGCCGCGCCCTGTTGCCTTGTGGAGGCTTCGTGAACCTTCTGGCCTCCTCTCCAAGTCTCCAGGGTCTCTTTTGTCCAGAAAAAATCTCCAAAAAGTTTCATGGCATTAGGACTTTGTTTGGTACTGATTCTCTGAAAAGCCAAAAACAAGCAGAAAACAGCAACTGGCACTGGGCACTAGGTTAATAGGTTAGTCCCAAAAAATGATATATAAATGCATATAAAAACATCCAAGATTGATACTATAATAGCATGGAACAATAAAAAATTATAGATACGTTGGAGACGTATCAAGCATCCCCAAGCTTGATTCCTGCTCGTCCTTGAGTAGGTAAATGATAAAACCATAATTTTTGATGTGGAATGCTACCTATCATGTTTCATCATGTAATTTTTCTCTTACGGTATGAATAATAAGATCCAAATGATTCAAAGCAATAGTCTATAATTTGATATAAAGACATCAATACTCAGGCATACTAACAAACAATCATGCCTTTCAAAATAACGATGCTAAAGAAAGTTATCCCTAAAAAATCATATAATCCTGTCATGCTCCATCTTCTTCACACAAAGTATTTATCATGCACTACCCCGATGACAAGCCGAGCAATTAGTTCATACTTTTTAACGCGCTTCAGCTTTTTTAACTCCCACTCAATAGATGAGCGCAAGCCATGGATATAGCACTATGGGTGGAATAGAATGTGGTGGTAGAGGTAAAAAAGAGAAGTCAAAAATAAGAAGATAGTCTCACATCGACGAGGCTAATCAACGGGCTATGGAGATGCCCATCAGTTTATGTCAATGCAAGGAGTAGGGATTGCCATGCAACGAATGCACTAAGATCTATAAGTGTATGAAAGCTCAACATGAAAACTAAGTGGGTGTGCATCCAACTTGATTGCTCATGAAGACCTCGGGCATTTGAGGAAGCCCGTCATCGGAATATACAAGCCAAGTTCTATAATGAAAAATTCCCACTAGTCTATGAAAGTAACAAAATAGGAGACTCTCTATATAAAAAACATGGTGCTACTCTGAAGCACAAGTGTGGAAAAGGATAGTAACATTGCCCCTTCTCTCTTTTTCTCTCATTTTTTTTTCTTCTTCCTTTTTTCTTTTTTTTCATGGCTCTTTTTTGCCTCTTTTTTTATTTTATTTTTTTATTTTTCGTCCGGAGTCTCATCCCGACTTGTGGGGGAATCATGGTCTCCATCATCCTTTCCTCACTAGGACAATGCTCTAATAATGATGATCATCACACCTCTATTTACTTACAACTCAACATTACAACTCGATACTAGAACAAAAAATATGACTCTATATGAATGCCTCTGGCAGTGTACCAGGATGTGCAATGATGCTAGCGTAACATGTATAAAAATGATGAACAGTGGCTGAGCCACAAATACTATGTCAGCTATATAATCATGCAAAGCAATATGCCAATCATGATGTATGTCATAAAAACAGAACGGTGGAAGTTGCATGGCAATATATCTCGGAATGGCTATGGAAATGCCATGATAGGTAGGTATGGTGGCTGTTTTCAAGAACATATAAAGAGGCTTATGTGTGATAGAGCGTATCATATCACGGGGTTTGGATGCACCGGCGAAGTTTGCACCAACTCTCGATGTGAGAAAGGGCAATGCACGGTACCGAAGAGGCTAGCAAATTGCGGAAGGGTGAGAGTGCGTATAATCCATGGACTCACATTAGTCATAAAGAACTCACATACTTATTGCGAAAGTTTATTAGCCATCGAAGCAAAGTACTACTACGCATGCCCCTAGAGGGATAGATTGGTAGGACAAGTTCCATCGCCTGTCCCCGACCGCCACTCATAAGGTAGACAATCAATAATAAATCATGCTCCAACTTCTTAGCATAACGACAGATCATACGTGCATGCTTCGGGAATCACAAACCTTAACACAATTATTCTTACTAAACCACAATCATCTACTAGTACCTCCCCCATATTACCATCTTAATATCGCAAAACTATTGCAAGGAATCAAACTTATCATATTTAGTGATCTACATGAAAGTTTTTATTATATCCCTCTTGAATACCTATCATATCAAGACCAAATTCATAACCCGGGCATATTACCATTGCTATCATGAGACTCTCAAAAGGATATAAGTGAAGTATGAGAGTGCAACTATTTCTTTAAAATATAACCACTGTCGTGCTCTAAAAGATATAAGTGAAGCACTAGAGCAACTGCCTAGCTCAAAAGATATAAGTGAAGCACATAGAGTATTCTAAAAAATCACGAAAAATGTGTGTCCCTCTCAAAAAGGTGTGTTCAACAAAGATGATTGTGACAAACTAAAAAGCAAACAAACTATATCACAAGACGCTCCAAGTAAAACACATATCATTTGATGAATAAAAATATAGCTCCAAGTGAGTTACCGATAGATTGTAGGCGAAAGAGGGGATGCCTTCCGGGGCATCCCCAAGCTTAGACGCTTGAGTCTTCCTTGAATATTACCTTGGGGTGCCTTGGGCATCCCCAAGCTTAGGCCTTGCTGCTTCTTATTCCTTTATCCATCGCAGTCTCACCCAAAACTTGAAAACTTCAGCACACAAAACTCAACAGAAACCTCGTGAGATCTGTTAGTATAACAAATAAATCTTTAACTCTAAGTGTTGTAGTAAATTGATTCATATTTAATATTGGCATAATTATACTATACTCCAACTTCTCCATGACTCATACCCCCCGATACGATCCATAGATTCATCAAAATAAGCAAACTATGCAACAAAAACAGAATCTGTCTAAAACAGAACAGTCTGTAAAGATCCGAATTATGGTCATACTTCTGTAACTCCAAAAATTCTGAAAAATTAGGACAACGTGGGAAATTCATATATCAATACTGTGTAAAAAATTTAGAAGGTTATCATGCTCCAGAAAAAAAATCCAGCACTGGACGCAAAAGTTTCTCTTTTCCAACAACATCTATCATACTATCTTCCAAATCATCCCAAAGGCATTACTTGGCACAAACACTAATTAAAACATAAAAATACAATCATAAAAGAAGCTATAATTGTGCAAACACTCAAAAACAGTAATAAAAAGTTTATTGGGTTGTATCCCAACAAGCTCTTTCTTTATAGCCATTAAGAAACGCTTGAGATTTCAATGATGCTCTCATGAAAGATAATAATTGAAACACAAAGAGAGCATCATGTAACATGTGAAAAACACATTTTAAGTCTAACATACTTCCTATGCATAGGCATTTGATAAGCAAACAAATTATCAAGACAACCAATATCTAGCATATGCAAGGAAGAAGAACGAAGCATTAACAATTTGAACTTCAAGAGAGGTAATTGAGTAACATGAAAATTTCTACAACCATATTTTCCTCTCTCATAATAATTACATGTAGGATCATAGTCAAATTCAACAATATAGCTATCATATAAAATATTATCTTCATGATCCACATGCATAAAAGTTTTATAATCTTCCAAGATAGTGGGATTAACATCAACTAAAGTTATGACCTCTCCAAACCCACTTTTATCAAAAATTTCATAAGATTGAACACTCTCCAAATATGTGGGATTATTTTTACATAAAGTTGATACTCTTCCAAACCCACTTTTAATAGTATTGCAAATTTTATTATCAGTAACATATTCATCATGAGGCTTAAATAAATTTTCAAGATCATAAGAAGCATCATCACCCCAATCATGATCATTGCAATAAGTAGTGCACATAACAAAATTTTCATCCCCAAGCTTGTAGCTTTGCATATCATTAACACAATTGGCATTAATAGAATTTATAATAACATCATTGCAATCATGCTTTGTATTCAAGGAGCTATCAAGTATGGGTGCTATAGCAATAATTACATTTTTAACATAAGGAACTATAGCAAGTTCATCTCTATAAGCATCATTAATATTGGCATCATGGCCATAAGAATAGCAAGCATCACATTCATCAAGAGGGGATATTTCAATCGAATCAACGGAATCACAACTATCTATGGATTCATGCATATCATTATTCTCTTCCAAAGCAGCAGACATTCTCCCAATGAATTCACTAACATAGGCATTAGGAGCATAGTTTTCATAGCAATATTTAAGTATGTCAAAATTTTCAGATTTGTAGAGAGTAGCATCAAACTTTTCAATCAAAGAAGCAACTTCATAAGCACCTTTAAAAGCAACAAATTCTTCAATTGGTTTGATATCATAGTAACTATAAACACCTTTAGCATAAGAAGATAAGATTTCATTATCATTAAACTCACATAGGTAGGGAAGGTGTTTTTTAGGGTTCTTAGAGCAACAAGTAAAATCATAAATTTTGCATAAATTCCGAGCATAGCATAGCAAATAATTTATTTGATTCCATAAGAGTCTCCCTTTTTGAGACAAACGGTGACGCACAAAATGAGCATGCTCATCTAATGATTTTCCCTCAACTAAACTAGTTGGGATTTCTGCACGAGCACAAATGGATCGAAGATGATCCAAGTAGAAAACCTTAAGGTGATCCATAGTATCTTAAAATTTTGTTTTACTTTCTGTTCTTGAGTGTTTGACATGAAGGCAATAAAAGCAAGCAAGCAAATAAAAATATTTTTGGGTTTTTGTAAAAAAAATAGAAATGGGGGAGATGAAAACGAGAGGCAAATGCAAATAAAAGGCAAATAAAATAAATGCAAGTGGATGATAGTTTGTGCGAAGGTACTTGGTAGATTTTGATGATGTCTCCCTGGCAACGACGCCAGAAATTCTTCCTGCTACTTGTAGACTGCGTTGGTATTTCCCCGAAGAGGAGAGGATGATGCAGTATAGTAGAGATAAGTATTTCCCTCAGTTAAGAACCAAGGTTATCAATCCAGTAGGAGAACCAAGCAAGATCCAGTGAACAGCACCTGCACACACAAAAGCAAACACTTGCACCCAACGCGAATAAGAGTGTTGTCAATCCTCTTAGCGGTTACATGCAAGGATTAAGTCTGATAGAGATAAATTGATAAAGTAAATTACTAAACTAAATAAAAGTAAATAAATTGCAGCAAGGTATTTTTATGTTTTTTTATATGATAAAGATAGACCCGGGGGCCATAGTTTTCACTAGAGGCTTCTCTCTCGAGCGCTGAAACATACGGTGGGTAAACAAATTACTGTTGGGCAATTGACAGAAAAGCAAATAATTATGATGGATTCATGGCAATGATCATGTATATAGGCATCACGTCCGAGACAAGTAGACCGACTCCTGCCTGCATGTGACACCCCGAGACCGATACCTTCCGTAATTATTATTATTTTATTGTTTGAGCTATTTTATTTTATTTTGCATTGCATCATGTCATCATGCCATTAAAATTTTGCAACTCAAATTAATAAATTGCATGGATCTTGATCCATTTAAATCGAGGGAATTCACATGGTGTTTTCTCTTTATAACATATCCTCCCAACATTTAGGGAGCTATATTAAAAATATTCCATTAACTTGGAATCACCCATAACACATTTGCGCTATTCTTTAACTTTCCTTCATGTCCAACTCAACTTCGTAATCTTCCCTCAAAGCCTTTCGGTAAAATTGAGTTGCAATTTTACTTTCTCCAAAAATGTTCAACTTCTGCCCAAAAATCATGCTATTCATGTAGGGTTACCAGTTAAAATCTCATCTCATTTGGTCTCCATCTAAATTGCTTTCAAATTCAAATAGTTTGAATTTTATTCAAACTTATTTGAATTTTTATCTTCTAAACTTTTGCGAACCTTTTTTATTAAATCCTCCATATTTTTCTGTCTTCAGAAGAATATCTCTCTTTTTGGAATTCCAACTCTACCCATCGTTTTCTTTCTTTGCACATTTTCTGTAAAGAAATTAGAGAGAGACAGAGAGCCACTTGGGCCCAGCCGCCGCCCCCACCTAGGCTAGTCCTAGCCGCAGGCCTACAGCCAGCCCACTAAGGCCCACCTAACTCCCGTCATAACCCTAGCCCGACCCCCCAGTCTCTCTCTCGATCCCATCTCCCTCCATCTCCTTCCCTCGCGCCGCCAGGAGGAGGCCACCAGCGCCCACGGCCTCCCACTCGACCCCACCGCCAGGCGAGCGCAGCGCCTCCACGCCCCGCTCCCTGCCCGACCTCTTCTCCTCCCGCAGCCGTGAGCACGCCCGCGCCTCCACACCTCGGGCCCGAGGCCACAGCCAGCCGCAGCTCTTCCAGCCTCCTCGCCTGCCCCTTCTGCCGCCGTGCTCCCAGCACCGGTGACCCCTCCGACCGCCCCGCTGCATCGCTCCAAGCTCGCCCATGGCGCCACTGCTCCGCCTCTCGCCGGCCTCCTGTGACCCCTGCTCAAGCTGGCCACCTTCTTGTGCTGCTGCCGCTAGACGCCAGACCAGCAGCTCCCACACCTCCTTGCGTGTCCTACACATAGCCTCCGGCCCCGAGCTGTTGTCGTGGATGCAACCTCCCCGAACAGGAGCAATTTGGATCGCCAAGTACCCCCTCGGGTTTCGTCAAGACCGTCATGTCCGACACCGAGTACGACTACACGATGACCCCAAACGTCTACACCGTGTGTAACTACCGTTTCCCATGGATTTCGCCAAGTACCTCTACGCACGGAAACCCCAAGTTCGACTACCGCATCGGATCACCAAGTTCAACGACGATCCGCGAGGAACATGGATTCGTCAAGTTCCTCTCCGTCCCCGTGTACCACTACTTCCATCTACGCCGCTTCGAACTCGATCCGCTCCGAAAATGTACGCTTTGAAGGTATAACCGTCGAGATGACCGCCCGTGTACGATGCATGTGTTGTATGAGATGCTCGTGTTTGCACCGTGTCCGAATTGTTTCGTGCATGTTCCTCGTTTGCCGTGCCACCATCGCGTGGGGACCCGGTAACCGGGATCACCCCATCATCTCTTGCATGTTCCGCACACTTGTTCTTTTGCACCGGCATCTCAACGAGTTGCCGGATCCTCGGAATGTTGCCGTGGCACCATTTCCGTTATCGCTGCCGTGGCACCCATTTCTTTCCGCCATGGCGACAAATGCTCCATGTCCTTTTATTCCACCTTTTTCATAAAATTTGCATCAACTTGAAATTCCATCCTCATGCATATTAACAACATTAAAATTGTTGATTGAATTAAAAATTGCTAAATGACATGCTAAAATGATTTATTTCATAACTAGCTAACCGTAGCTCCGAATTAAATAAACTTTATATGTAAATGGGGTAGAAAAACGTGTAGATCATCATGATGCATGTTAACTTGCTGTTTAACAACTTTAACATTGTGTTTAATCCAGTTCAGTACCAATTTCAAAATTTGCATATGGGGATTTACCGGAATTGTTGTTTGTGTTTCCGACCTCATTTAAACTTGCCTAGTTGTATGGATTGCTTATGCTTCATCTCTTGCCATGTTTAACAACATTTAATCTTGTCATGCATCATATTTGATTGTGCATCATGCCATGTTTATGCTTGTGTGTTTACCATGTTGTTCGCTTCTTTCCGGTTGTGCTTCTTCTCGATAGTTCCGGTTTCGTTGCGATTGTGAGGATTCGTTCGACTACGTTGGTTCGTTTTCTTCATGGACTCGTTCTTCTTCCGAGCGGGATTTCAGGCAAGATGATCATGACCTTGGATATCTTTACTATCTTTGCTTGCTAGTTGTCTCGTTGCTATCGCTATGTCGCGCTTCCTACCACATATATGTCAGCCTCCCACATGCCATGATACAGCCTCTAACCACCCTTACCCAGCAAACCGTTGTTTGGCTATGTTACCGCTTTGCTCAGCCCCTTTCTTATAGCGTTGCTAGTTGCAGGTGCAGTTGCAGGTTGTTCCATGTTGGGACATGGATATGTTGGGATATCACAATATCTCTTATTTAATTAATGCATCTATATACTTGGTATTGGGTGGAAGGCTCGGCCTTTTGCCTAGTGTTTTGTTCCACTCAAGCCGCCCTAGTTTCCGTAATGCTGGTGTTATGATCCATGTTTAGCGTTCCTAACATGCTCAGGGGAATGGGACCCTCTTGACAGTTCGCTTTGAATAACCGCTTCCAGCAAGGACCAACTTTGGTTTTAACATTTGCCAACATAATAATACTGAATTAAATAATTAATTGGCATAGGGCCTCATGAACCCGAGGATTCTTAATTCAACATAATACAGGTGGGCCAGTGCCGATGGTGTTGGTCCGAAACGGGTAGACTGCGGGGCCACCACGGGGAAACTAGAGGATCTGGTTTTACTCGTAGGATGTCCCATCCGGTCGTGGCCTGAGACGAGATACGCGCGGCTACTATCAGGGTGTCGGCACGCCGGGAGGTCTTGCTGGATTTGCGTTACCATTGTCGAAATGTCTTGTGCACCGGGATTCCGAGGATACTTTGGGCTATCTCGAGGTTGAGGTATTTCCACCGCAGCTTGTGTAGGCTTATGATGGGCCAGGTTGTAACACCCCTGCAGGGTTAAATCTTACGCGAAGCCGTGCCCGCGGTTATGTGGCGCTTGGATATTTATAACCTCCGGTTGTAGAGAACTTGACACTAAATCCTAATTAAAATACAATAACCGTATGCGTAACTGTGACCGTCTCTTTTCGAGGAAGTTCGAGAAGAGAACACGTTGGGGTTATGTTTGACTCGTAAGTAGGTGTTCAGGATCACTTAGTGATCATTTGTAGTTTGCGACCGTTTTGCGTAGATGCTCTTCTTATTCTTGTACTCGTAAGTTAGCCACCATATAATGCTTAGTGCTTGCTGCAACCTCACCACCTTACCCTTTCATACCCATTTAAGCTTTGATAGTCTTGCTACCCATGGTTATGGGATTGCTGAGTCCTCGTGGCTCACAGTTTACTACAACAACAGTTGCAGGTACAGGTAATGCGATGATCTGACGTGAGAGCGATATTTATTTGCTTTTGGAGTTCTTCTTCTGCTTCTTCTTCTTCGTCGATCTTGGGATAGGTTCCTGGTCGGCAGCCTGGGCTAGCAGGGTGGATGTCGTTCTTCTTTTCGATTGATTTCATTCGTAGTCGGATGCTGCCCTTCTGTATGATGTTTGTTATGTATTGATGTATTCATGTGATGATTGTATGTATTTGTTTGTATCCCCATCTATTATGTATGTGGTACGATGTAATGATATCCACCTTGCAAGCGTCTCCAATATGCGTTTCTACTCTTGGTGGGGCCTCCGAGTTCCTCGAGAATAGGATCGCATATTGGGCGTGACACTGCATCTACTACTATTACTCCACTCGACTCCAGCATGCATCTAGAGTATTAAGTTAATAAAAACAAAGTAACGCCTTATGCAAGATGAAATGATGTAGAGAAGCAAATTCAAGCAATATGAATAAACCCCATGTTTTTATCCTTAATGGCAACAATACAAATACATGTCATGTCCCTTTCTGTCATTGGGATTGAGCACCGCAAGATTGAACCCATCACAAAGCACCTCTCCCATTGCAAGATAAACCAATCTAGTTGGCCAAACCAAATCGATAGATCGGAGAGAAATACAAAGCTATATTTAATCATGCATAAAAGAGTTCAGAGAAGACTCGAATATTTCTCATGAATAATTTGATCATAAACTCACAATTCATCGGATCCCAACAAACACACCGCAAAAGAAGATTACATCGGATAGAACTCCAAGAACATCAAGGAGAACATGGTATTGAAGATCAAAGAGAGAGAATAAGCCATCTAGCTACTAGCTATGGACCCGTAGGTCTGTGGAAACTACTCACACCTCATTGGAAGGGCAGCAAGGTTGATGTAGAAGCCCTCCGTGATCGATTCCCCCTCCGGCAGAGTACCGGAAAAGGCCTCCAGATGGGATCGCAGAAGGACAGAGGCTTGTGGCGGTGGAAAGGTTTTCTCTTCTGGCTCTCTGATGGTTTCCGAATATTTGTGAATTTATAGGAGTGGAATTAGGTCAAACGGAGCCACGAGGGCCCCACAAGGCATCAGGGTGCGCCCCCTGGGGCCGCACCCTGTTGCCTTGTGGAGGCTTCGTGAACCTTCTGGCCTCCTCTCCAAGTCTCCAGGGTCTCTTTTGTCCAGAAAAAATCTCCAAAAAGTTTCATGGCATTTGGACTTCGTTTGGTACTGATTCTCTGAAAAGCCAAAAACAAGTAGAAAACAACAACTGGCACTGAGCACTAGGTTAATAGGTTAGTCCCAAAAAATGATATATAATTGTATATAAAAACATCCAAGATTGATACTATAATAGCATGGAACAATCAAAAATTATAGATACATTGGAGACGTATCACCTCCTCTGTTTGCTGCAATGTGTCACCGTCAATTGCAAGATGAGCCAGCGAGCTAGCTGTGGAGTTGCCAACATGCTCAAAGTGCACTCAACATTGAGAAGAAAGAAGCATGCCCAGGAAATTAATGCGTAGGGTGGCCCTTTGCTCAGAGAAGCATCGATCATTTTTTCTTGATGTCTACACCTTCTCACGGCTTTTGTCTTCGTTATAGTCTGGTGAATCATTGAGATGCATAAACATGCTGAACTTATATATGTGCTTGTGAATGTTAGCTAGTATGCATATTGTATCTTGTGAAGCTAAGTTTAATGTGAATGTTGACTAGCATGTGAACATCTAGAATCTATATTGTGGGCCTGTTATTTGACGCCTCATTTGTGCCGCGCTTCGACCATTGTGAGTGTCTGCATGCATTACCTCACCCTCTAATTTGGTGGATGCCAAGTGGGCCCGAGGAGGAGCCATAAGTTTTTTTCGAGTTGAAAAAGGTTACCGAGCAGGACTGCAGGAGCCATAAGCTGGAGTGCGTCTTTTTTTTTGCGAATGGGCCATAAGCTGGAGAGCTGGAGAGTGTCTCTAATGGGCTGTCTCTAGTGTTAAGACCAACCAGTACAGGAGCCTATCCATCTTAAAGCCCATATTTTTGTAGGAAAAGCCCATATTATTTGAAGAGGGGCGCTCCCAAAAAAAAACCTTCTTCCTCCTCGCTCCCACTTCACTGTTCACTGCAACTCGCTCCTACAGAAAACCCCCGCTCCCCTTCTTCCTCACCTCACTCCTACAGAAAACCCCCGCTCCCCTTCTTCCTCACTCCTACAGAAAACCCCTGCTCGCCTTCTTCCTCACTCCTATAGAAAACCCCAGCCCCCCTTAACTAGGCTCGCCTTTTGCTACTCTGCTCAAACCCGTGAGCTCGACGCAGCTCCCGCAAGGAAAATGGAGTCGACTGGCCCCATCGTTAAGAAGATGAGGATCCCACCAGCGGCGACGCCGGTTGTAGTTCCCGCACCCGGCAGCGTGGGGAGAAGCGGCGAGCCTCCCCCCCCCCCCCCCGGATCTGAGGAACCCGAAGAATCTCCGGCGGACCGCATCAGCGATCTCCCAGACACCATCCTTGGGGAGATCATCTCGCTTCTCCCCACCAAGGATTGCTGCCGCACCCAAGTCCTCGCATCTCGGTGGCGCCCTCTATGGTGCACCACGCCTCTTAATCTCGACTGTCGTGGCCTATCTCAGTTCAATGATTTTGAACTCCCCGGAGCCATCATCTCCTCCCACCAGGGCTCCGTTCAATGCCTCTGCATCCCGGCATGCTACCTGTGCATGCCCTGCACGGTGGACGCCTGGCTGAAATCCCCTGAATTCGAAAAACTCCAGCTGCTTGAGTTTTAATATTCCCGCATAAATCACATATCACATTCCGAACGCCATGTACTTGTGCCCTCAGCATCGATGTCCATCTCGCAGTTTTTCTCCTCTCTCCACACCACCACCTTCGCCCTGTGCAAACTACCAGACAATCTAGTACAAAAGCTTCGACTCCCACTTCTCAAAAAACTTTCACTTGTGGTGGTTCGTATATCGGAGGCCTCACTGCACAGCATCATCCAATCCAGTTGCCCTGCCCTGGAGTGCTTAGTGCTTCTTTTGACAGTTAAAATCGGTTGTCTCCAAATAAAGTCACCTAACCTTGTAAGAATTGGAATTTCTTTTGACGTAGGGGAGCTCATCATCGAAGATGCCCCTTCACTTCAAAGGTTGATCCTTGATTCTTGTTATTCACCTTCGCAAATAACTGTCATCTCTGCGCCTAAACTTGAGACCTTGGGTGTAATTCATGATCTCTGTGATCATTTCAAGATGGTGTTTGGCTCCACAATTATCCAGGTACTGTATATTATCATCTACACTTTTGTAATCATTAGCTACATTTTTCATTTGTGCGCATAAGTTTTATATAATCTTGGAGTACACTTTTTGTACTAATATTATGTTCTACGCTCAATGAAGAGTTTGTCCATGGATAGCCTATCAGTGGTGCTGGATTCTGTCAAGATCTTATATATCAGTATGAATACTTTTGATCTGAACAAGATTATTGGCTTGTTGTGATGCTTTCCATGTCTGGAGAAGTTGTATATAAAGGTGATGATTTCACGCACATTGGAAGCCCATATATAGTGTACAAGAATTAACCGTTCAGTTGTTGCTCTTTCAACATACTCTTTTTTTAGACCTTAACTGTTTTCAATCTTCATGTCTATTTAGGCAGCAGGACGGGGTACAAAAGGTATAACCAATAGGTGGCATCGTAAGCACCGGGATTTTCTCAGTTCTCATGACATTTGTTTGAAGACAATAACGCTGGAAGGATATGTAGTCACCCATGCAAACACTAGATTTGTCACATTCTTCCTGCTGAATGCGAGGGCACTATTGTCCATTAGGCTTAAATTTATTAACAACGAAGTTTTGACGGATGGATATGTCGAAGAGCAAAAAAAGGAGTTTCAGGTGGACAAATGGGCTTCTGAACATGCCAGCCTTCTTTTTACATCATCTTATGGTCATATTCCATTAAATTTTACGACCCGGGATGTTCATTTTATGGATCTAACCGATCCATTTGATTGTGACTGCTAAAAGCACTGCTGCAGTTAGATGTTGTTGCCCTTTTCAATCGGGGTGTAGTCTAAACCTGATGAACAATTAACCCTCATGCTTTTGTATAGTTTGTAAGCTGGAGTTAGATGTTGTTGCCCTTTTCAACTCGGCTGTGGCTGTCATATTTTCTTTGAAACAAGGCAAATGGTTTGTCATTTATTTAATTAAGAGAGAAATACTGTAACAAATCCCAAGCAAGGGAAATAACATCACTCTCATCGGCTCCTTGAGCTCATTGTGCATTACAGAACCCAAGTGCTTAGCGCCCGCCAGCAAGCACAAACTTATTTTGAGCTAGCACACCAAATGGGCTGTAATTCCTAATAAGAAAGGCTGCATCGCCGTGACAGATTTGGATTCTGACATTTGGGACCCACAAGGAAAAAGCCTATCCAAGGTGGTGTCGACTTATTCTACAAATGATTCTGCCTGCCAGCCATTGGATTGACATCCAACATCTGTCGTGTTTCTTCTATCTCTTATCTTCTTCCTCCAGACGCCCAAACGAAACCACGCCATCGGTCCCGCCTGCTCCTGTCTCCCATGGCTGGCTACGCCTCCGCCCACGCATTGCCGCCCCACCGTACCCTCAAACGTTGGCCATTCCATCCCTCCACTCCCCCACACGTCCTGTTATTCTTCGGCGACGTCGGCCCCAACCCGCACCCGCACCCGAACCAGTCAACCATCATACTCCCCTCTGCCTGCGAGTCTGCGACTACACTGCCGCATCTTCCACGGCTCCTGTTCATTCCCGTCCGAGGCCTCGCCGTCGTCCTCCGCCTTGGTTCGCTCATCGCGGTGCCGCCGTCTGGCGTTGTCAACATGGTCAACAACCGAGAGGAATCAGGAGATGACTGTACGTGGAGAGGATGACAGTAGGGACCCACGAGGGTCATTGCAGTACGCAAGCAAGTGCCTCCTTATTACAAGCCAAAAAAATGCTTCCTTCTAATGGTTTGACATCTGGGTCCCACGCCATTGTCAACGTAGTCAATAAGGAGAGAATTGCCCAACGAGCGGCTGACACCAGGGACCCAGCAGCTCGCGCAGTTGTTTTTTCGTTTTTGAGATGGAGTAGTGTATCAACTGGGCTGTGCGGGGGCTGTAGCCCGTCTAGTCCAGGCTTTTATTTTCTGTTTACCACATGACCAGCCCAGTTGTTTTTTTCTCTTTCTGAAAATGGCTAGCCCAGTTCTATTGTTTTTTGCAGAATACCCAACCGAGGCTTACTTGCTTTTCTCAGCCCTGCTGGGCTACAAATCTTTCAAGACGAGGAGGGATGTATTCGGGCTTGCCCAGAAAATGGACTATAAGTAGTAAGAAATGGGCTGTAAATTTTAAAAACAACACAACAAACCGGCAATTAGTTTCAAATTACTTTTTTTAGGATTTCGATATTTTAAATTTCATTGATTTTTTTGCGGTGAAAATTTCGTAGGATTTTAAATAAATATAATTTTATTTTTTTCAAATTAGTTTGAATCTGACTCAAAATTTCGGGATTAAAAACAGTTCGGACCCCACCGAAATATGCAAAAATTCGTTGAATTTTTTAACCGTGGCCAGAATATGGGCTGTAATGCTAACAAAAAGAACATGGGCTTCAAAAAAATCCTTAAGAATTAGCAAATGGGCTGTAAATTATTAAAAAAATGGCAAATGGGTTGTATGCTGTTTGCCACATATTTGGAGGCTGACTTGTGGGCCTACTATGTTGACGCGTACGCAGGGCTTTGTGAACTTAGTCAACAAATGATTCTAGCGGCAGTGACTGTTGGATAACATCCAACGGTCGTGCTGGTTCTTCAATCTCTGATCTTCTTGCTCCAGCCGCCCAAACCAGTGCCGGCGGGACCGCTTGCTCCCGCCTCCCATGGCCGATTGTGCTGCCGCGCAGGCCTAACTGCCCCCTCCTACTCCCACCGCTGGCCAGGCCATCCCTCTACTCACCCACACCTCCTGTTATTCTCCGGCGACACAGGCCTCACATCGCAGCCGAATCAGTCAACCCTCGTACTCCCCTCAGCGTGGGCATCCACTGCTGTGGCTTCGCCGGCTCTGGGTCGCTCCCTTCCTGGGCCTCGCCGTCGTCCACCGCGTTGGTGCTCTCGACGCGGTGTGTTCAACGTGGTCAACAAACGACAGCCATCGGAAGAGGGATGTACGTGGAGAGGCTGACAGTAGGGACCCACATGGTCCATGGCCGCACGCAAGCAAGTGCCTCTTTATTAAGCGAAAAAAATGATTCCTCCCCCTAACCGCTGGGACCTACCAGCTATAGCTTTGCACAGAAGGAAGTGCCTCATTATTACGCGGAAAAAAATGTTTCTCCCCATGACAACTGGGACCCATCGGATTTGGCAGCTGACTTGTGGGCCAACTAAGTTGACGCGTATGCAGGGCTTTGTCAACTTAGTCAACAAACGATTCTAGCAGCAGTGACTGTTGGATGTTAATCCAACGGCCATGCTGCTTCTTCAATCTCTGATCTTCTTGCTCCAGCCGCCCAAACCAGCGCCGGCGGGACCGCCTGCTCCTGCCTCCCCGTGGCCGGCTATGCTGTCGCGCATGCCTCACCGCCCCACCCTACTCCCACCGCTGGCCAGGCCTTCCCTCTACGCACCCACATCCCCTGTTATTCTCCGGCGATGGCGGCCTCACACCACAGCCGAACCAGTCAACCCTCGTACTCCCCTCCGCGTGGGCATCCACTGCTGCGTCTTCCCCGGCTCCGCGTCGTTCCCTTCCCAGGCGTCGCCGTCGTCCACCGCCTTGGTACTCTCGATGCGGTGTAGTTAACGTGGTCAATGAACGACAGCCATCGGAAGAGGACTGTACGCGGTGAGGCTGATAGCTGGACCCACCAGCTACATCTTCGCACGCAAGAAAGTGCCTCCTTATTACGCGAGAAAAAAATTATCTATCCCCCTGACAGCTGGGACCCACCTGCTATATCTTCGCACGCAAGGAAGTGCCTCCTTATCGTCCCTGACAGCTGGGACCCACCCAGTCGAAGCATACGTAGCGTTGTCTGTCTGGTCACGAACGTGTACGTACATATTGGTCAATCGGTCTCTCTGCAACAATGAACCGTGGGCGTGTAAGGAGCGGCATGTGTCGTAGTAGAGCCCCCGACGTAGCAGTTCAGGCAGCCCCGTCTAAATCGTGTACACGTACGTACAGCCACGCTGCAAAAAATACGGGCACATACGTACATACGGGCGGGGTCTCGAACACGTACTCGCGCATACGTATGGCCAGGACTCGTGTACATGGAGAGGCGACGGTGGGGGTACGCAACAATGGCCTCCTGTTCATCGGCAGCCAACCGGCTGGGTCGGAACGGAGGAAACAGCGTCGTGTTCATCGGGAGGCAATCGACTCGGTCGGAATGAGTCCTGTTCATCGGGAGCCAACCGGCTTGGACGGAACAGCCGAAACGGGGTCCTGTTCATCGACTTAGGGTCTAGCGTACCGCAAAATGGAGGAAACGGCCTTCTGTTCAACCACCTACGGTCGAAACGGGGTCATGTTCATCGACTGGGGGTCTGGTGTACCGCAAAACGAAGGAAACGGACTTCTCTCCCACCGCCTACGGTCGAAACGGGGTCCTGTTGATCGGGAGGGGTCTGGCATACCACAAAATGGAGGAAACGGACTTTTACCCAACTGCCTACGGTCGAAATGGAGTCCTGTTCATCGGGAGGGGTGTGGCATACCGCAAAACGGGACTCCACAGGCTACTGTTCATCCACTATCGACTTCCTCGAGCCTCCACCGGCTACTGTTCATCCAGCCTCCACGGGGTCCTGTTAATCCAGCCTCCACCGGCTACTATTCATCCAGCCTCCACAGGGTCCTGTTCATCCACCCCCAACCGGCTGGGGTATGGCGTACCGCGGCACGGCCTCCTCGGGGTCCTGTTCATCCAGCGCCAACCGCCTACACGCGGCCGGGGTCCTGTTCATCCAACCCCCACCGGCTGGGATGGGGCGTACGAGCGGGCGCCAACAACGGGAACTGTTCATCCATAGCCAACCAACCGGCTCGATCGATGCAAGTCTTGACTCGTTCTACGTGTATCGCGCGTGCGGCAGCAACGGGCACTGTTCATCAAGAGACAACCCAGCATCGGCTGGCTACGTCTCACACGGGGGCTCGATCGGCTTCAGTAAGCAGCGAGAAGGATCGATCGGGTTCAGTTAGCAGCAAAGGAATCGCTCGGGTTTAGTTAGCAGTGAAGGGATCGCTCGGGTTCAGTTAGCAGCGAAGGGATCGATCGGCTTCAGTACGTAGTGCGAGGGATCGATCGCTCGTGTTCAGTACATAGTGCGAGGGCGATCGATTGCTCGGGTTCAGTAAGCGAACGTACGCCTCGCTCAGGTTCAGTTAGCGAGCGCCTCGCACACACGCGCGCGTACAAGAGAGAAACGCGCAAAACCACACCGCATCAATCGGCCCGACCACCCACCGTAACCGGGAAGTCCCCGAAAATTTCCTCGCCCTCACTTCTACCATGATTTTTTATGTCATGGATGGCCCAAAGAATGTCATGCCGGTGCGTCTCCGGCCCGCCCAGGACGAAAAGCCCATTTTCTGACATAATTTTTTGTCATAGAAGTAGGAGCCCACCACATCTATGATGATACGTGTTTTTGTCACAATTATTGTCATAGAAGTGTCACAACCATGACAGAAAAACTTTTCGTTCGGGCCATAATGTCATGGATGTCTTTTTTTTTGTAGTGGCGCCGCCGACGAAGAAGCAGAACTGGGGCCGCAACCCCAAGCAGCCGTCCGGGGAGGTCCTGAGCATCGGCGTCCGGCTGAAGGAGCTCGCCGACCACGAGGGGCTCATTCCCTCTGACCTCATCGCCGCCTTCATCGCCCGCCGGGTGCTGCCGCTGCAGAACCGGCTGCACCGGATATGCGACATGAGCGGCCGGCGCGACCCCAGCCAGATGTCGACGCGAGACTTCACGCCGGCCGAGATCGCCGGTCACGTCAACGGCATCTCCAGCGCCGGGCTAAAGGCGGAGGAGTGGAGATTCGGGAAGGAGCCTTACAGCCGGGCGGCTCCCGCGCCTGCGGTGAGTCCCTGGTCCTTGTACTTCGCGGCCTCTTCTCTCTTCTTACTACCTGACACACCAGACCGGCTGCAGTGCTTCCACAGCCAGCTAGCCGACGATGGGCCAAACTCGCAGAATCTGCAGCCGGACCGGGTCGGCTCCGACATGGAGGAGGAAGGCGAGGAGAGGGCGGTCGACGGAGCCGGCGAGCGCCTCGAGG
Source organism: Elymus sibiricus (assembly GCA_039707655.1). Taxonomy (NCBI): domain Eukaryota; kingdom Viridiplantae; phylum Streptophyta; class Magnoliopsida; order Poales; family Poaceae; genus Elymus; species Elymus sibiricus. The sequence goes on from CM077674.1 coordinate 265,315,903, forward strand.
ACGCTGAAGCCGGCGGGTCCAGCCAAGCCGGCGAGTTCCTAATCTTGAATCCCTTGCACGAGTGGTCCGACGATGACGCGGATGACCCGAGTGGAGCGCATGGTGTAGTGCGACCGTCCGTGGAGGCGGAGGCCTCCGTCGTCCCCAGGAGGCGGTTGCGAAAGGCGGGCGAGGCCTCTTCGTCTGAAGGTCAGGCGGCCGCGGGGCGGCCGCACGGGAAGCAGCCGGTCGAGGCACGGCCAGCTGCGAAGCGCCTGGCTGGAGTGCAGCCGGCCGGCGCGAAGAAGACGGTGAAGAAGTCACGCCGGCTGCCCCCGTCGGCGGGCCCGAAGCGCGTCGTTCCCATGGTTATCGAGTAGGCTTTCTTTTTGTATCTTTTTTCTGTCCTTATGCTTTTCATTGTGTTGTCTTCCTTCCCCCCTTATCCCCTTCGCGCACCGACCAGGAACGCGCTCGAGTTGGCGGAGGCAGCCGCCGCGGTGGCGGCCGCGGAGGAGGCCGACCAGCAGAGGGACCGGAGCGTTGCGGGCGAGCCCGAGACGGCCGAGACCACCGAAGAGGTGCTCGCAGCCCGTCAGTCCGGCGCCATGCTGGAGGAGGCCGAGAGGGACGCGTGGAGGGCGAGGGCGGAGGCGGAGAGGGAGATGGCTGAGGCCTCGGCCAAGGCGTGGGCCGACATCGTGGTCGAAGCTGCAGGAAGGCGGAGGAGGGCCGCCGAGGAGGCCGAGTGGCCGACCTGGCCGATGACTTCGCCACCGCCGTCGCCGGTCATGGAGCACCGCTCCAAGCTGGTGCATGACCCGGGCCGCCGGGCGGAGGCGGACGCGCGCGCCGCCGAGGAAGCAGCCGGCCGCGACTAGACGGCCGCCCCGGGGACGCCGCCGGCTGCCGACCCGGCCGACGAGACCGCACCGAGCGGAGGGGGAGTGCCACTTCCAAGCGCGGAGGCCAGGGGGCTCCGGTGCCATGGTGGTTGTGGAGCCACGGGCCACGGGGCGTAGCCTCGAGCTGAGGCCGACAGGAAGCGGGACCAGTGCCGGGTCCTCGGCCCGGCCACAGCGAGGTTGGGCGGCGAGCACCAGCGAGGCGACGAGCAGCGCTCCCCGAAGCGAGCTGGACACGGCGGTGGATGCCCTGCGGCTGCAGTTCGCCGACTACCGCGGCCAGTGGCAGGGCTTCGCCCAGGTGTAGAACGCCCGTCTGCAACAGTTGGAGCGGACCGTCGCGGTGAGTTTTACCATACTTTGCATCTTTTTTCTTTTTCGCAGTTGCATCCTTTCCTTTTTCAGACCGGCTCGGTCGCTCTCCAGTGGGGGCGCGTCAGCGCACCCACTGGGTGTCGCCCCCGAGGCCCGGGCCGGCTGTGTAGCAGGCGGGTCGGGCCTTCTCAGGCATCTTGTTCTAACTTCCTTTCCTGCAGTCCGTCTACGATATGTGGGTGGCGGTGTACAACCATCTCCTGGGCCAGTTCCGCTCGGTGAGGACCCAGCTGGTGGCCAAGGAGGAGGAGCTTCGCCAGGCCAAAGGTATGTCTCACGTTCTTCCAATGGGGGCGCGTCAGCGTACCCACTGGGTATAGCCCCCGAGATTCGGGCCAGCTGCGCAGTAGCCGGGTCGAATCTTCTTGCTTCATTCTTTTTCTTCCTTTTTGTTTCTTGTCCGGCTACTGACCGGGACCTCGATCCGGCATGCAGCCACCGCCATCGACCCGGCCGAGGTGCAGGAGCTTCGGCACCAGCTGGCCGAGGCCAGCCAACTCCGTGACTAGGTGGCCGCAGAGCGCGACCGGCTGCATGAGGAGGTGGCCCGGTCGGTCCGGGAGAGGGACGAGGCGGCAGCCGCCCACAAGGCCGAGCTGGACCGGCTCGCGGAGGAGCACCGCCGGGCGATGGGGCAGAAGGACAAGCAGGCAGCCAAAGCCGTCGAGGAGATCGCCTAGATCAATGCGGACCGCGATCGCAACACCAGCGCGTGGGCGGCAAGGGAGCGGGGGATGTTTTAGGAAGCGCAGTACATTGACGAGCATCTCACCCGTAAGTGTTTTGTTTGTTTCTGTCTTTCTTTCTGATTCCGGTCCTTTGGCTCTTTGACCGATCTTCTCCCTTTCTTCGCCAGGGTTTTTTTCCTGAGACCCAAGCGCCAGCCGAGGCGGCCGTGAACGCCCATCGAAAGGAGCAGAGAGCGGAGGGAGCCGACATCGAGGAGTACGCTGCCTGGACGATGGTGGAGATCATCATCGGCACCAGGACGGTGGCGGAGATCACCGCCAGGCGGTGGAACGCGACATGAACCGGCTCTTCGAAGCCGGCTTGTCGATGGTGGGCACCCTCTGGCCGAATGCGGTGGTGCCAACCACCGTTAGCCGGCTGGCGCGGTGGCTATATGTTTATTATTGCCTCTATCGCATGCTTTCGGTATTCTCCCGCTAATGCTATGGATAATGTGACTCTCGTCCTTCGATCCAAAAGCTAGAATTCTGTTACGGTCAAGTGCAATATGTTTGCTTCCATGAGACCCGAACTTCAAGAGTTTGGGATAGTTATGTGATATTCATGGAACTAAAAATTGTTTTCAGATGCCGACAAAGGCTAAAAGATATGAAATATCCAAAGCAATGTTTGTTTGCAAAGTATTAGTAAAGTGTTTACTGGGCATTTGACTGATGAGAGAGGGATCCAGTAGAACGCCGGTCATATGATGATGGTGAATAAAACAAACAACTTAAAGAGAAAGGAAATGTCCAAAGGGTGTTAGTGTGACTTACACGCCTAGGAAGTCGGGGGCTAACGCCACTCTTTAAGCTGGGTGCTTCTTCTGAGAGTAGGAGAAATACTAAAAGTTAAATCTGTTAGAAGTATAAAGGCAAAAAGGAGAGAAGACTGGAATATCCAGCTCATGCATGAATGTCATACAAGTTATTGATGTATGGAAGGCTAGTCAAAGAAATAGTTCAGGGGAATTATGATTAACATGTTAATCACTGATCTTGGGTATTGTGAGTTGATCACAGAGATACCCGCTCGATTGCATTCTGTTGCGGCTTGATGCAAGAACTACTATGGCCTAAAAGACTTGCCAGTAATGAGGTTTGGATATGCGTTGGGAACATAGTAAAAGTTGCTATACTCGGTACATTACCTATGTATTTATTTTCATAATTCCTTTTAGAGTTTTTATACACTCTAGCCCATTGCATAAAGTATCTTGCAAGAAGGTTGTTCATAAGAGAACTTTTGATGTTCGGTGTTATGAATAACATAAGGGCCATACTTTCATTATGAATGAGATGTATGTTATGAATATTGATAATAATATATTACCTCTGTGTTTACTTTCATAATTCATTTTAGAGTTTTATACACTCTAGCCCATTGCACAATGTTTGTTGCAAGAGGGTTGTTCATAAAAGAACAATTGTTGTTCGGTATCATGAATAACATAAGGGCCATGCTTCCATCATGGATGGGACGTATGTTATGAATATTGATGGAAATATGATACATCCATAACACTGAAGCTAAATGACGCAAGACTAAAAGAATACCACACATGTGTGGCACTGCATTTGGTCACATTGGAGAAACCCGCATGGAGAAATTCCATTATGATGGATTTTGAAGTCATTTGATTATAAATCATCTGACACTTGCAACTTTCGTCCGAAAAGTGAAGTGACTAAAATACCGTTCACAGGCCATAAGGAACGAGCAACAAACTTATTGGTGATCATACATTTTGATGTGTGTAGTCCGATAAATGTTGTTGCTAGTAGTGGATTTGTCTATCTTCAGAAATGACTCAAGTAAATATATGGATATTTACTTGATGAGACATAAGTCTGGATCTTTTGAAGTCATTCAAAAGGTTTTCAAAATGAAGTAGGAATTATTGTAACAAGAAAATTATGTTTCTGCAATTAGATTGCGGAAAGGAATATTTGAGTTACAAGTTTAGCGAATGTCTGATGAGTTGTGAAAAGAGTTTCATAACTTACACCTCCCGGAACACCACTGTGAGTGGAATGTCCGTGAAGATGTAAACAAACCATTTATGACATGGTAAGATCAAAGATGACATAAATCAATTTGCCATTATCCCTTTTAAAAGGTAATGCTTTAGAGACTGCGGCTTTTACACTGAAAAGAGCGACATCAAATCTGTTGAAATGACGCCATGGTATGGTACGCCCAACCATGTTCTGTCTTTTCTTAACATTTGGAATACGGGGCTTGTGTAAAATATTTACAAACCTATTCCAAATCAGACAAGTACTACTTTGTAGGTTATCCCAAGTTATTGGGTATTCCTCCCTCACTATACCGAGGCAAAAGGTTTGCCACAAAGAACGGTATGATTTTGTAGAAAATGGTTCTTGCAAAAGGGTGAGTGGGAGGACAGTGCAACTCGACGAGATAACATTATCTTCGTTATCATGACAAGGGAAAGAAACCTCGGAAGCAATTCTAGAGTTTCCTCCTGCGACTGATACGGAAGCCTCTACAATAAAATGTATGGACTTCGGTCGAACTTGCAGCTGAACCACGTAGGCAAAACTCGTGCAAACCTCTTAGGTGCGCAAACGAGATATCGTTGTTAGACAACAGTATACCTACGATACACAAGGAAACGTTGATGGGCCCTGACTCCGGGATTGGCTAAATGCCAATATAATCCGAGATAGTTTCCATATAAATGATTCAAGATTAAATCTTGATAAACCCTTCGGAAGACTTGGAGTCTAATGAACATTAATGGAACTATAAACTGATGTGGATAAAATGTTTTATCCATAAAGCTCGACTTGTTGCAACAACAAATTCAAGGAATTGACTACGATGAGATTGTCTCACCATAGCGATGCTTAAAGTCGGTTCGGGTTAAACTAGCAATTAATACATATTTCAATCATGAGATATGAAACATGGATGACAAAAGGATTTCCATGAAATAGGAACACAAACTAGGACTTGTATGTGATACAATCCAAAGTATTTTGTCGATCCAGAGGATGCTAGTGAGTGTGCAAACTTCAAAAGTTCCAGCAATGGACAAAAGAGAGCAAAAAGGAGTTGGAATCTTCGTTTTGATGAAATAGTCAAAAGAGTTTGATTTCATCAATGGATAACGAAGATGCTTGTGGTTACAAGAAAGTAAGTGGGAGCATAATAATATTTCTAAAAACCTTGTGTGCTTGACACATTGTTGATTGGAAATAATATAAATTTCTTGACACGAATTAGGACTTCATTGAAAATAGTTTTTCGATGTAGTGCTTGGGCTAAGTAGCCTTGATATTAGGCATAACTATCTACGAGATAGAATTGCCTGATAGGGCTAAGCCTAAATATATATTGACAAGATGCTAAAACATTTTAGCATTAAAATGCGAAGGAGTGATTCTTACCGAAGTCACATGGAAAGAGTTTTGCAAGACTCGGTGTCCCAAAACACCGATGAGCAAAATACATGATGGAGATTCCACACACTTTTGTGTTTGGATTAATCATGTATTCCATGGTATGTAAAACAACCAGATATGTCCAATACTCCCAAGTTGTTGCGAGTATAGATACCAAAGTGATCAAAGTGTTGATCATGGGACAACAGTGAAAAATGTCATTGAGTACTAGAGTAGCACTGATGACATGTTTTCTCGCAAGCTGAGATTATGAAGTGCTCGTTGTAAGAAATTACATCGATACAGTCTTCATCAATGCTCCATGCGATTTTCGATTTAAGTTAAGGGTTTTGTGTAATACACAATATGGTGGCACGGTAGTTGGAAATTGTTCCAAAACAGGTTACTGTGGCGAATTCTATAATGAAGGCTAAGTATGTTGACGCTTTGGAAGCGACAAAGAAGATGTTGAATCATATAGTTCATTCATGAACTTAGTATGGTTCCAAGATGGCTTTGGTCAATGGGACACTATTGCAGATAGTTGCTCCATAGCTCAGTCTGAGGAATCAAGGTTTGACCTGTGATTCACATATATACAAAGCCAAGTCCACACAAAATATGTATTTTGTGAAAGCGTGAAACACGAGGATATGCAACAATACACACGGCCCTGAAGTTGTTAGGTCTGTTGGACAAAAACTATACCACAAGCGATGCATTTTTTACACCGGTATGCCATAGGTGTAAAGTGCATCAGCATTGACTAGATTATTGACTCTAGTGCAAGTGGGAGTCTGTAGGAGATATGCCCTAGAGGCAATAATAAATGTTATTATTTATCCCCATGTTCCTAATTATGTTTATGTTCCATGCTATAACTGCTATGGTTCTCGAGTCTACAATAACCACGAGGCTCGAAGGAAGACTCATATGCACGTGTGGAATAATAAACGGTAAAAAGTATTCCTAGTCAAGCCTCTAAGACTGGCTCAAGTGTTGCATGATGATCACGTTTTCCTGATCATGGGCATGTCTATGCCGGCAACTTTGAGGGCACATTGTTAGGAGAACACTTGTGTTGAATCGACCCGAATTGATGTTATGCTATGAGATACATTCGTCACAAGTTAATGGTTTATAACACAGAGAAAGTTAACATTTGCATAATTCCTTAGACCATGAGAGTATCGAGTTTCTTCATGCTTGCTTCATGAACTTTGGGGTTTGTTAAACGTCATCCGTAACTGGGTGGCTATTACGGCGGCTTACGGGTTCATGGGAAAGTATGTCAAGGGACTTGATAGCTCAAGATTGGGATTTGCTCCTCCGACGATGGAGAGATATTCTTTGGGCCCTCTCGGTGTTACGGTATCCATCATCGTCTGGCCAGACACATTGTGATTTGATCACAAGGATGCCGGAACACGGGAACGAGAAAAGAGAACAAAACCGGTAACGAGCTAACTGGCATTGTGGACAAGTGTTGATCCACGGGGATGCCGATAAATCTCACCTCGGGTATTTGTAACATATCGTGAAGCAACAGGAATAGCACACGGCAACTGGAGGTTCACTCGAATATTTATTCGTGTGGGTATAGGGGTCAATATGGGTGTCCACGGCTCCGATGTTGATCATTGATCGGAAAGTGTTCCGGTCATGTCTATACTTCACCGAACCTATAGGGTCACACGCTTAAGGGTCATCTATCTGCTGAATACTAGACACGGAGTCTGAGAGAAAGTCACCGGAAAAGTTTCGGAGACAACGGAAAAGTTCCAGAGAGAGAACACCGGAATAGTTTCGGTAAAACCGAAAGGTTGTTTCGGAGTATACCATTAAGTCAAAATGGTTTCGGCACCTGCCTAGAAATTCTTAGAGGGTGCCAGAATTGTTCTGGGAACTTCTGGGATTTTTCCGGAGAAAAAACCCAGAAATGTTCTGGAGCTGCCGGAACCGCTTTGGTTGCTTTTCGCAGATGAAAATCACTAATCCGGAATTGTTTCGGAACGCGTCCAAAATTATTTTAGTGGGTACTAGAAATGTTCTAAGACCTATAGAAATATTTTCGGATCTAACGGTCGCGGAAAAATGTTTTCGTGAATAGTGAAAAGCACTTTTTGGTTGCTTTTTGGAAAGCCACTTTTGGGGGCTTTTACCAAAAGATCTTGGAGAAGGCTTGGGAGGGAAGGAACCCCTTTTTGTGGCTGAAATTTCAGCCCCTCCATCCATCCTTCTCCTATAAATAGAGGTGGAGAGGAGCTCTCCACACTCACTCCAACTCTCATACACATGCCATGCATTATCTGGCTTCTTCTCTCCCTCCCACGAAAAGAGTTTCGTAGAGCCGAAAGGCTGTCTGGGTTCCGATGGGAACTAGTTCTGGATGGCGAAGCCCTGCCGGATAGATGACACCGTATGTGTGCAACCCCGTAGAGAGGTCGTAGGTTCGATCTTTTGCCCGAGGGGCTGTTCGAGGGTCCTCCCGAAGGGCTGTCCGAGTTACTGTCCGAGTTTCGAGGGTCCTCCCGAAGGGCTGTCCGTGACATCATACGGGGGACTGTTCGACCGCCTCCCGGAGGGCTGTTTGAGGGACTGTCCGAGAGGCAGACAAGGGAGTACATCCTCGCGGTTGGGAAGTTGTAAATCCTAGCTGCGGGGATCTGCACCGACGATCTACATCGACTATACTTCCGCTGCGCTATGAGTCGGTAATGATCAGATCCAAACCTTGTATGCATCTCCATAGTGATCCTGGGCGTGCTCGCTGTACCATAAATTTTTGTTTTCTATCGCGTTCCCCTATAAAACACCCACTGGGCTGGCTGGCTGCAGGCGACGAAGCCGGCGGGAGCGCAGCCAGTCTATGCGGCGATGTGTGAAAGAGAGGGTCGGGTTGACCGAGCCGGACGTTCGTCCTTGGCCGCCTTTCGCATCAGGGTGCTTTTAGCCTTTGGCTCTTGCCAGCCGGACAGCCGGGAGCCGGTTTGTGGCTTGTGGCAGAGAGAGGGCTTTGGCGGTGCGCACGCTACTGGGCCAGCTGCAGAGGAGCAGGGCGGGCTAGCCGGCGAGCCCCTGAGTCGGACGTGCCGACCCGGCGGGAGGGAGGCAAATGAGGTAAAGTGCGCAAGAGATAATAAAACTCGATAGAGATGAAAAGGTAGCCCCCGAGTGTCGTTCGGGGGACCTGCTGCTTTCATTACTTCGAAGGGGTAGCGATACATACATACATGGTTCACACGAGCGGGCCGCACCGGGATCGGCCTTCCGGTTCCTCTACCCGTCGAAAACGCAGTACGTGCCACTGCGGGGTGCGCCGTGGCCGATGATGGGGCCTTCCTCGGGGGGGAAGTCGTACACGGTCCAGCCGGGCAGTGGACTGACATCTTGATGAATGCGACGCTCGTACGCGGCGCCAGCGTTCTCCAGACCGAAGGGACCAAACGCGCGTGAGCCGGGTAGGATGGGAGGCGCCGCCGCCTGCTCGGCGGGGATTGTTGCGGAGCCTTCGGGGGGCAGCTCCCCATCCGCGGCTGATGACGCCGACGAGCGCGCGGACGCTGGTTGGTTGCGCAATGCAGGTGGCGATCGTCATGCTGGCGCGGAGCGGGAGCCGCCGACAGGCTTGGCCGGCTGGCCATTAGCCGCTGATGGGTCCCCGCTGCTCCCGTGCCGGCCGGACCGCAGTCGGCATTTGCAGCGCCCGCCGCTACGCGCGGAAGGCTTGGTTGGGGTTGGGCACAGAGGTGGCTTCAACTGCGCTTGCGGTTGGCTTGTGAGGCGGGAAGCCTCCTTCTCGTAGCTGGAGCCGGTAGCCCCCGAATCGGACGGGCTGAGGGGGACGATGGTCAGTGCCTCCATGTGTAGCGGGTTGGTCCGGCCGACGACGGCCGCAGCCACGGCTGTGGCGGTGTCTTCGCCGCCGACTTTGGGTTCGCGAGTGAAGCCGGCGGTCAACACCTCCACATGAGCGCAGCCGGTGGCCGGCTACCCGAATGGAGCCGGCGCGGCTGGCTGCTTGCTAGCCAGCGCCACGAGTCGGTCAAGCTGGCACCTCTCCTCGGCGATGACCAGTGACTCGGCTAGTTTCGAGCCGGCTTGGGCGCACTCCAAGGACTTCTTGTGGTCGCCGGTGATGGTGATGATGCCCTTGGGGCCCGGCAGCTTCATCTTGAGGTAGGCGTAGTGGGGGACCACCATGAACTTGGCCAGGGTGGGCCAGCTCAAAAGCGCGTGGTAGGGGCTAGCCAGGTCGACCACCTCAAACCGGATCAGCTCGCGGTGGAAGTGGACGCTGGTGCCGAACAACACGTCCAGCCGGACCTTGCCGATGGGGGAGCAAGAGGCACCTGGCACGATGCCGTGGAACACCGTCCGGGTGGGCTCCAGTTGGCTTTCCTCGATGCCGAGCTTGATCATGGTGTCGCGGTAGAGGATGTTGATGCTGCTGCCACCATCGATCAGCACCCGCGAAAAGCGGCAGGTGCGCTTCGCAGCGACGAAGGTGGGGTCAAGGACGAGCACGTAGCCACCCGGCGTGGGCATCACGGCCGGGTGGTCCTCCCGGGTCCAGCTGACGGGACGGTCGGACCAGTGCATGTACTAGGGGACCGGGGGGACGACGGCATTCACCTCGTGCTGGTACTTGCGCTTGCTGTGCTTGTCGTCGCCCTCGCCGGTGAAGACGATGTAGGCCGCGTCCTGGCGAGGGAAGGCATTGTTGGCAAGGGCGCCCGCTGCCGGAGGTGGCAGGGGAGGCGTTGGAAGCTGCGGACCGGGGCCGGGTGGCGGAGGCGGGAGGTCGCCTCGCATCAGGCGCTGGGTGATGCTGCAGTTCCGGAGCGTGTGCGTAGTGCTACTTGTAGTCTGCGTTGGTATTTCCCCGAAGAGGAGAGGATGATGCAGTACAGTAGAGATACATATTTCCCTCAGTTAAGAACCAAGGTTATCAATCTAGTAGGAGAACCAAGCAAAATTCTGTTAAGCGCACCTGCACACAAAAGAGCAAACACTTGCACCCAACGCAAATAAGAGGGTTGTCAATCCTCTTAGCGGTTATTTACAAGGATTAAATCTTATCAAGGTAAATAGATAAACTAAACTACTAAGAAAAATAAAAGTAAATAAATTGCAGCAAGGTATTTTTAGGTTTTTAATATATGATAAAGTAGACCGGGGGCCATAGTTTTCACTAGAGGCTTCTCTCTCGAACACATAGCATACGGTGGGTAAACAAATTACTGTCGGGAATTGATAGAAAAGCAAATAATTATGACGGATTCATGGCAATGATCATGTATATAGGCATCACGTCCGAGACAAGTAGACCGACTACTGCCTGCATCTTCTACTATTACTCCACCCATCGACCGCTATCCAGCATGCATCTAGGGTATTAAGTATGAAACAGAGTAACGCCTTAAGCAAGATGACATGACGTAGACAAAGTAAACTCAAGCAATATGATTAAACCCCATCCTTTTATCCTTAATGGCAACAATACAAATACGTGTCATGTCCCCTTCTGTCACTGGGATTGAGCACCGCAAGATTGAACCCATCACAAAGCACCTCTCCCATTGCAAGATAAATCAATCTAGTAGGCCAAACCAAATCGATAGATCAGAGAGAAATACAAAGCTATAACAATTATGCATAAAAGAGTTCAGAGAAGACTCGAATATTTCTCATGAATAATCTGATCATAAACTCACAATTCATCGGATCCCAACAAACACACCGCAAAAGAAGATTACATCGGATAGAACTCCAAGAACATCGAGGAGAACATGGTATTGAAGATCAAAGAGAGAGAAGAAGCCATCTAGCTACTAGCTATGGACCCGTAGGTCTGTGGTAAACTACTCACATATCATCGGAAGGGCAGCAAGGTTGATGTAGAAGCCCTCCGTGATCGATTCCCCTTCCGGCAGAGTACCAGAAAAGGCCTCCAGATGGGATCGCAGAAGAACAGAGGCTTGCGGCGGCGGAAAGGTTGTTTCTTCTATCTCTCTGTTGGTTTGGGAATATTTGTGAATTTATAGCGAAGGAATTAGGTCAAGAGGTGCCACGAGGGGCCCACAAGCCTGGGGGCGCGCCCTCCAGGCTTGCCGCCTCCTCGTGGCTCTTCTGGTCTTCTCCCGAAGCTTCCTGGGTCTCTTCTGGTCCAGAAAAAATTAATCCAAAGTTTTTTTCTTGTTTGGACACTTTTTGATAATGATTTTGTGAAAAGGCAAAAATAAGCAAAAAACTGCAACTGGCACTGGGCACTAGGATAATAGGTTAGTCCCAAAAAATGATATATAATGGCATATAATTGCATATAAAACATCCAAGATTGATACTATAATAGCATGGAACAATCAAAAATTATAGATACGTTGGAGACGTATCAAGCATCCCCAAGCTTGATTCCTGCTCGTCCTTGAGTAGGTAAATGATAAAACCATAATTTTTGATGTGGAATGCTACCTATCATGTTTCATCATGTAATCTTTCTCTTACGGTATTGTAACACCCCTAAGAAATGAGCTACAATAATCCCTTATGACTCACGGGAAGATATCACAACACAACTCTAGACACAAAATAAAATAATACAAGCTTTATATTACAAGCCAGGGGCCTCGAGGGCTCGAATACATAAGCTCGCATACAAGCGTTAGCGGAAGCAACAACAGTATCTGAGTACAGACATATAGTTAAGCAAGTCTGCCTTAAGAAGTCTGAGCAAAACAACGACATCTAGATCGAAAAGGCGCAGGCCTCGTGCCTGGGAGCCTCCTATCTACTCATGGTCGTCGGTCTCCACGTAGTACTAGGCTCCACCATGGTAGTAGTAGTCGTCGGCGGGATCAGCTGGCTCTGGGGCTCCGTCATCTGATCGCAGCAATCGGGTATGGGGAAAAGAAGGAAGCAAAGCAACCATGAGTACTCATCCAAAGTACTCGCAAGACTTACATCAGATCTATTCTATTTATGCATCGGTATCAAATGAAGGGGCTGTATCTGTGGACTAGACTGCAGAAATGCCAGACTAGAGAGAGGGCCTAGCCTATCGAAGACTAGCATCTTCAACGTCTTGCAGCATTAGAAGAGTGCAGATTAGTAACATAACATATAGTAGTAGCAACAAGTATAATAGTAGCCATGCCCAGAGATCCTTCCTCGACTCCCTGCGAGAAAACGATCCCGGAGCTAACATATTTAAACATCACAAGTTCCAGTTCTAGTTGTAGAAGATCGGGATACTATCCGAGCGTCCTGTTACCGTGGACACGGCTATTCGAATAGATATACTTCCCTGCAGGGGTGCACCAACTTACCCAACACGCTCGATTAACTCCGGCCATACACACTTACTCGGGTCATGCCCGGCCTCGGCTGATCGACATGTCGTAGCCCTACCTAGGCTCAACAGAGAGGCCAGCACGCCGGTCTATACCCTAAGCGCTCAGGGGTCTTGGGCCCATCGCCCTTTGCACTCCTGCGCGTTGCGAGGACGGCCGGGACCAGACCTAGCCCCTGTATACACACGCAGGCTTTCACGGTCCACCCGAGCGTGTGCCGCTCAACTGCTGACGTCTGAAGAACTTCGGCTGATACATACGACACCGAGTGCCCATACTATTCCCGCGTGGTGGTTTGTGCACAAAGGCCAGAGGCCTACTCAGATCACATATCCAAATCCCATTAGTTTGTTGGGAGCTCGCGGTGACAATCAGTGATCCACGATCTGTGGTCCCGTCGCCACGTCTCGTGGACTTACGGCAAGGGCTAGGAATGCCTGGCCGTGCCACGTAATTATCTCGCGGGTACCCTCCAGGTCAACCCGTCTTCCCAAAAGACTGTCGGGAACTCAGGTCCACCTCAACCGGGGTGGTACCGCCTGTCCCTTCAGTCCTGCAATAACAGTAACAGTAAAAGGGCAACAGGTAAAAGTAACTGTGTGTCTGTAACATCAAGGGGGTAATCCGAGGAATCACCCTCATTGGATTCCCACTCGATGCAACCGTCAAGGTGAACCCGGAGGAATCACCCTCGATGGATTCACACTTGAGGGGTTGCACGACAGAGGCATCATCGGAGGTGGTGATAGAGGAATCACCCTCGTTATCCCACAACCGACTAGCTACGCTACAGAGCCATCCTCAGGAGTGAGGTAGGAGGTATCACCCTCGGCACTCGATAGTAGCTCTACAGAGTCGTACAACTAAGGGGGGGTGTGGTGAAGTGTCGGTCACAGCCCACCGATCATATCGATCGGGGAACCTGTAATATAGCGGGGCAACAGGGACAAGGATGAGGGGCCACAGATGGTTCACTAACCAACCTAGACTAAGCAATTAGGATAGCAGGAATGGGATCAACATCAGTTACAAAAACAGGCTATGCATCAGAATAGGTATTTCGGAACAACAACTGTAGCAATTCTAATGCAAGCATAAGGGAGAAAGAATAGGCGATATTGGAATGATCAAGGGGGTTTGCTTGCCTGGAAGCTTTGCCGAAAAAGAAGAGTTGTCGGTGATGAAGTAGTCCTCAGGGGCCATGTCAGTGTCGGGATCTACCGGAGAAGAAGAGGGGGAAGGAACAGATAAATACGTGGCAACAAAAGCAATCACAAATCATGAAATTACTATAAGCTATGCCGGGTGATCTAACGCAGTGCTACACATTACAGACGGAGCGAGAAAATATCTGGGAATATTTTCCCGGCATTAGGCAGTTTTCGGACAGGTGATCCGGAGGGGAAGGTTCCATGTTTGCAGTGCTGTGGGCATGTGAGAGTTACATGAAGGGCATATTCGGATCCGTCTCGTTTTTCTGATCAACTTTCATGTAGAAAACTTTTCCATCCAAGCTACGGATTATTTTCTACGAATTTGAAATTTTTAAGCAATTTTCTAGAATTACTGGAATTGTTTTATTTCGAAAACAGTAACCAAAAACGCTAGGTGCACCCGGTGCACTACACCCAGGGCACACTAGAGGCTGAGAAGTGGGCCCCCGTTGACCTGGGTCAACTACCCAATCAACTGGTCAACTGCGCCAGTTGACCAATCAACGGGGCCCGCGGGGCCCAGTGTCAGTGACACAGGGGGCGGCCACGTGGCAGCCACGCCAGCAGCCAGTGCCGGAGCTGCTCCGGTGGCCCATGTCACGGCGGCCGATCGCCGGAGCTGCTCGGAAACGTGGCACAGCGGCTCAAATCGCGCGCAAATGGGTTCTTTCGAACGGCCACTTCGTCGCGCGTCGAACGGAGGCAGCCGCAGGGCCTGGGGTGGTCGGCAGGGGCGCCGGCGATGGACGTAGGTGGCGGCGACGTTCGGGCGCACTCGGGTTCGAGCCTAGGAGCTCGCCCGAGGCAAACTAGTGCACGCACGCGCCTCCCTGGCATCCCAGGAGCATGGCGACGTGACCAGGCAACGAGGAGGGGCACGGGGACCGCGACAGGTACCTGCCAGGCGACGACCGGAGCGCGGCAGCGACGCGTGGCAAGGACAGCGAGCTACGGCGAGAATGCGGGCAGCCAGAGGGAGGGGATAGAGGTGGATGCTCATGGTGAGGCACACCGTGGCCGGCGACAGCTTAGGAGTGCAGAGGAAGGCCGGATCGAGGCGGCGGAGCGACGGGGATCCGAGGAAGACGAAGACGGCGCTCCGGTGATGTAGAGCTCTTCGGCTCCTACGAGCTGCACCGGAGGTCAAGGCGGTCCACGACAAGGCGGTCGGGCACAATGAGGCCGCGAGGGAGGCACGGCGACCACGGTGGTGCAGCAGCGCGGCGACGATGGCGCTCGGGAGAGAAGGGGGGGAGCGAGCGAGCACTGGAGAGGGGAGGAGGATTGGCGAGGGCATCCAGGGGGGAGGGATGGAGGTGGCCCTTATCCTCTCCCGAGCCCTGTGGCGGCAGGTGGCGAGCAGCGGCCGGCGCGGCGAGCTCCTGTCCATGGCGACGGGACCACAGATCGTGGATCACTGATTGTCACCGCGAGCTCCCAACAAACTAATGGGATTTGGATATGTGATCTGAGTAGGCCTCTGGCCTTTGTGCACAAACCACCACGCGGGAATAGTATGGGCACTCGGTGTCGTATGTATCAGCCGAAGTTCTTCAGACGTCAGCAGTTGAGCGGCACACGCCCGGGTGGACCGTGAAAGCCTGCGTGTGTATACAGGGGCTAGGTCTGGTCCCGGCCGTCCTCGCAACGCGCAGGAGTGCAAATGGCGATGGGCCCAAGACCCCTGAGCGCTTAGGGTGTAGACCGGAGTGCTGGCCTCTCTGTTGAGCCTAGGTAGGGCTACGACATGTCGATCAGCCGAGGCCGGGCATGACCCGAGTAAATGTGTATGGCCGGAGTTAATCGAGCGTGTTGGGTAAGTTGGTGCACCCCTGCAGGGAAGTATATCTATTCGAATAGCCGTGTCCACGGTAACAGGACGCTCGGATAGTATCCCGATCTTCTACAACTAGAACTGGAACTTGTGATGTTTAAATATGTTAGCTCCGGGATCGTTTTCTCGCAGGGAGTCGAGGAAGGATCTCTGGGCATGGCTACTATTATACTTGTTGCTACTACTATATGTTATGTTACTAATCTGCACTCTTCTAATGCTGCAAGACGTTGAAGATGCTAGTCTTCGATAGGCTAGGCCCTCTCTCTAGTCTGGCATTTCTGCAGTCTAGTCCACAGATATAGCCCCTTCATTTGATACCGATGCATAAATAGAATAGATCTGATGTAAGTCTTGCGAGTACTTTGGATGAGTACTCATGGTTGCTTTGCTTCCTTCTTTTCCCCATACCTGATTGCTGCGATCAGATGACGGAGCCTCAGAGCCAGCTGATCCCGCCGACGACTACTACTACCACGGTGGAGCCTAGTACTACGTGGAGACCGACGACCAGGAGTAGATAGGAGGCTCCCAGGCACGAGGCCCGCGCCTTTTCGATCTAGATGTCATTGTTTTGCTCAGACTTCTTAAGGCAGACTTGCTTAACTATATGTCTGTACTCAGATACTGTTGTTGCTTCCGCTAACGCTTGTATGCGAGCTTATGTATTCAAGCCCTCGAGGCCCCTGGCTTGTAATATAAAGCTTGTATTATTTTATTTTGTGTCTAGAGTTGTGTTGTGATATCTTCCCGTGAGTCCCTGGGCTTGATCGTGCGCATTTGCGTGTATGATTAGTGCACGATTGAGCCGGGGGCGTCACAAGTTGGTATCAGAGCCGACTGCCTGTAGGAACCCCCCCTTTCCAACTCCTTGGCTGAAGTTGAGTCTAGTCTTTAAAAAACGATTTTACTAACGTGGTTGTGTGGCTTACGGGCCCACGTCGCCAATGGGTGGTATTAGGATCTTTTATTCCTCTTCCTTACTCTAGGACTCTAATCTCTCTTCCATTCGGGTTAAAGATTTTACTAACTCTAACTCTAGGTTCTCGTGATCACATCCACCCGGAGATTTGAATTAACCCTTCTTTGAGTCATGGGCCAGGTTCTTCTTCACAGTGTCACGGACTGCAGGATTCTTTTATCGAGGGCACCCTGCGTTGTCACTTGCAAATTCCTCGCTTCAGTGGTTTTCTCTGACGATGATGTAGCCTTTGCTATGTCTCGTTGTCGTATCTCTCCACCGCGTGCCTGCGTGCCGCCTAGTGTGTCTAGCTCTTCCTTTCCGTTCTTGCTTTCCGTTCTTGTAAACGCTGGCTTGTAACCGGCTCTATGTATGGATCTGTATGTCATGTTTGACTATGATGATGTATCTATTGCACTTCCTTTGTTGTGCATGTTACTTCACGAATGAATCCATACTTCTACAATTGCTTGTTGCTAAACTACCCCCTGTTAATTTTTAGCAGGATGGTTAGATCCGCAGGTCGTGGCCGTGGTGCCAACAATCCACCACCGCCCCACTATATGACTGCAATGATGCAACAGTTTGAAATGAACCGTCAGTTTGTGCAAGGGATTATGGATCAGTTCCCTCGTCCAAATGCTAACCAGCAACCTCTCCCGATAAGTCTGCAAGACTTTGTTCGTCTCAACCCTGCTGTATTCCGCAACTCCGTTCAACCTCTTGATGCTGATGACTGGCTCCGTGACATCACTTACGAGATGGAGTCAGCTGATGTTGCCCCTACAAGCTATGTCACCTTTGCATCCTATTTCTTGAAGGGTCCCGCTGCTCAATGGTGGGACAGCCACAGACGCACACTGCCAGTTGGAACAATCATCACCTCGCTGGAATTCCAGGCTACTTTCCGTGCCCGCTATATTCCCTAGGGAATCATGGACCGGAAGAAACGTGAGTTCCGCAACCTCACCCAGGGCAGTAAGACTGTGGATGTTTATCAGTGGGAGTTCCTTGACTTGTCTCGCTATGCTGAGGAAGACATCACTACTGATGCCCGCAGACAGGAGAAGTTCCGTGAAGGACTCAACCCTGATATCAAGCTAGCACTCCTTGTCCAAGATTTCGCCGACTTCGCCACCCTGGTGAACAAGGCCATTCAGGTTGAGACTGGTCTGAAGGATCACAAGAACGCTCTTAAGCGCACCCATGATGCGGGCTCATCTTCAGGCTCGTCATCACAGAAGCGCTGTATCTGTATTCCTCACAGCATGTACCATCCAGCTGCACCTGCTCCAATGCCATCTTATGATGCACCTCGTCTGCCACCTCCACCGCCGGAGCAGCCAAGACCTCAGGCTCAATTGTTTTGAGCTCCTGCTCCCCGTCCCAATGATGGGCTCTGCTTCAAGTGTGGCCGTCCAGGTCACCGTGCCAGTGAATGCCCTTAGAATCAGATCCGCTTGCACTTCCCTCTGCTGGCCGTGGTAATGGCCGTGGAAGCAACCAGCCCCGCAGCAACAATGCCAGACCTTCTTATGGTCGTGGTCAAGCTTACCATGTTGATCTGAATGAAGCTCAAGGTCAGCCAGCTACTTTGAAGGGTACTCTTCTTGTTAAATTCAGTACCAACTTCTGTTCTATTTGATTCAGGAGTATCGCATTCCTTATATCCAAAGTTTTTGCATATATGCATGGCATTAAACATGAGGAGTTGAAAACGTTCCAGTCGTTCGCGACTTCTAAGGGGTACTTCCAGAAGAGCTTCTAGGAATACCCCGATCTCTTTCCCTTCTACCTCCTAAATTCTCGGGACGAGAATTTCTTTTAGAGGAGGAGAATTGTAACACCCCTAAGAAATGAGCTACAGTAATCCCTTATGATCAGTGCCAAGTCATCTTGATTTACAGTGCTTGATCATCATTAGTTCATATCTCATTTTAAATTCCACTTCAAATTAAAATTTGAATGGCAAGTGAAATTTGAAGTTGCACAAAAATTGCTGCAAAATAGTTCATCTTTTAGCAAAAATTCCCTAACAAATGATTGTTAAGGAAAACAACATCACCTTAATGCTGAGATGGACTATAGCAATTAATTTAGTGTTATTTCAGCATATTATAATGCCATTTTATTTGTGGAAAATCCATATGGATTCAAATAATCCCCAAACTTTTTGTGGCAGTGCCTAAAAATGCAAAGTATTTAATAGGCCAAGTTCCACATTTTTTTCACAAGTCATCTGGTAGCCCTAAAAATTCCCAAACTGCCTCTATTTATTAAATAAATGGAAAAACAAAGAAATTAAAAAAAAAGGGGAAGGGCCTTACCTGGCTTACCTGGCGCTGGCCCGAGCCGGCCCAGCCCAACACTGTCGTCCCCTACCTGCTCCCGCCTCGGTGTCGCCCGCGCCATGGACAGGAGCTCGCCGCGCCGGCCGCTGCTCGCCACCTGCCGCCACAGGGCTCGGGAGAGGATAAGGGCCACCTCCATCCCTCCCCCCTGGACGCCCTCGCCAATCCTCCTCCCCTCTCCAGCGCTCGCTCGCTCCCCCCTTCTCTCCCGAGCGCCATCGTCACCGCGTTGCTGCACCACCGTGGCCGCCGTGCCTCCCTCACGGCCTCATCGTGCCCGACCGCCTCACCGTGGACCACCTCGACCTCCGGTGCAGCTCGTAGGAGCCGAGGAGCTCTGCATCGCCGGAGTGCCGTCTTCGTCTTCCTCGGATCCCCGTCGCTCCGCCGCCTCGATCCGGCCTTCCTCTGCGCTCCTAAGCTGTCGCCGGCCACCGTGTGCCTCACCGTGAGCATCCACCTCCCTCCCCTCCCTCTGGCTACCCGCATTCTCGCCATAGCTCGCTGTCCTCGCCATGCACCGCTGCCGCGCTCCGGCCGCTACCTGGCAGGTACCTGCCGCGGTCCTCGTGCCCCTCCTCGTTGCCTGGTCGCATCGCCGTGCTCCTGGGATGCCAGGGAGGCACGTGCATGCACCAGTTTGCCTCGGGCGAGCTCCTAGGCTCGAACCCGAGTGCGCCCGAACGTCGCCGCTGCCTACGTCCGTCGCCGGCGCCCCTGCCGATCACCCCAGGCCCTGCGGCTGCCTCCGTTCGACGCGCGACAAAGTGGTCGTTCGAAAGAACCCATTTGCGCGCGATTTGAGCCGCCGTGCCGCGTTTCTGAGCAGCTCCAATGGGCCGCCGGAGCAGCTTCGGCACCGGCTGCTGGCGAGGCTGCCATGTGGCCGCCCCCTGTGTCACTGACACTGGGCCCCGCGGGCCCCGTTGACTGGTCAACCGGCACAGTTGACCAGTTGACTGGGTAGTTGACCCAGGTTAACGGGGGCCCACTGGTCAGTCTCTGGTGTGCCCTGGGTGCAGTGCACCGGGTGCACCTAGCGTTTTTGGTTACTGTTTTCGAAATAAAACAATTCCAGTAATTCCAGTAATTCCAGGAAATTGCTTAAAACTTGCAAATTCGTAGAAAACAATCCGTAGCTCGGATGGAAAAGTTTTCTACATGAAAGTTGATCAGAAAAATGAGACGAATCCGAATATGCCCTCCATGTAGCTGTCACATGCCCACAGCACTACAAACATGGAACCTTCCCCTCCGGATCACCTGTCTGAAAACTGCCTAAGGCCGGGAAAATATTCCCAGATATTTTCCCGCTCCGTCTGTAACGTGTAGCACTGCGTTAGATCACCCGGCATAGCTTATAGTCATGTCATGATTTGTGATTGCTTTTGTTGCCGTGTATTTATCTGTTCCTTCCCCCTCTTCTTCTCCGGTAGATCCCGACACTGACATGGCCCCTGAGGACTACTTCATCACCGACAACTCTTCTTTTACGGCAAAGCTTCCAGGCAAGCAAACCCCCTTGATCATTCCAATATCGCCTATTCTTTCTCCCTTATGCTTGCATTAGAATTGCTACATTTGTTGTTCCGAAATACCTATTCTGATGCATAGCCTGTTTTTGTAACTGTTGTTGATCCCATTCCTGCTATCCTAATTGCTTAGTCTAGGTTGGTTAGTGAACCATCTGTGGCCCCTCATCCTTGTCCCTGTTGCCCCGCTATATTACAGGTGCCCCGATCGATATGATCGGTGGGCTGAGACCGACACATCACCACACACCCCCTTAGTTGTACGACTCTGTAGAGCTACTATCGAGTGCCGAGGGTGATACCTCCTACCTCACTCCTGAGGATGGCTCTGTAGCGTAGCTAGTCGGTTGTGGGATAACGAGGGTGATTCCTCTATCACCACCTCCGATGATGCCTCTGTCGTGCAACCCCTCAAGTGTGAATCCATCGAGGGTGATTCCTCCGGGTTCACCTTGACGGTTGCATCGAGTGGGAATCCAATGAGGGTGATTCCTCGGATTACCCCCTTGATGTTACAGACACGCGGTTACTTTTACCTGTTGCCCTTTTACTATTATTGTTATTGCAAGACTGAAGGGACAGGTGGTACCACCCCGGTTGAGGTGGACCTGAGTTCCCGACAGTCTTTTGGGAAGACGGGTTGACCTGGTACCTGCGAGATAATTACGTGGCACGGCCGGGCATTCCTAGCCCTTGCCGTAAGTCCACGAGACGGGGCGGCGAAACCACAGATCGTGGATCACTGATTGTCACCGTGAGCTCCCAACACACTAATGGGATTTGGATATGTGATCTGAGTAGGCCTCTGGCCTTTTCGCACTAACCACCACGCGGGAATAGTATGGGCACTCGGCGTCGTATGTATCAGCCGAAGTTCTTCAGACGTCAGCAGTTGAGCGGCACGTGCCCGGGTGGACCGCGAAAGCCTGCGAGTGTATACAGGGGCAAGGTCTGGTCCCGGCCATCCTCGCAATGCGCAGGAGTGCAAAGGGCGATGGGCCCAAGACCCCTGAGCGCTTAGGGTGTAGACCGGCGTGCTGGCCTTTCTGTTGAGCCTAGGTAGGGCTACGATGTGTCGATCAGCCAAGGCCGGGCATGACCCGAGTAAGTGTGTCCGGCCAGAGTTAATCGAGCATGTTGGGTAAGTTGGTGCACCCCTGCAGGGAAGTATATCTATTCGAATAGCCATGTCCACGGTAACAGGACGCTCGGATAGTATCCCGATCTTCTACAACTAGAACTGGAACTTGTGGTGTTTAAATATGTTAGCTTTGGGATCGTTTTCTCGCAGAGAGTCGAAGAAGGATCTCTGGGCATGGCTACTGTTATACTTGTTGCTACTACTATATGTTATGTTACTAATCTGCACTCTTCTAATGCTGCAAGACGCTGAAGATGCTAGTCTTCGATAGGCTAGGCCCTCTCTCTATTCTGGCATTTCTACAGTCTAGTCCACAAATACAGCCCCTTCATTTGATACCGATGCATAAATAGAATAGATCTGATGTAAGTCTTGCGAGTACTTTGGATGAGTACTCGCGGTTGCTTTGCTTCCTTCTTTTCCCCATACCCGATTGCTGCGATCAGATGACGGAGCCCCAGAGCCAGCTGATTCCGCCGACTACTACTACTACCACGGTGGAGCCTACTACTACGTGGAGGCCGACGACCAGGAGTAGATAGGAGGCTCCCAGGCAGGAGGCCTGCGCCTTTTCAATCTAGATGTCGTTGTTTTGCTCAGCCTTCTTAAGGCAGACTTGCTTAACTATATGTCTGTACTCAGATACTGTTGTTGCTTCCGCTAACGCTTGTATGCGAGCTTATGTATTCGAACCCTTGAGGCCCCTGGCTTGTAATATAAAGCTTGTATTATTTTATTTTGTGTCTAGAGTTGTGTTGTGATATCTTCCCGTGAGTCCCTGGGCTTGATCGTGCGCATTTGCGTGTATGATTAGTGCACGATTGAGCCGGGGGCGTCACAGGTATGAATAATAAGATCTGAATGATTCAAAGCAATAGTCTATAATTTGATATAAAGACATCAATACTCAGGCATACTAATAAACAATCATGTCTTTCAAAATAAAAATGCTAAAGAACGTCATCCCTACAAAATCATACAATCCCGTCATGCTCCATCTTCCTAACACAAAATATTTATCATGCACTACCCCGACGACAAGCCGAGCAATTGGTTCATACTTTTTAACGCACTTCTACTTTTTCAACTCCCACTCAATACATGAGTGCAAGCCATGGATATAGCACTATGGGTGGAATAGAGTGGTGGTAGAGATAAATAAGAGAGGTCAAAAATAAGAAGATAGTCTCACATCAACGAGGCTAATCAACGGGCTATGGAGATTCCCAACAATTAATGTCAATGAGAGGAGTAGGGATTGCCATGCAACGGATGTACTAAGAGCTATAAGTGTATGGAAGCTCAACATGAAAACTAAGTGGGTGTGCATCCAACTTGCTTGCTCATGAAGACCTCGGGCATTTGAGGAAGCCCATCATCGAAATATACAAGCCAAGTTCTATAATGAAAAATTCCCACTAGTATATGAAAGTGACAAAATAGGAGGCTCTCTATATGAAAAATATGGTGCTACTCTGAAGCACAAGTGTGGAAAAAGGATAGTAACATTGCCCCTTCTCTCTTTTTCTCTCATTTTTTTCATGGCTCTTTTTCGCCTCTTTTTTTCGTCCAGAGTCTCATCCCGACTTGTGGGGGAATCATGGTCTCCATCATCCTTTCCTCACTGGGACAATGCTCTAATAATGATGATCATCACACTTCTATTTACTTACAACTCAATATTACAACTCGATACTAGAACAAAAATATGACTCTATATGAATGCCTCTGGCAGTGTACCAGGATGTGCAATGATGCTAGCGTAACATGTATAAAAATGAAGAACGGTGGTTGAGCCACAAATATTATGTCAGCTATATGATCATGCAAAGCAATATCACAATGATGATGTGTGTCATAAAAACGGAACAGTGGAAGTTGCATAGCAATATATCTCGGAATGGCTATGGAAATGCCATGATAGGTAGGTATGGTGGATGTTTTGAGGAAGATATAAAGAGGCTTATGTGTGATAGAGCGTATCATATCACGGGGTTTGGATGCACCGGCGAAGTTTGCACCAACTCTCGATGTGAGAAAGGGCAATGGACGGTACCAAAGAGGCTAGCAAATTGTGGAAGGGTGAGTGCGTATAATCCATGGACTCACATTAGTCATAAAGAACTCACATACTTATTGCGAAAGTTTATTAGCCCTCGAAGCAAAGTACTACTACGCATGCCCCTAGAGGGATAGATTGGTAGGACAAGGTCCATCGCTCGTCCCCGACCGCCACTCATAAGGTAGACAATCAACAATAAATCATGCTCCAACTTCTTAGCATAATGACAGATCATACGTGCATGCTTCGGGAATCACAAACCTTAACACCAATATTCTTACTAAACCACAATTATCTACTAATACCTCCCACATATTACCATCTTAATATCGCAAAACTATTGCAAGGAATCAAACTTATCATATTCAGTGATCTACATGAAAGTTTTTATTATATCCCTCTTGAATACCTATCATATCAGGACCAAATTCACAACCCGTGCATATTACCATTGCTATCATGAGACTCTCAAAAAGATATAAGTGAAGCATAAGAGTGCAACTATTTCTTTAAAATAAAACCACCGCCGTGCTCTAAAAGATATAAGTGAAGCACTAGAGCAACTGCCTAGCTCAAAAGATAAAGTAAAGCACAAAGAGTATTCTAACAAATCACGAATAATGTGTGTCCCTCTCAAAAAGGTGTGTTCAGCAAAGATGATTGTGACAAACTAAAAAGCAAATAGAAGCAAACAAACTATATCACAAGACACTCCAAGCAAAACTCATATTATGCGACGAATAAAAATATAGCTCCAAGTGAGGTTACCGATAATGTTGAAGACGAAAGAGGGGATGCCTTCCGGGGCATCCCCAAGCTTAGACGCTTGAGTCTCCCTTGAATATTCCCTTGGGGTGCCTTGGGCATCCCCAAGCTTAGGCTCTTGCCGCTCCTTATTCCTTTATCCATCGTAGTCTCACCCAAAACTTGAAAACTTCAGCACACAAAACTCAACAGAAATCTCGTGAGATCCGTTAGTATAACAAACAAATCTTAAAATTTTAGGTACTGTTGTAAATTGATTCATATTTAATATTGGCATAATTCTACTATACTCCAACTTTTCCATGACTCATACCCCCCGATACGATCCATAGATTCATCAAAATAAGCGAACTATGCAACAAAAACAGAATCTGTCTAAAACAGAACAGTCTGTAAAGATCCGAATTATCGTCATACTTCTGTAACTCAAAAAATTCCTAAAAATTAGGACAACGTGGAAAATTCATATATCAATATTGTGTAAAAAAATCAGAAGGTTCTGACACTCCAGCAAAAAAACAAAAAAACAAAAAAAACAAAATTCATATATCAATATTGTGTAAAAATTAGTTAAGAAGCAAGGTTATCAATCCAGAAGGAGAACCAAGCAAAATTCCGTTAAGCGCACCTGCACATAAAAGAGCAAACACTTGCACCCAACGCAAATAAGAGGGTTGTCAATCCTCTTAGCGGTTATTTGCAAGGATTAAATCTTATCGAGGTAAATAGATAAACTAAAATAATAATAATAATAATAATAATAATAATAATAATAAAAGTAAATAAATTGTAGCAAGGTATTTTTAGGTTTTTAATATATGATAAAGTAGACCGGGGGCCATACTTTTCACTAGAGGCTTCTCTCTCGAACACATAACATACGATGGGTAAACAAATTACTGTTGGGCAATTGATAGAAAAGCAAATAATTATGACGGATTCATGGCAATGATCATGTATATAGGCATCACGTCCGAGACAAGTAGACCGACTCCTGCCTGCATCTACTACTATTACTCCACCCATCGACCGCTGTCCAGCATGCATCTAGGGTATTAAGTATGAAACAGAGTAACGCCTTAAGTAAGATGACATGATGTAGACAAAGTAAACTCAAGCAATATGATTAAACCCCATCTTTTTATCCTTAATGGCAACAATACAAATACGTGTCATGTCCCCTTCTGTCACTGGGATTGAGCACCGTAAGATTGAACCCATCACAAAGCACCTCTCCCATTGCAAGATAAATCAATCTAGTAGGCCAAACCAAATCGTTAGATCGAAGAGAAATACAAAGCTATAACAATTATGCATAAAAGAGTTCAGAGAAGACTCAAATATTTCTCATGAATAATCTGATCATAAACTCACAATTCATCGGATCCCAACAAACACACCGCAAAAGACCAGAAGAGACCCAGGAAGCTTCGGGAGAAGACCAGAAGAGGCAAAAACAAGCAAAAAGGAGCAACTGGCACTGGGCACTGGGTTAATTGGTTAGTCCCAAAAAATGATATATAATGGCATATAATTGCATATAAAACATCCAAGATTGATACTATAATAGCATGGAACAATCAAAAATTATAGATACGTTGGAGACGTATCACATAGACGGATGCGCGCCGCTGTGGTGCTTGCAGGGGGCGTCGAGCATCTGCTCGAAGGTGAGCTTGGGCTGCCAGGCCATCTTACCGGTGCGCTGGCGCTTGTTGCCGCCTTGCTCGGCCGGCCGCTCCTCCTCCACAGCGGCGACTTGCCGGTTGTCATTGCGGGAAGGGGGGGGCGGTTGCTCGCCCTTCCGCTTGTTGTTGTTGTTGTCTTGCCGGCGCTGGTTGTTGTCGCCAGCCGGCCAAGGGTTGGCCGGCTTGCCGGTCGCGTCGACCGAGACCTTCACGCGCATCGCAGAGTCAGCCGTGGCGTACTTGTCCGCCGTGGCCATGAGCGCCGCTAGGGTGTCCGGCTCATCGCACATCAGCTGGTGCTTGAGCAGGGTGCCGTCTCGGCACCCGTCGACGAAGTACTGGATGGCCTGCACCTCGTGGACCCCCTCGCAGGAGTTGCGCTGCTCCGTCCACCGCGTGAGGAAGTCGCAGAGGGGCTCGTCCGGGCCCTGAACGCACATGGAGAGCTGGCGAGGCCGACCCGGACGCTTGTACGTGCTGGTGAAGTTGTGTGGGATCGAGGAGATAGGTCTAGAGGGGGGGTGAATAGACTCCTAACCAGCCAAAGGTGCAGATTTTAATTTCTCTTGGAACTTAGGCAGATTTTGGCACAAGTTAAGATCACTCCAATACTTTCTACACATGCATATCTAGAGATTGAGCAGCGGAAATAGTAAAGCATGCAAGAGTACGGAATGTAAAGGGGTAGAGTATGGAAGATCAAACGCAATGAAGACACGGTGGTTTTTGGCGTGGTTCCGATAGGTGGTGCTATCATACGTCCATGTTGATGGAGACTTCAACCCACGAAGGGTAACGGCTGCGCGAGTCCACGGAGGGCTCCACCCACGAAGGGTCCACGAAGAAGCAACCTTGTCTATTCCACCATGGCTTACGTTCACGAAGGATTAGCCTCACTCGGGGTAGATCTTCACGAAGTAGGCGATCTCCTTGCCCTTACAAACTCTTGGTTCTACTCCACATCAGGTTGGAGGCTCCCAAGTGACACCTAACCAATCTAGGAGACACCACTCTCCAAAAGGTAATAGACGGTGTGTTGTTGATGAACTCCTTGCTCTTGTGCTTCAAATGATAGTCTTCCCAGCACTCAAACAACTCCTCACAGATTTGGCTATGGTGGAAGAGGGATTTGAGTGGAAAGCAACTTGGGATAGGCTAGAAATCAAGTTTCAAATGGTAGGAATGGAATAGCTTGATCTCAACACATGAGTAGGTGGTTCTCTCTCAGAAAATGTATGGTGGAAGTGTAGGCACGTTCTGATGGCTCTCCTTACTGAGAAGGAGGTGGTGGAGGGGTATATATAGTCTCCACACAAAATCCAACCGTTACACACTTTTGACCCAACTCGGTGGCACCGAAACAATCATCTCGGTAGCACCGAACTGTGTAAAAGATATGAACATTAGGAATCTCGGTGGGACCGATACGGACAACTCAGATGGACCGAAGTGTAATGGCTTAGGGAAATCCTCATCTCGGTGGCACCGATTGCATCAACTCGGTAGGACCGAAGTAAAGCAATAAGGCAACAGAGACTTGGCAAGCCATCTCGGTGAGACCGATTTGCATAACTCGGTGAGACCGAAGTGAATGCAAACGATTACAGAGAGTTGGCAAGGCCATCTCGGTAGGACCGAGATCCATTTCGGTGGATCCGATTTGTTAGGGTTTGGCAGTGGCTAAGTCTTGGATGAACTCGGTGGGGCCGGATAGGAAATTTCGGTGGGGTCGAGTTGAAATGAAGGTTTAGGACATATTAGGATAGAGAGAGTGGTTGAGGGTTTAGGAATACTGTCACTAAGCACTTGAGCAAAAGGACCATTAAGCAACACCTCATCCCCTTTTAATAGTATTGGCTTTCCTATGGACTCAATGTGATCTTGGATCACTAAACCAAAAATGTAGAGTCTTGATCTTTTACCAATCCTTGTCCTTAACATTTTGAGGGGGTTCCACGTCCTCTTGTCCATGCCACGCCATTGTTGAACTTGTCTGAAATTCACTAGATAAAAGCATTAGTCCAACAACATGTATGTTGGCATAAATTACCAAAACCACCAAGGGAGCAAATGTGCTTTCAAGTTGCGCACAAACGCCTCCTCGAAGTCTAGCCAGGAGTTCACGCTGCCGGCTTTCAGGCTGTTAAGCCATGTCCGGTCCGAGCTGAGCAGCATGAGGGGGACGTAGCGGACCTCCACGCGCCTGTTGCCGCTGGCTATGCCGACAGTCGTGGTGTAGTCAACCAACCAGTCTTTTGGCTTGGTGACGCCACTGTACTTGGGGGTGTCGTGGGCCAGCGTGAACCCTTTGGGAAAGGGATCCTCGCGGATGCGTGGCTCGAAATAGGCGGGACCGACGGAGATCTCCTCCTCAAGGGCCGTGGACCGCGCCAGCCGGTCGATGCGATGGCGGGCATCGTTGTCGTCGTAGGGCTCGCGGGGGCCCAGACGGTCAGCGACGGGGCTGCGCGGCACTGCACCGGCAGAAGCCGGCTGGGGCTGCCGAGGCGGCGGCGGAGGGCGCTCCGGCTGCTGGACCCGGCCGTTTCCGACCGTCTCGTCAGCGATGCCGTCACCGACCATCGCGGCGCGGTTGTGCCGGCTCCGACTTGCCCGGCGCCGGCTAGAGCGGCTAGCGCTAGCGTGCGGCGAAGATGTCTGCTGCGTGTCCCGAAGGGCCCTCTCCGGGTCCGCGGTGTTCCCCGAGGCGGAGGCGGCGGGCTGGGCCGGATCGAAACACCTCTGCTACTCGTTCACCGCGGTGATGAGGTCACGGACGCGCTGCTGCTGCTGCAGGAGCTCCTTGCCCTCCAGAAACTCAAGATCCGCCATGGCCGCCTGCGCCACGAGCATGTTCTTGACGAGGGTGTCGTAGATGGGCCGGCCTGCGCCTAGCGCACGGCCGATGGCACCTCCGCAACCCGGTTGGGCTCAGCGGCGGTCGGCGTGTAGCTGTGGACGCTGTCATACTCCCGCTGGGCGGACTCCAGCCGGCGCCGCGTTGCCGCGAGCGTCGTGGCCTCGTCCAGCAATCGCTGACAGTCCTCGTTGAGCTGAGCCGCCGCGGTCGCCGGGTCGGCATCGGGCGTGATGGGAGCATGCAGGCTCTGGATTGTCGCGCAAAGCGGGTTGGCCCGGCTGGCTTGGGCCGCAGCCGCAGCAGCGGCGGCCGCGGCGGCCTTCTCCTTGCTGCGCGAGGAGCCGGAGCTAGCGCCGATGGTCAGCACCTCCGCGCGGGTGCAGAATCCACGACGTTGTCGGAGACGACGCAGCTAACAGGGACGGGCGAGTCGGTGAAGCTGTGTACCTCGCTAGGGTACTCGTCGGGGATAAGCGCGACAAAGACGCGCAGCGCGCCGAAGGGAACGATGGAGCAGCCTGCGGGGCAGGCGGCGTCCGCGGCTGGCGCTACGTCGCAGCCGGTCGGGTTGGCCGCGCAAGGCGTGTGGACCAAGCCGTGGGCAATGCGCTCGCCAGAGCTGGTGAAGGGCCTCGTCCAGAACTTGACTCCGGCCGACGCCGCGAGCAGCCCCACGGTGGGCGCCAACTGTCGTGGTGAAATCACGGCAGATGCCATGAGATGGCTAAAAGTGGGGGGCCGCGTGAGGACGCCGGTGGGTTCCAGAAGTGAGGTTGGCACACGCGAATGCGAGACACAAGGTGTACCCAGGTTCGGGGCTCTCCAGAGAGGTAACACCCCTAGTCCTGCCGAATGAGGTGATAAGCACAAGGGCTACAAGGTTGCTCCTGGAGCTGTTTGGGCGGAGGAGGAAGAAGGGGCTAGACCTCCATTCTACCTCTCTTAGGAGTGTTAGTGTGTGTGTTTCGCGGAGTGGGATGAAGAGAGTGATCGCCCCGTGCATGGAGGCCCCCTGGGGAGTCTTATAGCACGACCCCCCAGGGTTACATGGGTAAATCTACACGCGGACGGGACCCGGCTGTCGGCGTCTGGAGCCGGCAGTGGGGGCCGCCGGCTGCTGGGGCCCGCCGGCTGCGGGCCCTGCCGGCTGCCCGGCACTGTGGCCCGTCGCCTCATGCGTCACAGAGTGGTTGGCATCATGGGGCTACAGTGGCTCGCCGCGCTGACGTCGGTCGCCCGGGTCAGCGGGGTTGGCGGCACTGTAGCCATGCTATCTCGTCGTGGAGAGCCGTCTTGTCGTACGGAGGGATGGGATGGCCGTTGGCCCGTCGCCAACCGGCTAGCGTCGGGAAGCCGGTCGGATGGCCAGCCGGATTTGAGGGGCACGGGCTGCCCCGATGTTTTTGCAAAA
This sequence comes from Elymus sibiricus, assembly GCA_039707655.1. Classification (NCBI taxonomy): domain Eukaryota; kingdom Viridiplantae; phylum Streptophyta; class Magnoliopsida; order Poales; family Poaceae; genus Elymus; species Elymus sibiricus. The sequence goes on from CM077674.1 coordinate 265,346,472, forward strand.
AGGCTTTGGGCTCCGTTGCCTACCCGGGGGTCATCCCCCCAACATCTATGCACGTGTACGTGTGTAAATGTGGCTTCGTCACCTCTCTTGATGTTATGCTGAGAACTCCGTTGACCAATGAACGATCCACCAGAGTTTCGGCTCTGATTTTGGCTATGAGTTTGTTAACGTTCGCAGTGGCAACACTGCAGCGAATATTATTCGGCTTTCTCTTGAGTGAGTGTGTATGTGGTAATAAATGAGTACTGATCACAAGAGCTCAAAAGAGACAACATATTGGTCCATAGTACTCAAACTTAAGCCACTATGAAACCCAACCATGATCATTTCTTTGGCATGATCCCGTCACCTGACAATAAAAGTTCCAGCAAACAATGATTGAAGTAAGTGCCTGAGAGCCTTGAGTTGAGAACGTTAGTGGGCATGAATGAAAAACTCCATATCTTGACTTTTTGACAACTCCCTGTGCTCAAGTTTTTTTTAATAAAACAAAAATAAATGAATAAGTTAATAAGTAAGAGGATCCAAATATTTGTTTTCATGCTAGATTAAACTTTGACAAGGAGCATATAATTTTTTACTGAAGCTCTAGTGGTTTGGTTATCAGAATGTATATATGTTACCTAGTTGAGCATGTGCTACCTTGTACAAATATCATCTATCTTGCTTTAGCTTGCAGAGAAGACAAGTATACGCCTTTGGGGCAACAATTTTTATTGATGAGCTAGATGGATCAACTTTGGTTTATCAACCTTTTTGCTCGAGGACGAGCAAGGTTTAAGCTTGGGGATGTTGATGAGTGGATTTTATGCATACTTTTTATAATATATTCTAGTGCCAAAATCCCTCATGTCATATCCATCTAGCACTTATTCATGTCGCCAATGCATAGTTTTCGGTATTTACTTGTTTTACTAAGTTCATTGCACACTTTTTTATTTTTATTTAGTTTTTATTAGTTTTCGTTTGTTGTGGTCTTTGTAGGTGTGTTGACATGTTCATGGACTTGGGACATCAAAAGAATCAAGATAGGGGTCAAACCCGAGAAGTTTCAGGCACCAGATCAAGGCCCTTTGGAGAGTTTGATGATTTGACATTGATCAAAGTGTCCAAAATAAACATCCAAGGCCACAAACGCATCGGGCTTTTCTCTAGCAATCCAACGAGCCCAAGAACGTCAAAATCGGAGTTCGTATGAAGAAATGGCGACCAAAATACGAAGCAACTCCCGAAGTCAAGAATGAAAGACAGCATTCCATGCGACCGGAGCTGCTCGTTTGAGCGGTCGTTTGAGTTCCAGACAGCCACGAAAATTGGCCAGAACTTTCCAAATTTTGCGCCGATTTCTTCCCCCCTTTTCCCTACGAGATCCTTGACGACCAAGACTTGTTTGGGATGTGGATTTGGCTCCCCTTGAGCCCTTGGATGAAAGGGAGGAGGCTAGATCAACGGAGGAGACCCGAGGTGGACTCCTATATGAAGACCTCCAACCCTAGCCACCGGCTCATCTCATCTCCACCCTCCACAAGTTTCATCTACAGCCACCACACCTCCATTGCTGAAAACTCCACCATAGAGAAGGGCCAAGACAAGGAAGGGAGAAGGGAGGAGGCGCCTCCCACGTCCGGCGCCGGCCGGAGGGCCGGTGCCCTCTTCATCGCCGCCGCCATGCCTCCCTCCATCTCCAACTCTGTGTTGGATTGTAACTTGTCCCTCATCTCTATGTACTTCATCACCATGTTTGAGTAATTCACTAGTTCTTGGGGGAATAAGATGAACTCTAGTATGTGCCAGTACCGATTGTCTTGCGCGATATGATATCCTCTTTGCATGTTTATGTTAGTAGTCTTCTCGACGTTGGGTGAAGTTGACCATCCAATGTGTGCCAATTTTGGACGGAAGGTTATTACTGTTGGCGAACCATGTGGTTGGCGAGGTGGGTGAGTGACAGGCCCCATCTCCCTTCGTAGCGGATCGTTGCAGCAGGGGGTAAAACGGAGACCACTTTGGCTGCGTCCACGGGGATCTTTTTCCCCTTAATCACCGTCTGATAACCGAAGTGGGGAAGGACGGTGGTGGCGCATGTGATACGGGGCTGCCGCATGTATGCACGTATCTGTACTGGCTCCGCCCACAAAGAGAAACATGTAAAGTGGCTTAGCATTGGTAGAACGAACGTGTAGTGATGATTCCGAATACCTTGAGAACGCCCTTATTACTCAAGCTCCGCCCTTTTATTTTTTCCACTGTTTTATTTATGTTTTTACCTCAGCGTAGTTGTTTAGTTAAAACCACCCTTATTATCGTTTCCGCTAGCAACCGACGATGGACTATTTCTAGATAACGCTCTGGGTGTGAACATAGCCACGTAAGTGATGACGTAGCTGCGGGGTTATCAGTGCAACCACCGCTCCCTGTGGGATCGACATACTCTACTTACCGCGAATTGCAATAGCCCTGTGCCCTTGTAGGTCATCATTCATCGTTATGCATTTTTGCAAAAAAGTCCTTTTGTTTCATGGTAATTAAACCCGCAGTCCTTTCTTAATAACTGAGAAAAATGTTTCGTTCAGGAATTTGGCAAATAAGTCCCTATAGTTTACCGTATTCAACCCGCGGTCCTTAAGTGAGAAAAAAATAACGAAATAATTTGATCCATGGACGGCACCATTGTGGTAAAGGTCGTAATTCCAGAGGAATCATTACCGCAAGGCATAGAGGGGGAGGTCATAAGCGCCTATACCGTAAAATAGATTTTCGACGGAATCAAAAAGACATATGTAGAATCGTAACCATAGAATACGACCCTAATCGAAATGCATACATTTGCCACGGCCTGTACTGGGCTTTCCGATCGTGCACGTCGTTGTTCTCGTACTTAGCCATGGCCTGTACTGGGCTTTTCGATCGCGCACGATCCAAGGGCTAATTCATTCATCTATTCAATATTCAATAGTCTCACATCGCTACTTTATATCCAATTATCCCAGTTTATATACTCTTTTGAGTTTTCTAGGATATCAACAAGGAGAAGCTAAGGATTGGGGATTCCAGACAGTCTGACAAAGAGAACAGGAAAGAGACCGGCGGCTGGAGTGCAGATCCGGTGAAGGAATAATGGAAGGAGGAAGTGTTGCGGTGTGGGTGGCAGGGCTCTGTGTGGCCCTCCAGAGGAGGAAGGCCGAGGTCGCGGCGAGGGGAGCAGATGGTGACAGCCTGTGGCAGCCGGTGCAGGAGTTGGCCGCGGCGGCGGAAGGCAGGGAGTCTGAGGAGGAGGGAAGACGCGGGGTTAGCGACGCTCGCTGGACCGCGGCAGGGCATGGCTGCACGTGCTGCTTCGAGCAGGACGGCGCGAGGAGGAGGGAAAACAGGACGAGGAGAGGCGGGGGCAGCGGCAGGGGCGCGGGCGGTGCAAGGGGCGGCGACGCCATGGATCGGGCGAGGCAACTGCTCCATGGCTGCGAGGTGTGTGGGTGTGGCGGCGGGCACGGGAATGAGAGGGAGAGAGTGGGGATCGAAGGGAGCTAGGGTTATATGGCGTCGGTTGGGCCTTGGACTGGCCTGGCTGGAGGCTGCGGCTGGGCTTCCTCTCTCTCTTCCTTCTTTTCCATTAACAGAAAAATAGAAAGAGAGAAAAGAAAAGGTTAGAAAAGGAATTTGGGAATGATGTTAATTTTCCTGGACTCACAAAAATAAGCTTGACCCAAGAAAAGTACGAGTGGGCATGTGTGTGAAGTTTTTAACATTCACACTTCAAAATCCGAAAAAGCAATAATCAATGTAACCTTATTACATACGTTTATCACGATTGAATATAAACTATGGTGCGTAATAGCACATGGACTAGGTTTTGTGAGTTTCAACGACCGTTGCAACGCACGGGCATTTGTACTAGTATAGGCTTAATCGCAAAACAACGCACAACCCCTCCCAGTGCACATCGCATGAAACGGGCCGGCCAATTTAAGAATCAATAACTAGAATTCTGCTATGGTTTTGGGAAGCTTCCGGACCATATTTTTCTTTTCATTTTTGGTTTTTCCTGAACAGGGTTTGTTCTGTTTTATACAGATTTTTTATTTTCGTTTTTTTCTCTTCTTTTCTTTTTCTTATTTTTTAAAAATGCATGAACTTCTTTAAAATTCATTTTTTTCAAATTCGTGATGTTTTTTAAATTCATAACTTCTTCAATTTCATGACTTTTACAAATTTCATGATTTTTTTAACTCCGTTAACTTTTTTCAGGTTTTGCTTTTTTTCAAATCCATGGACTTATTTCGGTTTTGCTAACTTTTTTTAATAATTTTTTTTCAAATTTTCACCTTTTTTTCAAATCTGCGAATTTTTTTGGTGAACTTTTTCGAGATTCGCGAACTTTTTTCAAATTCATGATTTTTTTAGTTTCATGTTTTTAAAATTTAATTTTTTTAATTGCATGAACTTTTTTTCATGATTTTTTTGAATTTTGTGAAATTTTTTCTAAAAAGTCAATTGTCAATGGACCGTAGTCAACTGTCAACCAGATAATGGTGGAGCAGTCAACCGATTGGACTGAGCGATCAAATGAATGACCAATTTGGACCGAGCGATCAAATGAATGACCAATTTGGACCGAGCGATCAAACGAACGAACGATTTTGACCGAGCGAACGAATGGTGCTGCTCACGTCATTGGGCCAGCCCATGAAAAGACGCGCGTGCGCGCTAGTTTCGTTCGCGGGCGCTATGAGTGCTGAAAGGGGCACTCTATAGGTATGGCCGCTCCACTGCTACTACATGCAGCCCGGGTGAACAGTGCTTTTTTTTTCTACTTTTGAAATGAATATGATTTGAAACCCATTCCTTCCAATTTGGAAAATTCTATGGAACTTCGAAAAAAACTAAACAATATTTAGAGCTTCGGAATACTATCTCCACCCCAAATATTAAGTAAAATAAATATAATATTTTTATAAAGTTTATTTTGGACTTTATAAATATTCCCTAAAAATTAATTTAGAGTTCTAAACCATTCCCAAAATATTTTTGAACTCCAAATAATTGAAATAGAAAATCCAACTATTTTATATTGAAGGAGTCATATTACCTTCTCTCATTTAATTACTTTTGATTTGGAAATTTATGAATATTTTAAAATCCAAACTAAATTTGAAAGCAACCAAAATCCAAATGAAGCACTTTTAGAAAGCCATTTATTTCTCTCTCTATTTAAACATTCAAATAAACTCTCAAAAGCTTTAAATTACGCTTCAAATTCGAACAAGACCAAAGCAAAACCATCATTGTTAATTAACATTCTAAAATTTGATTTTTTGGGATCTTACAAAAACATACCTACATTCAAAATCCGCGAAAAACCGGACGCTGCATTAAACTTACCGGACCATGAATCATGTTGCGGGAGACGCGGGCGAGTGTGCGCTATTAGCTGTTGTGAAAAAATGGGCCAAATAAAATTTGTGACGAGTCACGAATAGCCGGTTGTGAGCTGGAAGCACTCTGTCAATGTTGTCGACCATGGACCTTAGGGTTATGCCAAATTGCTCATAGCTTCGACGATTTTTACATTGTGAGAACTCAAGACCCGGTCATGTTCGCTAGTTGAAGTTGCTCTGACCACTTGATGCCTTTCTCACCATGCATGCACTGCTGTTGTGGATATCATTTTCGCAACCTCATGGCTGCTCCGAAAGAAGAAGCTTACTTGTCTTTAACCAATTGGCACATTTGGACTATCTAATTGATTTGGGAGAGAAGCTTCCCAAATAGTGGATTTTAAAAAGTAATCATCACTTGATATGGCAATAAGAAAAGTAACCATCGCTTGCCACTGGTAAGAGTAACTCTAGTAGAGTTGTCCGAGGGAACATGCAATTATGGATTCGTCAAAAGGCAACCTCCACAGTTTTCTTACATATATGTCACGCTTGTCATTGCCTACAACGATTCTTCCCCAATAATCGAACAGTCACAACATATTTGACTCAATTCGACCGCATCTCCAATAAAATTTGGCTGAAAATTTAGTCGCATTGTGACTTAGATTGATAGAGCATCTAATACATATTTATATTATAAACCAATTAGCCAATAGTTGCAGCGGCGGTTGGATTTGCCAGCAGGGCCTAGTTGCGGCCGCGACCATGACCATCACAACCACCGCCTCCACGGCCACGGCTGGCGTGGGCGGGGGTCAAGTGGGGATGCCGCGAAGATGGTCTCAACCTGCTCGTCCCAGGGCGTTCATGCTTCCGTGGCGGCGACATTGCGAGCTTCAATCCTCCAGAAGATGGCCTCGACGTGGTTGTCCCATGCCGACCATGCTTCAATGGCGGTGAGGGCGAGCGTATTGTCCCAAGTCTGCCGCTCAATTTGTGCCTCATCCCTCGCAAGCTCAACATGGCCCACTTCCAGGTGCTCCGAGAAGGGGTGGGACAGAGGGATTTGAGAGGCGCCAGAGAGGGCAATGGGAGAAAGGAGAGGTAGCGAAGGACTTTTATAGGCCGCCAGCCCGCCATTAAGATCAACTGGGGAGTCCGCTGATGGCGGACGACCATCAAAGGCGCGCTTCCTGGTGAGAAACACGACCGTGCTCACAAGCCTCCCGACTGCTCACCCGGCACCTCCCTGCCCGCTCAGATGCAAGGCAGGAGATGATGCCGCATGACGACCATCCGAGCCGGCCATGGGAATCCAATGGAGCATGCGTGACAATAATGGACGAGTGCCGGTCGCCAATGGTGTGTGGGAGGTTGGGTTGCTTCAAATCCCACAAACGGCGCAAAAAGGAAGAAGCTGAAACTTCCCTTTCACGCTACGATTGGGTATAGAGTGCTCCATGCTGGACTTTCCAACCTTCAAATATGGAGACTACGAGCTTGTCTATGGAGCGAACTTCACAAATTATGGGTGTCGACACCCATATAGCGACTCCACTAAAATGCCATTTTAGATCAAAATCATCACATTGACGGCTACTATTACGATTGGGGCATACAAGGAGTCTCCTAGAATTGCTCTAAGCAAGGTTTTCCTGACCCACAAGTCTGTCACAGAACGGAGTGGCATGTCACAAACTCACATGGTTGTCCGCACGCATCGTAACGTCGATCGAGCGTGCGGCAGCTCTCCGTGGACACGTGCCGGACCGCTCCTCCCCGATATCCACCTTCGGTTTTTTCCCACCGTGCCCCCGTTCCCCACCCCAGCTCGCCCTCTCCTCCGCCGTCTCTTCCTCCTCCCCTCCTCTCCTCTCCACTCTCTGGAGCCTAGACTCTTCGCACGGCGCACGCATACGCACCTCACACCAAAACCACCGCTAATTCTCACCCTTCCCCATCTCCTCGATTCGATCCGGCCCCCCAAAATCCCAAATTCAGCCGCACAGCACAGTCACCAATCCCCCTCCGCCCCGTTCCGCGAGCAAACCCTCAAAATTTTGCTGCTTCCGATCGATCCCGTGGTCGGTTAGGGTTTGGGTCTGTGGCGTCGGGCTGGGCTGGTGCTGCGCGTGCTCGTGAGGATTGGTCCGGGTGTTTGTGAGTTTGGGAGGCTCCTCCGCATACGGCGGATTGGAGGCGGGACGTCTGGTTAGGGTTAGACCTATGGGGAGCACCGGCGAGCCCGATCGGAAGCGGCGGCTCTCTGGCTCCTTTGCGCAGGGTGTTGATGCGGTACCTCCGGCCAAGCGCCCAGCGCTTCCGCCTTCCTCCGACGACAAGAAGGTATACGCCTCATTCCAAGCCTCTAAGTAGTCCTCTATTGTTAAGGTAGGCTACTGTGTGTAGACTTGTTACTCAATTGTATTTCGATCGTGTATCAGGTAGCCCAGGTCCACGAACTTGCTAGGATAGTTCATGAATCGATAGGAGATTCTGAAATCTCATTAACAGTCATTTTACCTCGCAAAAAGGGTCATTTTACGTAGGGCTACATGTCCGCTGAAGTCGGCTTTGGCAACCCAGTTGCGCGTTGCATGCACGCCTACTATAACGGTTGGCATGCCCATACTTGTTCAGCCGCAATTTTACCTCACCGCAAAGTTTGGTGGACAACATCTCTTCTTACCTTAGCTAGACCCAAAAGGTCTTGCTGAAATTGTTCACAACACTGGTCGAATGCCCATGCGTTGCCATGATACAACAAACTTAGACACAGAAATATTGATTAAAATATCATGGGTTATAACTGTGTTGCGATCCATATCATCCTGTTCTTGCGAAAAATCGAGTTGACTTATACTCAACTTCCAGGTGAACACATATATCATCATGATTTATCTAAAATGGGTACCCCGGTGTTTTTGACCAAATCTCGCATGACTTGAGGGACATTGACTTCACATTCGTTGTCCCTCTTCATCAGCGTACCAACACCCTCTTTCCCTGGTCATAGCCCTCGTGTGCGTGCATTGTACACTATTATCATGAAGAGCTCACATCTATGGTAAGCGTGCATGCCCATCGCAATGAACTCTTGCCCGACAAGGCAAAATTGGTCACTTTGCTCAAAGTTGATCTTTGGCGACACACTTTCCGCAACGGTCTTTGTAGTATGAGAAACTTGTCTGAAAGTAAAATATGACAAAAAAGGGCTTCTACGATGAAAACGAATCACCAGTATCAGAGTTCATTTCTTCTAATAAATAGGGCTACATTCGTGGAAGGTTCATCATGTGGGTGTTGTGCCCAGTCTTGCCATAGAGATGGTACTGGATTGTAGTTGTAGACAGAATTTTTTTGTCTTACACTACCGTTAGTAAATCTTATTATTTGGGATAAGTTCAGGCTAACATAAGCCTTGACGAATGTTGTTGGAACACAATAGTTCACACATATATGTTTTGAGTACACAACTGTAGCCTGTGTACAAAACATGTAATTCTTGCATATAATTAAAAAGAAGTCAAATATATTTCCCTTCCATGCAGTTCTTCAGGAAGTCAATTCGTTGGATGCTAGAGTTACACATCTGATTATAAAGTAGGTAGCTGGATAAGGAGCAAAATATAAAACTGGCAAACTTCAGCGGTGACCTCTGACACATCATATTATAAATTTCAGTTACCCTGATCTAAAAGGCTGATTCTAAACTGAAACAATAAACAGTGGATGCCAGTAGATCATAATGAATGTGCTGAGAGGCACCGAGGCGTATACGAAGAGAACAGCAAATAGTATGTACCTTCAGCTGGTGACCTCTTGGAGTTAAGTAGAGATGGTTTCCAAAACAAAATCTGAGCTATTGTATCTGGGACTCACCCCCAAAAACTTATGTTTTGTCTCTTGCAAAAAACGGAATATACGTTCAATAATCTGCAATAGAAAATGGTGTCAATAAAGAGCCAACTTAATCAAATTCTGCTGCATATAATCAACAACTTAACTAACATCTCAGTGAGCATTTTGAAGCAGAGGAAATATCATGACAGCTTGATTAACACGGTTCTTGACAATTCTACCTTTTTAAGGCTAACCTCCTATATGAAGTACCTTATATAGCATATGAAGCTACCATATATGAAATAGGAACTGGAAAAATAAAATGAATTACTATTCAAGCTGACCAACGAAAAACTAATTGAAATAGGAGATTTCAGAATCCAATCCATCCACTAACAATGGAAAAGCAAAACATGGATCATAACAACACTAGATGATAGCTCAGAACTAATTTGATTGCCACAATCTATCTGGATAAAATAGTGAAATCACCGCCTAGCTAGTCCTCTCTTTTGGTTGGCCAAATATCTCATTGACGGGCTAATGCTGGCCTTGCCCAAGATAGCCAAAGTGTAAGCCTCGTTGTTATCAAGAGAAAGAATGCACATACTGCAAACTTGTAAGATTTTTGGACTCTTTTTATCCTTGGACAACCTGGTATATAACCACCAATTGAACTTCTATCAGCAAAGCTATTTTGATAAAACCTTGGAAGGTTTATTGGCCTGTCCCAGCAATAGGGGAAGTTGCTAGACCAAAGAAATTATTAGCTAGCGATGCAATTGTTGTGACATATTCAGGACAGTACTGCAGAAAGGGTGATAGTTGCATCTTTGCCATAGGGAAGTATTTGCTAACCGCTGGTTCTTGCTGCGCTGGCGGGACGCGAGCCGTGGTGTGTTGACCTTGATTTTGTCGACGGCTGTGGCGAGCGTGCGCGCCCGCTGCTCCTTGTCATTGTGCCGCTTGTTCAGCGGTGGCGCAGAGGCGGTGAGGCCGAATCCAGGTCAGAGTACTACGGTTTGCATGTGTGCACAAAGGGTATGGAGGAGGCCCAACTGGCGATGGAAACGGAGAAAAATTCAGTGCATCCTGGACGATGGCATGTTGCCGCTGCCGGCAAAGTGGCGGGTTGCCAGCAGTGTTGTGCGCATGGTCGATGACTTATTGCCATTCACAATCGATTTAGCGGAGGAGCACGACGTGCGGTGGTGGCGGGCGGGTTACTCGTGGGAGGAGGCGGTGGGATTGTGCTCGGTCGTTCCCCACAGTATTCGTACGAGCCGGCTCGATCGAATGGTTTCTGGCTGCTGGACCCGAGGGAAGGAGCGCTGGCGTGGGCGAGAGCGGAGGCCGTGCGATCCCGAGGTCGGACACGTGGTGTCATCTCGCATTGGGTATGCACGGCACGAGGCATGGAGACGGTCTTCACCGAATTTTTGTTCCAAACCAGCGCGTTTCAACGGTGAGGGTGGAAAGGGAAAAGGAGAGGGAGTGGGTCGTGGATGGACAGCACGGTGATGGGACAATTGCAGCCAAAGTGGGACGGTAGTTTGAATTTTCGTAACGCTGAGGGACGGTTATTGGCAAGGAGAAGCAGCTGGATTGGTGAGCGGTAGGGAGATTGGGCAACAAAAGGAAGCCGACGGGATACCTTGCGAGCGAGTTTTAAATATTTTATTCGCAGTATGTGTAGATGGCAATGAGAGGACAGAAGGGGAGGCTGTGTGGTAAGGTCCCCATTTTTTTTATTATGAATGCAATTTTCTATTTTAGGTTCAATAGGTCCCACATGTAAGGGTGCATGAGGGTGGGTGAATGCACCACCAACCCAAAACTTTAGAAGTAGGATAGAGATGGAGGATGTTAGATATACATCTCATTTGAAGTCTCTAGGTAGGCCGCTATAGTTCACGGCAATAAGGTACACGCCTCATTTCAAGCTGTTAAGTAGTTCACGCTTGCTGGCTGGTTTGTAAAGGCTTGCTACTTTAATCTTTTTCGGATCCTGTATTAGGTAGCTGGGGTCAACGACATTACTAGGTTACTTCATGAATCGCAGGAGCTTCTCAGATCGCAACATAAGTTATTTTACCTTGGGCATATCCGGTTTTACCGGATTGGCCAGCCTGCTTGCATTCAGGGTTTACCTTGGAACATTGCATGGGAAACCTACTGACATATGCATGAACGGTTGGCAGATCCGCATTTGTCCAATCGTATGCCTCACTGTAAAGTGTACTGTACAACTTTACTTGTTGACTCCTTTAGTTAGGCCTAAAAAGTCTTGCTGAAATTGTTCAGGACATGGTTGATGTTATATAGGAAAAGATGTCTCACTATGAAAGCAAATATACTATCCATTTAGAGAGACGATTAAGGATACAATAATCAGTACTTCTGCAAAACAATTGGGTACAAATCGCTCATAGCTCCATTTGGTATATGTTGTGAAATGATGTTTAGGCCACTGTGCATATAGATGTACAAACAGATATACAATCATTGATGCACTTCTATTATTTGCCATACTGCTCTCTTCTGCAGATTTTGTTCTTGCACTGTTCATCACAGCAGTATTGTCAAGCCGTGATCATAAATTGGATTTTGTTCCTTGTATTTAAACCAAGAAATCCATGCTGATTTGTCTCTCATCTCGAATTTTCCTTCTTCTGGCTTTTCTACACTGTAATTTCCATTACTTCTTTTCTATATATAGTGTTAACTCATAACTTCGCTCTTGGTTTGCAGCTTGATTTTGCTGTAATTAAATACAGAAACCAAAAGCTTTCAGAACAGCTAGAAGTCCAAAAGTCTGAGTACCATGCCCTCGAGGGTAAATTTGATGATCTCAAACAGAAACAGAAGTCTCACCATGAGACCCAAGATCTAGTTAACAAGTCATGGCAGCATGTAAGCTAAAACAAACCTAACCTTGTTGTAACTGCAAAACCCACAAGTCTTCCTTTTGTTTACCGTAAATGTTGTACTTGAACAGCTTGTGAGAGATTTGAAGGCTATCTCTGTTTGCAAAAGTGGATCCCAAAATTCTTCCTGCAGTGCAGTTCCTAGCAACGTGTCTACGGGTATGTCTTTTTTCTTGCCTGAATTGATTAATTGTCAGCTAATATTTGTTTCCTCATGTATACAAATTTGTAATGGAAGCAGTGCATGCGTCTAACTCTTTCTTGTGAGGATTTGCAATTTTTTTTTAGGGTTCATTGTATTTGATTTATGTCGATGGTCGTGAAATATTCTAAACTTGGATGTCACAAAAATTACAAGATTTAGTTTCTAACTTCCTATTCAGATGGTGCATGCATCCGGAAAGACAAGGACTTCCTTAGCAGGCTCGTTGAGACAGGTGCTACAGAAAGATCTGGTTGCCATTTGGAAAACCAAGTACACTCATCAACTACTGATGTGCTGCAGAATATCTTGTTCTCGTCAAATGATTCATGGCATGCAAACGAGAAGTTACCATTAGATCACTTTGCTGCATTACCCGAAGATGGTTTGTTCTTCACATTTCCTTGGTAATAATTTATTATTAATTACAGCTAAAGGACTGCCAAATTTCTTACCCCTTTGGTAACATTTCCTTGTTTTTCTTCACTGCAGAGCACGTTAGGGAACTGCAAAGTACTGCTAGTGAGATATCACTAGAGCTTAATGATGCCATACGAGCACTTGGTGATCTCCACTTGAAGCACAGACAGCTGACAGAGAAGCACCATGAAGAGAGATATTTAAACGCTCGAAGCAAAGCTGAACAGAAACGCCTTAAAGGTATCTTGCTTAAACACGAGATGATTTACATACGTGGATATGATCCTGGTACATACTCCCTCCGTCCGGAATTACTTGTCGCAGAAATGGATAAAAATGAATGTATCTAGAACTAAAATACGTCTAGATACATCCATTTCTCCGTCAAGTATTTTCGGACGGAGGGAGTACTACAGTTTGTTAGTGTCTTATTATATATATTGATACCTGCCAATACCCTTCTGATATGTATGACACACGCCTTGAAGTTGAGGGTATCTTTGCTTAAAAACGAGATGCTTCACATACATGGATACACATGACACTTAAATAACATCGGATATGTAGCCGCATCATCCTTTCCCCCAAATCTACCAATGCCTAGCTGTCTACTCTCCCAAAATCTGTTCCCACTGCCTTCCCTCTGTGTGTTGCAACCACCATAACCTGATTTGCTCATCTGCTGCTCTTGCCTCACGTAGTTGCCACTGCTTCCTACCTCTTGTCAGACATTGACAATAGTGAGGTTGATAGAGGATGTTGAATAGAGATGAGAGGGAAGAGAGGGGTCGAAAGAGAGTTGGATTGGGACAAAAAAGGCAACTGGAAAACAGATCTGGATGTGTGAGAGGCAGAGCCGGGGGTTCCCTCGCAACGCTGCATGTTGTACTCGGCCAGGATGAGATATGCTGGCTAGGTAGGAATATTTCTTCTCCTCCACTAACTTGTCTGTACTTACGCACAATAATATATCGCTGATCCTTGTTTTCGTGGGTTACTGGATCACTTCAACCATATTGCATACTGGGCCAACCTAGCCACACAATGGCCCTTCCCACTGATTAGACGAGATTAACTATTTAGGCATTGTTTGCACAGTATATATGTGCCTATGATGCTGTGTGCAACTAATGTTAAGGATCATCATATTAACTTTGCTGAGATGTTTGTTAACTTTTCAAGAGGATTTGGCAAGTGCTGTTGCTGAGTTGGAAGAAAGCAACCACAAATTAGCAGTCCTCAAAGCACAGGGAGACACGACACATGGAACTCCAATCTTATTTCCAACTTTAGGAAATAAAAGCTTGCCTCAGGATAATGTCAGAGACAAACAAAAGGAATTGCAGGATCTAGGGGCTTCTCACAAGGAGTTTACGGTAAAATATTAAATACTTGTTTTTTTTTAATACTTCCAGTGTTGCCTATGTTTGCTCTTTAACCCTAACGTTGTTGCTTGCTCTATTGTTTGGATCAGGGTCTGATTTCACAACGCTTGGTGGAAATAAGGAGACTTCATGAAGAGAGAATTGAAATTTTGAACGAGTTGGCTACTTTTCAGGTTTGCATGCTGCTTGTTTAGATGCCATATCAAGTGAAGTAATGCTGTTCTACATTTTTTGAGTGTCGTTCCAGGGTTGATTTATAATAGTATTTTCCACCCGTGCTTTGCCGCAGCTTTTTTTGGATGATGTTTGCTTTCCTACCAAGTACCAACATTAGCGAAAGTAATCCTAGATTATTTCCAGTCTCCAGAGTAGGGGTGGGCATATAAACCGAAGACCGAAATACCGAACCGAAAGAACCGAGGCCGACACCGAACTGACCGAAACCGATTATTTTGGTTGTTACTTCGGTCATAACTTCTGTAAAACCGAAATTAGCTCGGGATTCTCGGTTACATGCCTCGGTTACCCGATAAACCGATATATCCTGTATGCACTTCAGAATCGGGGAAATAGCCCAGCCCATGCATCATTACCTGGCCAACTCCCGAGGCCCAACAGTCCAGCCCCACGTGAACTGCTGAAAATTCGCTCCCGATTCCCCATCTAACGCAATGCCCTGACCTAGCCGCCACAAGCGTTGCCTCCCTGGTCTACTCCCCCGCTGCCGGTAGCACTCTGCTCTCCTCCCCAGCCGGCTATGGCAGCCTGGTGGACTGGCAGCGGGAGTTTTCTCCTCTCTCCTTTGTGATTTCTTTTACCACCCCGTCATATTATTCATTGATGAGTTCGCGTGTTCTTGAGAAATTGATTTGGTAAATGAGTTCTTTCCTTTAGATCTGATTGCGTTTGATTGACAGTGTTTTCTTTCTCTGTTCGATCTTGTGCTGCTCAAATTTCCAAGGTATATTCTACACCGATGTGTTCTGTCAAACAGATTCGGTCTTGTTCGGGTAAACCGGAAACCGACCCGAATTCTCGGTGCCCAGAACTCTCGGTTAGCAAGATTATGGAAGACCGATCGGTCATCGTTTCCAGGAAACCGAATTTGCTAGAACCCGAACAAACCGAACCGAAATTCTCGGTTAGACCGAATGCCCAGCCTGACTCCAGAGAGTGACATACAGATCTGTCATTCAAAAATAGATGTTATTTTCAACGACATGTATGGTTTTGAAATTCATCCACTCAACTAAAAGATGACTAATCAAATCACCTTCTAATTGTTTTAGAATCTGAGGTTAACATTTTGGCTACAATTTCAATGGTGACTTGGCTTATTTGAGACTCCACCTTGGAGTCAATCTTAAAAGTAAAGGAAGGTGTATTCAATAAAATATTCTTGCATGCCTTACATTTGCAACTTATGGACAGAACACTTTGACGGATTTGAAGAGCATTTCTTCTTCAAAAGCTTTCCAAGTTCTGAAGGATCAACTCCAAAAGTCACAAGCAGAGCTGGATCACTGCCGGACACTATTAGAGAAATTACAGGTGGTTACTGCTTAGTATAATTTACTTGTCATGTATCAAAGAGCCTCAGCTATTTATTTTATGTTGACTCGGCTTCTACTTGCCTTTTCAGGTTAATAAGGATAAATTGATATGGCAAGAAAGGGAAATTAATGTAAAAGTTGACCTGTCTGGAATTCTTCATAGGGCATCTATCAATTGTGAGTCGAGCCTTGAAGTTTTAGATCAGAATCTGCGGAAAGTAGTTGATGAAAAGAATATGCTTGCACTGAAACTCGAAGAATATTCGAGAGAACCTGGTATGATGATTCTTGTTTGACTTTGCTAATAGTGTTGAGTTATTCTCTCCTGGCCATATCAGAATTTAAATAAGGAAAAACTTCCAATTTTCAGGTCGGAACCAAATCATATCAGAATTTAAAGCACTGGTGTCATCACTGCCAGGAGGAATGGGCGCTATGCAAACTGAACTATCCAAGTACAAGGATGATGCTTCAGAATTGCATTCTTTACGAGCGGAAGTTCGCTCCATTTCTGATATTCTGGCTAGAAATGTAAATTTCTTGATATGAGCTTGTTCAAGAAGTTAATGAGTGTTTTGTACTTTTTCGATTAAGTTCAAGCTATTCATTTTGTGCTTTACAGGAGCATGCCATCAACGAATCATTATGTAAATCTGCTCGTGCCGGATCTGAAGTAAGGGATCTACAATCCAGGGTACGCTATTAAAAAATTGCTGATTTAACTAGCTGCATTGTCTTATCAGTCATCAGGAAATGGCTTGTTTTAGCTAGTTTCTTTAATTTCCATTCATATTATTTTTATGAATTCTTAAGCCACTGGATTCACATGATGTGTAGGTTTGTGAACTAAGGCAAACGAATTGCGAGTTAAAGCTCTTTGTGGAAATGTATAAGCGCGAATCTACTGATTCAAGGTGGTTTTATTACAGCAGAAACCTTCCATGAAACTACCTCTACAATTTATCATGTTCCACTCTGCTTGTTCTCCTATTTAGTCCATTGATCAGATCATCCGAAATAATCTGTTGAGCTTTTAAACATTGTTTACTATCAAATTCATTGGTCCTACTAAAACAAACTTCTACCGTTCTGATGTCCATACCTTATTGTTTTGTGACAGAGATGTGCTGGAGTCGAAAGATAGAGAATATTGTGAATGGGCTCATGCCCATAGCCTCAAATCTTCTCTTGATGATAGCAGGCTAGAACAGCGTGTTAAGGTAGCCATCGAAGCTGAAGCAATGTCTCAGCAGAGACTAGCAAGTGGTGAAGCTGAGATTGCTGAATTAAGGGGGAAGATGGAGAGTGCCAGAAGGTAGGCCATCACATGTGTTGAAGTAGGCAGAAGCTGGAAACATTATCTATTTTTACTGGTGAAAGAGGTGCTAACTTGTGAATTTTTCTGTTCATTACAGAGATATTGGTAAGCTATCTGAATTATTGAAATCAAAGCATGAAGAAGGTGAAGCATACCTGTCAGAGATTGAGGTCTGTTTCATTTCTACATCTCTGTAAAATACAGAAAATTACTCCCTCCGTTCCTAAATATAAGCCTTTTTAGAGATTCCTCCGTATGTAGTCCGTATTGAAATCTCTAAAAGGTCTTATATTTAGAAACGGAGGGAGTAGTATTCTACAAATACTTATTTTTGACATTTCAGAGTATTGGGCAAGCATATGAAGATATACAAACACAAAATCAACAATTGCTACAGCAAATTATCGAGAGAGATGACCACAATACAAAGGTAATTCTGTGGACTGATTTTCTATTCTTTGTTCGTGTTGATGTATCTTTGTTTTCAACATTAGTGTAACCTTACAATCACCCACTTCTGTTCACAATAACTCTGGTTTCACTTAAAGCTTGTTTGACTTCAGTTCCCATAACCTGCGTACATGCCAATAATAATTTAAATGTGCAACTAGAAGGTTTAGGTTACCACCATGATTTTATCCAGGTTTTCATGTTAGTAATGGTAGTTCCTCGGTTCCTCCGCGAGACCGTCCAGAGCATTATAATCTCCTGGCAGCAGATTAACAAAAAAGTAGAGCTTGAGCATCATATTTTTCTTTTGAGCATAGGACTGTTTATTTGTTGAAAGTTAAAATCAAAGACGTTTAGTACGAGACATCATCAGATTTCTGTTTTCAGCATGGAGAATTAATCCCCCACTTCATTTGTTGAAACCAAAGGCATTAAACATGTACAAGAGTTCAACATAGAAACACCATCACAAACAACTTCTGCTCTACGTGCCAGGTGATTTGCAACAAAAATTAGCAGACGGCTAACCCCTGTGTATACTATCGCATAGTTCATTACATTGCAGTCTTTCAAGACACACAACAAAATAGCAGCTTCAAGTTCCCTTGTGCCAATATCAACTTAGGCTTGATTCAGGAGCACATGCTACCCTTTACAAGCTGAATTTCCATTCTTTGCCATGGGAAAAAGAATTCATAATGTCTGGGCACATGGAGTCATTCTCGTTGGGCTACACCTGCTCCATGCCCTTTGCCCTGACCGGCATCATCTTGTGTTTGGTATGCAGTGCCCTTTGCTCTGCCACCATTCTCGATTGAGCCTTGTTATGACCCACATGGCCACATTGTGCTCCACTACTGTGGGATAAAAATGAATTTTGTAAGTTAATTTGGTTGCTGTCCCTACACCCCCTGCTTTCCTCTCACAAACACCAGGCACGGTTCACTGTTAATCCTGCTTTTCATCTCCATTCCAGCTTAGGGCGTGCATCCGGTAAATCCGCCTTTTTTTGGTAAAAAATGGTTTAGTGTTGTGGTAAAAATGGTATTTGTTAGGAATATGGATTGACTGGTAAATATCAAACTACCACATTAATCAAAGTCATGGCGAATTTTAAAACGACACAGCGGCATTTTACTTGTATGCCTAAAAAAAAACAAGTATCTGTTAGTAGACATTATATAAGCATATGCATGCATGGCTTAATGACTGGTACCATGTACCTGCATGCTGGATTTTTATCGCGACAAGTGAAGCGCCGCAAATAGGATACTGGGACAAGAAAAAGGACTGCACTACAAGTTCTCTGGCCTAGCCCACTAACTCCTTTGCGTTTACGACTCACGGGCCGGAGTTAGTACCTTGCATGTCTCTCACGGCTCCAGTATGGTGGCAGCCGCCCAGAGGGAGTAGTTTAGTACCATTATCCTTTCCTGGTGAAGAGCAGAGGTGAGATGCGTATAATAAGGGCACTGAGAGCAC
Source organism: Elymus sibiricus (assembly GCA_039707655.1). Lineage (NCBI taxonomy): Eukaryota > Viridiplantae > Streptophyta > Magnoliopsida > Poales > Poaceae > Elymus > Elymus sibiricus. Next base: position 265,365,430 of record CM077674.1, read on the forward strand.
TGGATTGGACCGTGCATCCGTTTTCTCCATACGTGTGTGTGTGTGTGTGTGTGTGTGTTGGGGGGAAGACAGACAAGAAAGAGAAGGGGATAGAGGAGGGAGGAAGATGGGAGAAAAGAGGAGATGCAAAAAACATACTAGTATATACTTTGAGCCAATGACTAGTGGCTCCTACACGATTCTAGGCCACTTCAGTGTCTCAGTGACGTCTCACAAAAAAATGGAACCAAACCGTGGAAGTGGGTTTTGGCTAGACTGAAATAAATCTAGGTGTCTGGAGAAGTAAAAGGCAAGTTGAGGGGGTTGAGTGAGACAAAGGCTGCAACTACAATGCATTTTGCTATTTCTAATCTACTTCTGATTCTTGCTGTTCCAATGGTCTTTTATGGAAGTAACATGCCAATGCTACCACTGTGGGATTAGTGCTGATCTCTTCTTGATGCGACAAACTGGTATGGTAATAGATGAATAACACAGGCGAAGGTCAAGGATAAGTCTTGATTTGGTCGTGCAGTGAGCAGAAACTGGTATACTTTGTGCAAAAGCACAAGAACCTGCCCCTTGTTCTTTTGCAACATCACCTTTCACGTCGCTCTGTTGTCATGGTCAGTTGGACTAGCCTGCAACATAATTTTTTATCATTATTTTTTCTACTGACTGGTCCAAACATCGCTTTTAACAACTACGGGCATGATCGTTTGTCTAAACGGTGAACTCGTTCTCAAGTTGGATGGGGCAATATCTTGAAAATGAGTAATGTTTTTGTTGTGGTTGAGTCTGCCTACATACCCAGCTTTTGTTCAGCAACAAATCACATCTACTGTTACAGCAGAGAGAAGGTGTGACGCTACATACTTAAGTTGTGTAGAAAACCTCAAATTAGTAATTTGTGTGCATATTGGTTGATTAATCAGATTAGCATAACTGCACAAGAAAAATCAACCATGGCCATTCTAGAGTCATGTTTGTCTTTATTCATTGGGGATGGAAGTATAAGAATCTTTTTGAATGGCGACCGGTATCTAACCCTCTACATGCTACTGCAGATCTTTATGGAAGGCGTTAAGGTGAAACAGGCACAGGATACTTTGCATTTAGAGGTATGCAACCTGAACAGGAATTTACGGCAGGCAAAGAGCTTGATGGATCTGTACAAAGATAAAATCGCCCAGTTAGATGACAAGGTAAATTTAAACGCATAAATGTAGGGAGAATATCCTGTTTTAGGGAGTGCTGAGCACATGTTTCTCCTTGCCCTTTTGCAGTTAAAAGTTTGGTCAGAGCAGACAGCAAGACTTTCAGAGGATGGACGGCGACATTCTGTTTCTTCAGGCAATGCTCAAAGAAAGCTGGCGGATGTACAGGGAGAGGCTCAACAATTGAGACAGTCAATGGATCAAGTACAATCCAAGGTTGGGAAGAGTCGACTCGAAGTTGCTGGGCTGCTTGTAGAACTAGAGAAGGATAGGTAATTGTTTGCAGAGATTTATTTTTCCACACTCCATGTGATCTTCAGGTTTCTTCACGTCACAAGTGTAATGATGTTTTTCCAGGTTTAGTAAGAGGAGAATTGAGGATGATTTGGAATCGTTGTCGAGGAAAGCTAGTTCTCTTAGAGCAAAGACAGAGGCATCGTCGGTGTTGGAAAAGGTTCATCAGGAGGTCAACGAGTACAGGGGAATATTGAAATGTGGTGTTTGCCGCGACCGACAGAAAGAGGTGAATAGTGCTGCCTTCATTTCCTATAACCTTGGTCATCGTATCGAATCTGACAACTTGTTCTCCCGTGCTGTTTAGGTCGTGATTACCAAGTGCTACCATCTTTTCTGCAACGACTGTATACAGAAGTTGCTCAGAAACCGCCAACGAAGGTGCCCTTCCTGTGCATTAAGCTTTGGGGCTAATGACGTGAAGCCGATTTATATATGATGCTGCGGTGGCAGCTGTCGTGGGTCATCTAGGATAAGTGACTGAACGCTGCTTGTTTGGCGTCCTTGGTGGCATGATCCTTCCTTCAGTCGGAAATGTAGCCATAACTTTGCCAAATTTCTGCAAAGAGGACCCATAGCATATCTTAGGTTGCCGGCACAATGCCCGTGGCTTATGCTATGCAAGTGTGGCTCCCCGCTCCGTTGTAAAGTGTGGAATTTTCTCGTTGAAATAGCTGCTAGTCTTAGCTTGCATATACACCGTGTTATTTTGCTTGACATATCCGAGGAAGAGGAGTTAGCGACTCCAAGAACATACCATAGATTGTATTGATATATATGGATGGATTGTAGTTCCTTTTGTTGTAGGTTATATCGAGTGTGTAGGTTTTGGCCGTTCGTTTCAGCCTGTACTTTGTACATTTGCCCCAGTTGGCTCTTTGCTGATGGTGAAATGCCTGTTTGTTGGTAGAAGAACTCGCAAGCATGTAGGTTTGTTGTCCCAGGCTTACATTGGAACGCTATGATGTTAAGTACTCCTTTAGTGATCTAAACGCTCATATAACGCTCTCATATAACTTTACAGGAGTAGCATTACTGTGTATAACTGTGGTTAGTAGTGGAAGCGGTACTGGCATTCTGGCTATATACCCTCTGTTTTAATTTCTTAACATTACGATAGTTTTCTGAATCTCTGCAAAGAGGGCATCGATGTTGGTGCCAGTGTGGAGACAGGTTGGTAAAGATGGCAGGGGCATCAAGCTTTCTCCCTGTCTCTTTATTGTCATACGGGTACACTGGTATGTCGCATTGATTGCAAGGATTGAAGGCTGATATGCTGCTCTACATCATCTCCTCACGGGATGCCACTACACTATAGCAGCGTTCTCTCGTGTGGTGTAGCTGGTTTCGACGCCGTCATGACTATGCACTTTGAACGAATGACACCGACTCATTTGTGCTTTGACCCAGAAGCAATGCTCCGCAGGTAGACGTGTCGATGCAGATCACCAACAGTGCTTAAGCTCCTCGAGGACGGTTGGCACTAGTCTAGCAAACCGTGGCGCCACGGCCGATCGCAGCTGTGCGTGCACGCATTGAGCGCCGATCGTTCGGACGCGGAGCTGGCGGCACGGTTGGTAGGTAAACCATGCGAGTCGTACGTGACAAACTCGTCTCACTTAACAGTGACGCGGATAGCACATTGGCTTCCTTTCGGAGAATAGTGAAACGTATCGTGTGGGCACGCCGCTGTGCTCAACGGGTGCACACGAAACTTTGGCCCCTCTAGGCGACAGGGCCAGTCCGTCGGCACTCGATCGATCGGGCCGCACAGTTGCTTTCGTCATAAATACGGAGCGCTACCGCCACGATTATTTGCCGGGCGGGCCATAGGCCGGCGCTGCTGGAGCCATTCCTGCGTGTATCCCGATCGATCTCACCTACGTGGAGCTACTCCGTACTACTTTTATTCAATTTGGCAGGCAGGCCGGCGCGTGACAGGAGTCGGGTGACGTCGACAATTAATTAGTGACTGCAAATGAACAACAGTGACCACTTGACGTAGGAATGCATCACTATTCGTCTTCTTCGGCCCCGGCCGGTGAACCGTGGACCTTGGGGATCTGCAAGTAGTGGTGTGTGGTGCATGTATGATGCCCAAGCCCGCCGGGCAGCCACATACATGATCGAGCTACCGCGGCGGCAGTTTCGTCTATTTTCAATCCTCTACGAGCGACTACATGGCGGCATGCAGCTAGCGATAGGGGTGGGGTGAAGGCGAGTGAGTCAGGTGTGCCTCCTAGGACCTAGGTACACGCACGCAGCTGTAAAAAGGAGGAGCTAGCTTTGGCACGTACCACATCAATGAATGCGCTCCTTCCGTGCTCCCAGCCGGGACCAGAGATACTTGTGGCTCTTGAGATGCCGCACAGAGCAACCCATTTATGCGTACACTCCCTCCGTGCATGGTAATAAGCCCGTCTCCCCTACCACACCACTGTAGTGTTGGCACACCATGCAATGCATGCATGAATGTTATGTTGACCCCAGCACAAGCCGCCACTGTGCGCCCTCCCTCCCATCTATATGTGGCCATCTCAGGCCCGGCCCGGCCCTAAAATCCAGGGCCTAGGCCCGACGGGCTTGCCCGTGGGCCGGGCTTGGGCCTGAGTTTTGAGCCCACCAGCAGGGCCGGGCCGGGCTTGGGCTTGGCTAATTGGAAATTTAAGGAAGAGACCCGGCCCACGGCCCCAGGCCCGACGGGCTTTTCAGGGCTTGGGCTTCGAAGTAGGCTTTATGGCAGGGCCTAGGCCGGGCCTGGGCCTCAGTTTTCTGCCGTGGGCTTTTTAGGGCCAGGCCCAAGCCCGGCCCGGCCCGGCCCATGGCCAGGTATACTCCCATCCATCAGGAAAATGAGGAAACTGCACTGTGCAAGCTCGTGGCCGCATGCATGCATGCCCGGGGCCGGGGAGGGAGGGGATCGATGCGGTGGGGGCCGATCGAATCGGATCGCTCCTCCAATGCGGGGGACGCACGGCGGATTCCCTCGGTTCTGGCTGGGATACGTATGCAGCCCCGTTCGCGCGCTCGTACGAACGGGCGCTCGTGGCCACGAGATCGGCCGGCGGCACATGGATTTCCACGGGCCACCGTCCACCAGGTGACGACGCCGACGCGCGCGTACAGGGGCACGGGGGCCTTGGCGTCTCGCTCTCGCGTGACAGTGCACAAGCCCCAGCGCGGAAAATGCTAGTAGGAGCGAAAACGGTGGCGAGCCGTACGTGCGGTGCATGCCCAGCTAGCTGCCGCCATCGTGACGTGCTCGCTGGCTGTGTCGACGCCTCCTAATTTCGCGCTTGTTTGGGATTGGGACACTTGGATCCTAGTTACTCCTAGACTAGAATATCTTGCTTCCATGGGGACGCAATTGCAACTTTTTTTCGTTTTCAGCGTCTTTTCGCTTGCCCGTCTCAATCGGGTCCCAGGGCCATTTCGTTGTACTATACGCATACGCCGCGGGGCGTACGCACACTTTTGTGCATACTCCCTTTTTCTTCTTTTGGTGATGATTAGGATCGATGATATCTACTACACGCAAACGGAATTTCTTACCAATCTCGGGAGGCCAGTTTGTGTAGGCGTGCGCCTTAATAGCATATATACATATAGCTTGGTCTCAAAAATGAAATAAAAAAGCCTAATACTAGGATAGGAGCATCTTCCTTTCTACCTATCGGCTGTGTAGCTAGCTTCATGATGAGATAGACGAGAGGCCAAAGAGAGAGAGACGTGTACCCAAGTGTCCATCCAATCTGCTGAGGATGGACCAAAGACGTCCCTAGACACTCTTTTCTCTTTGCCCCACGGAAGTTTCAGCCCACTATTTCTCTGTTGCCTCTTCACCCACACAACGCAAACACAAGGAATCCATCTAATCCCTCGGCGCCTTTGATCCACGTCATTATGCGTGACCCCTTTATTCACCTTGTCTCTATGTATAGGTCCTCCCATCAACACTGGACTCTAGCGGTGTGGTGGGTAGGGCATTCTTTTCTTATACAGTAGACACCACTAGAGCTCTTTTATGGTACCCAGCGACAAATACAGACCGTCTATTAGTGAAATCTAATGGTGACAACGGAGCTGTACTGCTCCAATTTGCCAACGGAATCGTCGAGCGGTATAGCTTGCACTGCTTTGCTTCCTTCCTTCAGTATACATGTCACGAGGGCATTTATGGCAGATCGAGAGGCTGCGGAGCTAGCCTCGTCCGCGCCCTCTGCCTCGCCATGTACGACGCGCTGCTGCCCCGTCCTTCCCTCCTCCAGCCATGAGGCGCTCGAGGAGGACTCGCTGCTTCCCTGGAACCATATCGCGCTGCGGGACCGGCCAGTGCTCACCCACGACTGCTCTCGCCGTGTCTTCGTCTCCACGGGGGGCCCTGACGGCGCCCCACGCCGGAGCTGTACCGCCGTCCGGCAGCGCGCGCCACCTCAACCCGGCTTGGCCGCGTCGCCTACTTCATCCTCGCTGTCTCGCCCTCCGGGGACTGGACCGCCGACGCCTACCCTGGCGAGGACGGCTGGGCTAGCAAAGCGGAGGACCTCCGCCCCGGCCCACCTAGGATTTCGGCCGCCGCGCACGCGGCATTTTGATTTTCGGCTGCCATTATCCGGAGAACGACGTAGCTAAGGTTCTGACTGCCCCGGCCGCCGTGGCACTCCCACAACCACAACCCCTTCATTGGCGGCGGCCACCGCCGTGCTCCTCTTCCTTCGCTAGCCTGAGCTCGTTTCATCCGCCATGTTTTTGGACCTGGCGGTCCGCAGCATGGTGCAGGTCTCCCCCGACTGGCCGTGAGCTCTTCCATGCGGCTCTCCCATGGCTGAGCACCCGAACATCGCGATGGTTGAGTGCTGATTCATAAGCGGTTGCGCTCGCCCTTAATTTTTAAAACACAAATGTCTATCCTATCCTCAGAAATCAATGGTTCGATTTTAATATACTGCTCCGTCCCCTGTCAGCGGTATATAGGGTACCTTAAAAATGGTCCACTAGTACGCACGCCTGGTCTATTCCGCTACACAATAGTGGTATATAGTAACACAAACGTGCACAAGCTAGGTCTCGTCCTCCCAGCTCAGAATGTACCATGTCGACTACTAGATTCGGAACCATGGTGGAAAAGGAAAAAAAAAGGGACCAAATTTACCGTACCTTTAGGCCGGTCTGTCCCTCTATCACTCTTGTTTTCTTGTCTTTCGTTGCGAAGTTGAAAAGATAGATATACTACTATTATATACAGATGCATGTACTTTTCACCTGTGCTATGAGACAGGCCGGTTGTTTTACCCATAGCACGACACGACGGTGCTTTTTGCCGGCCAAGACACTGACCAGCGAACGAGTGCATGTCAGTGGCGGAGCCAGCATCTTAGAGATGGATGTACATAGTCTACTAAAACCTTAATTTTACTTATGTTTTTTCTATGTATAGTGTACCGTATATGAAATATACCTAAGAATACAAGATTTTTCCCAAAATAATGGGTGTACAAATGTACACCCATGTCCTCAACTAGCTCCGCCCATGGTGCATGTAGTAAATAGCATGATGGTGAGCTGGGCGGACAGCTCGATCGCCAGGTATTCGCCCTGGACGTATGCGTTGCGTACTTGCATTGGATACCCGGCCGGTACGTACGAGCTTGGCGTATTGCGTACCGCCCAGCTAGCGTGCGCCCACATGTCGTGCGTGCTAGTCATGTCATCCCATGATCACCTCCTGATCTGCCTGTTTCTGCTTGGGTACAACTCTCATAGGTGCTCGATCGCCATCAGCGCGGCACTGAAATTGAGGCGCGAATATTCACTCGAGCATGGCACAGTGCTCCCGTCAGTGTCCCGAAAGCATGCACGCACGCACGCACGCTGCCGACTGCCCGACTGGCGGTGTTGATTATTTGCTCAAGAGGAAGACGACGACGACGAGGAGCGTGAGCCTAGCGTTTTGGCGGGGTGGTTCGCAGATGGCTGTCTGGTGGCGACCGCTTCTAAATGCACCACCTACGTGGGAGACAAAAGAGGCTATTCAGGTGGCAGCCCGAGCATTATATCTACGTGGACACTCACTCGAGCCTTTCTTTTTCTCCTTTCTCATCACAAAATGAAACGTGCGCAGCGCGCGGGAGACGACGACGAAATGCATGCACACATAAAGAAGGTAGCCGCAGAAGCAGATCGCACGTACGTGCAGCGCGCAGAGACCGACCACGGTGCAGGATTCATAACGCCGCGCGGCGGTAAATGAACGGACGGCGGTGCTGCGTCCGTACCGGCGCACGGCCTGCTTTCTCGCCGGTGACGGCGCACCTGGTCCGCCCGGCCTGTCCACACCGAATCGATGGACTTTTCTCCCCGGCTCTCTCACGAGTCACACCAGCTTGCACTGCCTGCTCCGCTCTGCTCTGCTGCCTCCATAGGCAGGGAAGGACCATCATCGATCTTCATCTCCCATGATTACAAGTGACCGTACGGCCGGCGGTGGCGCAGGTACACGGCGGCGGCAGCAAAACATTCAAGCCCACCTGCTCCGAGTCCCCGACTCATCATAAATGGCGGGGTACGGGGCGTCTTATCATGAGCACTTTTGGCCATTCCCCGCTGGTGCATGCCGCGGATGCGTCCAAGCAACCCTATGCTATGCTTGCAAATTTCGCCTACCTTGGTGTGTTTAGGCTATTTAGATCTTGTGAAAGATATGGAAGTGACTAGCTTTGTAGTTATGGTACCCCACGGCCACGGGAAACAACCACCAAACAACCACTAGCGGCGGTGAAGCCCCAAGAGAGAGACACCGTGGTTCCGTGGCCCCGGCGGAAGGACCCATTTTTTTGTGCACACTCATACATCCTTGTCGCTCATGGGCTGTACGATTGTTCCACGGGCCCATCAGGCCCACAGCGTACGTGGGACTACGCAGAGCAAGTGTCATCTTTCTTGGACACCACGTAGGAAATCTTTTTCTAAAAAAAAGAGTAGGAAATCTTTGCCCTTGAAAATCACAACGTAGTGAAAGATATTTTGCGGTTCATCAAAGAGCATTTGAGCTCACGAGCAGATACTCCGCGTCCTCTCTTAGTTACATATTTTCTAGTTTAATATAAGGGCAATGTACAATGGTTGATAATGTTGTCCTCTCTTATGTATTACACACCATTTAGAGACGCCAAAAACATGTTATACAATAGATTATCTCTAGCAATCAGTGTTTGCATGATCCTAAAGTTATGGAGCAATTAAAATTAAACTTGAAAACGTGTCAATATTAGAAGATTTCTCATATAACTAGACACATGTCTTATGTTTCTTATTAAGAGATCACCTCTTAGCTAAAAAAAAGCAGGCCCCCTTTTAGTTTCTCTTTCTTCCGCCTCACTCATTATCCTACGTCACATCGTTAAGACAACACCCTTGTACATGCCCTAAATCATCTCATAAATCTAGGATCACATACACATTTATTGTTAGAGATAACCTAGGAGATTTCCCGCAAAAAAAAAGAGATAACCTAGGAGATAATCCATTATATAATATGTTTTTATATATTCTCCAGATGACATTGATTGCATAAAAAGACCGCCTTATCAATCATTTACATGCCCTTACTAAACTACCTTGTCGTCCATGTGCATAATCCAACCAAGTTAACCACAACACAAACTTGAAGGGCTAAACAACTTAAAACAAGATACTCCTACATGGAACACTCTTCCCCCTTCCGGGTGACCCCGGATGGCTTCCTAAATCTTCACAAGCTCTAGGACAACCACAACTTGGAAGCTCACCGGTGACATTGTCCGCTTAGGAGTCTCCAACATCTAAGAGTAACAAGATCAAGAGGAGGCTTGAAAACTTGCTCAAATATCTTTGTCAAAGGAGTGGGAGACCAGAATCTCAACTTAGCTTATCTTCCCTCTCAATCCCCTGTCAACTCGACCACTAATCCACAAAATTACCTAAATTGGGGGGAAGGGAGGGGGAATGCTCTTTATAGCTCGATAAAAAAACTAGCCGTTTATTGGTAGAAAAATAAACCTAGATAGTGCCCCCACCTACTTCGGAGTAAACCTAGTCAAGATGTTAAAAATTGTAGGTAAAAAAGGTGTCCGGATGATCTTGGCCTTCACCCCGAACAGCTCAGGCTAGAAACCGGGTGGTCATGGGTAGAGGACGAACAGTGAACCCGACATTTTGGCTAGGGCGTCACCCCTAGCCCAACTCTAGCTGAATCCCAGGCCCCTGACGTGCTAGGTAATCACCATGGATAGTTCGGCTCAAGATGGCAACGGGGAGAAACCTTCCGGGTATTGCCCTGTCATCTCCGTCCCCGCGACACCCATCCTTGTCCACTCCCGCCCACGTCCCCATTGTCAGGGAGGGGTTTTGCCCATACCCATTCCCTGTCGGGTCATTTTCCCAACGAAGATCCCTATCCCGTCCCCGCGAGTTGTGGCAGCACAACACACATCACAACAACATGAGTCATCAGAGATGGAGCCATGACGCCGGGGTCGATAGCAGGCTCTAAGAAGAACCCAAGCCTCCGAGGTTGCAATGGAGTAGCAGATTATGGTCCTTGCGTGCTCGTTGTGCTTCCCGTTAAAATCAGTTCAGTAGAATTGTGTTGATTTTTAGATTCCTAAATGTGAAGAAATTTGTATTATATGTGATTCAACTTCCTGGCTGAAAACGGGGTTGTTTTATGCCAAATGTCAGCTATGTTGGGCTATGAGGATGGGCCAACTCATGTAATAACATAATGGCTACTCCAGATTTGTTGGCATGGCTAATCGCGTGTCATTTGGTCGACAACTTTTGTTTTCGTAGCCTTTTTCGTTTATGCAACTTTTGTGTGTTTTTGCTTGATATGTGAATTTGTTATGTTCTATCTCATGGAAATTGTATGCTTTCTATCATGGCAATGTTTCCTTGATGCTTGCCCATAATTTTTTATTTGCTTGGCAATTTAAGATTTCTATGCATGGTTAGTTTTGTGTCACTAGGATGACAAATTAGGATGTTTTGGTCCATGGTTAATATCGTTGATGGCAACTTCCGTGTCACTGAAAAAGGTGCCATGGCAAAATAATAATTTTTTGTGTTGCTAGAATGGCAAAATAAGATGCATTGGCCCATTGTTAATTTTCGGAGGACATCTTTTGTCACTGAAAAAATTGCCATGGAAATTTTAGTTTTGTCTCACTAGGATGGCAAATTAATGTTTTGGTCCATGGTTAATTTCGCGGATGAGAACTTCTGAGTCACTGGAAAAGTTGACATCGCAAATTTACTTTTGTATCACTAGGTTGGGAAATTAAGATGTTTTGGTCCACGGTATTTGCAGATTACTTCTTTTTAGGATAGCAATTTAAAAACTCCATGGTCATTTTAGATATGTTTTGTCTCTAGTTGCCATGGCATAATAGTAATTTCAAATGTGTTTTGTGTCTAGTTGCCATGGCATAATAGTAATTTCGTATATGTTTTGTATCTAGTTGCCATTGCATAATAGTAATTTTAGTTGTGTTTTTTATCTAGTGGCCATGACTCTTAGAAACAACCTTTCCAAATTTCCACATGGCAAATTATCAATCGTAAAACTTGTCACATGGCATTTTTTTACATTTTTTTCGTATTGTTCAAATGAAAGAAAATTAATGTTTTAGATGGAAAACTTTTGCTTTTTGGTGTATAAGATATGGCATTATTTGGAATTGTTGCTAAGAGTCACACAACATTTTTTAGAAAATAATATTAATGCACACATCACAACTCTAGGAATTTTGTTCTCGACACACGATAGGTTTTGAAAGTTGTTTCTTATGGTCACATGGCAATTTCAAAGCATTTCTTTTTCCAAAGCATGGCAAATTTAGGGCAAACTTAATTTGTCATGCATGGCAAGTCATGATTTGTTCTTAGAGCATTTTGGCAATTAGTATACATGCATCATGGCTAATTTGCAGAAATTTCATTTTTTGGATCATGGAAAATTTATTAGACTTATACCAATGGAAATATATTGAACTTATTTTTCTCATGCATGGAAAGTCATGATTTTTATTTTTAAATTTTGAAATTTAGCTGTCTTTTCAAAGAAGAAAATTCCTAATTTTCTTCTTTTGCCATGTCAACTTTTTGTTTGAACAAAATTATGTTAGTTATCGTGGAAAATGTTATTTTTGATCAATGAATGGTAAATTATTTTTTGTACTTTATGATGCAACTTTGTTTCATGGACCATGGCAACTTTATTTTTTGAACCATGGAAATTTTATTTTTTGGACCGTGGCAAATTTATTCTTTGTAGCATGGAAATTTTGTTTTTCATAGCATGGCAAATTTATGTTTGGATCATGGCAAATTTAATCTTTTTGGACCATTGCAAAATTTTCTTGTTTTTGTTTTTAAGGTAGTTTTTTTTTACTTTGTAACCATGGCAAAATTAATTGTATATACAGTCGCAAGTTTTTTATACGCACCACTGACAAATTATTTTTGCATGTAACATTTGCAGATTTTTTGCCATGGCAAATTAATTGCAAATACACTAGTGTGTAATTCGTAAAAACCATGGTATATCCCTTTCATGTGGCATTTTAAGGATTTTTTTATTCTACCATACATACATGACAACTTTCTTGTTTGCTAAATGTGTAATGGTAACTAGTGCCTTTTTGGCATCTTTCAAATTTTAAGAACTCACTAGTTTTTTAGTCGTACATCACCGCAAATTTTTACACTCAACTGCCATGAAGTGTATTTCAAAGTCATCGCAAATATGGACTTTGTTGTAGTATAGTTTTTATACAAACATGACATTTTTTTCATGCCTTTTGGGTATAGTACACTTGATTTTTTTTTAAATATGTGATACTTTTTATTCACTAGAGCATCACAACTTTTTTGAGTGTAGCTATACATATTTGGGCAAATAAACATTTTTTTTGTTTATATTTTTGCCGTGTGACCGTTTTACATGGCAAAACTAGTTCGCCATGCGTCGCAAATTTTACTTGCTTGCATCATTGCATTTTGTGTTTTCTTCTTCTTTTTCCTGTCGTTTTTACTCTGCGTGTAATCGGGTAGTGTGGCCTAGTAAAGGGGCATGTCTGAGCTGGTTCGCTCTGGGTGGTTCTCGTAGCGAATGTTTTCGTTCGCTCGATCAAACCCCTCCCAGGGAACGATTCGTTCGCTCGCAGCTCCCTTCCCAGCTGACGTTCCCTACGTATTCAGACCCACCTATACTAATATACAGTAGGAACAGTATACGCACGGCACGATCATGTGAGCAAGAAGCCTTCTCCACGAGGGAACACGTTGATAACGCATGGCCGAATAAGTTAGGAAAACCCGAAAACAAGGATCCAATCCCCGCTAACACGGACGATGGTCAACAAGCTTGGTCTTTGTCCGTAGTCCTGACCAGACGTGCTCCAAAATCAAAATGAAATACTAGCAGTAGAGTTGTACTCCTAGTTCTCCCTCTCCAAAAGAAAGCTAGTTGTCCTAGTCGTACGCCACAGCCATCACCCATCTAAGGGCTTCTTTGATTCGCAGGATTTTGCAAATGTAGGAATAGGAAATGTATAGGATTGAAATGACATGCCAACTTGAATTCTATAGGATTAGTAAGGAGTGTTTGATGCCACATGAAAGACAAAGGAATTGTAAAAAGAAGTTGGAGTGGATGTTAGATTTCCTATGAAATGTAGTACAAGAGATTTCATAGGAAAAATTCCTATGGGATCCAATCCTATGAATCAAAGGGCCAATATAGAAAAAATTCTTAAGGATTTCAATCCTCCAGAAATCTTATAGAATTCCTTTTTTAATCAAAGGAGCCTTAAGCAGCGAGCAGCAGTCATCGGCTCCGTCCGTGGCATGGTCGTTTCGTGCATCCACCTCACACTTGTACAGCTATATCCCACACACAGCAGTCTCTCCCTTTCGCATGCATGCACGCACGCACTGTCCTCCACGACGGACGAAGGCGTCACACACAGACGCAGCACACCAGTCGCAATAACTCACATGGCGACGGCGCGTCGAGGAGGAGGGAGGCACCGGCTCGGGATCTCGCCTTATCCTCGCGGTACGACGCTCTCCCCACCCCGGCCAATAGAGGGCCAAAACATACGTAAACATGGCGCCATTTACACGCGCGCAACCACTCCGCTGTCTTGGCTCCATCCCATGCATGTCAGCGACGGACGATCCACGCCAACGGGCTCCCGACGAAGCCCAAAATATTCCACCGCCGAGCCAGCGACCACCGGCCCGTACGCACGCTCCTCCGGGCCAGGCCAGCGACGATGGCGACCGATCGCGCGATACAGGCACGGATCTCTCTCTCCCTCCCTCCGTGTTACAACAAGCAGCCCCGCTTTTTGTACAGTCCACGTCGCTATCGCTCTCCCCCTCCTGGCCGGTTCGCTACAGCCCCTCTATTCGCAAGCTGAGCTGAGCGCCTGATATTTTCATTTCAACTGGTTCCAGCTCTAATTTGCAAGGATTGAAATTGTGAAAGCTCAAGTAGTAATTTCCAAGGACGAATAAGAACATGCAACTCCAGCCTCATACAGTAGCTCTATAAAATAAAAAGAGAAGATAAATTAAATCGACCGGAATATGGGATCGAGGTTGAATGCATGATTGCTGCCGGCGCTTTGTGCCGGATCAGTGGAGTGAAAGGACAGGGCGAATATCGCCGTAATTTAAAAGGCGCGTCTTTAAAGCATTTCGTGCCGCATTAGTCCAACAAATCCCGGGCGATCGATCGCCTTTAGCACTAGTAGCGCTAAAAGAGAAGAAAGAAATGAACGCTAGGAAAAAGGAGATGCGCTGTTAATTGCACAAACAAACATATTCTTGCCCCACAATCCACGCAAAGCAAATACGATAGATAAAGAACACCAGGCTAACCCCGATTTGTACATGGTCTGACTCCTACATTTAGTAAAGGCAAACGCAGCGCTGGTTTCTTTTGGTTCACCAATGGTTTCGACATGATTTCAGGCCCGATGAGGAAACGAGCATCTACGAGCCATACATGCATGCAGCGGCGGCGACCGAGCGAGCTTTTAGTACTCCCACTGCAGCGGCTCCTCCAGGCGGAACACGCCGGCGCCGGGGCCGGCGAAGGCCACGTCGTCGTCCCACGTGGAGGCGCATGAGAGCTGGCAGGACGGAGGGCCGTGTCTGAGGTCGAAAAGGAGGTCGGGGAGGTCGAACAGCGCGTCCTCGGCTGTGTCCGGCGGCGGCGAGGCAGAGGCGGCGCTGGGTTCCGGGCCGTCGGGGTTCTTGGCGCCGGCATTGGCAGTGGCTGTGGCGGAGGCCGGGAAGTCGGCGGAGGCGGCGAGCGCGGCGGCCGCCTGGACGTCTTTGGGCGCGGCGGTGGCCGGGCGCGGGAGCTCGTGGGCGAGGTCGGGGAAGTTGAGGTGCGCGGCGCGGCCCTTGATGGCGAGAGCGGCCACGTCGTGCGCGCGCGCCGCCATCTCCGCCGTGGCGAAGGTGCCGAGCCAGATGCGGGACTTCTTGCGGGGCTCCCGAATCTCCGAGACCCACTTGCCCCAGCTCCGCATGCGCACCCCGCGGTACGTCGGGTGCCGCCCGTCGTTGCGCGGCCGCTTCTTCTTGGACGACGCGGTGGTGGCGGTCGGGGACGGCGGCGAGGCCAGGGCCTCCACCGAGGACGAGGTGGTGGTCTCGGAGCCGGAGGAGGAATCCTCCGTGGCGCCCATGGCTGCCGCTAGCTGCTGGTACTGTGGTGGTGGAGTTAGTTGTTGGGGAGTGATGAGCGAGAGCGTGAGGAGGTGAGTGGTGTGTTGCGGTGGGATGCGATGCGAGGGAAGGAAGTGGGAGTTTTTATGATGAGCGGAGCAGATGAGGAGGGGGCAACGTGTAAAGGAAAAACAAAGCGGGGAATCGAATGGGGGAAGGCGTGAGGCCAGCGTGTTGGCCTTTGGGAACTGATGAATAACCAACTGACGAGCATTGTTTTTTAGCGATTTAACAAGTTTTAAGTTTTAGTCCTGTCGCAATATGCAGCTGCCTTTTTTTGGACAGCAAATAGGCTTTATTCCCCATATGATATGATGGTCATGTCGTTAAAAAAAAAAAGAGAAACGAAGTCAGGGATTACATCATCCCCAAAACCCCATGATCTAGCTCTAAAAGAATGCTTAGCTAGCTCATCTACTATCTGATTAGCTTCCCGGAAAAAGTGTTTCAACGATATTTTGGCAAAGTCCATTGACAGCTGGTTGCATTCAAAAACCAATGCAACGTCTGGTCCTGATAAGAGTCCATTTGTTTAATTGCCTTCACCGCAAATGAGCAGTCAGATTCAATCTCCACATTGTTGCACCCCAAAATTGCCAATAAGTATATTCCATTTCTAATTGCCATGAGCTCCGCCGAATCAACGTCTCGGATATGCGGAAAAAACCAAGTTGCTGCTCCTAGAAAGTCACCCCGTTCATCACGCACTACATCACCGCAAGCTCCAGATAAAGTATCCACATGAAATGATGCATTTACATTTATCTTGACCAATCCATGAGACGGTTTTTGCCACATATGCTCTTTCTTCCGAATCAGGAGCTTTGGAGACATTGATCCGATGTAATTTGTAGCTAGGACGCGAATAGACAGTGTTGTTTTCTCAAGAGTTTGAATCACGATTCTTTTCATAAGTTGCCATCGTTGCCACCAAAGGTACCACGCCACCACAATAGCCAGTTCGACCACAAGTAGTCCGTCTGAAACAACATCATGCTTTGATAAGATCTCCATAGTGACTGAGCCTGATCTGTCCTCAACGGTTACTCTTTGAATGGCATCAAGAAGTCCTAGCTGAGTCCACACTTCTTTCACACGGTGAAATTTGAAGAGACAGTGTTGCAAGTCTTCGGTACCCACCAAACAACATGGGCATTGGGGCGAACAAAGTATGTGTCGGGCTGCCAAAACTCCATAGCAGGGTAGGACTCCATGTAACAGCTTCCAAGTAAAGTGTCTGACCTTCCCAGGCACCTGCAACCGCCATATATCATTCCAAATATGATTAATATGCTCACTACCCTGCCCATCGGGCCTTGTCAACTGGGAACCAAACTGATGGTCTAGCTCTCCATAATATGCAGACCGGACCGAAAACGTGCCAGAACGGGTATAATTCCATGCAATGAAATCCTCATTCATTTGAGCATGCAATGGGATTTGCAAGATTATCTGAACATCCACAGGTGAGAATACATCACGTATAAGATCTTCATCCCAATTACCAGAATGGGGGTTAATGAGTTCTTCTACCTTACACAGCACAGTCCCACCTCTAAGCGTAATAACTCTCCGTGATGCGCTTGTAGGAATCCATGGGTCTTGCCATATATTTATGTAAGATCCAGAGCCAGCCCTCCATATGCATCCTCGCTTAAAAGTTTGAATACCCGCTACGATACTCTGCCAAGTGTTAGAAGACCCCTTCTTAGCTCCAGCTTTAAGAATATCTCCATCTGAATAATATTTAGCACTTAGGACTTGTGCACACAAAGAATCTGGGTTTAGATCAGTCGCCAACACTGTTTGGCCAACATAGCAAGATTAAAATTATGAAGGTCCCTAAACCCGAGTCCCCCTTTCTTCTTTGGAATGCACAATTTTCACCATGCAAACCAATGCATCTTTTTCGCTCTTCATTATCTCCCCACCAAACCCCCAAAATTTCATCGGTAATAGCCTTGCAAATTCCCTTTGGCAATTTAAACACTGACATGGCATAAGAAGGAATTGCCTGAGCTACCAACTTAATAAGAATCTCTTGACCTTGCATGGAAAGGGTTTTCTCTTTCCAACCCTTCAGTCTTTGACCGATTCTATCAATCAAATCAGTCATGTCCACCCCAACAATAGTGGGTAGACCCAAGTATGTATCTGATAGAGCTTCTATTTCAATATTTAATTCTCTGCATACATTCTCCCCTGTTCTAACACTAGTATTAGGACTGAAAAAGACACTTGATTGAGCATTACTTACGTGTTGTCCAGAACTAAGGCAATAAGTACCTTTTTCAGGGTGTTTGCATTATGTGAATCAGATTTGATTAAAATCAGAGAATCATCTCCAAACAGAAGATGCGAAATAGAAGGGGCATCCCGGCAGACTCAGGTACCCTCCAAGCCACCAATTTTCTCTTCCTTAGATAAAAGGCTCGAGAAGCCTTCTGAGCATAATAAAAATAAGTATGGGGACAATGGGTCCCCCTGTCTCAGTCCTCTAGTGGGAGTGAACTCCTTAGCTTCACTATTATTGAAGCGTACTCTGTAGCTGACAGAAGAGGCACACTTCACAATTAGGTTTACCCACTGCACATTAAAACTCATCTTAAGCATTACCTTCTCGAGAAACCTCCATTCAACATTGTCATATGCTTTGTTCATATTTAGCTTGACAACACAATACCCATCAGACCCTTGGGTCTTTTTCTTTACTGCAGGAAAGCATTCATAGGCCAACAACACATTGTCAGTTATAAGTCTTCCAAGAACAAAAGCACTTTGTGTTGGTGAAATCACATCAGGCAAAATATTCTTTAGTCTATTTGCAAGCATTTTGGAGATAATTTTATACACTGTTCAAGAATTCATCCGATTAATTAGTTAACTTGCCAGTTAATCGCTACTCATTGGGTGGCCGAATCGAATAGCACCTATTCGTCACGTTAACTTGCCAGGCCAATTAACTGGCCTGTCAGACCGATTAATCAGTTGTCATACCGATTAATCGCTTGCCAGACCGATTAATCGCTACTGGCCCATTAACTGGTGGACAAACGAAACCCAAAATTTTGGCCCATAACCCCTCCCACCCCCTTCTGCTCCTCAATGGCTAGGGTTCGGCCCAACTCCCACTCCCTCCTGCTCCCTTCGTTCTCTCCGGACCTGGCTGATGGCTAGCCAGGTCCTCACCGGCGCCAGCCACCACGCTACGCCTTCAACATCCGGCTGCTCCGCCACTTCGGTCGCCTGACTGGACCCCATCCCCCCCCCATTGGCTACTCCCCATCCTCTCCCATATGGGCTGCTCCCCATCGCCTGACCCGTCGGCTACTCCCCAATCCCTTCCTCCATGGTGTCACGAGCGAGCAATGTACTACCATCTTCTTCCCCTATCTTAGTGGAGAATCCATTATTCATATATTAGTATATTACATATTACAATTTTGTAGATTAGTGGATGGAACTATTGGTTACATTACATAGAATATTTTTATATGCCTACAGTAGAATATTTTGGTACATTACATAACTAGGTGCATGGAAATATGGTATAATACATAAAAAATCTAGATATAAGTTGGCAAGTTCCTATTTAATCTACCGATTAATCCAGTTAATAGGCCGATTCATCGATTAATCGCTACTCCCAAGCCGACCGAGCAGCTACCAGTTACCGATTTCTTGAACATTGATTTTATAGACTACATTGCATAGACTAATAGGCATGTACTATGTAATTACCTCAGGGCTGTCAACTTTAGGAATAAGCACCACATTAGTTGAGTTCCAACCTGAGGGTATCTTCATGTTAATGGCATCAAGGACCTCGCCAGTCAGATCTACAATGTGCCAGAACCTCTTGAAAAAGATTGCATGAAGCACATCAGGACCAGGGGCCTTCATATCACCAATCTGAAATAAAGCTTTCCTGAAATCCTCCCTGGTATAATCAGCTGTAAGAAAATCATTCATGTAACTTGGCACATAGGGCTTAATAGCGCTCAGGATACCCGGATCAATGTCCACCGAGCTAGACGAAAATAAGTTACAGAAATAGTCTCGAATAAGAGGTCTGAGATTTTCATTGCCTTCCACCCAACCATTACTATTGTTCTTTAGTTTTTTGATCAAGTTCCTTCTTCTCCTAGTCGAGGAAAACTGGTGGAAGTATGTAGTGTTACGGTCACCACGTCGTAGCTAAATGACTCTCCCTCTATGAGCCCAGTAAATTTCATCTTGTTCTAGCAGATTTTCAACCTAGAGTGCTAGTTCTTTCTGTTTCATCCTGACTTCTTCCATTGGAGGAGTTCTCATAAGTTCATCAAGCTCTTGTTGAGCCCTCCTGAGACGGTTGCGGGGTTCTTTCAACACCCTCCTGTCCCAACGGTGCAAGTCCTTGTGGGCCGCATCGAGTTTCTTACAGATAGTGGGATAAAGACCAATGTTGAAAAGCTTTCTGCCCTACGGTCTTCACAACTTCTTTGAATGTTTCTTCTGCTAACCACCTCGCCTCAAACTTCTTTCCGTATTAAGGCTTACTATTAGCCACACCCATGAGATAGTTTGTGTCCAAGCATAACACGGCATGTGGTCTGACTTGCTGAAAGGATCGATATGGTTGACTAGGAGGGGGGGTGAATAGGCAACTACCAATTTTTAGCTTTTCTTATCAAATTAGGTTTAGCAACAAATAGGTTGACTAGATATGCAACTAGATGAGCAACCTATATGATGCTAACAACAACAACACAAGCAAGCAAATGATACAACACAACAATAGCTTGCACAAAGTAAAGGTAAGAAGTAACCACAAGTGGAGCCGGTGAAGACGAGGATGTGTTACCGAAGTTCCTTCCCTTTAGGGGGAAGTACGTCTCCGTTGAAGCGGTGTGGAGGCACAATGCTCCCCAAGAAGCCACTAGGGCCACCGTATTCTCCTCACGCCCTTGCACAATTCAAGATGCCGTGATTTCACTAGTGGTGCCCTTGAAGGCGGCAACCGGACCTTTACAAACAAGGTTGGGGCTCTCTCCACAACTTAATTGGAGGCTCCCAACACCACCACGAAGCTTCACCACAATGGAATGTGGCTCCGAGGTGACCTCTTCCGTCTAGGGTTCTCAAACACCCAAGAGTAACAAGATCCGCAAGGGATTAGTGGGGGGGGGGATCAAATATCTCTTGGTGGAAGTGTAGATCAGGGCCCTCTCAACCAAACCCTAGAAAATCAACAAGATTTGTTGGCTAGGGAGAGAGATCGGGCGAAAATGGAGCTTGGAACAACAATGGAGCTTGAGAGGATAAGAGGCAAGTCTTCTTGGGGAAGAAGACCCTCTTTATATAGTGGGGACAAATCCAACCGTTATTCTGTCCACAGCCCGCACACAAGCGGTACTATCGCTCCATGAGCGGTACTACCGCCCGGGCGGTAGTTCCAGGAGTACAATGCAATGGCAAAGAGACCCGAGGCGGTAGTAGCGCTACTGCCGCTGAGGTTGCAGTACGTAGGAACCAGCGATGGTAGGGCATAGGATGGCGGCAGTACTGCAGGAGTGGTACTACCGCGCAGTCACTACCGCTCTACTGCCGCGAAGTGGCATACGAGTCCAGAAGCTCGAAGATAACCAGAAGTAGCGGCGGTAGTGGATGGGCGGCAGTACCACCCACACGCAAGCGGTACTACCGCTCTACTACCGCGCTACTTCCACTTAACGCACTGATCTACAGCGAGAGCAGCGGTAGCGGAGCGGTGGTAGCGGCGGAAGTACCGCAAGCGGTACTACCACCCTACTGCCGCGCCACTTCCGCTGAGCGCGAAGAGACAACAGAACGCTTCGATTAAGCGGTAGTACGCGTGGTACTGGACCGGCGGTACTACCGCTCACCAGCGGTACTACCGCTCCATGGAGCGGTACTACCGCTAAGTAGCTTTAGGACAAGCACTAGAAGAAGGCAGTTGGAATTCCAAAGATGCGGGAAGGAAAGTGGGTGCAAATGGAAGACGTGTACGTGATGATTCCACCCAAACCTTTCCGAAGCGGACACCCTCTTAATAGTATGGTTTCCCTACGAGTCAAGTCCACCAAAAAAGAAACGTAGGAAAAATAACCGTCTTGACTTTGAAACTCCGAGGGGCAAGAATCGTCTTGTGCCATACGATAGATTGTCTGAAATGCTCAATGCACACGATTAGTCCGCAAATGCATTGTCATCAATCACCAAATGCACTAAGGGAGAAATATGCCCTAACAATCTCCCCCTTTTTGGTGGATTGATGACAACACGGGATTTGCACAAAGGATATAACAAGATAGTAAGCAAACCCAACATCTACAAAATATAGACGGGCTCCCCCTATATGTGTGCACTATTTAGGTATGCTTTTGGAATGCAAAGCACACACACTAGGATCAACACTCCCCCTATATTTATAGACAAGGCAACATTTGCAGCAACATAATATGAGAGATAAGCATGGATGCAATAGATATCATGTGAGCATAAAGATAGGGCACAAGATAGACATAATCTCACACACTAACAAAGTACTTAGACATAAATAGATAAGTAGTAGGGTAGCATATGTCTCACACCATATGACAGCGGTCTCCAGGTCTCACAAACACAAACCAAAGCAAACGATAAAAGAGTTCATGAGCGAAGAAAGCAAAGGAAAATAAGACACACTCGTGACTCGGCAAATCCCTAAACTCTCTCCCCCTTTGGCATCGAGAGACCAAAAGGGCAAAGAGTACTACTACGGTCCAAGGTGGTAGCATCACTCCAGATCATCATCACCACTACTCATGATTATCGGACTCCTCATGTGCAGCAGCAGCCTGATCATCCTCTGGGTCCGTCCACTTGCAATGCTTCGAGGTCCACTCCTCCTCGTCCGTGATCTTGTCCTTAGAACCGCTGGTTACCTCCTGGCGTAGATGCCTCATGATGGCCTTGTCGCGACTGCGAGCCTTCTTCTCTGCCATGTGAGCCTTGTACTGACCCTACGCCTGGAGACAGAACAACTTCTTCATTTTCTCTTTGAGCTTAGAAGCCCACGATGGTTCCTCGGTGGAGGGCTCATACTTAGGCTCATCGCCTCCCTCAGACTCAAAGGCATGTGCCTCAACCTCAGGAGCGGCAGGAGTGCCCCAATGCTCCTTCTGCCTCAGCTTGATAACCCCGTGTGAGACGAGATCACCGGTCACAAGCATCTCCTCCGGAAAAGTGGAAGCCCATGTCTCCTCAATGAGCTTCATCAGATAGGGGCCATAGATAGGACACTTATGCTCAAACACGTCCGAGTGCAGTTCAGACCACATTACATGCGAGACATCCAACATCTGCTGCGTGTTCTTCTCCTTCTGGCACATGAGCAACATATCCACAAGATAAGAGTGAATCATGTCTAGATTCCCAATGCGGGGAAACAAAGTGTTCCTGAAGATACGATGCATGATATCCAAGAAGGGGATCAACTCATACGTCTTTTTGCCGGTGGTGGAGATCTTCTCCTTGGAGTAATGGTAAAGAGCAGACTTGTGCGTGGCCGCTTGCTCCTTGTGAGGGCGCAACCAAAGAGGGTTCTCAAGACCCTCATCATTGTAGCTCAAACTCTCCATGAAATCCTTCCATGTTGCTTTCAGAACTCTGCCATTGGTCATCCAGGTGAGGGTCCTCGCATCATCAGAACCAAAGTGGACCGTGGCATAGAATTGGGCCACAAGCTCTGCATCGAAGTCTTTGTTGAAAGAGATGATCCAAGCTGAGCATACAGAGCCAAAGCCTCTCCAAAGTATTGAGGATCCTTCTCCAAGTGACCAAGATCAATAGACCTGACATTCACAAACAAATTCTTCTTGCCCTTGAGAACATCATGATATATAGACATCTGCTGCTTGCTCCAGAAGGGACGGTTGATAAGAGAGGAATCTTGCGCCTGACGATATGGATTGCGGCGGCGGGCAATATAGAACTCCTTGGAAGGCAACTCATTCACGGACTTCTCTTTCTCTTTCTGCTTGCTGGCAATTTTCTTCACACCTTGCTTGGGTGGACCACTTGAACCGGCACCTGCATCATCGGAGGTGCGAAAGCGCTTGGAGCCACCTTGACGGTCTGGATTCTTGTGGCGAGCCTTGTGCGCGGAGCTACTACCACCTGGAACCCACAACACAGAACGAGGGAAAAGCAGGTGTAAAGTATTGCATAAGCCAAAAGGGGCAAACAAAAAGAATGGAAGTTGGATGTGAGGAAAGTTGAAGTTGACAGCTCAAAGCGGTAGTACCGCCACCTCGCAGCGGTAGTACCGCTCCAGGTGGAGCGGTAGTACCGCTCGAGGAGGAACAAAACCACCGCGGCAAGATCCGGTACTACTGGAGGTGTAAAATTCAAATTTTCTCCCACCAAACTTTGATTCTCCAACTCTAGCAGTCTTCCACGTCCTACTCATGCCCCGATTTAGCCAAAAATTGACAAATGCAACAACTATTTCCCTAAAACCTAGATTCAAAAGATAGAACCATAGGAGAGGAAAACGGGGGCAATATCGGCATCCATGGCAAGAGGAGAGGGTGGGGATCGATCCCACCGGTCGAAATCGCGGAAGACGGTCCGGAATCGGCGGTCCGACGGCGACCGTCGGGGCTTGTTCGTCGCCTGGAGAGAGAGCGTGAGGGGAGAGAGAGAGATGAATGGGTATGGGGGAGTTATAACTCCCCCTGCCCGACTCATAACCCTCCCACACATCGCTGAGCGGTAGTACCGCCCTGGTACTACTGCGCGGCAGGAGGCCTGGTAGTACCGCTCCAGCGGTAGTACCGCCCCAGACCCAGCGGTAGTACCGCACTAGGGATAGAACTTGGCACTAAAGGAACAAGGATGGTGGTTTATGCAAATATGAGAGGTTGTAGATAAGGATAGGCTTGGGTTGGAGACACAAAGACCAGCAAATGGGAGGAGACACTCCAAGTTCAAAAAGATAAACACACGAAGAGCAAACTTGGAGTGACTCAAAGCACAAACAAAGCCCTAAGAGACTAGATAAGACCAAATAAAACCAACTCAAACAAACACCTCTCAAGAAGAGGGTGGTGGCCGAGGCCACCTATGTTTGAGTCAATTGGTATGGCACCGCCAAGATTTTAATCTTGGGCCCATGACCAAAACTAATCTTTGAAGCACAAGTACCATAAAAAATGGCTAATGTGAAAGATTTGATTTATTTATGCATAATGGGGGGAGGGAGAGTTCATTGAGAGAACAACACTCCCCCTATCTCCATGCCTACATCTAAAACAAGATAACATGATGAATGCGGTGGAGTGTGCCTAGTTTCAAGCCACATTACTCGAATCAATGATATTTAGCTCATTTCTTAACTCACAAAATCTTGCTTCATCCAAAGGCTTCGTGAATATATCCGCAATTTGCTCTTGTGTACCTACATAGATAAGATCAATCTCTCCACGCTTGATGTGATCCCGGATGAAATGATGACGAATCTTAATATGCTTCGTCTTGCTATGTTGCACCGGATTGTAGGAGATCTTGATCGCACTTTCATTGTCACATAGAAGAGGCACTTTGTCACAAGTGACACCGTAATCCTTTAAAGTTTGCCTCATCCATAGCAATTGTGCACAACAACTTGCAGAGGCTACATACTCGGCCTCGGTGGTGGAGAGAGACACACAATTTTGCTTCTTCGAAGACCAACTCACCAAAGAGCGACCAAGGAATTGGCACCCTCCGGAAGTTGACTTCCTATCCACACGGTCTCCCGCCCAATCCGCGTCCGAGTATCCCACGAGATCAAAGCTTGCACCTTTGGGGTACCATAAGCCAAAGTTTGGGGTATGAGTCAAATATCAAAAGATTCGCTTGACCGCCATATAGTGGCTTTCCTTAGGTGCGGCTTGAAACCTTGCACACATTCCCACACTCAACATGATATCCGGCCTAGATGCACACAAAGGTAAAGCAAGGATCCAATCATGGAGTGATATACCTTTTGATCCACCGCTTTACCATTGGGATCAATGTCAAGTTGGCACTTGGTGGGCATCGGAGTCTTGGCCGGCTTGACATCATCCAACTTGAATCTCTTGAGCATGTCTTGGGTATATTTGGCTTGATTGATGAAGGTTCCTTCTCTTCTTTGCTTGACTTCGAACCTGAGAAAGAACTTCAACTCTCCCATCATGGACATCTCAAACTTCTCGGTCATGAGTGCAACAGACTCATCATTGAAAGCTTTGTTAGGAGAACCAAAGATAATATCATCAACATATAGTTGGCATATGAACAAATCCCCTTTAACCCTCTTAGTAAAAAGAGTGGGATCGATTTTCCCAATTTCAAACCCACGGTCTTGCAACAACTCGGTAAGGTGCTCATACCACGCACGTGGGGCATGTTTAAGGCCATAGAGTGCCTTATCGAGCTTGTATACATGATTGGGGAACTTGGGATCCTCGAACCCCGGGGGTTGTTTGGCATATACCAACTCATTAAGAGGACCATTAAGAAATGCACTTTTCACATCCATTTGTTGCAACTTAAAATTATGATGAGATGCATATGCAAGCAACATGCGAATAGATTCAAGGCAAGCAACGGGGGCAAAGGTTTCACCGTAGTTGATACCCTCGACTTGGGAGTAGCCTTGAGCCACTAATCTTGCCCTGTTTTGAATGACAACACCGTTCACATCTTGCTTGTTCTTGAAGATCCATTTGGTTCCAATGACATTGTGGTTCTCCTTTGGCCTTGGCACCAATTGCCACACCTTGTTGCGCTCGAAGTTGTTGAGTTCATCATGCATGGCTTCTAGCCAATCTGAGTCCTCAAGCGCCTCATGTACCTTTTGGGGTTCAATACAAGAAACAAACGCGTGATGCTCACAAAAGTTTATTAATTGTTTACGAGTGGTTACCCCCTTCCTTAGGCTTCCAAGCACATTCTCCATGACATGTTCTTGTTGTTTGAGTTTGTATGCAATCTTGGTGGCACGACGCTCCAATAGCTCTGCCATAGGCATTTGAGGAGCACTATCTTGATTCTCTTGAGTGCCGTCTTGAGCTTGCTCGAAGTCATGAACATGATCTTGGGCATCTCTTGGTGCATCACTGATACGTCTCCAACGTATCTATAATTTTTGATTGTTCCATGCTATTATAGTATCAATCTTGGATGTTTATATGCAATTATATATCATTTTTTGGGACTAACCTATTAACCTAGTGCCCAGTGCCAGTTGCTGTTTTCTGCCTGTTTTTGGTTTTTCAGGAAATCAATACCAAACGAAGTCCAAATGCCACGAAACTTTTTGATGATTTTTTCTGGACAAAAGAGACCCTGGAAGCTTCGGGTGGAGGCCAGAAGCCTCATGAGGAGGTGATGACCCACAAGTATAGGGGATCAATTGTAGTCCTTTCGATAAGTAAGAGTGTCGAACCCAACGAGGAGCAGAAGGAAATTACAAGCGGTTTTCAGCAAGGTATTCTCTGCAAGCACTGAAATTATCGGTAACAAATAGTTTGATAGTAAGGTAATTCGTAACAAGTAACAAGTAGTAACGGTAACAAAGGTGCAGCAAGGTGGCCCAATCCTTTTTATAACAAAGGACAAGCCGGAACGAACTTGTATAATAAGCAAAGTGTTCTCGAGGACACATGGGAATTTCATCTAGTCACTTTCATCATGTTTGTTTGATTCGCGTTCGCTACTTTGATAATTTGATATGTGGGTGGACCGGTGCTTGGGTGTTGTTCTTACTTGAACAAGTCTCCCACTTATGATTACCCCCTCTCGCAAGCATCCGCAACTACGAAAGAAGAATTAAGATAAATCTAACCATAGCATGAAACATATGGATCCAAATCAGCCCCTTACGGAATAGCGCATAAACTAGGGTTTAAGCTTCTGTCACTCTAGCAACCCATCATCTAATTACTACTCCACAATGCCTTCCCTTAGGCCCAAAGATGGTGAAGTGTCATGTAGTCGACGTTCACACGACACCACTAAAGGAAGCAACAACATACATATCATCAAAATATCGAACGAATACCAAATTCACATGATTACTTATGACAAGACTTCTCCCATGTCCTCAAGAACAAAAGTAACTACTCACAAATCATATTCATGTTCAAGATCAGAGGGTTATTGAATATCATTAAGGATCTGAACATATAATCTTCCACCAAATAAACCAACTAGCATCAACTACAAGATGTAATCAACACTACTAGCAACCCACAGGTACCAATCTGAGATTTTGAGACAAAGATTGAATACAAGAGATGAACTAGGGTTTGAGATGAGATGGTGCTGGTGAAGATTGGTCCTCCCACAATGAGAGGATCGTTGGTGATGTCGATGGCTTCGATTTCCCCCTCCCGGAGGGAAGTATCCCCGGCAGAATCGCTCCGCCGGAGAGCAAAATAGCTCCTACCCAGGTTCTGCCTCGAGACGGTGGCGATTTGTATCAAAAGTCTTCTCATTAAATTTTTAGGGCAAATGACCTTATATAGCAGAAGGAGGGGGCCAGAGGCCATTCAGGGGCCCCATAAGGCATCAGGGCGCGCCCAGGGGGGGCCGTGTCCTGTAGCCTTGTGGGCAACTGGTGGGTCCCCTCCAGTATCTCTTTTCTCCAGTATTTTTTATATATTCAATAAAAAATCTCCGTGAAGTTTCAAGTCAATTGGAGCTCTGTAGGATAGGTATCTCTGTTGTAGCTATTTCAGGTCCAGAATTCCAGCTGCCGGTATTCTACCTCTTCATATAAATCTTGCAAATTAAGAGAGAAAAGGCATAAGAATTGCATCATAAAGTGAAATAATGATCAAATACATTATAAATAACAGTAGGGAATCATGATACAAATTGAATGTATCAACTCCCCCAAGCTTAGACCTCGCTTGTCCTCAAGCGAAAGCCGAAATCGATAATCATGACCACATGTTTAGAGAGAGAGAGATGTCGATAAAAATAAAATACGGACATGAAGGCATCATGATATTTATTATAAAAGCAATATATCATCATAAAACTGCTCATGAAAAAGTGATAATTCATTCACAAGTTAAAGTATGAAACATAAACCGCATTGAAAACTAACAAACTATGATCTCAGTCACTGAAGCAATTGCAATTCATCATATAATGTATTTGATCATTAAGGCATCATGATCTTTATTATAAAAGCAATATATCATCATAAAACCGTATTTAAAACTAACAAACTATGATCTCAGTCAGAAAGAGTCTATGTAAGAGCTTTGTTTAGCAAGTTCACATACTCAACTATCATTTAGTCTTCTATGATTGCTAACACTCACGACATACTTATGGAGCAAAAGTTTCAGCTAGACACATAGAAAGATAGGGGCTTATAATTTCGCCTCCCAACGTATTTACCTCAAGGATAATGTCAACAATAATAACTCATGATCACCTACATCCAACTGGGTATATATGCCTGGATCTATCCCCACCACATGATGCTTGCCAAGAGAGAAAATAAAAATGGAATAGAGGAGAATACTATTGACCCTTGCATGAAAGTAAATACATAAAAGTAAAAGATAGGCCCTTCGCAGAGAGAAGCAGAGATTGTCATGCGCTTTTTGTGTTTGGATGTGCAAACTCTTAATGCAAAGAACGTCACTTTATATTGCCCCTTGTGATAGCGACCTTTATTATGCAGTCTGTCGCTTTTATTTCTCCACCATCACAAGATCGTACAAAGCTTATTTTTCCTTACAATAGAAGTTCATACATATTTAGGAGCAATTTTTATTGCTTTTGCACTGATGACAACTTACTTGAAGGATCTTATTCAATCCATAGGTAGATATAGTGGACTCTCATGACATGAAACTGGTTTTAAGGGTTTTTGGATGCACAAGTAGTATCTCTACTTAGTACGGAATTTTTGGCTAGCAAAAGATAGGGGGCAAGCACAACATGTTAGAGGATCCAAAACAATATAACTTCTATGTGAATATAAGCAAACATAACTCATTACGTTGTCTTCCTTGTCCAACGTCGACTAATTGACATAGAATATTTAATGGGGCTCACAATCATAAAAGATGTCCAAGATAGTATATTTATATGTGAGACTTTTCTTCCTTTATTACTTTTTCATGAATTGCAACAATGACCAAAACTATGTTTGTCAACTTCCAACAAGTTTTATCAATTATACTTCTTTTATGTGAAGTCATCACTCCCCATGGGATTAGCATATGATCTTACTTTTATTATCTTTATTTTATTTCCAAGATTGGATCAACAAAAGCAAAACACTCAACTCAAACTACTCTTTATTATATAACTTTCACACATGATTATATAGATAGATAGACCACAAAGCAAGCACTCGAAATTAGATCATACTAAAACTTTATTCTACTAAATCACGAAATAACTAAGGATCGAACTAAGATAGATAATGATGATAAAAGTGATGGTGATACGATACCGGGGCACCTCCCCCAAGCTTAGCACAAGCCAAGGGTGGTGACCATACCCATGTACTCAAGTCTCCTTCTTCGGTGATGGTGGTGATGAAAAGGTAGGCTTGTCCTTTGCCTTCCACTTGAGAACACGAATTTCTTCTTTTAATTTGTCATTCTCCCTTTCGAGATCCCAGATTTTGCGACACAGTTTATCCGAATTTTCCTGCACATGACGAAAAGGAGTGAATTGAACTTTAGGAACCTTCACCATGTTAGGTAAGATGGACCTCTTGAATTCAATGTGCATATCTCCTGGTTGAGGCAATGGGGGATCCTCGTCCTCCTCGCTGGAATGACCTTGCTTTTCCCTCAAATCAGCTTCTTCCTCTTCATCAGTTGTCCAACCATAAGGGGCAGTGACCCCATAGACTCTAGGGTTTGCAATAAGATGAGAAACATAGCTCTCCCCGTCCGAATTCTGAGATGACATGGCACTTGACCTTGAGAGTCTGGCAGAAAACAACACGAAACAAGAACAGAGGAAAAACTTGCGATGTGGTGGTCAAAACACCTGTGAGTATATATAAAGAATTTTTTATCTTGCAAAACAAGCACACGAGAGGAAAACGGAGTCGGGAGGGCACACGAGAGGCCCACAAGGCATCACGGTGCGCCCCAGGGGGGGTCGCGCCCTGTTGCCTTGTGGGCGACTTGTGGGTCCCCTCGACTGTTTCTTATTTTTGTATTTTTTTCTAATATTCCAAAACAGACAGAAATAATTTTTATGGAATTTTTGGAGTCGGTTTACTTACCGTATCACATACCTACCCCTTTTCAGGGTTCTGGAGCCTTCCGGTAGGACTCTTTGATGTGTTCCTCCAGTGTCATTGTCTGAATAATATTAGTTTCAATATTAATGGGGGTACCTGAGATATAATGCTTAATTCTTTGTCCATTCACCACTCTCGGGTTGGTGCTTTCGGAGTTGTTGATTTTAATAGCTCCGGAGCGGTAAACTTCTTCGATGATATATGGTCCTTCCCATTTAGAGAGAAGCTTTCCTGCAAAAAATCTAAAACAAGAGTTGTACAATAGAACTTGCTCACCCACTTTAAATTCCTGTTTTTGAATTCTTTTATCATGCCATCTTTTGACCTTTTCTTTAAATAACTTGGCATTTTCATATGCTTGGGTTCTCCATTCATCTAGAGAGCTAATATCAAATAACCTCTTTTCATCGGCAAGTTTAAAATCATAGTTAAGTTCTTTTATTGCCCAATATGCCTTATGTTCTAACTCAAGAGGTAAATGACATGCTTTTCCATAAACCATTTTATATCTAGACATACCCATATGATTCTTATAAGCAGTTCTGTAGGCCCATAATGCATCATCAAGTTTCTTAGACCAATTTTTCCTGGATCTATTAACGGTCTTTTGGAAAAGTAATTTTATTTCTCTATTACTCAATTCAACTTGACCACTAGACTGAGGATGATAAGGAGATGCAATTCTATGATTAACATCATATTTAGCAAGCAATTTACGGAATGCACCATGAATAAAATGGGAACCACCATCAGTCATTAAATATGTAGGGACTCCAAACCTTGGGAAAATAACTTCTTTGAGCATTTTAATAGAAGTGTTATGATCAACACTACTAGTTGGAATAGCTTCTACCCACTTAGTAACGTAATCAACAACAACTAAAATATGAGTATACCCATTGGATTTAGGAAAAGGTCCCATATAATCAAAACCCCAAACATCAAATGGTTCAATAACAAGTGAATAATTCATAGGCATTTCCTGACGTCTACCAACATTACCAATTCTTTGACATTCATCACAAGAAAGGACAAACTTACGTGCATCTTTGAAGAGAGTAGGCCAATAAAAACCAGATTGTAATACCTTATGTGCAGTTCTGTCTCCCGCATGGTGTCCTCTGTATGCCTCGGAGTGACACTTCCGTAGGATTTGTTCCTGTTCATGCTCAAGTACACAACGTCTAACAATACCATCTACTCCTTCTTTATATAAATGTGGATCATCCCAAAAGTAATGCCTTAAATCAAAGAAGAACTTTTTCTTTTGTTGGTATGTGAAACTAGGTGGTATATATTTAGCAACAATGTAATTAGCATAGTCTGCATACCAAGAAGTGTTACGAGAAGCATTTATCACAGCTAATTGTTCATCAGGGAAATCATCATTAATAGGAAGTGGGTCATCAAGAACATTTTCCATTCTAGACAAATTATCTGCTACGGGATTCTCAGCTTCCTTTCTATCAATAATATGCAAATCAAATTCTTGTAGCAAAAGAACCCACCTAATAAGTCTAGGTTTAGCATCTTTATTTTCCATGAGATATTTTATAGCAGCATGATCAGTGTGAATAGTCACTTTGGAATCCACAATGTAAGATATGAATTTATCACATGCAAACACAACTGCTAAAAATTCTTTCTCAGTAGTAGCATAATTTCTTTGAGAACTGTCTAGAGTTTTACTAGCATAATGAATAACATTCAATTTCTTATCAACACTTTGTCCTAGAACAACACCAACAGCATAATCACTAGCATCACACATAATTTCAAAGGGTAGATTTCAATCAGGTGGTTGAATAATAGGTGCAGAAATTAAGGCTTTCTTAAGTATTTCAAAGGCTTCTACACAATTCAAAAACAAAGGGAACATCTTTTTGCAAAAGATTAGTAAGAGGCCTACAAATTTTAGAGAAGTCTTTTATAAACCTTCTATAGAAACCAGCATGACCAAGGAAACTTCTTATACCTTTGATATCTTTAGGACATGGCATTTTCTCAATAGCATCAACTTTAGCTTTATCAACCTCAATACCTCTTTCAGAAATTTTATGCCCAAGGACTATACCTTCATTCACCATAAAGTGGCACTTCTCCCAATTCAAGGCAAGATTAGTTTCTTCACATCGCTGCAAAACTCGATCAAGGTTGCTTAAGTAATCATCAAAAGAAGTTCCGTAAACGGAAAAATCATCCATGAAAACCTCAACAATCTTTTCACAAAAGTCAGAGAATATTGCAGTCATACATCTTTGAAAGGTAGCAGGTGCATTACATAAACCAAAAGGCATACGACGATAAGCATAAGTTCCAAAGGGACAAGTATACGTGGTTTTCTCTTGATCTTCTGGTGATACAGGTATTTGAGAGAAACCAGAATAACCATCTAGGAAGCAAAAGTGTGCGTGCTTAGATAATCTTTCTAACATTTGATCAATAAAAGGCAAGGGGTAATGATCTTTCCTAGTAGTTTTATTTAATTTCCTAAAATCAATTACCATCCTATAACCAGTTACAATTCTTTGTGGAATAAGTTCATTTTTATCATTAGGAACAACGGTAATACCTCCTTTCTTAGGAACGCAATGAACTGGACTTACCCATCTACTATCAGCTATGGGATAAATTATACATGCCTCCGGAAGCTTTAATATTTCAGTTCTTACCACATCCTTCATTTTAGGATTCAGCCTTCTTTGATGATCAACAACGGGTTTAGCGTATGGCTCCATATGAATTTTATGCTGACATAAAGTGGGACTAATGCCCTTAAGATCATCGAGAGTATATCCAATAGCGGCACGGTGCTTCTTCAGAGTTTTAAGTAATCTCTTTTCTTCATGCTCTGAAAGGTTAGCACTAATAATAACAGGATATATCTTCTTTTCATCAAGATAATCATACTTAAGCATATCGGGTAATTGCTTTAGTTCAAGCACAGGATCACTCTTCGGTGGAAGAGGATCTCTCAAGGTTTCAACAGGCAAATTATGTTTAAGGATAGGTGCTTGCTTAAAGAACAACTCATCTATTTCATTTATTTCATTCATATGCATATCATTTTCATGGTCTAGCAAATATTGTTCTAAAGGACCAGTAGGAGGCGCAGCAATAGAAGCAAGACCTATAATTTCATCTTTATTGGCTAATTCTTTATCATGAAGTTGTCTACGAAACTTAGAGAAATTAAATTCATGAGATATATCACCAAACTTAACTCTAACTTTCTCTTTAACACAATCAATTTCAGCATTAACGGTATTCAAGAAGTGTCTACCAAATATAATGGGACAAAAATTATCTTGTTTTGAACCAAGTACTAAGAAATCAGTAGGGTATTTAATTTTACCACACAAGACTTCAACATCTCTAACAATCCCAAGTGGTGTAATAGTATCTCTGTTCGCAAGCTCAATAGTAACATCAATATCTTCAATCTCAACAGGTGCAATATCATTCATTACTTCTTGATATAAAGAAAACGGAATAGCACTCACCCTAGCACCCATATCTCACAAACCATGATAGAAATGATCTCCAATCTTAACAGAAACAACAGGCATGCCAACTACGGGCTTGTTCTTGTCTAACATATCTCGTTCATTTCTAACAGGGTTAGCAATTCTAGCAGCCTCATCACAAAAGTATATAACATGCCCATCAATATCATCAACCAAAAGATCTTTAACCATTGCAATATTAGGTTCAACTTTAATTTGTTCGGAAGGTCTAGGTGTTCTTATATTACTTTTGTTAACCACGGTTGAAACTTTAGCATGTTCCTTAATCCTAACAGGGAAAGGAGGTTTCTCAATATAAGCAGTAGGCACAACTGGATCAACATTGTACACAATTGTTTCTTCTTTAACACTAATAGATTCTTCATTTAGTTCAATGGGTGGATGATATTTAAACCATTTCTCCTTAGGGAGATCAACATGAGCAGCAAAAGATAAACAAAAGGTAGCTACTATCTCAGAGTCAAATCCATATTTAGTACTAAACTTATGAAACGCATTAGTTTCCATAAAAGATTTAACACAATCAAACTCAAGATTTATACCTGACACTTTACCTTTGTCGATTTCCCAATCTTCAAATTTATGTTTAATTCTTTCCAGAAGATCCCATCTGAATTCAATAGTTCTCTTCATAAAGGAACCAGCAGAAGAAGTATCGAGCATGGATTGATCATTATGAGAAAGCCGAGCATAAAAGTTTTGAATAATTATTTCTCTTGAGAGCTCATGATTGGGGCATGTGTGCAACATATACTTAAGCCTCCCCCAAGCTTGAGCGATAATTTCTTCTTCATGAGGCTAAAAATTATATATATAATTCCGATCACGATGAACCAAATGCATAGGATAAAATTTCTGGTGGAATTCCAGCTTCAACCGGTTCCAATCCCATGTTTCAGAATCATCACATAGCCTATACCATGTCAATGCCTTTCCCTCCAAAGATAAAGGGAATACTTTCTTCTTATTTCCATCTCCGGATAAACCTGCAAGCTTAAACAATCCACAAATTTCATCCACATATATCAAGTGCATATCAGGATGCACCGTTCCATCTCCTGCATAAGGATTAGCTAGCAGTTTCTCTATCATACCCGAAGGAATTTCATAATAAATATTTTCAGTAGATTCAGTAGGTTGAGGAGCAACTCTCAATGCTTCCGGTCGAGGTGAAGATACCCCGAACAAGCCCCTCAAAGAATTACTTTCCATAGTGACAAGTGACAGTAAATTTCAGCACGTAATATAAATGTTTCCTTACCAAATTCCACCCACCAAAGGCGCTTCATTCCCCGGCAACGGCGTCAGAAAAGAGTCTTGATGACCCACAAGTATAGGGGATCAATCGTAGTCCTTTTGATAAGTAAGAGTGTCAAACCCAACGAGGAGCAGAAGGAAATGACAAGCGGTTTTCAACAAGGTATTCTCTGCAAGCACTGAAATTATCGGTAACAGATAGTTTGATAGTAAGGTAATTTATATTACTAGCAACCCACTAGCATCAGCTAAAAGATGTAATCAACACTACTAGCAACCCACAGGTATCAATCTGAGGTTTTGAGACAAAGATTGAATACAAGAGATGAACTAGGGTTTGAGATGAGATGGTGCTGGTGAAGATGTTGATGAAGATTGATCCTCATACGATGAGAGGATCATTGGTGATGTCGATGGCTTCGATTTCCCCCTCCCGGAGGGAAGTATCCCCAGCGGAATAGCTCCGCCAGAGAGCAAAATAGCTCCTGCCCAGGTTCCACCTTGAGACGGTGGCGCTTCATCTCGAAAGTCTTCTCATTAATTTTTTTAGGGCAAATGACCTTATATAGCAGAAGGAGGGGGCCAGAGGCCAGGCAGGGGCCCCAAAAGGCATAAGGGCGCGCCTAGGGGGGGGGGGCGCCCTGTTGCCTTGTGGGCAACTGGTGGGTCCCCTCGAGTATCTCTTTTCTCCAGTATTTTTTATATATTCAATAAAAAATCTCCATGAAGGTTCAAGAAAATTGGAGCTCTGTAGGATAGGTATCTCTGTTGTAGCTATTTCAGGTCCAGAATTCCATCTGCCGGTATTCTCCCTCTTCATATATGCAAATTAAGAGAGAAAAGGCATAAGAATTGCATCATAAAGTGAAATAATGATCAAATACATTATAAATAACAGTAGGGAATCACGATGCAAATTGGACGTATCAGGAGGCCACAAGGCAACAGGGCACGGCCCCAGGGGGCGCGCCCTGATGCCTTGTGGGCCCCTCGTGGCTCCTTTTGACCTAATTCCACTTCTATAAATTCTCAAATATTGGGAAACCAACAGAGAGCCAGACAAGAAAACCCTACCGCTACCACAACCTTCTGTTCTTTCATGATCCCATCTGGAGGCCTTTTCCGGCACTCTGTCGGAGGGGGAATCGATCACGGAGGGCTTCTACATCAACCTTGTTGCCCCTCCGATGATGTGTGAGTAGTTTACCACCGACCGACGGGTCCATAGTTAGTAGCTAGATGGTTTCTTCTCTCTCTTTGATCTTCAATACAAAGTTCTCCTCGATGTTCTTGGAGTTCTATCCGATGTAATCTTCTTTTGCGGTGTCTTTGTTGGGATCTAATGAATTGTGGGTTTATGATCAGATTATTCATGAGAAATATTTGAGTCTTCTCTGAACTCTTTTATGCATGATTGTTATAGCTTTGTATTTCTCTCCGATCTATCCATTTGGTTTGGTCAACTAGATTGATTTATCTTGCAATGGGAGAGGTGCTTTGTGATGGGTTCAATCTTGCGGTGTTCTATATCCCAGTGACAGAAAGGGACAAGACACGTATTTGTATTGTTGCCATTAAGGATAAAAAGATGGGGTTTAATCATATTGCTTGAGTTTACTTTGTCTACATCATGTCATCTTGCTTAAGGTGTTACTCTGTTTTATAATTAATACTCTAGATGCATGCTGGATAGCGGTCGATGAGTGGAGTAATAGTAGTACATGCAGGCAGGAGTCGGTCTACTTGTCTAGGATGTGATGCCTATATACATGATCATTGCCGTGAATATCGTCATAACTATGCACTTTTCTATCAATTGCCCAATAGTAATTTGTCTACCCATCGTATGTTATGCGCTCGAGAGAGAAGCCTCTAGTGAAAACTATGGCCCCCGGGTCATTTATCATTATTATATAAAAAAATTCTAAAAATACTTTGCTGCAATTTTATTACTTTTATTTTATTTTGCAATTTACTTTATCAATTTATCTATCACTACGAGATTTAATCCTTGCAATTAACCGCCGAGGGGATTGACAACCCCCTTGTTCGCGTTGGGTGCAAGTATTGGCTTTTGTTTGTGCAGGTGCTGCTAAAGAGGTTTTGCTTGGTTCTCCTTCTGGATTGATAACCTTGGTTCTTAACTGAGGGAAATACTTATCTCTATTGTACTGCATCATCCTCTCCTCTTCGAGGAAATCCCAACGCAGCTCACAAGTAGCAATCACCATCATCATGGGGTTGATCTTGCCCTTGATCTTGTTCACTTGGTTGAGGGCCTTCACTTTGTTCTTCGGAAGCGTGTGGGTCAAGTGTTGGTGATGGTTCCACTTACGTAGAACATTGTCCTTCTCCTTTGGCCACAAGGGTTTCCTCAATGGGGAGGAAATGGCCAATCCCCATTCTTCTTATGGCTTGGGGAGGAATTTCATCACCTACATCACAAAGACCACTTTGCTCCACTTGGGAGCCATTATTTTCATCAAACTCCATATTACACGTCTCCTCAATGAGTCCATGGGACTTGTTGAGGACATGGTAAGCATGAGAGTTTGTAGCAAACCAACAAATATGCCCTCTTGAGCTCTAGTTCGAATTTAGACAAACAAATACCTTTCTTGAGAATGAAACACTTACACCCGAACACCCGGAAGTACTTGAGGTTGGGATTGTTACCGGTAAGTATCTCATATGGAGTCTTGTTCAAGCCTTTGCGGAGGTAGAGCCGATTGGATGCATGACATGCGGTGTTGATGGCTTCGGCCCAAAAGTTGTACGGAGACTTGAATTCCGCCATCATGGTCCTTGCCGCGTCCATCAACGTCCGGTTCTTCCTCTCCGCAACACCATTTTGTTGAGGGGTATATGATGCGGGGTATTGATGCTTGATCCCCTCATCACTAAGGAACTCATCCAAGGTGTAGTTCTTGAACTCGGTGCCGTTCTCACTTCTAATCATCAATATCTTTGCATCATGTTGACGTTGAGCTTCATTTGCAAAGTCGATGACGGTTTGTTGGGTCTCGCTCTTCTTCTTGAAGAAGTATACCCAAGTGTATTGCTACTTGTAGACTGCATTGGTATTTCCCCGAAGAGGAGAGGATGATGCAGTATAGTAGAGATAAGTATTTCCCTCAGTTAAGAACCAAGGTTATCAATCCAGTAGGAGAACCACGCAAAATCCCTTTAGCAGCACCTGCACACACAAAAGCAAACAGTTGCACCCAACGCAAATAAGAGGGTTGTCAATCCTCTTAGCGGTTATTTGCAAAGATTAATTCTGATAGTGATAGATAGAAAAGTAAATTGCAAAAGAAAATAAAAGTAAATAAATTGCAGCAAGGTATTTTTGGTTTTTAATATATGATAAAAGTAGACCCGGGGGCCATAGTTTTCACTAGAGGCTTCTCTCTCGAACACATAGCATACGGTGGGTAAACAAATTACTGTTGAACAATTGATAGAAAAGCAAATAATTATGACGGATTCATGGCAATGATCATGTATATAGGCATCAAGTCCGAGACAAGTAGACCGACTCCTGCCTGCATCTACTACTATTACTCCACCCATCGACCGCTATCCAGCATGCATCTAGAGTATTAAGTATAAAACAGAGTAACGCCTTAAGCAAGATGACATGATGTAGACAAAGTAAACTCAAGCAATTTGAATAAACCCCATCTTTTTTATCCTTAATGGCAACAATACAAATACGTGTCATGTCCCTTTCTGTCACTGGGATTGAGCACCGCAAGATTGAAACCATCACAAAGCACCTCTCCCATTGCAAGATAAACCAATCTAGTTGGCCAAACCAAATCGATAGATCAGAGAGAAATACAAAGCTATAACAATCATGCATAAAAGAGTTCATAGAAGACTCAAATATTTCTCATGAATAATATGATCATAAACTCACAATTCATCGGATCCCAACAAACACACCGCAAAAGAAGATTACATCGGATAGAACTCCAAGAACATCGAGGAGAACATGGTATTGAACATCAACGAGAGAGAAGAAGCCATCTAGCTACTAGCTATGGACCCGTAGGTCTGTGGTAAACTACTCACACATCATCGGATGGGCAGCAAGGTTGATGAAGAAGCCCTCCGTGATCGATTCCCCCTCCGGCAAAGTACCGGAAAAGGCCTCCAGATGGGATCACGGAAGAACAGAGGCTTGCGGCGGCGGAAAGGTTTTCTCTTCTGCCTCTCTGGTATATTGGGAATATTTGGGAATTTATAGCGTTGGAATTAGGTCAAGAGGTGCCACGAGGGGCCCACAAGCCTGGGAGGCGCGCCCT
Source organism: Elymus sibiricus (assembly GCA_039707655.1). Taxonomy (NCBI): domain Eukaryota; kingdom Viridiplantae; phylum Streptophyta; class Magnoliopsida; order Poales; family Poaceae; genus Elymus; species Elymus sibiricus. Next base: position 265,405,100 of record CM077674.1, read on the forward strand.
ACCCCCCAGGGCACGTCTCCTGAGCTTGTCGCTCCCTCGTGGCTTGTGTGGTCTTCTTCCAAAGCTTCGAGGGTCCCTTCTGGTCCAGAAAAAATTAATCCAAAGTTTTTTCTTCGTTTGGACTCCGTTTGATAAAGATTTTCTGAAAAGGCAAAAACAGACAAAAAACAGCAACTGGCACTGGGCACTGGGTTAATAGGTTAGTCCCAAAAAATGATATATAATGGAATATAATTGCATATAAAACATCCAAGATTGATACTATAATAGCATGGAACAATCAAAAATTATAGATACGTTGGAGACGTATCATGTATCTTGAGTAATCATCCACAATCACCAAGCAATACTTTCTTCCCCCAAGACTATCAAAAGATGGAGGACCGAAGAGATCCATGTGAAGGATCTCCAAGGGCCTCTTTGAGTAGATAATAGTCGTGGGTTGGTGAGCCGTTTCATGTAGCTTTCCTTCGATACAAACACTGCAAGAACGATCTTTAGCAAAACTAACATTTGTTAGTCCACGGACATGGTCCCCCTTGAGAAGAATTTGCAAAGATCTCATATTGACGTGGGCTAAACGGCGATGCCAAAGCCACCCCACGTCAACTTTAGCCATTAGGCAAGTCGCGGTCTTAGTGGGTCGCTCCGAGAAGTTAACCACATAGAGACCGTTCTCGACATGCCCAACAAAGGCTACTTTAAGAGTCTTGCTCCACAAAAGGGCCACGGTATCAAGATCAAAGAATGTAGCAAAGCCCATAAGTGCAAGTTGTCGAATGGAAAGTAAATTGTATGCAAGGGTCTCAACAAGCATGACTTTCTCAATTGATAAATCATGAGAAATCACAACCTTGCCAAGACCCAATACCTTAGATGTTGAAGCATCACCGAATTGGACATGGGTGGGAATTGGTGGGCTTGGTTGCACGTCCACCACCAAGTCCTTGCTCCCGGTCATATGATTTGATGCTCCACTATCGAGCAACCATGATTCTCCACCGGAAGCAAACTCCTACATAAGATCAATGCTTGGTTTTAGGTACCCATTTTTGAATGGGTCCTTTGATGTTAGTAACAAGGGTCTTAGGAACCCAAATAGACCATTCAATGTACTCATAATAAGAACCAACAAATTTGGCATAAACATGCCCATCACTAGCACGGCACAAAACATAAGAAGGGTTAAAGTCATCGGCTTTGTTGGGAGGAGTGGTTTTACCCTTCTTGGCATCACCACCCACCACCTTGTTCTTCTTCTCCTTAGGAGCATCCTCTCCTTCCTTGACAAATACTTCCTTAAGAGGGAGAGGTTTCTTGGCCTTGCTTTTCTTCTTATTCTTTGACTTGGGTGCAAACCCAAGTCCCTCCTTTGCCACAACTTTCTTTTGATTGCTCAAAAGATCGTTGAGGTTCTTCTCGCCTTGTATGCAAGTCACAAGGCCCTTCTCAAGTTGCTCCTTCAACTTGGCATTTTCCTCCACAAGATGAATATGCTCACAACAAGGGTTAGTAGTATGAGCATTATCAATTAGCACAAAAGGAGGACACGTGTCTATCTCCTTAGTGAGTTTCACTTGGAGTTGATCATGAGACTCCTTGAGAGTAGCATGTGCACTTTTCAAGGCCTTGTGAGCCTTGTCAAGTAACTCGAACTCCTCTTTGAGTCTAGCATGGCCAACCCCAAGCTCAACATTTTCGGACTTAAGCACGCGAGCAAGAACTTGAGCATGATCATGATCTTTCTTTAATTTAGCGACATCAACGTTTTGCGACTCCTCAAGAGCCCAATGAAGACCTCGCTCTTCCTTGATACGTCTCCAACGTATCTATAATTTATGAAGTATTCATGCCATGTTTATAACAATTTTATATGGTTTTGGTATGAATTGATTAGAACTAACCCGGACTGACGCTGTTTTCAGCAGAACTACCGTGGTGTTGTTTTTTTGTGCAGAAATAAAAGTTCTTGGAATTGGACGAAACTTTTTGACGATTTTTTTGGACCAAAAGAGATCCCCGAAGCTTCGTGGAAGAACCAGAAGCCTCACGAGGTGCTCAAAAGGCACCACGGCGCGGCCTGGGGGGTCGTGTGGTGCTGCCTTGTGGAGCCCTCATAGCTCCTTTTCGCGTGATTCCAACGCTGAAAAATCCTATAAATAGAGAAACCACCAGAAATAAACCTAGAACTTCGCCGCCGCCGCCGCAAGCCTCTGTACCGAAGAAATACCATCTGGAGCCCTGTTCCAGCACCCTGTCGGAGGGGGGAATCATCACCGGAGGCCATCTTCATCATCCCGGCGGTCTCCATGATGAGGAGGGAGTAGTTCACCCTCGGGGCTGAGGGTATGTACTAGTAGCTATGTGTTTGATCTCTCTCTCTCTCTCTCTCTCTCTCTCTCTCTCGTGTTCTTGATTTGGCACGATCTTGATGTATCGCGAGCTTTGTTAATATAGTTGGATCATACGGTGTTTCTTCCCTCTCTATCTTCTTGTGATGAATTGAATCTTTCCCTTTGAGGTTTCGTTATTGTCGGATTGAATATTTTAGATTTGAGAACACTTGATGTATGTCTTGCATGTGGATACCCGTGGTGACAATGGGGTATTCTATTGAGTCACTTGATGTATGTTTTGGTGATCAACTCGCGGATTCCCGTGACCTTGCGGTGATCTAGGCATAGGGGTTGGTTGCACGTTTTCATTATCTTTTTTCCGATGAGAAACTTTGGGGTACTCTTTGAAGTTCTTTGTGTGGATTGAATATTATGAATCTGAAGTTGTTTGATGCATATCGAATAATCAACTCACGGATACTTGTGGTGACATTGGAGTATCTAGGTGACATTAGAGTTGGTTGATGCGTATCATATGGTGTTATTTTAGTACGAACTCTAGGGCTGTTTGTGACACTTATAGGGATGGCTCAATAGATTGATTGGAAAGGATAACTTTGAGGTGGTTTCGTACCCTACAACAATTTCTATCTTATGTTTTCCGCTAATAGGAACTTTGGAGTGATTCTTTATCGCACGTTGAGGGATTGTTATATGATCCAATTACGTTAGTACTGTTGAGAGATTACACTAGTGAAAGTATGAACCCTAGGCCTTGTTTTTAAGCATTGCAATACCGTTTGTGCTCACTTTTTGTTACTTGCTACCTTGCTGTTTTTTTATTTTCAGATTACAAAAACCTATATCTACTATCCATACTACACTTGTATCACCATCTCTTCGCCGAACTAGTGCACCTATACAATTTATCATTGTATTGGGTGTGTTGGGGACACAAGAGATTTCTTGTATTTGATTGCAGGGTTGTTTGAGAGAGACCATCTTCATCCTACACCTCCCACGGAATGATAAACCTTAGGTCATCCACTTGAGGGAAAGTTGCTACTGTCCTACAAAACTCTGCACTTGGAGGCCCAACAACGTCTACAAAAATAAAAGTTGCGTAGTAGACATCATTCCTCAAGAGCAATGGAAAGATCCGCAATCTCATCGGTATAGTCACGACTATGGCCTTCCAAGTTAGTGATAGTCTCTTCGTGAGATTCAATGATATCATTGGCCTCACCAATTTGTTCCAAGAGAGCAACAAAGTGCTTCTTGGTCTCACCTTTGAGCTTACCCAAGAACTTGTTGAACTCATTCTCATCCACCTTAACCTCCTCATTTTCATCCACACAATCCGGCAAAGGAGGATTAGTAGGGAAGGAAGTTTTGATGTTAGAGGTTACCTTGTTGATGCCTCTTGCTATGAGGCACTTGGGGATGAGGTTCTCGTTGGGGGCGTCGAAGAGAGACACCGAAGTTGGGGAAGAGGTGGCAATGGCCACGGTGGCCGTTGCGAACCCTTCACCACTTGCGTCATCATCATCGGAGTTGTACTCTTCTTGCGCCACCAACCACTTTTGTGGCATCTTCTTCGTGAAGTTTTTCTTGTTGGGGAAGGACTTGGCCTTGTCTTTGCGGATGAGCTTGCCACCATTGTCTTCTCTCTTCTCATAGGGGCAATCCACCACAAAGTGACTCACATTTCCACAATTGTTGCAAGTTCTCACACGTTGCTTGTCCTTGGAGACACTTGAGTTGTTCTTGGAGAAATTGGGCCTTGAGTTTCTCTTGTTGCCCCAAAATTGCCTTGACGCAAGAGCCATGTGCTCGTGGTAAGCATATTTGGTGTCTTTGGGGCAACTCTCCTCTTCTTCCTCTTCTTCTTCTTCTAGAATGACCTTGGCCTTCAAAGCAAGGTTGGTCTTCTTTGACCATTGGACACGAGCTAGAGCGTTGTCGGCGGTCTTGTTCAAAATGTTCATTGCAATGAATTCATCCAACACTTCACTTGAGGACAAGGTGTGGAAGTCCGGTCTTTGACGGATCACGGAAGACATGCCCGTGTTGAATGGCATGATAGCCTTTGAAAACTTGCGCTTGACCCAAGTGTCATCCGTATCCTTGCTCCCATGGTCTCGGAGTGAGACTGCGAGAGTATTCAATCTCCGGTATAGCTCACGAGGATCTTCATCATCTTTCATCACGAACTCATCGGCCTCATCAAGAATGACCTCAAAGTTGGACCATTGAATGCTTGAGCTTCCCTTGTACAATGAGACGATGTGCTCCCAAGCATCCTTGGCACGGGTGAATGGCCGCAAATGAGAGAGTTCTTCCGGTGGCATTGCGGATTGGAGAATGAACAAAGCGGAGTGATTGAGTTGATTGTCCACTTCTTCTCTTGGCATCATGTTGTTTCGATCATGAGGGTAGACACCTTGCTCAATGACTCTCCAAAGTTGTGTTGAGCTATGATTCAAATGAGACTTGATACGAAAAACCCAATCATGAAAGTTACAAGCTTTGAAGGAGGACCAAGAGAGTTAATATGAGGTGATGGTACCGGTCATCCATAGACCGGGGGAGGGGCAACCGCGGTATGGATGCCTAACCCATTCTTTCCTTGAGGAGCATTGACCTTATCACTACTAGCCCCCTCCTTACCGGAGTTGGCATCCGACTCCGAGTTGGTGGGGTTAACCACTTGCAACGGATCGGCATAAAGTTTGATGTCCTCAAGCAATTCTTTAAACAAGGATTTGACCTCGACCGTCATGGAAGTTTTAAGTGAGGCAATTGCCTCATTTAAATCCTCTCGTGTGACCGTGGCCACCGCCTCGGCCGCGGGTAAGTTCTCCTCCCTTGGCCCGTCGTCAACCATACTCTTTAGGAGATTAAGCCCTTAAAAGCGACGAGGCTCTGATACCAATTGAAAGGATCGATATGGTTGACTAGAGGGGGGGGGGGGGGTAGGTGAATAGGAAACTACCAATTTTTAGCTTTTCTTATCAAATTAGGTTTAGCAACAAATAGGCTGTCTAGATATGCAACTAGGTGAGCAACCTATATGATGCTAACAACAACAACACAAGCAAGCAAGCAAATGATACAACACAACAATAGCTTGCACAACGTAAAGGTAATAAGTAACCACAAGTGGAGCCGGTGAAGACGGGGATGTGTTACCGAAGTTCCTTCCCTTTAGGGGGAAGTACGTCTCCGTTGGAGTGGTGTGTAGGCACAATGCTCCCCAAGAAGCCACTAGGGCCACCGTATTCTCCTCACGCCCTCGCACAATGCAAGATGTCGTGATTCCACTAGTGGTGCCCTTGAAGGCGGCAATTGGATCTTTACAAACAAGGTTGGGGCTCTCTCCACAACTTAATTGGAGGCTCCCAACACCACCACGAAGCTTCACCACAATGGAATGTGGCTCCGAGGTGACCTCTTCCGTCTAGGGTGCTCAAACACCCAAGAGTAACAAGATCCGCAAGGGACTAGTGGGGGGAATCAAATATCTCTTGGTGGAAGTGTAGATCGGGGCCCTCTCAACGAAACCCTAGAAAATCAACAAGAGTTGTTGGCCAGGGAGAGTGATCGGGCGAAAATGGAGCTTGGAGCAACAATGGAGTTTGAGAGGAAAAGAGTCAAGTCTTCTTGGGGAAGAAGACCCTCTTTATATAGTGGGGACAAATCCAACCATTATTCTGTCCACAGCCCGCACACAAGAGGTACTACCGCTCCATGAGCGGTACTACCGCCTGGGCGGTAGTTCCAGGAGTACAATGCAATGGTAAAGAGACCCGAGGCGGCAGTGCCGCCGGAGCGGTACTACCGCTCGCCCCAGCGGTACTCCCACTGAGGTTGCGGTACATAGGAACCAGCGGTGGTTGGGCGTAGGACGGCGGCAGTACTGCAACAGCGGTACTACCACGCAGTCATTGCCACGAAGTGGCATACGAGTCCAGAAGCTCAAAGATAATCGGAAGTAGTGGCGGTAGTGGATGGGCTGCAATACCTCCCACACGCAAGTGGTACTACCGATCTACTACCACGCTACTTCCGCTTAACGCACTGATCTACAGCGAGAGCAGTGGTAGCGGAGCGGTGGTAGCGGCGGAAGTACCGCAAGCGGTACTACCGCCCTACTACCGTGCCACTTCTGCTGAGCGCGAAGAGACAACAGAACGCTTCGATTAAGCGGTAGTACGCGCGGTACTGGACCGGCGGTACTACCGCTAAGTAGCTTTAGGACAAGCACCAGAATAAGGCAGTTGGAATTCCAAAGATGCGGGAAGGAAAGTGGGTGCAAATGGAAGACGTGTACGTGATGATTCCACCCAAACCTTTCCGAAGCAGACCCCCTCTTAATAGTACGGTTTCCCTACGACTCAAGTCCACCGAAAAAGAAATGTAGGAAAAATAACCGTCTTGACTTTGAAACTCCGAGGGGCAATAATCGTCTTGTGCCATATGGTAGATTATCTGAAATGCTCAATGCACACGATTAGTCCGCAAATGCATTGTCATCATTCACCAAAACCACTAAGGGAGAAATATGCCCTAACACTTGCCCATCGCAAGATTACAAAGTCCAATGAGCGGGTGAAGCTGCATCCATTCTGAATTAGAGACAGCACTATCCAGCCTCTCACGAAGGCCTCCACGAGACCATGTAAACATGTCTCCATATACCCAATATCCTCCAACGAGCAACCCGAAAGGGCATCCTAGAACGCCTATATCTGAGCCTGTTGACGAGGAACACCACCAACCTTCCCATATGAGAACACGATCTCGTTGAAATCTCCTATAACAACCCATGGTAGGCTTGACTCGGCATGAAGATCCCTAAGAATACGATAGGTACGATCTTTGTTGTACCAACTAGGTTCACTGTAGACACACAATCTCCACATGTCACCATTGGCCTCCTCAACTAAAACATCAATGAAGTCTAGGGCAGTGGCCTGGGCATTGATCCAAACCTCCTTGTTTCAAACCATAAGCAAACCACCCTTTCTTCCATCCAAGCTTGGTGCAATCAACATGTGATCCATACATAGTTTTCTCATCAAGGTTACTGCCCTTGATGGAAATATGCCCTAGAGGCAATAATAAAGTTGTTATTATTTTATATTTCCTTGTTCATGATAAAGGTTTATTATTCATGCTAGAATTGTATTAACCGGAAACTTAAATACATGTGTGAATACATAAACAAATACCGTGTCCCTAGTGAGCCTCTACTAGACTAGCTCGTTGATCAAAGATGGTTAAGGTTTCCTAACCATAGACATGAGTTGTCATTTGATAACGGGATCACATCATTAGGAGAATGATGTGATGGACACGACCCATCTGTTAGCTTAGCATATGATCGTTCTGTTTATTGCTACTGCTTTCTTGAATGTCAAATACATGTTCCTCCGACCATGAGATCATGCAACTCCCGGATACCGGAGGAATACCTTGTGTTCTATCAAACGTCACAACGTAACTGGGTGATCATAAAGATGCTCTACAGGTATCTCCGAAGGTGTCTCTTGAGTTGGCATGGATCGAGACTGGGATTTATCACTCCGTGTTTCGGAGAGGTATCTCTGGGCCCTCTCGGTAATGCACATCATAAGAAGCTTGCAAGCAAAGTGACTAACGAGTTAGTTACGAGATGATGTATTACGAAACGAGTAAAGAGACTTGACGGTAACGAGATTGAACTAGGTATGGAGATACCGACGATCGAATCTCGGGCAAGTAACATACCGACGGACAAAGGGAATTACGTATGTTGTCATTGCGGTTCAACCGATAAGATCTTCGTGGAATATGTAGGAACCAATATGAGCATCCTAGTTCCACTATTGGTTATTGACCGGAGAGGCGTCTCAGTCATGTCTACATCATTCCCGAACCCGTAGGGTCCGCACGCATAAAGTTCGTTGACGATATAGTGTTATATGAGTTATGTGAATTGGTAACCGAATGTTGTTCGGAGTCCCGGATGAGATCCCAGACGTCACGAGGAGTCTCGGAATGGTCGAGAGGTAAAGATTTATATATGGGAAGTCATATTTTGGGTTCCGAAAAAGGTGCAGTTTTTTCGGTATTGTACCGGGAAGCTTCCAGAAGGTTCCGGAGGATTCCGGAGGGGTCCGGAAGTCCACAAGTGGGTCCACCACGTCCCAAGGGCTGGCATGGGCTAAGGGGAGGCGCCCTGGCCTTATTGGGCCAGGCGCACCAAGTCCTCAAAAGCCCACGCAGCTAGGGAAGGAAAAAAGGAGAGTCCTAGTAGGAATAGGATTGGACTTTGGAGTCCAAGTCCACGTGTGTACTATTCACGTGGTACTGTTCACGTGGTACTGTTCACATGGCACTATTACTTCTACTCCAAGCCCCTACACATATATAAATAGAGGAGAGGGGGCGCCCCAAAGGAGACACAACATTGTCTTAGCCGTGTGCGGCGCCCCCCCCCCCCTCCACAGTTCCGTCCCTCGGTCATATTTTCGCAGTGCTTGGGCGAAGCCCTGCGGAGATAGCATCACCATCACCGTCACCACGCCGTCGTGCTGCCGGAACTCATCCACTACCTCGCCGTCTTGCTGGATCAAGAAGTCGAGGACGTCACCGAGCTGAACGTGTGCTGAACGCGGAGGTGCCGTACGTTCGGTACTCGGTCGGTTGGATCGTGAAGTTGTTCGACGACATCAACCGCGTTGTTCTAACGCTTCTGCTTACGGTCTACGAGGGTATGTAGACACACTCCCCCTCTCGTAGCTATGCATCTCCATGGATAGATCTTGCGTGTGCGTAGAATTTTTTTTGTTTTCCATGCAACGTTCCCCAACAGTGGCATCATGAGCCAGGTCTATGCGTAGATGATATGCACGAGTAGAACACAAAGAGTTGTGGGCGGTGATCATCATACTGCTTACCACAAACGTCTTATTTTGATTCGGCGGTATTTTGATTCGGCAGCCACGTAAAACTTGCAACAACAAAGTAGAGGACGTCTAACTTGTTTTTGCAGGGTATGCTGTGATGTGATATGGTCAAGACATGATGTGATATAGGTTATTGTATGAGATGATCATGTTTTGTAATTTATCGGCAACTGGCAGGAGCCTTATGGTTGTCTCTTTATTGTATGAAATGCAAGCGTCATGTAACTGCTTTACTTTATCGCTATGCGTTAGCAATAGTTGTAGAAGCAATAGTTGGCGAGACGACCACGACGCAATGATGGAGATCAAGGTGTCGAGCCGATGACGATGGAGATCATGACGATGCTTTGGAGATGGAGATCAAAAGCACAAGATGATGATGGCCATATCATGTCACATATTTTGATTGCATGTGATGTTTATCCTTTATGCATCTTATTTTGCTTAGAACGACGGTAGCATTATAAGATGATCCCTTCACTAAATTTCAAGATAAAAGTGTTCTCCCCGAGTATGCACCGTTGCTAAAGTTCGTCGTTTCGAAGCACCTCGTGATGATCGGGTGTGATAGATTCTACGTTCACATACAACGGGTGTAAGCCAGTTTTACACAAGCAGAATACTTGGGTTAAACTTGACGAGCCTAGCATGTACAGACATGGTCTCGGAACACTGGAGACTGAAAGGTCGAACATGAGTCATATAGTACATATGATCAACATGGAGATGTTCACCATTGATGACTATCCCATCTCACGTGATGATCGGACATGGGCTAGTTGATTTGGATCATGTATCACTTAGTTAACTTGAGGGATGTTAATTTAAGTGGGAGTTCATTAGTAATTTGATTAATTGAACTTAATTTATCATGAACTTAGTCCTGATAGTCTTTGCAAATTATGTTGTAGATCAATAGCTCGCGTTGTAGCTCCCTTGTTTTTGATACGTTCCTAGAGAAAGCTAAGTTGAAAGATGATGGTAGCAACTACACGGACTGGGTCCATAACTTGAGGATTATCCTCATTGCTGCACAGAAGAATTTTGTCCTTGATGCACCGCTAGGTGATGGACCTGCTGCAGGAGCTGCTGCAGACGTTGTGAACGCCTGGCAGGCTCGATCTGATGACTAATCGATAGTTCAGTGTGCCATGCTCTACGGCTTAGAACCGGGATTGCAAAAGCGATTTGAACGCCACGGAGCATATGAGATGTTCCAAGAGCTGAAATTGATATTTCAAGCTAATGCCCGGGTTGAGAGATATGAAGTCTCCAACAAGTTCTTTAGCTGTAAGATGGAGGAGAACAGTTCTGTCAGTGAACACATACTCAGAATGTCTGGGTACCACAACCACTTGACTCAGCTGGGAATTGATCTTCCGGTTGAGAGTGTTATTGACAGAGTTCTTCAGTCACTGCCACCAAGCTATAAAGGCTTCGTGATGAACTATAATATGCAAGGGGTGGAGAAGACAATTCCCGAGCTCTTCGCGATGCTGAAATCGGCGGAGGTAGAAATCAAGAAGGAGCATCAAGTGTTGATGGTTAACAAGATCACTAGTTTCAAGAAAAAGGGCAAGGGAAAGAAGGGGAACTTCAAGAAGAACGGCAAGCAAGCTGCCGCTCCCACGAAGAAACCCAAAGTTGGACCCAAGCCTGAAACTGAGTGCTTCTACTGCAAAGGAACTGGTCACTAGAAGCGGAACTGCCCCAAGTATTTGGTGGATAAGAAGGATGGCAAAGTGAACAAAGGTATATTTGATATACATGTTATTGATATGTACCTCACTAGTGCTCGTAGCAGCGTCTGGGTATTTGATACCGATTCAGTTGCTAATATTAGTAACTTGAAGCAGGAGCTGCAGAGTAACGGAGACTAGCTGAGGGCGAGGTGACGATATGTGTTGGAAGTGTCTCCAAGATTGATATGATCAATATCGACACGCTCGTAATACCTTCGGGATTAGTATTAAACCTAAATAATGGTTATTTGGTGCTTGCGTTGAGCATAAAACATTATATCTGGATATTGTTTATTGCAAGACGGTTATTCATTTAAGTCAGAGAATAATGGTTATTCTGTTTATATGAATAATATCCCTCATGATCATGCACCCTTGTGAATGGTTTATTCTTGTTGAATCTCGATCGTAGTGATACACATATTCATAATATTGATGCCAAAAGATGCAAAGTTGATAATGATAGTGCAACATACTTGTGGCACTGCCGTTTAGGTCATATTGGTGTAAAGCGCATGAAGAAACTCCATGCGGATGGACTTTTGGAAATCTCTTGATTATGAATCATTTGATACTTGCGAATCATGCCTCATGGGCAAGATGACTAAAACTCCGTTCTCCGGAACAATGGAGCGAGCTACTGATTTGTTGGAAATAATACATACCGATGTATGCGGTCCGATGAATGTTGAAGCACGCGGTGGGTATCGTTATTTTCTAACCTTCACAGATGATTTGAGTAGATATGGGTATATCTACTTGATGAAACACAAGTCTGAAACATTTGAAAAGTTCAAAGAATTTCAGAGTGAAGTAGAGAATCATCGTAACAAGAAAATAAAGTTTCTACGATCTGATGGCGGAGGCGAATATTTGAGTTACGAGTTTGGCCTTCATTTAAGAAAATGTGGAATTGTTTCACAACTCACGCCACCTGGAACACCACAGCGTAATGGTGTGTCCGAACGTCGTAACCGTACTTTATTGGATATGGTGCGTTCTATGATGTCTCTTACCGATTTGCCACTATCGTTTTGGGGTTATGCATTAGAGACAGCTGCATTCACGTTAAATAGGGCACCGTCTAAATCCGTTGAGACGACACCGTATGAACTATGGTTTGGCAACAAACCTAAGCTGTCGTTTCTTAAAGTTTGGGGATGCGATGCTTATGTGAAAAAGCTTCAACCTGATAAGCTCGAACCCAAAGCGGAGAAGTGCGTCTTCATAGGATACCCTAAAGAAACAATTGGGTACACCTTCTACCACAGATCCGAAGGCAAGGTCTTTGTTGCTAAGAATGGGTCCTTTCTAGAGAAGGAGTTTCTCTCGAAAGAAGTGAGTGGGAGGAAAGTAGAACTTGATGAGGTAATTGTACCTTCTCTCGAATTGGAAAGTAGCTCATCAGAGAAAACCGTTCCCGTGATGCCTACACCAATAAGAGAGGAAGATAATGATAAAGATCATGAAACTTCAGATCAAGTTACTACTGAACTTCGTAGGTCGACCAGAGTACGTTACGCACCAGAGTGGTACGGTAATCCTGTTCTGGAAGTTATGTTGTTAGACAACGGCGAACCTACGAACTATGAAGAAGCTATGATAAGCCCGGATTCCGACAAATGGCTTAAGGCCATGAAATCTGAGATAGGATCCATGTATGAGAACAAAGTGTGGACTTTGGTGGACTTGTCCGATGATCGGCAAGCCATTGAGAATAAATGGATTTTTAAGAGGAAGACGGATGCTGATGGTAATATCACTGTCTGCAAAGCTCGACTTGCCGCGAAAGGTTTTCGACAAGTTCAAGGGGTTGACTACGATGAGACTTTCTCACCCGTAGCGATGCTTAAGTCTGTCCGAATCATGTTAGCAATTGCCGCATTTTATGATTATGAAATCTGGCAAATGGATGTCAAAACTGCATTCCTTAATGGTTTTCTCAAAGAAGAGTTGTATATGATGCAACCAGAAGGTTTTGTCGATCCTAAGGGTGCTAACAAAGTGTGCAAGCTCCAGCGATCCATCTATGGACTGGTGCAAGCATCTCGGAGTTAGAATATACGCTTTGATGAGGTGATCAAAGCATATGGTTTTGTACAGACTTACGGTGAAGCCTGTATTTACAAGAAAGTGAGTGGGAGCTCTGTAGCATTTCTAATATTATATGTGGATGACATATTGTTGATTGGAAATGATATAGAATTTCTGGATGGCATAAAAGGATACTTGAATGAAAGACCTCGGTGAAGCTGCTTATATATTGGGCATCAAGATCTATAGAGATAGACCAAGACGCTTGATAAGACTTTCAATGAGTACATACCTTGACAAGATTTTGAAGGAGTTCAAAATGGATCAGTCAAAGAAGGAGTTCTTGCCTGTATTGTAAGGTGTAAAGTTGAGTAAGACTCAAAGCTCGACCACGGCAGAAGATAGAGAGAGAATGAAAGTCATTCCCTATGCCTCAGCCATAGGTTCTATAATGTATGCCATGCTGTGTACCACACCTAATGTGTGCCTTGCCACGTGTCTGGCAAAGGGGGTACAAGAGTGATCCAGGAGTGGATCACTGGACAGCGGTCAAAATTATCCTTAGTAACTAAAGGACTAAGGAAATGTTTCTCGGTTATGGAGGTGATAAAGAGTTCGTCGTAAAGGGTTACGTCGATGCAAGCTTTGACACCAATCTGGATATCTCAGAGTAGCAAACCGGATACGTATAATGGAGCAGTCATTTGGAATAGCTCCAAGTAAAGCGTGATAGCAGCATCTACAGTATGACATAAGGATTTGCAAAGTACACATGGGTCTGAATATTGTAGACCCATTGACTAAAATTCTCTCTCACGAGCAAAACATGATCACACCTTAGAACTCTTTGAGTGTTAATCACATGGTGATGTGAACTAGATTATTGACTCTTGTGAACTCTTGGGTGTTAATCACATGGCGATGTGAACTAGATTATTGACTCTAGTGCAAGTGGGAGACTGATGGAAATATGCCCTAGAGGCAATAATAAAGTTGTTATTATTTTATATTTCCTTGTTCATGATAAAAGTTTATTATTCATGCTAGAATTGTATTGACCGGAAACTTAAATACATGTGTGAATACATAAACAAATACCGTGTCCCTAGTGAGCCTCTACTAGACTAGCTCGTTGATCAAAGATGGTTAAGGTTTCCTAACCATAGACATGAGTTTTTATTTGATAACGGGATCACATCATTAGGAGAATGATGTGATGGACAAGACCCATCTGTTAGCTTAGCATATGATCGTTCTGTTTATTGCTACTGCTTTCTTGAATGTCAAATACATGTTCCTCCGACCATGAGATCATGCAACTCCCGGATACCGGAGGAATACCTTGTGTGCTATCAAACGTCACAACGTAACTGGGTGATCATAAAGATGCTCTACAGGTATCTCCGAAGGTGTCTGTTGAGTTGGCATGGATCGACACTGGGATTTGTCAGTCCGTGTTTCGGAGAGGTATCTCTGGGCCCTCTCGGTAATGCACATCATAAGAAGCTTGCAAGCAAAGTGACTAAGGAGTTAGTTACGGGATGATGTATTACGGAACGAGTAAAGAGACTTGCCGGTAATGAGATTGAACTAGGTATGGAGATATCGACGATCGAATCTCGGGCAAGTAACATACCGACGGACAAAGGGAATTACGTATGTGGTCATTGCGGTTCAACCGATAAGATCTTCGTGGAATATATAGGAACCAATATGAGCATCCAGGTTCCGCTATTGGTTATTGACCGGAGAGGCGTCTCAGTCATGTCTACATCATTCCCGAACTCGTAGGGTCCGCACGCTTAACGTTCGTTGACGATATAGTGTTATATGAGTTATGTGAATTGGTAACCGAATGTTGTTCGGAGTCCCGGATGAGATCCCGGACGTCACGAGGAGTCTCGGAATGGTCGAGAGGTAAAGATTTATATATGGGAAGTCATATTTTGGGTTCCAGAAAAAGGTGCAGTTTTTTCGGTATTGTACCGGGAAGCTTCCAGAAGGTTCCGGAGGATTCCGGAAGTCCACAAGTGGGTCCACCACGTCCCAAGGGCTGGCATGGGCTAAGGGGAGGCGCCCTGGCCTTATTGGGCCAGGCGCACCAAGTCCTCAAAAGCCCACGCAGCTAGGGAAGGAAAAAAAGGAGAGTCCTAGTAGGAATAGGATTGGACTTTGGAGTCTAAGTCCACGTGTGTACTATTCACATGGTACTTTTCACGTGGTATTGTTCACGTGGCACTATTCCTTCTACTCCAAGCCCCTACACATATATAAATAGAAGAGAGGGGGCGCCCCAAAGGAGACACAACATTGTCTTAGCCGTGTGCGGCGCCCCCCCCCCCCTCCACAGTTCCGTCCCTCGGTCATATTTTCGCAGTGCTTGGGCGAAGCCCTGCGGAGATTGCATCACCATCACCGTCACCACGCCGTCGTGCTGCCGGAACTCATCCACTACCTCGCCGTCTTGCTGGATCAAGAAGTCGAGGACGTCACCGAGCTGAACGTGTGCTGAACGCGGAGGTGCCGTACGTTCGGTACTCGGTCGGTTGGATCGTGAAGTTGTTCGACGACATCAACCGCGTTGTTCTAACGCTTCCGCTTACGGTCTACGAGGGTACGCAGACACACTCCCCCTCTCGTAGCTATGCATCTCCATGGATAGATCTTGCGTGTGCGTAGAATTTTTTTTGTTTTCCATGCAACGTTCCCCAACAGCCCTCTCTTCATCCAAATGCGTTTCGACAGAAAAAACACGTATGGTTCATGGCACCTCTAGA
Source organism: Elymus sibiricus (assembly GCA_039707655.1). Lineage (NCBI taxonomy): Eukaryota > Viridiplantae > Streptophyta > Magnoliopsida > Poales > Poaceae > Elymus > Elymus sibiricus. The sequence continues at coordinate 265,420,942 of CM077674.1, forward strand.
TATCTAGAAGCGAGCGAACTGTCAGGGCACCGAGGAGGCCCTGGCAACTCCAACTAATAAGCTTCATTGTTGTACCGACGTCGAAGAAGCTCTCAGTCGACTAGAGGCGCCGGAGGAGAGAAAACCCCAGTTTTCTTTGCTAGGGGACACCAATTCTGAGGAGGAAGCAACCCCGTCTGTGCAACGACCAATCTTCATGATGAAGAAGAAACTTTCGGTCAACTGGAGCCACCGGAGGAGAGAAAATCCTGGCTTTCCTTGCTAGGGGACACCAAGTCTGAGGAGGAAACCCCCGTCAGCACATCAACCGATCTTCATGAAGAAATCATCAGGGCCGCGACCATAGTCGGCAGTGGTGGTCATCTAACCCTAGATCGCCAGAGCCACTCGTACCTCATCCCGTATGTTAGCTTCATGCGCGCCTTAACTCCGCCGCACAGCTTGTTTCGTGTTGCGGGCGTTAACTCCGCACCATATCTACCCATGCATGTGTAGCGCTCAACTTGCAACTGTCTTTGCACCATAAAATGAATTACAACCAAGCGTGTCAACTCCCTCCAGTTTTAGAAAAATGACATACGTACTATTTTTTTTGCTGGTGCCAAATTACGTACTATTGGACATTGATTCGGCCAAACTTCGAAAACTTTGACCAGCAATATCAACTTACGTATTTGGTTTGAAAACATAAAATCACAACTATAGACCTATGTTGAAAAGCACCTCCATAATACTGTAAACTTGTATTTCTGAATACACTATGGTGCAAAGTAAAAGAACATCCCAAGTTCTTTTGTAGCCAAAGTCATGGAGATCGAAGACGATCCTCTTGCTGGCAATGAAATTAATGCTCATACTATATTGTTATGTATTTGACACGCTCAAACATATGCATGGCTCAAGCCCTAGGTCAATGTTAGAGATAAAGATTCCCAACTATGCTAGAGATACGACACGTAATAAGATTAAATCAACAAAGAGGGACACAAGATTTTAATGTGGAAAACTCCTACAATGCGAAGGGAAAAAACCACAAGCATCATCCAGCGAAACTTCACTATATCAAGAGAGGTTACAAACGTCGGGAATTTACGACTGATCAACTTATCCCGTGCAACGGATTATAATGGATATATATAGTAGAGGTGACCTAGGTCAATACCGATCCATTCCGCGGTTTTAGAGGCTATGAAATTATGAATTCTCTAAAAATGCAACTAAGTGATACACCCAAGCAATCTAGCAAGCTAAATTACTTAAAGCACAAATGGAGAACTAAGAAAAGAAACCAAAGTGAACACATGGATGCTAATCTTTGTTTGAGAGGGATAATGTTTGGTTCATTGGTAGTGGTGTGAGGGATGTGTGCACGGGCCAGTGTGGCATGCCTAGCCCAGGTTTCACCTTCTTTGTTGTATCATTAGTTAACCAACGCTGGTTAGTTTTTCTTGCGCTTAGAAGCTTTTTATTACTCGAGCATCATTTAGTTTAATTCATTCATTCCGCTCTCCGGTGTAAGGTAGCACCTAGTAGATAATTTCCAAACTCCGTTTTGAGTGTGAATGCAACTAGAGACCGTGGCAATTCTAGTTGTGGTAGGAGGGAACGACTAATCTTACCTCCTCTGGTTTCAAATACCTAGATAATACTTGCACGAAATATACTATGATGACCTATGTGCTTGCGGTTATCAAGATACTTTTCTAGCGTCGTTGTTAGGAGCTTAGTGCTTAGATGTTTTCGTTGAATCCATACTTAGTTTTCCAACATTCATCCTTTATCTCTCACCCCTAACAAAAAGATACATTTTTTTTGGATATGCCTATCAAATTTCTCACGGGAATATCAAATGAGGCAAAGAAGGAGAAAAGAGCCACCAATATAACAATCCTAGATGCCTACGATGCCAGGACAATTGAATGGTTGGAATCGGCGAATGATTATGCATCCATGTTAGGCAACGATGCGGAAGCAACAACCTTTACATCTCCATGGAAATGCAAGCAAGGAAATCCCAGAGAACAAGTACCTGTTGCATTCTCTTTGTATGGTCTGTAAAGAGGTCAGTGTCTTCCTATAGAGATATCCATCCGACTTACGCTTCAAGTTTTTAACATCTAGCCTTCCTCGTAGCACCTGTTGTTTAAACTTGACCTACGCAAAAAATGAAGGCACATACATAATTTCTCGCAGGAGATGCTGCAACATTGGCGAATTGAAGCGATGCAAGATGATGGCCCATGGCGAAGCAGGGGCATGAGTGGCTTGGGCCATGGGCTAGAGACATGTGATTTTTTTTCTCCCCGTTGCAACGCGGGCACGTTTGCTAGTCTATTACAAGGCCTAATGGGCCCACTCATGGCCTGCAATCCATTTTGGAGCTCTGCTCTCCTTGCTAGGGCTTGTTACCCCGTTCAGCTTCTCCACGACGCACATTGGCGTTTGAAGGACCGCGAGAGCTATGTCTCGCCCGTACCGATTCCTATTTGGAATCAACTACGGGTCAAGATGGCAATGGGGCCCCGAAACTCGCGACCCCGCGGGTTTTTACCCTATTAGGGGACGGGGATGGGCGTCTTTCTAACCCCGCGGGGCTGCTGTTGGGTACATTATAAAACCCGACATGTTTCATGGGTTCAAACTCGTTTCAGTAGTACCCGAACCTGAAACCCGCCATACCTGTCAAAATACGTAGCATATCCACTGATCCACTAATTTCTACCCATCCACTCATCCAACCTCGACAAAACGACCGGCCCAGCCTCAGCGCACCAGCCCCCAACCCCAAATCACACGACCTCCACAACCCTAGCTCGGTAAACCCCTCTCTCGGTCGCTCCTCAACTCACTCCCACACACGGCAGTACACCACCTAAACCTAAACCTAGCTTTTCCTCCTGTTGCCGCCGCTCTATCCCATCTCGCAGCCGCCACCAGACCACCTTCTGTGTCGTTTTCACTGACTGCTCGCGGGGACGGGTACCCCGCGGGATTAGCAAACCCGACGGGTGTAGGGGACGGGCAAAAAACTGGCCCCGCGCACAGAGACGGGAGGGCGGGTTTGCGTTTTTCTCGCGGGGACGGGTTTGGGTAAGCAAAACCCAACGGGTTTCGTCCCCGTTGCCATCTTGAGCTACGGACGGGTGACTACCGGGCCGGCCAAACGAGCGCGAGTTTTTTCTATTGTTTCCCCCCGCTATTTCCACCGTTTGTACTACCGTTTTCCTTGGTTTTTCTCTGTTTCCGTTTTCCTTTTTCTTTCTTTCTTTCTTAGGCTTTCATCGGTTTTTTCTTGTTTCTTTCTTTGGTTTTCATCATTTTTGTATTTTTTCAACACATGTCTACATTTCTCATAGGTGTCGTACATTTTCTTATAGTATAGCAGGAACATTTTTTGTGTACTCATTTAACATTTATCAAATACATGATTAACTTTTTTGCAAAATATATGTTTTCTTGTCTACTTTTTCATACGCACTGTACATTTTTTTTTTGTACATCTAAAACATTTTTCATACATGATTTCACATTTTCTTAAAATACTTTTTTTGAACATTTTTTTGAATATGTGTTAAATAATGTTTTTTAAGGTACACGTTTAAACATTTTTTTTCAAAAATGTCACAAACTTTTTGTTTGATAAGCGTGAACAATTTTTTCTAAATGTAACATACCTTTTCCTCTGAACGATGCGAAACATTTTTTGAACTACATGAACACATTTTTTTTACATTGTATAATTTTTTTAAATCCCACGTACACATGTTTTAAATGTGTGGACATTATTGAAATGTTCATACATTTGTTTTGAATGGTAAAAACATTTTCTAAAAGTGGGGCGAACAAGTTTTTTACACTGCATTTACATTTTTTTACACTGCATTTACTATATTTTTTTATAATATATGTAAATTTCTTTTATATAAATATAAACAAAGGAAGAAGAAAAAACGCGGGACGGGACCTTGGTATTACTGGGCCGGCCCACTACGAGCTAGCTGCAGGCGATGCTAGCGTGTGGTTCGCTGCGGGCGGCACATAGCCGTGCCCTTTGAAGGACTGCTTCCGTTGTCAGCTCGTGAGGGGTTGCTGATAGATCGTGACTAAGGTACAACAGGCAATGATACAGGAGAAGTCACAGCTACTTTGCTGGGAGAAGGGGAAATCCTGACGCCCCTTTCTGATCCTACACTCGAACAATGAAGAGATCTGCCAGATGACGGCGTATGGCGCAGTGCCATTGTACATGTGGATGTGGGTATCAACAATGCCAGTGGCAGAGGATGATTTCGCGTATGTCACTCTCGCCATCAGTAAGAACGGTGTGCTCGAGCAATTGAAGCAGCGAGAAGAAGGGACCGAGCTTCAGGCTGAATGGCGCTTTCGGTAGCGATCGCTTGAACGATGATGGCTTCCAGAGAAGAAGGAACATGAAGCAGCTCTTTCGTCATCTTTGCCATTGCACTCTAGGAACTGCCGAAGGACCCATGCATCGGGTAGCGTTAGGCAGGCCTATCGGAATCAAATGATTCTTGTTCACCGCTGCACTGTACGCAGTGAACATGTTAGTCGTACGCTTGAGCCGGGAAAATCCCATCCGTCGACATCGTCGTGCATGTAATTTTCCACAGACACCATAATGGCCTTCCTTCCAGTTTTTGGTGTACGTCCCTTCACCTTTACACCGTACGTTCGTACATCGTCCTTCTGACCGAGCTACTCCCTCCATTCCACAATGTAGTGCGCCCGCGCATTCCGAGATCTAACTTTGACCGTAAATTTAATCAACGAGACCGATTGCGACGGGAGCAAAAATTATACCACTGAATTCGTATCGAAATATGAATCTAGTGATATAATTTTTGCTCCCACCGCAGTCGGTCTCGTTGGTTAAATTTATGGTCAAACTTAGATCTCGGGAAGCACGAGCGCACTACATTGTGGAATGAAGGAAGTATTATATACTTTTTCTCCCGGGGCCTGCATTTTGAGAATATATCCAGTCCTCCCGATTCCTCTTACCAGACAGACAAGGCGAGACACAGTGCCCGCGGGCCGTGGCCATTCAATGGTTGGCCACAGATTTCGACACTCTCGATCCCATTTTGCATTTCCCCGTCTCTTCTTCTGCAGTAACGGGCGCCAGCTGCCGGCTGGACAGCAAAATGCCGCCTACCAATACTACTTAAATCGATATTCAACTGCAACTCTGTAGGCAAAGGACCAACTTGGCAGTACTACGTGCTCCTATATAGCATAATATGGAGTGAAGCTTTCCGAGATCACACTGCTGATCCTTGTTATCCAAGACGTTGCTGCCTTAACCACCACCCTATATACAGGAATATAATAAATAATAAATGATCGGCCCCCTTTTGTACTCTTTTTTAATCTCCGGACGTTCCAAATGCCTCGAAGCACGCTTGCCTTGCATATGACAACAGACGGCAGGGCAACGTTGAGTGTTGACAACTCAAAGGACCCGTACCAATAAGAGCATCATCATCACTGTTGTGCATGGTGGAAGAAGATGGATTACATAAATTATTGATGAACAAAAGGCTAATCGCATAGTAGGTCGTTGTTCGTTTCACCTTCACCCTTGCTTCATCTTTCTTGCAAGGACCTCACCCTGCCTGCAGTGACCAACTGGGCATCCATCAGTGAGCACAGTGGCTCACTAGAAGAGCTTTGATTATTGGTCAGTTGAGTACCGCCATTTCTTCGGAAGAGGAACTAATTGTTAGGTAGTGATGATTAACTATGAGGCTCATGAATCGATCACCTAATAATTTGGGTCGCTCAAAATAGGAAGGGATTGGATAGGTAGGAGGCCAAGGCCCAAAAGAGTGGCGATCGACGGATTTATAAAAGGCTTTATAAAATGAAGAACTGCCAAGACGCATTGCTTTGAATTGTTTTGACTAATTGTAGAGGGGCCTAGCAACTAACTGGGTGCGCAATTTGTGGTTAAATAGGGTGGCAGATGGTTTAATTTAGAAGCCACGCAATCCTACTTTATGAAATCCGCAGAGATACTGTCGCTACACAGTATCAAGTTAACAATGCAAGCTCCGAACGAAAATAAGCAGCGCCAAATTAACAAGTAACCACACGTGTAGCTCGTCGTCTCCCCTTGTATATATCCTGCATGCAAGTCCTCCTGTGTTTTGTCATCATTCGTAGCAATAAACACTTTTGTTTTGCGAGTGCCCGTTTAGTTTAATTTGCAGCTTGATCTGCCCTGTGACAAGCATGATTAGGCCACTAGCGCTATGTTATCGGATGTAATAAACTCCGATCCTTTTGCATGCATGCGGCTCATGGACAGGGGATATATATAGTACGTTTAGGGCACAATGCGCCGCCTGGTGATACATATGTACCCAGAGATCTACACTCTCGTGTTAAAGAAAGGGAGCTGGATTTGCTTAGCATATATAGGTTTGTTACGCTTAAAGAGAGCTCGGCAGCGCTGGCTGACGCCTCTGGGCGGCACTAAAAATACAGGTCATTGTTTCCCATGCATGAGTGCATGCATGATTAAAGCCAAAAAGGGGCAGAATTATTCGCACTCAAGCCCAATAGAAATCCAATATGTAGATCCATGCTACTGCATATGCATACGCAGGTGCAAAGAGAGCCTTGTCTCAGTGGTTGGGCATGCGGTTGTGCAGCCTAACGACCCGCGTTCAATTCCTAGAATTGACACGTGATGCACAGGGGTTTTCCCCCATTTATTGAGAATCAAGTTTGGTGTGTGATGAAACCACTCATCAAAAAACTATCTTGATACTCATTTAAAAAATTCTAAGGACCATGCTTATCTTGGTACTCATACTAAAATGGCCGTATGCATCCCTAGTTGGTGCAGAGGCCGGGAAAGTGAAATTCTCCCCCAATTTAAAAGATAGATATACCTGGCTGCCTCGGGCGAAGCCCGGCTGGTGTCGGTGGCGGCGGGGCCATTTTCCCTCCTCCCCTGGTGCTCTGCGGCGCGGGACGCGGCGTGCTGGTGAGGAGCGAGGCGCTCGCGCGGGGCGGCTCGGCGACGACGCGGCCGGCCGTGCTGCGGGCACGGCGGTACGACGGAGCGGCGGCGGCTGCGCGGAATTCCTGGTGGGACGTGCTGGCGCTTTGGGGAGGCGGGGCGGCTAGCTGCGGCGACGGCTCCATCAGATCCAAGCATATGGCGACGAGGGCTGTGGCAGCGCGGGATCGCTGGTCTCGGCCAGATCTGGCCGTGGCTGGTGGCTGGACGCGTTCGTGATGTCCCGTGACTGTCCATGGTCACCGGATTGCGGACGGCGCGGCGGCGGGTGCGGACCACCGGCAACTGGGCGGATATCGACGGGTTCTTCTGATCACGCCGAGATTCAACCCTGGTCTGGGTCCTTCACATCGCGGGCAACTCCAGGGGAAACCCTAGGTCTCATTGGGACCGAGCGATGATGGTGCTTTTGTATCGTAGTCCCTCTTGAGGGCATCGTCTTGGGAGTTTGCTCAGGTGGAAGGGACCAGCGACGCCGGCGGCGTACGGACTGGTGGCGCGAGTGCCGATGAAAATCGCGCCGACTTCGGTCATGGCAGACGATGGCGGCGTCTCCGATGTCGTTTCCTTGTTGAGGCATCGTCGTTGCAGTTTGCGTCATCAGGCTCGGGATGCTCCGGGGGAAACCCTAGATCTGGGTCTCCCGGATCGGACGATGACGGCGCCTTTGGTGTCGTTCGCCCTCCTGGGGGCATCGTTTTGGAGCATGTGCTGGCTGGAGAGGACTAGAGGAGGAGCGGTATTCCATCTACCGCAAGGCCGACGGCGGATCCCGGTGGCATGGCGCTGCGGAGTTTCGGCGACGGGCGAGGGTGGATGGATACGTGCAGGATGGTGGCGCTATCTGGTGCCGTGGTGGCGTCGATGGCTGGCCTGACAAGGTCGGTGCGTCAGTACCTGCTCTGGAGATGGACCAGTGGAAGACGGTGGCGGTGGCTTCTGAGAGTGCGCCGGACCGGTGTGTGACACAGTCCCGGTATGTGGCTGGGATGAGGCATCCGGCTTTAGATGTTAGGTTTTGGTGTGATGTCTGTTTGGTATTCGGCTCGGATATTCGGCACCCCTTCATCAAGGGCATAGGAGTAGCGACAGGTGTTGCCAAGATGGTGGCTTCAGACTTACTGATGTATTACTTTGTAAGGTCTTTGTGAATAATTAATAAAGTGGCTGCGTGCATCTCCCAGATGCAGAGGCCGGGGGTGCATCCTCCTTTTCAAAAAAAAAAAAGAATGCATACGCAGGTCGTTAGGAACTTAACGGCATACATGGACAAACGAGACACGAATATGTGAGTGAATCATGGCGAGCAGTAAACAAACAGTGATAGTGTATAGGATAATGCCATAATGCCCACCCCATATGCACATGCGATGTAAAAGGCTTAACCGCAGCTTGCTTAATTAGGTTAGAATTAAGCTGCACATGAGGCCGGCCCGGACTATTGCCCGAGATGAACACGAGGTAGGCTAGCTGTCACCTTTTGTGAGCAGTATTCAATTTGGGCGCAGGATCGTCGTGCCGCTGCTCCGATCGAGTACTCCATCAACTACAGCCTGTGGCGATCCTGTATGTATACTCGCATGCGTCTACGCTTTCTAGGTCTATCTGGTAGGTCGAGAAACGGCCTTCACTAGCTCGTGCATGCGTGCTGGAATGAATGGAATCCAACACACGATATTCGATGGACGTCCAGATCTCGAGCTGCACTCGCATTCATGTTCGTGCGTGTATTGGTGAAACTCGTGCGTATCTTACGCATGCAAATGGGATTTGAAATACGATGGAGCGTTGAAGAAGCGGCGCCACCCGATGAAACTGGCACAGCATATGGACGGGACGGAGTGGACTCGGCAGCAAATTAAGCTGCACCTTACTCCTCCATAAACTATGGCCTACTGGCATTAGTATAAACAGCACTTTGGGATCTGGCTGTCGGCACAGTCAACATATCGTTTCAGGGAATTCCGTTAGGTCGTCGTGTTTGGGAAGGCAGGATTTTTTTTTTCCCAAAACGGTGAGCTGGTAACAAATTAAGACAGGCAAGTGGCACGGCAGACGGTGGTACTTAACCCGTTCTGGTAATGCATATGCTCTCTCTCGCGCCGCGCAACGCATGGCATGATTGCATTGCATCACTGGGGGCACGTACGTACGGCTCTACTGCTCCGCACTTTGTTTTTTGCCGCGCGCGCGTGGCTGTGGGGACGTATACTATACATGCGGAATGTATATACTGTATTGTGGTAGAGTGTGTAGTCGTCGTATCTTGCCTCCACTAGGTATTTATCTGTTCTGTTTGTGGCTATGTATCTATGTCGTCTGCACCGCTGCCGCTGGTGTTAAGAAATGATCAGATAGTAGTATAGTTCACAGGTTAAATATGATTGACATTCCCTTCTCTCTCATGTACTACTCTACCACCAGGACCTGCTGCAAGTGCCGTACCGTTTTGTCTGGAGAGAGAGCTAGCTGGTATCGCGGTCCTCACTCCTCACGACTCACCAAGTCTTGATATGATCAGTCAGGACCAAACCCACAGCTAGTATATAGACCCCTTGTACCCCACGGTGACCCATGCCTCTTAAGTCCAAACCCTACTTTGTAGCATGGCACACCACCTACGCCGTTGCTCTCCTAGTCTTAGGGAGCATCGCATTCGTAAATTGCTTTGCCTGCGTTGGGTACATGGTACCTAACTATTTTTGGCCCGGCCTCTTTGGCTCCAAGTAGGCCCGCCTCTTACATGTAGCGTGCATGTGGGAGAGCATATAAACAACGCGGGAATATGCCGAGACTTCACACCAAGGTAGCAAGCAGTCATTTCTTGGTCGACCGTAGCCGTGCCATCGGCATCTTCTTATACTTCTGATAATTGCACAAATTGTTGGATATTATGATCTTAAAGACTAAACTGTAGCCATTATGTTTTAATGTTAAAGATTAAGCTTAACTAAAAGAAAATATCTGAAGAGCTTCAGTGACAAACAGTAAGGCGGTGCTACAGTACCCACCTACTCTGATGAGCTGCCCTGATCAGGGGCAGCTCATCAGCCAACTCATGGTGTGGGCCCCCAGTGCACAGTGCAGCAATTATGAATAAAGAAAGAGGAGAAGAAGCAGCTACGGCTGGTGGCTGGCTGGCTACTACTACTACCCTAAGACAAACATACACAAACTCTCTTCTCCCTCTCTCTCTCAAGGAAAGGGCTACTAATCAAGCCCAGCACTGGATGTGACGCCCTCTGCTCGACCGTGCACTAATCATACACGCAAACGTGCACGCTCGAGATCAGAGACTCACGGGAAGATATCACAACACAACTCTAAACTCAAATTAAACATAAATCTTCATATTACAAACCAGGGGTCACGAGGACCCGAATACATAAGTCATACACACAAATAATATCTGGGTACAGACATAGTTAGTCAAGTTTGCCTTAAGAAAGCTAGCACAAACAGCGACACTGATCGAAAAGGCGAAGGCCTCCTGCCTAGGGCCTCCGAACTACTCCTGGTCGGCGGGCTCAACGTAGTAGTAGTAGCCTCCGGGGATCTCCTGCTCCTGGGCTCCGTCGTCTGAACGCAGCAACCGGGTATGGGGAAAAAGAGATAGCAAAGCAACCGTGAGTACTCATCCAAAGTACTCGCAAGACTGACATCAGAACTATACTAATTATGCATCGGTATCAAAGGAATGGGGCTATATCTTTGGACTCAACTGCAGAAATGCCAGAACAGAGGGGGAGAGACCTAGCCTGTCGAAGACTAGCATCTTGAAGCAATCTTGCAGCATCAGAAGAGAGTAGAGTATAGTAACATACAATAGCAATTATATTTAGTAATGCCCTGAGATCCTTCCTCGACTACCCTGCGAGAAAGTGATCCCAAGAGCAGTAGTAACAGTTTATCAGTGTATCAGTATCCATTTGTAGTTGTAGCAGATCAGGATATAACTCCGAGCGTCCTGTTACCGTGGACACGGCTATTCGAATAGATAACTTCCCTGCAGGGGTGCACTACTGTTACCCAACACGCTCGATCATATCTGGCCGGACACACTTGCTGGGTAATGCCCGGCCTCGGGTAATCGACACGACGCAGTCCTACCTAGGCTCAGCAGAGAGGTCAACACGCCGGTCTAAATCCTAAGTGCAAAGGGGTCTTGGGCCATCGCCCTTTGCATTCCTGCACGTTGCGTGGGTGGTCGGGGCCCAGGCGCGACATTGTATACACAAGTGACGTCACCAGCCCACCCCAACAATCAGCCCGCATCTCTGAGCTGTGACGTCTGAAGAGCTTTCGGCTGATACATACGACGTAGAGGGTCCCATAACCATTATCCCACATGGTGGTAGTGCGTATATGGCCAGCGGCCAACTCAGATCAAATACCCAAATCCGTTAGGCGTGTTCAGTAACTCGCAGAGGCAAACAGGATCCCTGTCGCTCCGACTTGATAACACACGGCTCGCGGGTGCTCTTGGAGCCGACCCGTCTTTAATATTATTCTCTCGCGGGCACTCTTGGAGCCAGCCCGACTTTAATAGTTTAAAGTATTGCGATAAGTAAACATTTTCGTTATCATCACCCAAAGTGATCACGGCCCGATAACAAGCATGGCAATGGACAAGGGTGAAGGGGCCATAGATGAAACATAGCATAGCTAACTAAGCATCATGGGACAGCAGGTAAGGTATCAATAGTAGGCGACGAAAACAGGCTATGCATCATAATAGGAGCTATCGGAGCAACAACAAAAGCAATTCTAATGCAAGCATAAGAGAGAAGGAGTGGGCGATATCTGGATGATCAAGGGTGTTTTGCTTGCCTGGAAGCTCTGCTGAAGGGGTCTGGTCGTCGGCGACGTAGTCATACTCTGCAGTGTCGTCGGCAGTCTCGGGGTCTATCGGGAGAGAAGGAGGGGGAAGAAACAATAAATACACGGCAAACAATGCAACAGGGATGCATGACATGTCAACATGCAGTGCCAGGGGTGTTCTAATGCAGCGCTACGCAAGTTAGTCGGAGCGGGAAATTATCTGGGAGGGTTCTCCCAGCTCCAGGTGATTATCGGTACACTGAACCGGAGGGGACGGTTCCATGTTCAGTATGTAGAGGGGTGTGGCAGGTATGTGGGTGGCATATTTGGATTCGTCATATTTTTCTAGTCGTTTTTCATATATAAATTATTTTCATCCGAGTTACGGTTTATTTTATATGATTTTTCAAAGTTTTAATCATTTTCTGGAATTTCTGGGATTATTTAATTCGAATTATCCAAACCGTGATAGGTGACGTCAGCAGAACGTTACGATGACGTCAGTAGTCAACCCAGCCGGTTGACTGGTCAAACCTGACCAGTGGGACCCACTGGTCAGTGGCACAGTAGATAATTAGGATTAACTTAAACTAATTAATGATTAATTAGAGGGTGGGCCCTACTGGTCAGTGACTAATTAGTAATTAACTTAATTAAAAGATTAATTAACCTTTTATTTATTAAAAAAACGTTTTTTAAACGGTGGGGCCCGTATGTCAGTGGCCCACGGGTGCCTAGTCAGTAGTTGACTGGGTCAACCCAGTCATCTGGGGCCCGCAGGGCCTAGCGGTCAGTGGCACAGGGCGCGGCCACGTCGGCGCCAGGTCAGCGCCGGCCACCGGAGCGCTCCGGCGAGCTCTCCCGCGGCGGCCGAACTCCGGCGAGCTCGGGTTTGCGATGTGGTGCACCAAATCGCGCGCGGCCGGGCTCTCTGGAACGTGCACTTCACGCCGCGTCCGATGGTGGTGGTCTCGGCGGCTGCGGCGGCCGGAATCGGCAACGGCGACGACGGCAGGCGGCGGCGTTCTCGGGCGGCGCACGGGTTCGGCGTTACGGCGTGCGCGCGAGCTAAATAAGTGGCTAGGCGAGGTCTACGCGATGCGGCGAGCGCGATGGTGGCACGCACGGGACCCAATGGTCACCGTGGCTACGCCGGCGACGAGCTCGCGCGGTGGCGGGATCGGGCACGACGGGGATGGCGGCTAGAGGACGACCTAGAGGGAGAGAGGAGAGGGGAGAGGTAGTGGTGCTCATGGGGAGCCTGCAGCTGAGCGTAATGGGCGCGGGGAAGGCTCGAAGTCGTCAGAATCGGCGGCGAGTCGACGGCGGCCGTAGGAGGAAGAAGAGCTCGGGGAGGACGCTGCGGTGGCTCCTGGCTTCGGTTCGTTGGCGCGGACGAAGTAGGCGATGACGGCGAGCACGGTGGACACGTCGGGGAGGCGAACGGGGCACGGTGGTCGCGCGATCTATGGAGGCGCCGCCATGGCCGTGCCCTTATCTACCAGGCGGGCGCGGTGTCGAGGAGGCGAGGTGGGGGGGCCAGGGTGCGGTGCGCGCGCGGGCGACAGCGGCTCGGGGATGAGCAGTAGGAGGTAGGGGAAGAGCTAGACGGGCTGGGCTGGTCTGTTGACTTAGGCCCAGTACAGTGGGCCTTTTTCTATTTTTCCTTTACTTTTTCTGTTTTTTTTGTTTCTGTTTTGCAAATAGTTTAACCACAATTTGAGTTTTGTAAAATATGTGACTTGACTCAATAAATAATATGCAATATTTACCACTGCCATAAAAAGGTTTGGAGTTAATTGATTTTATTTGAATTTTTATTAAATAAAATGGGATTAATTATTGCTGTTTTGGAACTGTTTCATGATGTTAGAGTCATTTAAATAATTCAATTAATGTTGATTTTATTTTTATAATTGCCTTGGGAATATTTGCAATATTATGAACTATTTAGTTCCTGGATTTGAACAACTTTTAAATTTACTTTATATTTGAATTTCAATTTGAATTGGAATTTGAAATGAGATATGAAACAAATGATGATCAAGAACTGTTAATCTTGGTGACTTGGTATTATCAAAAGGGTGATCACTGTAGCTTGATACATGGCGATGTTACACTGGAGTACTGGGAAGAGCCTATACAAGCACCTTCCAATAGCTCTAGTAGCTATCAGGAAGAAGAAGAGATGGGCCTCATCCAGCACCATCTCCAGCAGTTACAAGATCATCTAGGTGATGCTCACATGATCCTAAAGGTGCAATCACTCCACTTCTTAACCTTTTGTGGCTCAATTCTTGTGCAAGATGATCCTGAGATCATCCATGATTTATAACAATGGCACCAGAGCCTTCTTGCTCAGGATTGAACCCATCTCATGTTCATGTGTTGCTCTCTAAGGGCATGTGCATCATGGTTAAGTGGTTATGTTGCACTTTAAGTTAAGTATATGCACTAGATGCTATCTGTGCTAGCCTTTTATGTTCATGTTTAATTGCTCATATAATTGAGCTATAATTAGCCCTTGTTCAAGCCCTGGCTTGTTCATGTCGTGGGTGTTATCTAAGCAAGCTTCTTTTATGTTTAATTTGCTGCTAAGTCAAAGCATATGCCTAAGGTGCTCGTGTGCAAGCATTTCATGTTTATATTTAAGCAAGTTTTCCTGTTAAAGCATGGCTTAATTTATTTAGCCCTAAAATCTTAAGTATCTAGCCCAACAGATTATGTAATGGTCTAGGGTTCCAATTTTTGGTGATGAATTAAAGGGATTGATGCACCTAAGCAAAAAATCCCCAATTTGAGGAAACCCTAGAAAATGAGATTTCCTAAATTTCTCCCTGTCACATGGCTCAAGGTTTCGGTTTATGCTAAGATTTGATGGGGAAATCAACTAATCATGTTTGAATTCTTAAGAATTTCCCAACTCCGAAACCCTAGCTGATGAAATTGATCGATTCCCTCCTGGATTAACACTGTGGTTTCGGTTAAGGATCAATTAAAGCGGGGATTGGATGAATTGAAGTGAACCCTAAGATAAATCCCCAAATTTCAGAAACCCTAAATTAAGAAATTCTCAAATCAGAGGATTCCTAGCCCTAATCCTGATGATCTAATGGCAACGGATGCTTACCTTATGGGCCTCGTCGTCGTCGGCCAGCTGCGACGGCACCGGAGCCACCACCTGACGCTTGCGGGTACGCCTGGGTTCGCACCCAAGGGACCCAGCCATCCGTTGCACCGGGTTGCACCCGTGCCTCCTTTTTCGCCTGTCGTCGTTGGAGTCTTGCTGCTGTGCAGGATCCAGCGAAGTGTGCCGTTGCCGCTGCGGGAACGCACGCGCGTGCACAGTCGCCTCGCAAAAGGGCATCGCCCGGAGCCGCTCGACGGAGCTGCGCGCTAGCCGAAGCCGCACACAGTTCCGGCGAGGGGGCCTGGACGCCGCCGCCGTTCCTCTCCTCTACTACGGCTCACTTCGCCGCCGTATCGTCCTCCCTCTCGTTGGCCGCTGCGGGTGGGAAGCAGAGGGGAAGGGAGCAAATGGGCTAGGGTTTTTGCGGGGGCGCTCGGCTGGGCGTCGGTTTAGTTTAGCTGTGGCGGCGGCTGGGCCGTTTTTGTCGGCCCAGGCTAGGCTGTGGCCCAAGCGGCTGGCCTGGAGGCCAGGGGGAGTCCAGGGGAGTTTAGCCGGGGCTGGTTTTTATTTTGGGCCAGCTCAGCGGCGAATGTTTGCCCAGAAAAAAAAACTGTTATGGGCAGAGATACTCAGGGAAAATGTTAAATATTTTTTCTGTTAATGACCAAATTTTATGTGATAAAGTGAACTTCTTAAGGGCTAAATTTGATGCAGAAATTATTATGTTATTTTTTGGCAATTCAATTCTTTATGTATTTTAATTCCTGTTATATTTTAATATTATGCCATGCTAAAATTATTTATGCCATTATGTTATTATGTTTAGTTATTTTTCCTTTATGGCATTTTATGATCATAATAATTAGTACTATATTCTTATGCCATATCTAATGATTATTATGGAATTATATTATCATTAATGTTTTCTAAGATAATTATGTTATAACTAATTGTTTCAAGGCATTTTATCATGTTTTGATCATATAGTAATGGTATCTCTTTTAATTTTACAATGTGCTTCTCCAATTAATTTTGATTAGAGAAATTTAAGTTTTAAATTTTAATGTGGCCTCAATTAAATAATACTTTGAGCAACTAAAATTAAATTCAGGGGTTTTTGTGCTCTTTATGAGCAATTATATCAATTATGGTTATAGCCCCAAAAGTAACTAAAGGTTATTGCTCAATAAATAATATATATCATTCTTTGAATGAGGCCTTTATGATAATGATGTTCCTCGAAATTCATTTAATAATTTATTTTCTCAAGTAATTAAGTGGCTTTTTGATCTAAATTATGACTAAAGTTTCGGGCACAAGAAAACCTGATGTTGACTTTTCATGGTTATAATTCATCTAAGCAATGGATTGTCATAATTGATTGCCCGCTAAAGAAAATTTTGTCCTTAAAGCCATAAATATTAATGATGTTGTTTTACTAAATGTCTCTGATTGATTAAGGGTGGTCTGTATTTTCCATACTGGCCAAAGCTGATTGGTAGGTACATGACTGCAACATTTTATTGTTCTTGTCCACTTCTGACCAAAGTTGACGTGGACTAGTTCAATAAGAATATAGAGACATGATTTTAATTAGGTGTGGTTGATATTTGTCATCCTGGCCAAAGCTGGTTGACAAATAACTGACTGCAAAATTTTACTGCTCTTGCTCACTTCTGGCCAAAGCTGATGTGAGTTGGATCAGTAAAAGAAATTTGAAGAGGCCATAAAGTGTGATTGGTATTTGTTATTCTGGCCAAAGCTGATTAATGAATACTTGATCACAAAATTTTTATGTTATGATACACTTCTGGCCAAAACTGATGTGGATCATATCAACAAAAGAAGTTTATGATTTGGGAAAAGAATTCTCATAGATAAGGCTTTTGGACAATTTTCTTTTGAAATAGGCCACAAATATTAAGGTACTTTTGGGGAATTGAATAAAGAATATAAACCAATTAATTGATTATTAAGTTATTGTAAACTTAAGTTTACAATTAAATTATATGCTTCCGCTATTGAGTGCCTCTGATTAATGTTGTGATTCATGGCTATATATATATAAATATTTTTTGAATCAATTAAGTTTTAATTATAGTCATGAGTCATTTAATTAATTCCTAGATCAATTAATTCTTGAAGTTATAAGCTTCTGTGATCATTATCATGATCACTAAGTTGTCTCCAATTAAGGTGGAAGCAAAGGGAAACTTTGGTTGGAGACTTAATGTTATTTTGGGATAAGTTGGGGCACGTGAATTCATTCTGACCAAAGTTGATTGGATACATGTGCCATTCCCTAAAGATTAATGTTTATATAAGGAATTATGTTTTGCATGATCATACACTTTTATTATCCCTATTGCTAATGTTTACAATTCAGTCATAAGTTTTTTGGCTGATTTAATGTTCCTCATAAATAATGATTTAAGTTTATGTATATATTATTGTTTCATGAGGTCATGCATAATGAAAATATTATGAGCTCCTGTTAAAGAAATTTTGATTATTGAGGTATTAACAAGAATCCGATAGGTTTCTTGTTTATTAACATTTAAGGGAGCAAAACCCAGTAAAGAATCTGGGGGAGTATGCCAGTAAGGATCTGGGGGAGTAATTCTCTAGTTCAGTCATAATGAAGTTATATCTAGCATTAAATGAAGTAGCTTGAATGGCTTCTTAAAGTCTTATGAAATCATATTGATCATAAGAATACTTAAGATTTAAGGTTTGAGACATGATGAATTTCTAGAGCTTTTGAGTTCACTTTATTATTTTGTTTACAATAAAGCCTATAAAGTGGACTGGAATTAAGCTCAAATGAATTTATATCCATAAGAAAATTGGATATTCTAAGTATGACCTCATGGACAAAGATTGTTTTGAGGAGAAATTTTAAAGTTGGACTGGAGGCTAATGTTAAGGCTAATGGAAGTTTTCCATTAACACAAAATATAAAGTTTCCTATCCTCCATTCCTATAATGTGATTTATGTTGTTACTCTTACGGACTTCTCCTCTAAAAGTGAAATACTTATTATGGAAGTTCGTTGAAATGTTGAGTAGTAGCTCCGTCCACATTTTGAGGGGGGGCAGTTGAACTTCCAGGTATGTTTTATCCCACTTTTAAGAAATTTTGTGGTTATATTATGATTCTTATGTCTTGAAGAAATCTTAAGTTTTCATTTTGAGTTTCCATCTCTTAAAGGAATTATTATTATTGTTATTATCTCAGTGTATGATGATTATGGTGATAAGGAACAATTTTAAATTGCCCTTTTTAATGCTAATGCCATATGATTAGTCATTATGTTCCTTTTAATGCTTATGTCATATTAAGTGATAAATCTTGCATAAGTTTTCTCCTAAGCAAGATAAATAGTTTAATTATGCTCTCCATAATGATTCTCCTGAAAGCCTCAAATGAGGATAATGAAAATTATGATACTCTGAAATAGAGTATGATGTTGAAAAACTAAAGGGAGAGCAGTTAAATCCTAAGGGCTTTATGGTAATTATAAGCTCCATTGATAACATCAAAATTGGAGCTATTCCTAACTCCCAGATAGCCAAGGTAATTCTTGGCAAAGTTCCTCTTAAATTTAAATGACATGTCTTATTAAAAGACTTGTTGTAAATATTTAACGTGTCTGGGAGTTTGAGGGAATAAATTATGAAGAGGTGACGTGTAATCACCATTTTAGAGATGGAAATTTCATAAAGTTTTTCCTTTTGCATAATAAGGAATCAGTCATGACGATTAACTAATCTTGAGGCAATGAATATTTGACAGTGGTACAAAGCTCAATAAGAAATATGTTTAATAAGAAATTTATGATTGGTCAATATTATGTTGACAATAAGCAATAGGGATATTGCATAAGAATTGAGGTTTTTCCTCGGAATACTAAATTAATCTTAGTGATGTTCTTAATGTTTTAAAGATTCACTAAGATTGGTCCATAAAGGGGAGTATTAAATTTATTCTAAAGGTTTATGTTTACTCCCTCAAGGGCGATAAGTTTTCTTCTTATGTTATCGCTAATGCTTAAGTTGTTATGCGCCCTTTAAGTTTTGAGACCGGGATAACTGGCAGACATAAGTCCATGATTGGACCCCTGGAAAGTTGTTATTAAGGAAAGCTTTGCCTTGTTGGCATAAGCACTAAAGTAATGATGTGTGATACATCACACTAAGAGATTGCATGCTTATGTTTTAAGATATAAGGTGACCACCAAGTTGTGGACCGTTTAGGTAATTAGCAAGGTGTGAATTTACGAAAGTTTTATCCACAAAAGTTTCACCCTTGCGGGGGAGTCATGTTGTGGAATGGCTTTACCCAATTTTCTTAAAGCATCGTCAAGGATGCAAACTCAAGCTGTGGCATGCTCTTAATTCCCTAAGCTTTTAAAATATGGATTTATGTCCCTGATCCATATAAATTTAAAGAATAAGGAGTTTTCTTAAGATTATTTATCCCGGAATTTATTATGTAAGAGTGCAGATTATTCGAGTAACGTGTCTATAGGTACCTGTCAGACCTAAGACATCGTGAAAGATTAATTCCAGAATCGAACATGTTCAAGGCCTTGATGAATTAAGTTTTAAGGCTCAACAAGACATAAGTGTTGAGCATTATATAAGATTAATGTCTTGATGCTTAAGTGTTATGCTAAAGATATTAAAGCTAAGTATCATATTTAAAGAGGCTTGCCTTATAATGTTGCCGGCATAAAGATTAAATGGCAGCCTATTATTAAGGGACAAATTATGATTCTGGAAACAAAACATATTTCTCTTCTTTTCAAAAGCGCGCGCATAAGGATATGCACAAGAGTATATGAAGAGAAATTGCACTCTTGGGACCATTGCAACACCATCTCCCCAAAAGGGACTCATTTTAAGATCGAATGGGAACCATAGTCAATTGGTTCAACACTACTTAATTGACTGTTGCAATCTATTGTCTTGGTGTACCATTTTATCAATGAATGAGTCTGTAATGATTATGATGCTTATGTAAAGAATTATGTGAATAAAGTTAATGAATTATGTGAGTAAAGTTCACGGAGCTCCTAAGCTAAAGAAGTTCCATTTTGAGATAAGATGGTATATTGTAGTGACTGAATTATGCGGTATTAATTGACCGTTGCAATCTTTTTATCTCGTATGCCATTTTATTAAGAAGTGGGCTTATAAGTTTAGCCTTACGATCAAGGGGGAGAATGTTGGATATTATGATCTTAAAGACTAAACTGTAGCCATTATGTTTTAATGTTAAAGATTAAGCTTAAGTAAAAGAAAATATCTGAAGAGCTACAATGACAAACAGTAGGGCGGTGCTACAGTACCCACCCACTCTGATGAGCTGCCCTGATCAGGGGCAGCTCATCAGCCAACTCATGGTGTGGGCCCCCCAGTGCACAGTGCAGCAATTATGAATAAAGAGAGAGGAGAAGAAGCAGCTACGGCTGGTGGCTGGCTGGCTACTACTACTACCCTAAGACAAACATACACACACTCTCTTCTCTCTCTCTCTCTCAAGGAAAGGGCTACTGATCAAGCCCAGCACTGGAGTACTGGGAAGAGCCGATACAAGCACCTTCCAATAGCTCTAGTAGCTATCAGGAAGAAGAAGAAGAGATGGGCCTCATCCAGCACCATCTCCAGCAGTTACAAGATCATCTAGGTGATGCTCACATGATCCTAAAGGTGCAATCACTCCACTTCTTAACCTTTTGTGGCTCAATTCTTGTGCAAGATGATCCTGAGATCATCCATGATTTATAACACAAATATCATGTATAGATCGATGGTTCTTAGTGGTGACTTAAGAAGTAGAAAGAGTTGTTTCTCAGGCAAGTAAGAAATACTGAGTATATTGGTTGTAAAATAATAACATCTTATATTATGGAACAAAGGGAGTAACAAAGTTCTTGTGCAAAACAATCGTCCTTCTGTTCTACTGTTTGCCAGGCTCTTCATTGCTTCCTTCCTCTCTCCACCACTACTAGATATGGTCGTGTCGAGTAAGGGTGTCGACGCTCCAATCAAGCTTCCCTCAAAGCCTGTGGTTCGCCATTTTTACCCGTACCTCTGGGAGTGGCTCCCATGGTGTGGGTAGTTTCTTCATAGATTTAAGTGGTTTTACACTTGGCCCGGGATGTTTCCTCCTCAAATTCCCCCTTCCTAGCTTCTATAGTTTACCATGAATTTTGGTTTGCTTGCTATTGCTCCCTCCCTCCCCATTTATCATCGTCCATGTCTTCTCCCTTGTCCTACCTCCTTGTCCTTCTTCATCCCATGGTTCTCCTACGTCACTCATCTCTTTCTGATCAAAGCACCGAAGGTTCGATGTGTAATTTTTTTTATTTAGAAATACAGTTATGGGTGATTGTATATTCTCAGCTTAAAATGACATCATAGACACAAAATTGGGACCGCATCAGGCGCCTGAGAAAAATAGTTCCAGTTGATATCGTGCACGCCTCGCCACCCCTACACGTGTTGTTGACGCCCCGGCCAAACCTCTCAACCCCGGCATGATCTCCATCGTCGTTGACCTCTACGCCCCTTCCACGGAACCGGTCAACCTTCGACTCCCGGTCGCTCCTGGCTCGGCCGCAACACCCTTGCCTCTGCCTTGGTGCTTCGCCCAAAAGCGAACGACACTAATCGGAATTTCGGGCAACTGATGAATAGCAAATGCGCACAAAACTACATGCAATGTCAGTGCAAGATAAGTTCGCCAATTTTTTCGATCAGGAATATTTATTTATTTTCTTTCGTGCGGATGGGAAAATAGACTCGACATATGAACAACAAACACCAGAGAAGCAAGTTCAAGAGTAGGTGGCACAAATCACGATGTAAAGTAACCGAGCTTTATTCAGTTCTAAGAAGATATGAATCCACAAACCATCTTTAGCCTGCGATTCTACTGCAGCTGCCCTTGTTAGTAGCACGTTCGCAGGAATCGATTTACCAGTGTGCTCGGTAACACGCCGCATGCAGATCAGCATGCATAAACCCAATTTGAAACTGACATGCATGCCGCGTGTTGCCGGCCTGGTCCCTCCCTAGCTGCTCGTCACACGACGGGTCGTTAGTGCTCCCAGAGCAGCAACGGCGCCGGCTCGAATCGGAAGTCGTCGGCCCCGACGTCGTGCCAGGAGTACACATCATACGTGCAGGGAGGCAACGCGAAGCCGAACTCGTGCAGGAACTCCGGCAGGTCGAAGAGCGCGAGGTCAACAATGTTGTCATCCGGCCACGCGTGCGCTGCCGCGGCAGGTGCCGGCGCTGGCTCCTCGACCTTGATGTCCGTGTCCTTGAGGGACTCCGCGTCCGGTGTGCGGTCCATCTGCGCGGCGAGCGCGGCCGCGGCTCGCACGTCCTCCGGCGAGGCGGTGGCGGGGCGGGGCAGCTGGTGCGAGGTCTCCGGGAAGTTGAGGTGCGCGGCGGCGCGGCCCTTGATGGCGAGCGCGGCGACGTCGTGGGCGCGCGCGGCCATCTCGGCGGTGTCGAAGGTGCCGAGCCAGATGCGGGACTTCTTCCGGGGCTCGCGGATCTCCGACACCCACTTCCCCCAGGCCCGCATGCGCACGCCGCGGTACGTCGGGTGCTTCAGGTCCCGCCGCGGCCGCTTCCTGCCGCCCGCGGCAGCAACGACGCCGCCGCCACCGCTCCACTCGTCAGAAGACGACGTCGCGACGGGGGAGCTGGGGCCGGAACCGAGGCTGCTGCAAGTGGTGGAGGAACTGGACGCCGGCGACAGCGCACCCTTCTCCTCCATGGGTACGTACGTGGTGGTGGTGGTTCCGATTCTCAGGAAAACTGCTGGACAGGACACAGTGGTCACGGCTCGCGATCTCAAAACAGTCAGACTGTCTGGGGTATGATTCTCACTTGCTACGCGTTACTACGGCTCAAGAGCGAGCGAGATATATACTGGAAGAAAGGATGCGGTACCAGTATTGTAGTGTCAGGTGCGCAACGGATTAGCATTAGTTTAGCGAGGGTCAAAGTAGTACTTGTTTTTGCTTTCCCGAGGAAATGTGATTGTTATGCAGAATATGTTTAGTTATTACTAGTAAAAGGCTCACTCTAATTGAGCAAGATCGACAGTACATCACGCGGCTTTGTGGGACGGCCATGTGTTGCTCACCGCGGCTGTGAGAATCGATACGATCACAGGTAACATGCGCTGAGATACGGTAAGGTGAACTCAACCGCCTTGCAGTTGCAGGATCGGTGATGAAAACACGTAGCACTGTATGTACAGGCTACAGGGCCTGAGATCGATGACTAGCTTCCAAGCAACTGGTGGGTGATGAGCCTCGCCTTTCTGCAAGGGAGAGAAAGAACAACAGCAGAGAACAAAACTGATGGGCCTCACCAAGCCTGAGCTTGGTTCTTGGCTTTATGCTCGCCAAAAAACTTGACATGGTGAAGTATGCATGGCTTCACCTTGATATTTAGAAGTTCTAGCGTGACAGACAACAACGTGTGCTCGGCTTTGCAACTGGGGGTTGGGACACAAAGGTTTTGTCAAATCTTCCACTAATCATGAAAACTTTTAGTTTTCGACCAAATTCCCCTCATCTTGCATAACCTCATCCCTCGATCTAGAATTGGCTTCATCTTCGGCGGCTGCTTTCTGTCCAGCCTCAATGCTAATGACTTCTAGCCCTTCACCAATAAGAACTTCTGTCACTTCACTGTAAAATGCTCAATGTGTAAGTGTAGTTGCAACTCCCCTCTCAGACAACGACATTTGTGTGTTACCACATTTACGACTTGGAAAAACCGTCTTTACTTTTCTCTTTGTCGTCGTTTTCTCGTGAGCGACTCGAAGAAACCTACTCAGGCAGTGCCGCACGCCGCAGTGGCAAAACTTGCTCTCTCCCGAGGTATTCAAGTTTAATACTGTACATCGATCCCTACGATATAAGACAAGTTAGTACTTAAAATGAAAAAAAGACACGAAAAAAAAAAATACCTTTTCCCTTGTCTTTCCCAAGAACACAAATCAATTACTCCCTCCGCCTCTAAAAGGACAGCTTATGACTTTTGTCTCAAGTTAAACGGTACAATGTTTGACAAAAATTACAGAAAAAATTTATCAACAACTATAGAGGAAGGAGAGTTTCCCTCCATACTGCATAGAGTGTGAGACGAAGAGCATTCATATTACTGAAACTGAAGGGGACAGTAATAATTATGGAATAGTGGAATTTCATCTAGTCCTTCAGTTTCTCTCCATCGTCCCTCTGATACTCATGTAGCCTATTCTACTCATCAAGAATATCTAAAGCAGATATCTTGTAAGAAATTCCACTCTTCATCTTCTTATACAGAGCGATGTGTGTAACTGATATGTGAAATTATATTTCATAATTCATACTAGTTTGTATGGCTACCTCTGCTATTTCATGGCTTATTTTATAAAGCCGGACACTATGTCTTTTCCTCTAAATAGGTACCCTTTGTGCAAGCAAATGGGTTGCAACTTGCAACTAATGAAGCACTAACAAAAACTTCTCTGTTCAACCACGACCTGCTAAATTGGGCTCGTCGCCGGATTAATAACATCACACCGTATCTTCCATGGGAGATCCTGAAGATTTGGATCTTGCCTGCAAACAGGTGGGATTGCAATAATGCGATGGAAGGAACGAGCTCCGTTAAATATATCCATCACTCTGCAGTGGTTCCATTCAACATGGCCGTGGAAATCGATCCAAGAAGTACCGCCAGTCTCTAGAAAGGAGAAAAAACAACTTGGTTTAGTCCAGTGAGAACAGCATGCATGGGAAGGCTGAAACCCCTAAAATAAGCAGTGCAACGAAGGAAGTTGGCGAGATGCATCATGCATCAGCAGAAAACACTGCAGGAGGATCCGCGCGCTGACCAAATCGGCGTAGCATTTCCAGATACGGGACTGCGAGCGTACGTGTACCGTACCAGCTAATTCATTAAGCGCTTCTCGAACGCTCGGCGCGTAGACCTACTACATGTAGGTCACGGATCGATCGGTGAAACGATGTTGAGACTGGAGCGTATGCCGGCGAAGGATGCAGTGGGGAGCCCCTTGGTGAAGATGTCAGCAAATTGCGCACTCGTTGGAACATGTAGAACTCGAACCTCGCCAAGAGCCACTTTCTCACGAACAATGGTGGCACGCTCGATTGGTCGATGAAGATCCACGAGGAGTTGCCGGAGCCAGACGGCTTCGGCTACGGCATGAGCAACAGCCCTATACTCAGATTCGGCAGAGGACCTGGAAACTGTATCCTGCCTTTTGGAAGACCAAGAAACAACATTATCACGCAAATAAACACAATAGCCGGATGTGGATCGTCGAGTGTCTGGACAACCTGCCCAGTCTGCATCAGAATAAACTGTCAAGCTTGTTGGAGAGGAAGAATTAATAAGGAGACCGTGGTCAAGGGTGCCTTTGAGATAGTGAAGGATGCGTTTAACATGAGCAAGATGAGGAGCACGAGGATCATGCATATAGAGACAGGCTTGTTGAACGGAGTATGAAATATCTGGACGAGTGAGAGTAGCATATTGAAGAGCGCCTGTGATGCTACGATAAAGAGTAGGATCAGGAACGGGTTCGCCATCAGCAGATAATTTGGCACCAGTGTCAGCAGGCGTGCGGCATGGTTGACAATCAGACATACCAGCACGAGAGAGCAAATCAAGAACATATTGGCGTTGGGAGAGAAAAAGAGTGGAGGATGTGCGAGAAACATTGATGCCAAGAAAATGATGAAGAGGACCAAAATCAGTCATAGAAAACTCACGGTTGAGAGAAGAGATTAGTTGGTGGAGAAAAGAATCAGAAGAGGCGGTGAGGATAATATCATCAACATATAATAAGAGGTAGGCAGTGTGATTAGAGGAATGAAAAACAAAGAGAGATGAATCAGATTTAGAAGGAACAAAACCAATGGTTTGGACAAAAGTAGCAAAGCGTTGGAACCAGGCGCGAGGAGCCTGTTTGAGGCCATACAACGATTTGTTAAGAAGACAAACGAGGTTTGGCGAGGAGGGGTGTTCAAAGCCGGAGGGTTGCTGACAGTACACGGTTTCATGTAGTGTGCCATGGAGGAAAGCATTTTTGACATCAAGTTGGTGAATTGACCAGGAAGAGGAGACCGCAAGGCTAAGAACAACACGGATTGTGCTAGGTTTCACCACAGGAGAAAAGGTCTCATCAAAATCAATGCCATGCTGCTGGGAAAAACCACGACAAACCCAGCGAGCTTTGTAGCGATCAAGAGAGCCATCGGCATGAAACTTGTGGCGAAAAACCCATTTGCCAGAGACAATATTAACACCAGGTGGTTTGGGAACTAAAGTCCAGGTGTTGTTTTGCTGGAGAGCATCAAATTCGTCTCGCATAGCAGAAAGCCAAAGAGGATCAAGAAGAGCACGTTTATATGAAGTGGGAATAGGGGAGACATTTGGTGTGGCCGTGAGGTTAAGACGGCGGGTAGGGAGGTGAAAACCGCGTTTGCCACGAGTGCACATGACATGATCGTTGGTAGGAGCTTGAATAGGTACAGTGTGAGGAGGAAGTGGTGGTGTTGGAATAGGAGTGATAGGGGAAGGAGGCGAAGCAAGAGGGGTAGAAGGTGGTGCGATAGAGGAATGAGGCGAAGGGTCTGCCGCGACAGGAGTTGGGGGCAAACTAGCTGACGCGGTATCTGCCGGGGCAGGGGTTTGAGGGAGGCTGGCTGGCGCGATGTCGGCAGGAGGTGGAGGGGAATTCTCGGCCGCGGCAGAGATAGTGGGAAGAAGACGAGATTTATGGGTGGTTGGGGTTTGTAAAGAAGAAGGAGATGCGTTGGTGGCGACAGCAAAAGGAAAAACGTGCTCATCAAAAGTGACATGACGGGAGATAAACACACGACCAAAAGAGGGATCAAAACAGCGATGACCTTTGTGATCATCGGAGAGGCCAAGATATATGCATGGGAGGGATCGAGGGGCGAGTTTATGAGCAGTGATGGGTGTGATATTAGGAAAGCACAAGCAGCCAAAAACCCTAAGAGAAAGGTAGTCGGGATTAGAAAGAAGAAGGGATTGAAAAGGTGTATAGCGAGGACATGTTTTTGTGGGACGGATGTTAAGAAGAAGAGTAGCAGTGCGCAGAGCTTCGACCCAAAAACGAGGAGGAAGAGAGGCTTGGATAAGTAGGGTGCGAAGGATATCGTTGATGGAACGAAGAGAGCGCTCGGCCTTCCCGTTTTGAGAGGAGGTATAGGGGCAAGAAAAACGTAGAAGAATACCATGGGATAGAAAGAAAGTGCGGTTGGTAGCGTTGTCAAACTCACGCCCGTTGTCACATTGAATAAATCGAATAGGTAGGCCAAAGTGTGTGAGGACGTACTGTCGAAAGTTGAGAAAAAGTTTATGTACATCAGATTTTGCACGGAGAGGGAACGTCCATATGTAATGAGAGTAGTCATCCAAAATCACAAGATAATACTTATAGCCAGAGACACTAGGAATAGGGGAGGTCCATAAATCACAATGTAGAAGCTCAAACGGAAAAGTGCTAACAGTAGAGGATGTTCCAAAAGGTAGCCGAACATGTTTGCCGCATTGGCAGGCATTACATAGAGAAGAATCATGAGGCACACTAGCACTAGGAATAGAAAACTCTTGTAGTAAAGACGACAGCGTTGATTTATTTGGGTGGCCAAGCCGACGATGCCATAGATCGACTGAAGCAACCATGGCGCGTGGAGTGGATGCAGGCGCGCCATGAAGTGGATAAAGGTCGCCCGTGCTATTGTAGCGAGCGAGAACTGTCCCCGTTGTCAGATCCTTCACAGATAAACCAAAGGGGTCAAATGCTAGAATAACAAGATTATCGATGGTAAATTGGCGAACGGAAATAAGATTTTTGATTAAAGATGGAACAACGAGAATATTGCGGAGAAGAAAGTTGGCATGGTCGTTTTGTATAGAAGAGTGGCCGGTACAAGAAACTGGAACAAGAGAGCCGTCGCCTATGGTGATGGAAGAATAAGCAGAAGGAAAACAAGCTGACAGAAAATCCATATTTGAAGCCATATGCGAGGATGCACCAGAATCGAAAATCCAATCCGTACCTTGGTTGTTGAGTGTAAAGTTGTTCATGATGGCGATGAAGGCAGCCTGATCCCATGCTGGCTGTGGTGGAGGAGCTGAGGGTCCTGGCGCAGACGCGTGCGCGTACGACATGGGTGAAGCAGGGCCGTAGGCGTAGGGCGCGTAGGGTACCGTCACGTAGCCTTGAGGAGATCCTTGTGCGGCAGGCGATGGCGCAGGCGTGGCAGTGTAGACGTTAGGCGGTGGCCGGGGACCGAGGAGGCCAGGAGAGTCAGTAGCAGGGCGAAGACCCTGGCTCCAGGTGTCAGTGTGCGCGGGAGGGGTGCCGTATGGGGACGGCGCAGTCCAGGGCATTGGCCACGCCTGAACAAGACCAGTCCAGGGATCTTGCTGAGGGTGCCAAGGCGCGGGAGCAGGAGCCGATGGAGGAGGCGCCGTTGGTGCAGCAGGTGGCGGTGGTGCAGCAGGTCGAGGCTGCGGTGGCCGGTAGACGGGGTTTTTACCCCGATAGTTGGGGCTCGGGCGCCAGCCTGGAGGAGCCGATGGTGGAGGCGCCGGTGGTGGAGGCGGTGCAGGGGGCGGACGGCGGTGTGAAACGCCTGGTTCTGGGCTTCGAGCTGCAAGATGGAGCGGACCTCCGCGAAGGAGGGATAGGGCCACAGCATAGGGATGAAGGCGACCTACTTCTCGAACTGCTCCCCGAGGCCGACGAGGAGGGCGTTGATGAGGGTCCGATCTTCAACGTGATCACCGAGCTCGCGGAGTTCATCGCCGATCGCCTTGATGCGTTGGCAGTAGACGGTGACCGGAGAGTCGCCTTGGTTGCTGGTGCGGAGCTCGATGTGGAGCGCGTTAACATGCGCATCGGAGTTGTCCTGAAAAAGTTGCTGAAGAGAGGCCCAAAGTTCAGCGGCGGTGGCGTCGTCGTTGGAGACGAGGTTGAAGAGCTCGGTGGAGATGCGAGTATAGATCCATTGGATGACGGTGAGGTCATCCTTTATCCAGCGAGGGTCGGTCAGCCAGGGAGGAGCGGCTGGGTTGATGTGATGGCGAAGACCACAGCGGCCGAGGTGGACGTGGAAGAGATGGCGCCAATGGTAGAAGTTGTGGGCGGCTAGGTCTAGGGTGATCGGGATGAAAGGAGAGACGTCGGCGATTGTGTCGGCTAGGGAGAGCTGCGGTGGTTGGGGAAGATGAGGGTGGTGGGTAGAGGAGGAAGGGGAGAGGTGTGAAGCTCCGGCGGCGCGGAACTCAGCCGTGGTGAAGAGCCGCCGAGGCGGCGGCGAGGGAGGAGGTGGCGGCGGAGCCATGCCGAGGGCGTAAACCTAGGCGTCTGATACCATAAAGTTGAATAATAATGATGTATTAATCGATGCCTCAAGGGGCTGTTTATATGAGGTACAATGTCTTGGAGTCCAAGAATACTAAAGATAGATTACAACTCAAACTACCAAACTGAACAAACCGAATATACTCTAATAGGCGAGCTGTAGAAGACTGGGAGAAAAATACAACCTGCATGGGGCTCGCGTCCATAAAAAAATGCCCCCCATCCTCTCATCTCCGGGTTGTTTAGTCCCACCGGACCAAAGCAAAAGATCGCATCATTAGGGCATAAGCAAGCGCAAAAGCTTCCGCTGATGCGAGCTGGCGCAGCGGCCACATGCACGCGCGCGGAGCCCTGATCGATCAGCATCTGCGCTGAAGAAGATGCTGATCATGTGCTCCGCGCGAGTAAACTAAGACCGCCGCGAGTAGAGTAATGGATACTCGCAGATCGGAAGGAACGGAAAGCGCTCCGATCGGAATATTCGCGTACCAGTAGCCATAGGCTATGCATGGCTAGCGTAACATGTGCGGTTACGGTTTGACAGCCATGGCCAACGACAAGCGAGCTCCTGTTGCCAGGTATGGCTGGCGCGGTGGGTAGCGCGTCCATGACCGAGCCATGCTGCCAGTCCGTTTCAATCAAGCGTGGAAAGCTACTCCGCTGCTACGGAGTACGTTCATTGATCAACGAACGAACGAACGGACGGACGGAGCAACGCCAATGCATGCCCACCTGATGCCAACGTGAAGGGCCTTTAATGGAACCAATGCAAAGAGCCTGAGAGCTCCTCCTTGATCGATGTCTACATGCATCATGTATAGAACTATAGATGATGGATCGGTAACCGGTAGGATCCAGTCCATTGGGTCGTGGTCAATGTAGTACGGTGCTGCATTGGGTCCCACCTGGCGTGGGGCCCACCTGTCAGTGACTAGAAGGCAGGGTATGGCAGGGATTGCTACGTCAGAGGATCCATGTCCGCTGCATTGGTTCCGGTAGTTTAGTTGCACGTACAGTTCCAGCATCGTCGACCCTTTGGTTCAGCTGGCCCAGCGGGCATGTAGTTGCAGGGGTCCCGAACGCAAAAGCGACGTGGCCGATTACGTGGCACGCCGGCAGCACCATCTTAATTAAATGGATAGCCACACTTTACATCCTGTGTGGCTCGTGGTTTGTTTTAAATTACACTCCATGCATATGGCCTCAAGGCGTAAAGGCCAACTAAAGAGGATCGACAATTCGACGTCGACATATTTCATGGGGCCAACGTGCCGTCTTAATTAACGTGAAAATCCTCCGCATCGAATTGATTGCTAATTATGTACATGAAGCTCAGCTCGGACATTCCTCGGTAGAGCCAGAGCCAGCTGCAACTGCAAGCTACTCCTTCCTGCTCCTACTAGGGTGGTGGTAGCTAGCTAGGTGGTTCGCGCGTGCAGTGGAGAATTGGAGCTCAGATGGTCCATATGGCGCCAGTAATAATAATTTGATAGCTGCAGCTTTGACACGCCCGCGCGGCTGAGTAATTGAACCAGCGAAGGCCACGGTACGTCTCACCTACCGTGGAGGCCGCTCCCTCCGGCTCCCAGCGGCTGGGGTTTCCTGGTCGATCGCCAAAATCTGGCCTGTACAGGTGGGCCCGTAAGATCGACGCGCCCTCGGGCTGCCTGGATGTGGACAAAACCCCAGTACAGTATCCTGTCAATATTCATTTAGTGGGGGGGATATTCGGACGATTTTCTTGGTCACTGTCAGTGTGTGTTGTCATGAGCAAAAGTGGCCGGTGGGCTCTCCCTCCACCACCACTTTCGTCGCCATGCCAGGCACCATGGTTCGGAGATCACCATCGGTAAACGTGCTTGTGCGCCCGTTAATCTGTTACATCTATCTATCTTTCGTTCAAGAGTACTACGTACATACATACACGGATGTAGATGAAGAAGCTTCTGAAGCCGGTTGCATTTTGTAAAGATGTCGCGTGTAGGTAAGACTTCGTGAAAGATTTTGGTGTAAGACGAGGACTTGGTTCGTGGCACCGAGGAAAAACGACACGTGCCTTTTGTTCTTGAGTACCCAGGCCGTAATGTTGGGCACCAAATCATAGACACGGTGAAAAGTATATGATACTTAATGGGAAACTATGTCGCGAGTAACCGGAATACGGTTGTGTTTGGTATTGTGGTGGATTACGATAATCCTTTTTTTTTTTTTTTGAGGGTACGATAATCCTATTTGGTTGAGCCTTGTTTACACATCCCATTACTGAGAGGTTTTAGGATTGTTCTAATTAATATGATCCATTTTGCGTCATCCGATGACTAGTATTACTGTTACATCTTGAAAGGTAAGATATGGACAACAATCATTTAGGGTTAAAATTGACTTTTCCATCTACACAAACAAGGAAATAAATTCTTATGGAAAAATATCCTTTGGCTCTTGGATGCATATACACCTGATATGAGGAGAAAAAATAGTAATTACAAAAAAAAGTCAAAAAATTCTGAAACTTTTTAAAAATAAACTTGACCTTGTTATGTAATCGTAATAAAAAGTTTGGTCAAGGAAAAACTCTTAGAGCAATCTCAGATCCTGTAATCAGCCCTGAGTTCTTCACCTAATTAATCTGATACGTACTATGTAAGTAATTACTACTAGTACTTCTGCTCACAAAACAAATATAGTAATATCCCTTTGTAAAGAAATATAAGAGCGTTTAGATTACTACTTTAGTGATCTAAATGCTCTTATATTTCTTTACGAAGGGAATACTTAGTTGTCACATTTCTTCAAAAGCGAAGATGCAGATGGTGTCCACGAAAGAATGTTTGCTTGTTCATTGGTAGAATTCTAAGAAATGCGGCAATATATTAATACAGAGGAAGTATATATTAATAAAAGCACATATGCAAAACAGAAGTTTAGCTCGTTTTCATCCGCAAAAAAAAAAAAAGTTTAGCTCGTTTGTCTCTTAGCGGTGCAAAAGGTGGTTGAGGCGGAAGTTACGTGATATTTTTTAGATTACACAGGAATGATGCAATGTTCCAATGAATTTTTGTTTAGTGGTTTTTAAATAACGAGTACCCTGTGTGATGCAAGAATATCTAAGAATTACAATCTTCCATAGAGATTTTAAAATCTCTGAGTTGAAGAGGCCATCATTGTCCCACAGTTTTTTTTTTATTGAACTGCACAAAAGCTATGTTTGTTCCATTAATTATAAATAAAAATGGTTATCCTGTCAACTATGAAAACAGGGATGAAAATTTATACATCATGGTCAAGCTCACTCTAGTCGATAGCGAATTAAACTCAACATAAGCACACCAACTTCATAAACACAAACAAACTGGGAACCTATTTCGTTGAAACTAGCTAGCCTCTCACCACGGCCGAACAGAAGAAGACGAGACTGCTATGGGAGGGGCAGACCGCAAATCCCGTGCACATGTGACAAAGTAAGCACTCCACAAAACCACACACCAATTGGCCGGCCCGACACCCCGATGACTGGTGTCGAGGGGCAACCTCCCAGCCCACACGGCACAACCATCGATGTTGATGAAGTCTCAGAACCGCTTCGCCACACCAAACACAGTTCTCCGACACCACCTTCCGGAGCCATTTCCCAGGCATACCTCCGCTCAGCTCCGAGTTGCAACGCTGCACAACACAACTGCTCGAGGCGAGCTACACAAGGAAGACGTCCTGCAGACCATGACCGTCACACGAACACATTTGGACGACATAAAGTTAGACCGCCCCTCCAGGATGCATCAACCGAGCCAACAACCCCGCCACAGTAGCGGCACATGATTTGCCACCCAAACCAATGCCGAGACACCACCCTGCCTCAGAGCTACTGTCTGCAATGGTTCCCGAGGTTGTCGCCTCACCGCACAAAACATCAGCAACCTGGGGCCACCGCTCGACATCCAACACCTCTCAGCGACGTATTCGTTTGTCTTCGGTCATGTGTCTTCAGGTTTGATCCTTCTATGATGCCCCAGTTTATAATCGTGCACTAACCATACACGCATCATGCACGATCACGAACGGTGACTCCACGTTAATATCACAACACAACTTGTGTCGTAGAACGGGGGCGTCACACCTTCCTATCTACGTTTCTTTTCATCGGTAATGGTTGCTATTTTGGTGTGTTGGTCCAATGGAGCCTTGGCATGATGACTTCCCGACTCTCTACTACAACAAGGTTTGTCCGACTCCAATGAGGGAGGGGCGATGACGGGCACCTTTGGCTCACTCCAGTGTGTAGTCGTCGCTAGGTGGTCCATAGATTTGGTTGTAATTTTTGTTACTTCTGGGTTTTTTCTGCATTGTCATGACAGATAATGAATAGATTGAAAGTTTCCAAAAAAATGACATGGGGCTTCACTCCTTTTGTAGCCTTGGATTGATAGGTGATCGTGCTGACAAATGTGTAGTTCAACTGTTCAAACCAAAGGAAGGCCCCTGACCTCATCCCCAATGGGGTGGATGTTCTGCAGTACGCAGACGACACCATTATCTGCCTAGAACATGATCTAGATCGAGCAGTTAACCTGAAGTTGTTGCTCTACATGTTTGAAATGATGTCTGGCCTTAAAGTGAATTTCCAGAAAAGTGAAGTTTTAACTATGGGAGGAGATGAGAATGTGGTGAAGGAATATGATGAGCTCTTTAACTGTGATATAGCTAGTTTCCCTCTTAAATATCTTGGGATGCCAGTGAGCTTTACAACTCTTAAAAATTCTGATTGGGAGTTTATCATAGGCAAATACCTTAAGAGATTTGATGCATGGGTGGGCAATGCTGCATCTATGGGAGGGATACACACCCTATTGGACTCTGTTCTTACTCAAATTTCACTTTATCACATGTCTATGTGGCTTATGAATAAGTCTTTCATTGAAAAGCTTGATAAACATAGGAGGAGATTCTTTTGGCAAGGTTGCAACAAAAAAAGAAGATACTACCTTGTCAAATGGAACAGGATTTGCAGATCCAAAGATAAAGGGGGCCTGGGAGTTAAGGATCTTAGAAAATAGAACATTAGTCTGATTGTCAAGTGGTGGTGGAAACTTGAGACACAAAAAGGGATCTGGCAAGACATTGTCCAAGACAGATATTTGAAAAATAAACCTGTGGCCACTGTTGGGCCTAGATTTTCATATTCCCCTTGTTGGAAAGCCCTCCTGAAGGTTAAGGACATTTATATGATTGGTAGAAAAATTAAAATTGAGTCGGGTGATATTGCTAGGGTGTGGAAGGACTCTATTAATGGGCTAAGCCCATTTCAGGTCCAATACACGCAGCTCTTTGACATTTGCAATAACCAGGATTGCACTGTGAACATGTTTGGTGTTGTTGATGTCTCTACCTTCTTCCGAAGAAGGCTTACATCTGATCTGCTTAATCAGTTGTATGATATGTGCAAAATCATATCCGGCATCCGCTTGTTTGATGAGAAAGATCATGTGTACTGGGGGCTCAACAAAAGTGAGAGCTATACTACTAAATCTATGTACAAATGGCTTCAAAGACCCCTCAGTGGTTGTAACTTCAAGTGGATCTGGAGAGCTAAGTTACCTCTTAATATTAAAAAAAATGTGGCAGCTATCTCAGAATGTTGTCCTGACCAGACAAGTGATGAAGAAAAAGAAGTGGCCAGGGAATCTATGCTGCTCCTTTTGCAATGAATTGGAAACCTCTCAACACTTGTTCTTTACCTGTCATGTGGCTAGAGTTGTTTGGCGAGCTGTTGGGGTGGTTCTGGGCACAGATAGCTGCCCAAATAACTATTGGTAATATTTTGCCAGGTGCCATGCCTTCCTCCCTGATGGAGAGAAGTTTCACACTGTGGGCCTCGCGGTCGCGACTTGGGCAATCTAGTCGGCCCATAATCGCGCCACGTTTGAGAAAAAACTGATTAAGACACCTTTTGAGATTGTCTTCTCCATGTGTTCTTTCTTGTTATATTGGGCAGGTCTACAGCAAGATGGCGATGCGAAGGCTTTGTGCACAGGAGGCGAGATGGTGAGATCGAGCACAATGCACTAGATGAAGCTTTGCGATGCAGCCATACGTCCGATTGAAGGAGAGTAGGTGGATCTTCTTCGTCGCCGGATCGTGCTGTTTTGGCTAGTTCCTTCTTTTCAGGTTTTGATTTGAGTGGTTCTGTGACTTTGTGATTCTAATGATCTTGGTTCCCTGCTCCTTGTTTCTGGAGATGTAATAGGGCTAGACTCTGCTAGTGTGGTGCTTCTCAGGTTTTTGTCCCATGGCATTCGTTTGGACGGCGGGCGAATGCAGTGGGTTTCCTGGCAGTGCTTGAACTCGCTCTACCTCTTTCCCTCCCCCTGAAATGTTTCTAGAACCGTTGTATTTCCGTTCATTTGCAATGAAAAGGGGATAAGCCCGGTTCACAAAAAAAAGGACAAAATCATTCATATTAATCAAGTGTTCAGATTTCGAGACCGAAGAGGTAGATTGTTTTTCATATTTCCTCCTCTCTTTTTTTCCTTTTTGCAGGGATCGTATTTCACATTTCCGGATACAACACACACCGTGAAGAAAACGGTGAAATGTCTAGCTAGAACGACTTGCCACCCCAAGATGACAAGCGTGGCATGGCGCGAAGAAAGGCGCAAATTAATTGGAAAAATGAAATGCTAGTACATGCCCATGTCTACCGGTGTTCTCTTCTGGCCGGTCATGGCCCGCGCGTTACAACGGAACGGCTAGGTCCAGCACTGCTCCACCCAGAGGAGCGGCTCGTGCAGCGCGGCTTCGCCGCCGTCGTAGTCGTCAGCGGCCGACGCCCAGGTAGGCGAGCACCAGAGGCCGTCCCTCAGGTCCAGCAGAAGGTCGGGCAGGTCGAACAGAGCGTTCTCCTCGCCGCCGCCGGCCGCACCGGAGCTTGCGGCCGACGTCTCTGTCGATGCCGTCGACGTCTCCGTGGTCTCGGCGACGGAGGAAGAAGACTCGCATTGGGCGGCGGCCAAGGCGGCCGCGGCCTGGATGTCGGCGGGGGAGGTGGACGCCGGACGGGGGAGCGCGTCCGCGAGGTGCGGGAAGTTGAGGTGCGCGGCGCGGCCCTTGATGGCGACCGCTGCCACGTCGTGCGCGCGCGCGGCCATCTCGGCGGTCGGGAACGTGCCGAGCCAGATGCGCGACTTCTTGCGCGGCTCTCGGATCTCCGACACCCACTTGCCCCAGCTCCGGCGCCGCACGCCGCGGTACGACGGGTGCCTTCCGGCCGTACGCTCGTCCGCGGCGGCGCAGCTACTGCTCTCCTCGGCCCGGGCGCCGTCGGCAGCCTCCGTCTCTTGGCTGCCGGCGCCGGGAGCAGGAGAGGTGGCGGTCTGCCTCTTGCGCTTCAGATGCTTGGGGGACACGTCCTGTACGCCATTGATAACAGTTGAGTCGGAAGAGTGGGAGGAGGAAGAGGAGGTGGCGGGTGCATGGATCGTGTCAGACTCCATGGCTCGGGTCCTTTCTACAACTACAAGCACCAGACAAGGCTTAAGGCTGGGTAGGGAAGGTGGTGCGCGCGACTATAAATAGTGGATTGATTAGTGGAGGCCTACGTTTTTTTTCTCTAATACTAATAAATAAATAAACAAAAGATATCGCCACCATGCGGAGCTAGAAAAGAAATAAAGCTGATGTTGTTGTTAGGATCTCCCGAATTAACAAATATGCGCGAAATTCTGCGACCAGTTAGATATTTGCAAGCTGGTGTGACCTCCAACACATGGATGACTTGCATTGGTAACCGCTACTATAGTAGACATAACCAAACAGCGATCGTCCAAAGTACTAGCTAATTCAGAACTCCAGTTGAATAAGAGGCATATGCAGTCCGGCCAAATCATAATTTTCTTCTTCTTTTTTTACATACATACACGACCGGCCCGGCCCGGCCCGGCCACGCGAGTCTGGAGGAGGCAGATGTCGTCCTCACAGACGAGGACTACACCTCAACAACTAGCCGTTAAGTAGATGTCACTGAGAGCAAGACTCCTTCAATCAATCAGGCCGCTTGGTTCAGCACCTTCCTTGCTTCCTGCAGGAAGGTGGTTACTAAATTTCCAAAAAAAAAAAAAAAAAGGAAGGTGGTTACTATTTCGTGTGCCCACTTGTGCTGGACTGGACTGCTTGCTGGTACAACTCAAGGATTTCGGGAACAACGATATGTGAACGGCAATGCGGTGCCACACCGGCCGTGCTTCACAAGACCCGGAAGCAAGAGCCTGGAACGAACGGTGGCGCGTCGTGCGCCTGGGGATTCAACGGTCCGCAAAGTCTTCGCTTCACTATTGGTGCCGAGATCGAGATGGCATTTGACAAGAGTAAATTCCATTAACACGTTCCGGTCGCCGAACAAAGATTAAATACTGATGCTAAATGATGATTTCGTCATGGAGAATGCCCCAGCACCAGCACACGCACGACCAATTCACCCAACCAAGTCTGAAACATCAAAGTCTGGGCTCCAAAATAATACCAGTACACGACACGGCAGGCAATAGGCCCAACAAAAGGATGAATGATACTTATGGCTAACAACCTCATAATAATCTTAAGACGCCAAGAATAATAATACGGCGCATCAGATCAGCTGCTACTTTAATTAAACGGGAAACGAACAATAGAATGTAGTTGACCGACATCTTGCTTCTTACTGCTGGGCGCACTGCACCCCCCTTGGTGCGCCACCTTCGTCATCGTCTTCCTCGTCGTATGCTTCTTGCCGCCTCTGATGCTGCCTGCGCCTCATCTCCTCTTCTATGTTCACGTCGTGCATGGTGGTCTCCTCGCACTGATCCACGTCCATGTCCGATGACTGGCTCCCTGGTCTTGGCGGCAGGATCTTCTCGAGTGACTTGCATTGGCTAGGGGTCAGTACTCCAGGCTCAGGGAACTCCACGCTGAACTCGACAAACAGGCGACCTTTCATGAAAGGACGGCCGTGCTGAGGCATGCCCTCATCATTTATGGCCTTGTGCTGACCTGTTTTTTAGAAACAAAAGATTATGTCAGTATGTTCCAAAAGGGGATGGAATTGTATCAACAGGATTGAGGAACTCGAAGGCTTTATGATCCACAAGAGGAAATTGATGTACCAGGCTTGATGATCTCCCCAGGATTGGATTTGATCAGAAGCTGCCGACCATCAAGATGGGTCAGAACAAACTGGAAGCCACAGAGAGCCTCAGTCAGAGAGATCGTATGCTCAACGAATAGGTCATCCGACTTCCTCTTGAATTTTGGGTGCTCTTTAAGTTGCAAGACAAACACTATGTCTCCTGTCACTGTATCAGGCTGCAAAAGCACAAATTGGCGTTGTTAGGAGGATATTGTGTGCATGCAAGTGTTGAGTGCTTCAACAAATGCAGACATGTGTGCATTTGCCGCTTGTGTGGGTAAAAGGGACTCACAGCTTCATCAGCTTCACCCTGGAACACAATCTTTTGGCCATGTTGCATTCCCTTCTCAACATGAACCTCCAAGACCTTCTTCTCCTGGGCTACTTTGTTCCCTCTGCAGCTTGGGCATCTATCCTTGTCACTTATCATCTCGCCTGGACAGATGCAGAATTACAAAATTGCTCAAGAAATAGATACAATTAAATGAAGATAGAACAGAATCATACCTGATCCTCTGCATTCAGGGCAAACAGTATTCATCTGTTGGATCATGCCAGGTCCTATCTGCCTTGTTATCATCCTCATTCCTGCACCACGGCAACCACTGCAAGTAGCCGTTGCCCCACTCTTGGATCCTTTTCTGAATGTACAACAGGATACAGTGAGATCCCTACATCTAGTACAGGGATGGAAAAATAATCTTGTACAGAACAGCTGCAGTAGACCGAGTACATTTTGCGAGTTACATTGACAGAGTCAAAAAACCACATCAGAACCAAAAAATCTGCATCGATCCCAATGGGCTAAATTGAAGTTTGTACCCTCATGCAAAGATGCAATGGAGCAGTAGTCATTGCATGTAATGACGGTCAGTATTCACCAAGACACTTAGATGCTAATGCCTAGTTGGGCGGTAGAGCAGTGCCAGATCGCCACTCAAGGAGGAAAAGGCAGGATAAATCAGCAAGGCAGGAAGGTGCCGCCTAGAAGGTACTCTTAGACTGATATGGTCATAAGTACTGCAGACAATTTATTGTTTCACATCAGCGCACACCAAGATTGTTCTACATACTCCGCTTCCATTCCATCAATTCCCTAGTATATTTTTTTAGGTAATGGTCAATTTCAAAATTATATACAGATATAGCCATGAATAACATCTAGCCATGTCATTACATTTCTTTTTTCCACCGCTACAACCATGGTTTTTAAGGCGACGCCTTACCGCTTTAGGGAGGGGGGGCGCTTTGGCGCCTAGGCGACGACTAAGCGGACGCTTTAGGCGCCTAGGCGCCCAAAGCGGTCGATTTTCCAAAGCGGAGGGGGAGCGCTCTGACGCTTAGGCGTCGCCTAGGCGTCGCCTTAGGGACGCTTTAAAAACCATGGCTACAACTACTTTTAGTGCAAACAGAAACTGAGAAGTGAGCGCATATCATACGATAGGCGATTAGCAACCCCTTAGAGAAAAAGACCCATCTTAGAATACGGGAACCAATTAACAGCCACTGAGAACAATAAGAGGATTTGACTGGAAGACTAAACAACAAGCCCACCTAATCCAACAACAAACATCTTTCAGCTACTCCTGGTCAAAAGCATGTTTGACAGTACATATGACGAAAACGTGTGAAGATAGACGGAACAAGGATCAACTTGGCTGATGCAACAAAAAGCAATACTACTATGCAATACATAAACTACATTACTTTTGTTACATAAAAAAACATTGATAGCTTGCGTATTAATATCATGATGATTTAGCTCTAGAATATTGACAAATCAAGTTTCGTGAAATATAGGATCTTTTTCACCTCAATATTTCATAAGGACAGAAAAGGAGCAAGTCTGGGCTGTTCTACAGAAGCACCGAGCATATTAGAGAGAGCAAAACCGTGTACAGAGTCAGAGGAAATGACATTAACACCATATAACCATGTACACTTCATTTAAGTTCTAAGAAAGTACTAGTACCACATATGTTCCAAATTTGAGCACAATAATTGCAGAAAGGCAGTTTACCAACTAAGAACTTGCGAAAACTTACCCCTTGCATTTTCCACAAAGAACATTCCGCGATAAAGATAGTTTTTTGGTAGCACCATTGTACAAGTCTTCTAACGAAACCTTCATGGTATGCACCACATCTTCACCACGCTTTTGTCTGCGTCCTCTCGAACTACCCCCTTATATCCATAAAATCACATGGAAGTACATATGTATTAAATAATTCTCCCAAAGTGAGTGCATATCTATTTAACTCCTGCAAAGCAGGATAATGGAACAGAGCACAAAGAACTTCATAACATAAAACTATTTACCGCCAAAGCCGCCGCCACCACCCCCAAATAGTTGTTCAAAAATGTCAAAGGGGCTATGCATATCACTGCTGCCACCGCCTCCCATCCCTTCTTTGAGTGCATCTTCTCCATATTGGTCATAAATCTCCCTCTTTTCAGGGTCATTGAGAACATCATAGGCTTGTGCCAATTCTTTAAACTGCGCAAGATACAAAAAAGTGTCAACAAAAACCAATCTAACAATAGCAAAAGTAGGCACATACAGAAGCGCCTGCCAGCACACCTTCTCAGGGTCTCCACCC
The DNA here is from genome assembly GCA_039707655.1 of Elymus sibiricus. Taxonomy (NCBI): domain Eukaryota; kingdom Viridiplantae; phylum Streptophyta; class Magnoliopsida; order Poales; family Poaceae; genus Elymus; species Elymus sibiricus. The sequence continues at coordinate 265,462,143 of CM077674.1, forward strand.
TTGTCAGGATGGTTTTTTATAGCAGCTTTCCGGTAAGCTTTCTTCAACTCATCCGGGGTTGCTGTCTTGGATACACCAAGCACCTCATAGTACTTGGTGTTGTTGCTGGTCTTCCTTGGCATGCGTCCAAACATGGCTGGTAAATGGGCTTCCTGGGAGAAGCTTACTTAAATAAGATCGCCAGGAGATAAAAGCACTAAAATCCAACATTTTTGCCAAAATAAACCTATAGACAAGACTTGCAACTCTAAACATCGGCTGGCAAGAAACTGTGAAAGGTAGCACATTTAAGGAGTTAAATGACAACAGGAATATGTTCTATTCCACAAACTACTGAGCGCTCAATCCTCTTTCTACGAAATCGTGACATGCATACGGGTGGATTTTCTTGCCTAAACTAGTTCTCATAAAGGAAAGTAGAGAGCCGTCAAGTTCAAAGGCATCCTGTTAAATTAAAGAGTACTCCGTAGCATACATAAAAAGACGGTATTCGCAGGCATCAGGATACTAAGTTATGGCTAATCAAGTTAAACCACTACTACATCTATCTTATCCGCTCAGCCACGAATCTAACAACCCCACCACAGAAATCGTTCGCCGCTCCTCGGATCCACCGGACCAAGCAAGATCGGAAAGCCAACCAACGCACAGATCGAGCAAGAATCGGTATATCTTCTCTTGAAGATAACACGCCCGCGATCTGCCCGGGTACTGAGACGGAGAAAATCACGAAAGATTGGAGGTTTCATTGCGGATCCTTACCTGGCCGGCGGCGCCTAGGGTTTGGAGGACTCGGCGGGGGAAGAAGGCGAGGAGAGGAAATCGTAGACGGCTCGAGCCAGAGGCGCAGGGAGAGAGGGGGCGGCCGTGACTGCGGTTGTTTGGCTTTAATATGGGTCCGCGTATGCTTCCTGCACGAATCTTGGTGGTGTGAATAGACCGTGTGGAACGGAGACCACCGGAATCGGGTGTGGTTCGGGGGGAAATGTCGTACGATACCATGCTACCATGTCACAAGAACCAATTTTACATGTTTCAAAAAAAAATTGAATTTTTTGAAGTTCACAAGACATATGTCTACCATCCCTAAAAAATTCAGATCCAAATTCGAAATACACAATGAGAAATTAAAAAGAAAAATTCAGCATGAATAGTGTCACAAAAAGACAGATGCAAAAATGACATCACATGTGGATTCTCTTTTTCGCTTCTCCATTTGTATTTTGATTTTTGATTTGTAATTTTTAGGGATTGTAGGCACATGTCTTGTGAGCATTCACGCTTTTTCAGAATTTTTTGAAACATAAAAATTTGAAATTTGAATTATGGTATCATGTGATATTTTCCCGTGGTTCGGGCTCTTCAGTTGTTTAGGTGTGTGACGTTCTCTATCTCTACATGTACTTTTTTATCACAGTAATTACAGATGCTCTTTTTTCTCGCAAAAATAATAATAATTACATATGCTCACATACACACATATATACTCTTATGAACATCCGCACATACCCTACCTCTATGAGCACTTCCGAGATACTAAGCCGGCACGGCATCTTGAGATTGACAAAGTCACCATAGGCGTCTCGTAGTCGGCGGGAATATCTCCTCTCATTGAACGAACATCGTCGGAAGTCTGAAATAAATTAAGAAGAATGTAAGCACCGGTGCGAAGTTTAAGACTAGAACCCTGCTGGGCTGGTTCCGCCATAAAGAACTAATTATCCGAGTTACGTTCAGTTCGCTATCTCTACCTATAATAGTAATTGTGTACGTGCACGCATGTCCAGTTTGGCAGTAATATTATTTCCAAAATTAATCATAATTAATGTTGATTTAAAGATTAATTGTGTTTAATGCAATTAATATCATTTCTACATTAAGATTAATGCAATCAACATGTTCCCAAATTATTGATGATGTGGTGGATACATCATTGAGCCGAGGTGAGACGTTGGATATAGGTGGTTAGATGGCTCGGATTATTTGGATTCACCATACTCGTGCTTTTATAAGGCTAGTAGTAGATAGTAAAATATTTAAGGAGGATTATTCCTGCTCAAAATTTTCATCCTTCGTTAAAACTGTAATTAGAGTTGTAAAAAATTAGGATTTTTTTTGTTTCTGCGACTCTACAATTTGACATTTCACTTTTGCCACTCTTAGCTTTTGACAATACATCACAATTGCCATTATGTGGCAAAAGCCAAATTTTCAAAATGGCAATTGTGATACATTATCAAAAGCTAAGAGTGGCAAAAGTGAAATGATTTATTTATTTTTGCTTTTGCCACGGAATGGCAATTATGATGTATTCAAAAGCTAAGAGTGGCAAAAGTGAAATGTCAAATTCTAGAGTGGCATAAAAAAATTGGCAAAAACAAGAGTGGCAAAAACAATTTTCTTTCCAAAAAATACCCCTCTCTTGCCACCGATAAGGACTCGCTTGGCATAAATGTAATTTTGTACGGCATTATTTGTTTGGCAGATGTATCTTACCTGCCATAGATGATTTTCACCTAGAAAAAAAAAAGACGCCCTGAAACGTGTAACAGATACCGGTCGAATACACGCGTGATTGGGAAAACCAACATAAATAATATAGGCCCAAAATAACAATCCAAGCGCGTGGAATAAGCCCGCCTGGATTTTTTACAAGGCAATTTGTACAGGGTTTCTCCGCCAAAAAAAGTTTTACAGGTTCCCACTACTTGTGATAGTGTTGAGATTTCCCCATAGAGGAATGGTGATGTAGTATAGTAGCAGATAGTATTTTCCTCGGTTAAGAACCAAGGTTTATCGAACCAGTAGGAGACACAACGCAAACAAGGTAAGCGGTACCTGCACACACACACACAAAGCAAATGTTTGCACCCAACGAAGGCAAGAGAGTTGTCAATCCCGTTGTTCTTGTCAATTGCAAGGATTAAATCTGATAGTGCTAGATATATAAAATAAAATAGAAATAAAAAGGAAATAAATGCAGCAAGTAATTTTTAGGGTTTTAGTAAATATGGAAAATGAACCCGGGGGCCATAGGTTCACTAGAGGCATCTCTCACATAAGCATAGCAACGGTGGTAAACAAATTGTTGTTCGGCAATTGACAGAATAGCGCATAGCTATGATAATTCTTCATGGCATGATCAATATATAGGCATTACGTCCGTGACAAGTAGACCGTAAGACGTCTACTGCTACTACTCCACCCCAAGACCGCTATCCAGCATGTATCTCAAAGTATTAAGTTCATGACAAACAGAGTAACGCTTTAAGCAAGATGACATAATGTAGACAGAATAAGATCATGCAATATGTTCAAACCCCGTCGTTTTACCCTTAGTAGCAACAATACAAATACGTGCCTTGCAACTCCTCCTGTCACAGAGTAAGGACACCGCAAGATTGAACCTACCACCAAGCACCTCTCCCACTGAAGATAAATCAATCTAATTGGCCAAAGAAGATGGATAGATCAGAGAGAAATACAAGGCTATAAAATCACACATAAATAAATCTCAGAAAAGACTCAAATACTTTCAATGAATAATCTGATTATAAACCCACAATTCATCGGATCCCAACAAACACACCGCAAAAGTTTACATCGGATTGATCTCGGATGAGATCATTGTATTGAAGATCAAAAGAGAGAGAGAGAGAGAGAGAGAGAGAGAGAGAGAGAGAGAGAGAGAGAGAGAGAGAGAGAGAGAAAGTCATCTAGCTACTACTATGGACCCGTATGTCCTATGGGAACTACTCACACATCATCATGGAGGCAGCAAGGTTCATGAAGATTGCCTCCCCAATGGTTTCCCCCTCCGGCAGAGTACCGAAAAAGACCTCCAGATGGGATCACGGAAGAACAGAGGCTTGCGCCGACGATAAAATTGTTTCGGGACCTCCCCTGAGGGTTTTTGGATTTATGGGAATTTATAGCACTGGAATTAGGTCAATCGGAGGCAGAGGGGGCCCACAAGGCACCTGGGTGTGCCCCCTACCTTGTGGCTCCCTCGTACATCTTATGGCCTCCAATTATGTTATGATCCAAATTCAAGTATAAAGATAAAGGCTAACTTCTGACGAGCGAGCGGAGCGAGGCCCGTCGCCGGTAGGCTTGGGCCGAAGCGAAGCGGTACGGATCTGTATTGACCTAGGTCACCTGTGTTATATATATCATTTGTAAGCCGCCGCATGGGATGAGTTGATCAGTTGTAAATCCCCGGCGTTTGTAACCTCCCCCGATATAGTGAAGATTTGCTGGCTGGCGCCCATGGTTTTTTTTCCTTTCGTGTTGGAGGGGTTTTCCACGTTAAAATAGCGTGTCTCCGTTGTTGATTTCGTTCTTCGTTGTGTTGATTTGCCTGTCGTATCTCTAACACCTCCTCCCGAAGCTTCCAGGGTCTCTTTTCGTCCAGAAAAAATCATCAAAAAGTTTCATCGTGTTTGGACTTCATTTGGTATGGATTTTCTAGAAAACAAAAATAACGTAGAAAATAGGAACTGGCACTGGGCACTGAGTTAATAGGTTAGTCCATAAAAATAATATAAAATGGCATATAAAGCATACAAGATTGATAATATAATAACATGAAACAATCAAAAATTATAGATATGTTGGAGACGTATCAGCATCCCCAAGCTTAATTCCTCCTCGTCCTCGAGTAGGTAAATGATAAAGACAGAATTTTTGATGTGAAATGCTACCTGATACTTCCTTTTTAGTGATCCAGTAAAGGAACAGAAAGTACTCCACACCTATTTCCCCAAAGAGGCAACCTTGGGTTATCGAACCCGCGAGAGGAAGGTTCCCTTGAAGCGGTGGTCTCTAGCAAGCTTCTGTCAAAGAAATAATTTCAGCTTTTGACCGGATCAATCAAGCTAGTTGTGATGAAACACTTATAATAAAAATAGGTACTGGTATGAGGTCTTAATGCTTACAACCATCTATTTGCGTTGGGACTAAATATGATCTTAATTTGTGCGCTGGAAGTCACCCATCGAGATGTGCTTGTTACGAACCTAAGTGGGGGATGTGTCCAAATAACATCTTGACTGGCACGAGTCCTGCATCAAGAATCAGTTGTCCTACCGCAAGCCCTATCTGTCGCATGGGGTTGCCTCGATAATTAAGATCAAAATAATCAGACAAGAGCTTTGGGCGTTTAATGACTACACCTCATAAATCCCCAAGGATTGGATCCGTGTTACCGTACTAAACCCTTCTGTCACTGGTGTTCAGAATAACACTTCACGTTCTCCCTGCCCTTATCCTCTCCGTGGCTCGATCTCCATGATCCTGGGTACCTACAGGGATGAAGATCGCAGACGAGACAAGAGACATCTACGGAACAATTCTATTTCACACATACGGGACGTTAATTCAAAGCACTTCCATTGATCCGTACAACAAATACAGCGGGTTGCAAGGTCTATGCCTCAACCCATACCTTACCGAACTACTCACACATGAAGATGAGATTGCAAGAAGAACACATTGAAGAACACATCTTGAAGATCGATCGATTGATAATATGTCTTACAATGGATGCCTTGTGCGATGCACAATTACAAGTATGAACTAGAGGAAGATGAACTATGGTGGTGATGGTGGCTATGGAGATGGAAATGGTGGCGGCTAGGGTTGATGAGAGGGGATGAAGATGGCTCTGTTCTGACTTCGCTCGCGGTTGTTCTGTTGACATTTCGATGTGGTCCCCTTTATAAAAGTTGTTCAGATGGACGAGGCGCCTCAGAATTCACGCCATACGACCGCTGATACGAGCGGTCGCGGTCGTATGGAACGTCGTCTTTTGTGCTGTCTTCGCTGGTGCGCCTCCTGGTGATTTCTTCTATCTCCATTTCCACTCCTTTCCTTGTTCACACGTGATTTCTTCCCTTTTTAGTCCATTTCCTGTGGAAATACATCAAAGAGAGGATTTGTGGAATCCTTTGCATTCATTAGTCATTAGTAGCAATATCGGAGTGAATATCTCGGTTTTAATGAAATATATCGGTTTAAACAAAGGGTGAATGAGTGTAAAAATATCACTCATCAACTCCCCCAAGCTTAAACTTGATTGTCCTCGAGTAACATAGATAGAAATACGAATCAAAAAGAACTAAGTTGTTTAAACCGAAATAACGAGAAGGTTTTGGTTGAATTACGATCGGTACGCCTAGATAGCCCTCCGCTTCTTGACCTGAAAACTTAGTGTAGCTGTAGCGGTGGCATGGTTACTGTGCAAGTGTTAGTGAAGCAAAGATAATCAACACAAATTTTTTGATCTACTAGATAAAACAACTTTGCAACACTAAATTCTATTTATTCTAGAAAGTACTTGCTTGTCGGGAATGCACGAAAGAGTTTTTCTTTGATGGAGCCATAAAAACATAAATTGGGGAGAGGAAGGCATGTAGAAAAACATGATGCTAGAGTGCTCATAAACATACCCACAATTATCTCATCCTCAAGGCTCTCAAGCACTTTATTTCAATCATTGTTTGCTGAAACTTTAGTTGTCACGTGTAACACCCCGATTTTTGGCCCTTTCTTTTTCTTTTGGTTTTGTTTGGTTTTCGCTCTGGTTTTCGTTTTGAAGCAGTTCTTTGGACTTAAAACCTGGGAGATCTCCATTTCCTTACCTCCCAAGTAGTGCTTCATCCTTGCATCTTTTCCAAGATCATGAATATTTCCATTCTAACCCTATCCCAAAGTCCTTTTCTTAGGGAATATTCCTTTTCTTATTAAAGGAATAATCATGTTTGACCTAGGTTGTGAGGCAACCTATATTTCTACCTTGTATTTTATTCCCACAAAATTCCCATAAATCATTTGGATTACATATTCTCCAAATGTGCCAAGACATTTCCTTGCCTAGTTCAAAAATAATTAGGAATATTCATTTTCAATGTTGTCCTGAGTAGCACTTTTGTGAAGGAAGTGCTATTTATCTTTTCTTGATTGCCCTCTAAATTTTTGTGCATCCTATCATGCCCAAATCATGGTCTTATGCCAAAATTAAGCTTTATTTGCCTAGCCAAACTCCCTGAGAAAAATTCCAAAGTTTCTGTCCAGTGGAAACCTTTGTGAAGGAAGTGCTAGCTAGGAATATTCAAATGAGCTGAAATTTTGCAAGATCATTCATGTGCTCAAATCATTGCTCTCCACATTTCCCCTCTATCCAATCATCTATGTGAGCTCAACAGCAAATCTTTGTTTCTGGTGATATTTTCAGTTTGTGAAGCAACTACAATTTATATTGCTTCATAGTTTCTGAAAATTTACCCCAGCCTTCTTATCCTTATAAAACACCACTCCACCAAATTTGAGCTCATTTCATCAAGCCAATAATTCCCAGTAATTTTTCTGAGTTTCTGGCCAGGGGAGTCCATTGTGAAGAAAGTACCATTTTGGTTTGGCCAAATGGTGTGAAATTTTTACTATAGCTTATTATATCCAAATCATAGTCATATGCCAATTTTCAGCCCAAAACCATACCCCATGTGAGTGCTACTTCCTGATCAAGTTTCTGCACCAGAAATGCAGTTGCAAAGCATCCACCCTCAAACCTAGTCCATTTAGCCTCAACCTTTGCAATCCTGTAGTCCTTCTAACACCAAATCTTTGGGACAAACTCTTTTACCATTCTACCTCATGAGTTGACCTCAGAACATTGCAAAAGTTTGCTGCTGCCAACTTTGGGCGATGTGCCTGATCACCCCAAAAGCTCTTTTGTTGATCTATCACCACAAAGTGACTACTCTATGGACGGACTTGTCACTGGATAGGCTTGTCTGGGCCTAGTCGTCGCGCTCACGCCCGTGCAAGCGGTGACTGCGCCACTGGCATGGCCGGCGCGCGTGCGCTGGCTGCAGTGCGCGTGCTCTGCGCCTCGGCCCCGCCCGGCCACCGTCCAAACCTCCTCTGTTTGCCACCTAGCTCTGCCGCAGCCCTTCCCCAGTTCCTCCTCGCCGCCCTGGTCCGTTCTTCCCCGCTAGGAGCTCGCCGGAACGAGCCAAACGCCCGAGCACACGCGGAAACAGTGGACGCGCGTGCCTGACTCCCCCGACCGCGCGTGCCCTGCTCCTCCTGCCTCCCCGCGTGCTGGCCCGCTCCTCAGCCTCTCCCTCTCCGCCATCCCTGGTCCCTGTTGCAGCCGCTGGTGCTTGTCGCCTCGCCGGGGTTTGTTCTCCTGGCCGCGGCGGCAACCGGCCAGCTCTCGCCCTTCCCCCACCTATTTAAGGAGCCCCGAGCTCACCTCTCCTCATCATCCACCACCTCCCTCTCCCAATCACCCCCCCGAGCAAAGAACTCAAGCCGAGGCCTCCTTCTTCCCCCTCTCCGGCCACGGCTCCGCCATTCGGCCCCCTCCTCCTCGAGCTCACTCCAGTGCTTCTCTGACCAAACCAAGCACATCAGGGAGCTCCCCTCCTTTCCCTGGTCCTACCCAGTCCCTCTCCCTAACCTATCCTCGCCGGAGTCACCGAGTTCGCCAACGCCCGTAACCCGCCGCCGCCGGAGACGAACGGAACGACGCCGTCCGGCCACCATCCGAGGAGCCACGGGTATAGGCGGGTGCGCCTTCGAGTGGCCGTTCCATCCCCGCCCTCTCCCCGCTCCGCCGACACCTTTACGCCGGCGAACGGCCACCGGTGAGCCGCCTCCTCTCTGTTTCCCCTCCTCTCTCTTTAAATCTGACGGGGTGACCCCACCCGTTAGCCTCACCCGCCCCGCCGAAGCGTTTTAAGTGGAGGCGTAAGCCCCACTTTACGCCTTCGACGTCAGCCTCTCTGGAATTTCCAGAAAATCGATTTAATCCATTTTTAAATCCAGTTTGACTCAAACTTTGACCGTGAATAACTCCTAAACTACAAGTCCAAATGAACTGATTCTTTTTGCATTATTTTTCTTGTGAGCTCCTTTATTTTCTGGTAGAGTTTGGTATTTTTCTCTTCTGTCCAGAATTTCTGGACAGGAGTATTTGCTTTATGGTATATTCTGAATTGCTTGCAAAAATATTTTCAGAGTGTTTGTGGTGTGTTGGTGAAGACCAGGAGCTTTTCCCCTCTCTTTTGGAGCAAGGCAAGCCACACCCTCCATTTGCATGATTGCAATGCAATGCATGGTTTATTTGAATTAAAGTTGCATAATATTGCTTTATTTATAAATGATTTATTCCTGGCATTATGATTGAATATATGTGAGTTGTTACTACCATGATGATGCTTGGATTTCTAGGACTAATGTTTTGTAGATTATGGATGACATGTTACTTCGGAAGTATTGATAATAGTCATACTTTATTCGCGGTCATATTGAATATTAGTGGAATTTATGCTAATGACATGGATATTTTATGCCTTGGATTTTGGATGGATATTGCTATGATTTGAATCACATGTTGATATGTAACCGTGGATTAACAGTTCTATCACAAACTTATCTTGGGGACAAATTCCGTCATTTCGTTGGTCAGGTGCCACCGAATCGAACTCATCAGTGCAACCACACTTGCCTGGATGGGGAGGCCCTAATTCGGTCTATTGTCATGCCTCTCGCCGGTGCCTCCAACTAGGGAAGGTTATGTGCTCGCGCTGCCCTGGCCCGGTAGGCGGTCATAACCTTGTGTGCCCAAGTTGTGTTGTACCCGGGTGTCCCCGTGTGGGACAAGATTGTTGTGTTGGCCACGACGGTGGCAGCCACAGAGGTGGCGGATGTCACATGTTGACATCAGGGGCCACCCAGGACATAGCCCAAAGGGGAGTTTGTCGGGAGTGGCCGGGAGGGTGTCATGCAATAGATTGGTTTTGCCGGAACGTCGTTGGTCCACCCGAATTTGAGCACGAGGCCATGAGTTCCGTAGTGTGGGTACAGTGTACTAACCTCTGCAGAGTGTATAAACTATCGATAGCCGCGTCCTCGGTCATGGACATAGTTCGTTGTAGGTCACACCGTTCGATCAACACTCACAATGACGGAATGACTTATATTATGATTTACAGTGGTATGTGAGCAAATAACAGTTTGGCAGGCTTTCTATGATAATGGGATAATCCTGAGGTTGATTATCGGATTACGAGGTGATCATGTGGTGGTCACGAAGTGGATGTGTTACTTGGCCAGGTAGCCAAGAGTGAGATGGTTCCTTGCAGACCAAGATGATGGTTCATCAGTGATTCTATCCTTACCTTATTACTTCAGTAATATTTACTTCCGTCTCATAGTAGTTAGTAATAAGTGAACTTTTAAATGCTATGTTGTTGTTTTGCCTTGATGCTTTTGGTTGTTGTGAGCTTGCGAGTACATTCAAAGTACTCACCTGGCTTATCATGCCAGTTTGCAGGTGATGCTGTGATTGATTGTTTGTCACGGATCCCGTTCGTGTGAGCTAGGCCGTGTCCCAGCCAGAGTCCTTGCGGAGTGGAGTTCACCACCGTCGTCGTCGTTCCGCTGCTATGAGTTGGTCCGCTGCTAGCATAGAGCTACCTTAGCAGGCGTAGTGTCGTCGTGCGTTGTAACCCTTGTAATAGCAAACCTTTGTACCTTTATCTCCGGTAATAAAGGCTGATTTGTTCTATGCCAAGCAGTGCCGTATTCCAGAAGACATTTCTGGGCTGGAATACGGGGCATTCTGGTCCCTCTGAGCCGGGGTGCCACAACTATTGGTATCAGAGCCAAGTTTGGCTGTAGGACGCCCTAGTCAGCGCGAGCGGTAGAAGCCGGTAGTGTAGAGTCCTGGTTGCTTGTTGCATTTGGTTGCTGCACTTGGTTGTTGCATAGCATGCATATAGATTCCGTCTTTCTTCTGACCATCTATTCCATGAGTGTAGATGGCCGCCCTTCCTATTGAGTTCAACGCAGCCCCTGCACCGCTCAGCTTTGCATCCCTACTTCGCGATGCATGGCATAGTCTCTATCCCAATGGAGAAATGCCACGGTACCAAGTTTTTGAGATGCAACTTGGATGCGGATTACTGGAGTATTAAGACCATGTTTTTCTGGAAGCCAAGATCCCTATCGGAAGATGTACCTACAGATTCCATGGCGGATATGGTGCTACTCCAGATCGCGCAGTTCAACTCGCAGCCCTGGCGGGAATCACGGGACTTCGTCATCAAGAGCTGGTGATGCAAGAAAACCGTGCTTACTCCTACTACCCTACCTTAGCCGAGAACCCCAGGCGAATCAGGTTCCCCTCCACTCGCCCTGACGATGATGTGGCCATTCCGTCCATGTCTCGCTTCATGGCAGCCGAGTATCTGCTGATTGCGGAATTAGTTCGGGACGCGACCCGGGCCAGGAGACTGCTCGGTGCTGCAATGGTTCCGCACCCATTGCCTCCTCCCTCGACTTCTGCACCCCCAACATCAACGGCTCCACCCACCCCTCCACTAGCCGATTCGTCAACCACCCAACTTTAGTTTGTTCGTAGTGCAGTAGTACCCGTTTAGCTCATATTGCATCAGTGGTAGTAGCATGCTTGTTGTGATGAGTACTGAGTAGTAATGAATGCAGAGTCTCTTATGGATGCTTATATGTCTGTTATGTACCGTTGTTCGATTGGTTTGTTCTCTTTGGTTTCTCTTTTGGGCCTTTGGTGTTACCTTATTTTCCCCTTACGAAAGTTGCTCATCAATCACCTTCGGACCCAAAGAGGAAATGAGGATCTCAGTTATTTGGAAGCTCAGCTAAACAGTACGGCAATCCCAGTTGACTGCAATATATTGGAAGATAAATGATAGCCTGGATTCATTATCAACACCAAATTTATAGCAGTTGTGCAAGCTTTACAGTAGTGATGATCAAGCCAGCGGGAAGACAAGTCAAGTGCAGGGTTAACAATCTGTTTTTCCAGCGAAGGTATGGATATATATAAAGTTTTATTTCAGCCCTGGGTGGAATTGGAGAAATGTTACCCTACGCAAGAAAGACAGAAGGGGGCTAAGAGTTCAACTTTCCACTAGAAAGATAGACAGGCAATGCTTCTCGTACACATAACCAGCATATGTTATGGGTATAATATACAGTATTCAGTCCGCGGATCATAGTATGAATCTTCGGGTGTAATGAGCTCAGCCTTACCCCACACGGTACCAGAAGAAGCTTATGATGCAAGTCTCCTCAAGTTTCCTCTGTGCAACATATGAACAGCTTCTGGCCCAAGATACCCAGTCTTCCACAGTAAGATATCCTGATGCAAGCTTCTAGCATAAGGAAATGAATCTTCCCCAGTAAGCAACCCAAGGAGAAGCTTCTTAGGCACGGAACCCAGCCTTCTCCAGCACGCTACCATGACTACAGCTTCAATAGTAAGGTATCCAGCCTTTTTCCAGCAAAGCAATCCAGTTTTCTTCAGTACGGCATTACACACCGTCATCAGTATTGCTACAAGATATTACACAGTAAATCGACAGTATAAGGCAACTTCAGAATTTGGTCCGCAACAACATTGGCAGAAGTCAGTCAGGACATATGTCTGTTCCAGAAACCCTGTATAACTCCAGATTTCCGAATAAATGGGGAACATGCACCTCAGGTCATGCAAGCCACTTATATAAGGATACCACTCTATTCACATATACCTACCAAAAGAAGGTCGGATGCAATAACTCCATAAATCATGTCAGGAGAGGCAAAGTCAGAGATACATTTCATGTGAATCAAGAAATGGTGAGGCGGATAAGCTTGGAACAACAGTTTTGACAATAAATACAAAGGTCAGTTTTTCAGCACGAAACGGGGAGTATCACGGACTCTTGTTGCAACCTGGCTTGGTCCGCCTGAATAACGCCTCTGTACCAACTATATGGCATGAGAACTCGCTTCATACGCAAGAACAAGGGATGATAATGAAATATTGCACCAACAACAACTATGGTCCCAAGGAAAACCAAGGATAAATAAATGAGACCCATCACTTTTTGCGAGGGATCCCGACACAGAAAGTACTGACAGTCAAGGGGTAAGCCCAACAGCAAAAACAGGATACTTACCACACGACCAACAGGGTCCGGGTACCCAAGTCAGATTGAGACCATGGTTCCATAAAAGCAACATGGACGTGCACTCCGAGATCCACCCTGTTCCATAAGGACCTCACTATAACTTGTTTGGCCGGTTATGCCTGTGTAGAAAGGTCAGTATGATATATCCAAGTCTGTCTCATCAGCTGCAAGACCTCCTCAGTCGTTTCAGCACGGTGACCACCGCAACCAGAATAAACCATCTCCCCACCCTGTAACACGGGTAACAATATGGGTAAGACACACGCCAAATATTCCGCTCAGATCGGGTGCTCTTAATGGCAGAACTGAGTACAAGGACAACTGGACATAAGAAATATTTGCCCGGCAGTGCAACCGTCAGTCAAGACTTGAGATGCTATGATGTACGACCTGCAAGCTCAGGCAGAGAGACAAATCCAGATGCCATAGTATCATTCGCGGGCAGTCGGGTCTCGTTAAAAGAACAACTATGATTCTCAGCAATGATTGAACCAGGAAGACACGCATCTATTTGAGCAAACCAGGGGAAGAGATACAAAGATTTCGTGTGCACGGGAAATTTATTCTCCAAATATTATTGGCAGACAAGGGACCCCGCTAAGTCAGCATAAAGTTTGACGTATGGAAGCCAATCATCTCATGAGGCAGAAAGTCTGATCATGGGTAATTCTAAGGGAACAATATCCAAAGGAGAAAGGACTCCGAGTTGGAAACGGTTTCCTCAGGCCATAATCATACTTGTTCCCTGAGCAACCAAATCTCTAGGATGAGATTTTTGTAAGGGGGGTAGGTTTGTAACACCCCGATTTTTGGCCCTTTCTTTTTCTTTTGGTTTTGTTTGGTTTTCGCTCTGGTTTTCTTTTTGAAGCAGTTCTTTGGACTTAAAACCTGGGAGATCTCCATTTCCTTCCCTCCCAAGTAGTGCTTCATCCTTGCATCTTTTCCAAGATCATGAATATTTCCATTCTAACCCTATCCCAAAGTCCTTTTCTTAGGGAATATTCCTTTTCTTATTAAAGGAATAATCATGTTTGACCTAGGTTGTGAGGCAACCAATATTTCTACCTTGTATTTTATTCCCACAAAATATCCATAAATCATTTGGATTACATATTCTCCAAATGTGCCAAGACATTTCCTTGCCTAGTTCAAAAATAATTCAGGAATATTCATTTTCAATGCTGTCCTGAGTAGCACTTTTGTGAAGGAAGTGCTATTTATCTTTTCTTGATTGCCCTCTAAATTTTTGTGCATCCTCTCATGCCCAAATCATGGTCTTATGCCAAAATTAAGCTTTATTTGCCTAGCCAAACTCCCTGAGAAAAATTCCAAAGTTTCTGTCCAGTGGAAACCTTTGTGAAGGAAGTGCTAGCTAGGAATATTCAAATGAGCTGAAATTTTGCAAGATCATTCATATGCTCAAATCATTGCTCTCCACCAAATTTCCCCTCTATCCAATCATCTATGTGTGATCAACGGCAAATCTTTGTTTCTGGTGATATTTTCAGTTTGTGAAGCAACTACAATTTATATTGCTTCATAGTTTCTAAAAATTTACCCCAGCCTTCTTATCCTTATAAAACACCACTCCACCAAATTTGAGCTCATTTCATCAAGCCAATAATTCCCAGTAATTTTTCTGAGTTTCTGGCCATGGGAGTCCATTGTGAAGAAAGTACCATTTTGGTTTGGCCAAATGGTGTGAAATTTTTACTATAGCTTATTATATCCAAATCATAGTCCTATGCCAAATTTCAGCCCAAAACCATACCCCATGTGAGTGCTACTTCCTGATCAAGTTTCTGGACCAGAAATGCAGTTGCAAAGCATCCACCCTCAAACCTAGTCCATTTAGCCTCAACCTTTGCAATCCTGTAGTCCTTCTAACCCCAAATCTTTGGGACAAACTCTTTTACCATTCTACCTCATGAGTTGACCTCATAACGTTGCAAAAGTTTGTTGCTGCCAACTTTGGGCGATGTGCGTGATCACCCCAAAAGCTCTTTTGTTGATCTATCACCACAAAGTGACTACTCTATGGATGGACTTGTCACTGGACAGGCTTGTCTGGGCCTAGTCGTCGCGCTCGCGCCCATGCAAGCGGTGACTGCGCCACTGGCATGGCCGGCGCGCGTGCGCTGGCTGCAGTGCGCGTGCTCTGCGCCTCGGCCCCGCCCGGCCACCGTCCAAACCTCCTCCGTTTGCCACCTAGCTCTGCCGCAGCCCTTCCCTAGTTCCTCCTCGCCGCCCTGGTCCGTTCTTCCCCGCTAGGAGCTCGCCGAAATAAGCCAAACGCCCGAGCACACGGGGAAACAGTGGACGCGCGTGCCTGACTCCCCCGACCGCGCGTGCCCTGCTCCTCCTGCCTCCCCGCGTGCTGGCCCGCTCCTCAGCCTCTCCCTCTCCGCCATCCCTGGTCCCTGTTGCAGCCGCTGGTGCTAGTCGCCTCGCCGGGGTTTGTTCTCCTGGCCGCAGCGGCAATCGGCCCGCGCTCGCCCTTCCCCCACCTATTTAAGGAGCCCCGAGCTCACCTCTCCTCATCATCCACCACCTCCCTCTCCCAATCACCCCCCCGAGCAAAGGACTCGAGCCGAGGCCTCCTTCTTCCCCCTCTCTGGCCATGGCTTCGCCATTCGGCCCCCTCCTCCTCGAGCTCGCTCCAGTGCTTCTCCGACCAAACCAAGCACATCAGGGAGCTCCCCTCCTTTCCCTGGTCCTACCCAGCCCCTCTCCCTAACCTATCCTCGTCGGAGTCGCCGAGTTCGCCGACGCCCGTAACCCGCCGCCGCCGGAGACGAACGGAACGACGCCGTCTGTCCACCATCCAAGGAGCCACGGGTACAGGCAGGTGCGCCTTCGAGTGGCCGTTCCATCCCCGCCCTCTCCCCGCTCCGCCGACACCTCTACGCCGGCGAACGGCCGCTGGTGGGCCGCCTCCTCTCTGTTTCCCCTCCTCTCTCTTTAAATCTGACGGGGTGACCCCACCCGTCAGCCTCACCCGCCCTGCCGAAGCGTTTTAAGTGGAGGCGTAAGCCCCACTTTACGCCTTCGACGTCAGCCTCTCTGGAATTTCCAGAAAATCGATTTAATCCATTTTTAAATCCAGTTTGACTCAAACTTTGACCGTGAATAACTCCTAAACTACAAGTCCAAATGAACTGATTCTTTTTGCATTATTTTTCTTGTGAGCTCCTCTATTTTCTGGTAGAGTTTGGTATTTTTCTCTTCTGTCTAGAATTTCTGGACAGGAGTATTTGCTTTATGGTATATTCTTAATTGCTTGCAAAAATATTTTCAGAGTGTTTGTGGTGTGTTGGTGAAGACCAGGAGCTTTTCCCCTCTCTTTTGGAGCAAGGCAAGCCACACCCTCCATTTGCATGATTGCAATGCAATGCATGGTTTATTTGAATTAAAGTTGCATAATATTGCTTTATTTAGAAATGATTTATTCCTGGCATTATGATTGAATATATGTGAGTTGTTACTGCCATGATGATGCTTGGATTTCTAGGACTAATGTTTTGTAGATTATGGATGACATGTTACTTCGGAAGTATTGATAATAGTCATACTTTATTCGCGGTCATATTGAATATTAGTGGAATTTATGCTAATGACATGGATATTTTATGCCTTGGATTTTGGATGGATATTGCTATGATTTGAATCACATGTTGATATGTAACCGTGGATTAACAGTTCTATCACAAACTTATCTTGGGGACAAATTCCGTCATTTCGTTGGTCAGGTGCCACCGAATCGAACTCATCAGTGCAACCACACTTGCCTGGATGGGGAGGCCCTAATTCGGTCTATTGTCATGCCTCTCGCCGGTGCCTCCAACTAGGGAAGGTTATGTGCTCGCGCTGCCCTGGCCCGGTAGGCGGTCATAACCTTGTGTTCCCAAGTTGTGTTGTACCCGGGTGTCCCCGTGTGGGACAAGATTGTTGTGTTGGCCACGACGATGGCAGCCACAGAGGTGGCGGATGTCACATGTTGACATCAGGGGCCACCCAGGACATAGCCCAAAGGGGAGTTTGTCGGGAGTGGCCAGGAGGGTGTCATGCAATAGATTGGTTTTGCCGGAACGTCGTTGGTCCACCCGAATGGGAGCACGAGGCCATGAGTTCCGTAGTGTGGGTACAGTGTACTAACCTCTGCAGAGTGTATAAACTATCGATAGCCGCGTCCTCGGTCATGGACATAGTTCGTTGTAGGTCACACCGTTCGATCAACACTCACAATGACGGAATGACTTATATTATGATTTACAGTGGTATGTGAGCAAATAACAGTTTGGCAGGCTTTCTATGATAATGGGATAATCCTGAGGTTGATTATCGGATTACGAGGTGATCATGTGGTGGTCACGAAGTGGATGTGTTACTTGGCCAGGTAGCCAAGAGTGAGATGGTTCCTTGCAGACCAAGATGATGGTTCATCAGTGATTCTATCCTTACATTATTACTTGAGTAATATTTACTTCCGTCTCATAGTAGTTAGTAATAAGTGAACTTGTAAATGCTATGTTGTTGTTTTGCCTTGATGCTTTTGGTTGTTGTGAGCTTGCGAGTACATTCAAAGTACTCACCTGGCTTATCATGCCAGTTTGCAGGTGATGCTGTGATTGATTGTTTGTCACGGATCCCGTTCGTGCGAGCTAGGCCGTGTCCCAGCCAGAGTCCCTGCGGAGTGGAGTTCACCACCGTCGTCGTCGTTCCGCTGCTATGAGTTGGTCCGCTGCTAGCATAGAGCTACCTTAGCAGGCGTAGTGTCGCCGTGCGTTGTAACCCTTGTAATATCAAACCTTTGTACCTTTATCTCCGGTAATAAAGGCTGATTTGTTCTATGCCAAGCAGTGCCGTATTCCAGAAGACATTTTTGGGCTGGAATACGGGGCATTCTGGTCCCTCTGAGCCGGGGTGCCACATCACGTGAAGGGATTATGCCAAATAAGTGATCATGCATAGAGTTTCGTTGTGGCTTAATTTTCGGGAACTATGGACCTCTGATATATGTCTCTTTTGAGCTCTTTTGATCAGTCCCCTTTATTTACCACATACACACTCATTCAAGAGAAAGCCGAATAATATTCGTTTGTAGTGTTGCCACTACGTACGGTAACATACGCATAGCGGAAATCCGAGCCGTGGCTCTGGTGGATCGTTCATTGGCTAGCGGAGTCCTCAGCATAACATCAAGAAAGGTGATGAAGCCACATTTACACATGTACACGTGCATATAGTAGCAGGGCCGTGGCACCACCGAGAAGCCGAAGCACCATGTAAGAAATACAACATAGATTTTTGGCATAATCTCGTTCACCCTTCAACTAAGTTCCTCTAGACAATTTAATCCACAAGTGATGTCAAGTCTATTAAAACTAACATATGGGGTTGAGCATTTCTAACATCATCTTCTCTACAATTTTTCTCAACACCCAAGTCTTTCAAGACTTTCTCTTGTGCATGGTTATTCTTAGTTAAGATCATTTCATTTAAAAACAGTCCCACAGCAAGTCTTGGTTATCTAGACTAAACAAAACAAAGGCTACAAAATTATTTCAGCTCCTAGAACAAAACCTTTGTTTTAATTATCAAGACCTACTCCCTCTTGCACATATCACACATACTAAGTATTTCAAGTGCAAAAGACGGGAGTCGTAGGACATACCTTCACAGTAGTTAATTTACACCCTTCTCTTCCTCATTCTTGCATTCCTCGTTGTTCGGCGTAGATCAACTGCTCTGAAAACAAAAATGCAAACGAACTCCAAGGGGTAAAAAGAACAAGAACAAAGCAAAGCTTATCCTATTTTTGGGTTTTTGAAAACTAACTTGCAAACGAAAAATCGCAAAGGCAAAAACGAAAAATGAAAGCAAAAGCAAAGTGTTGGAATAGACCAACACGAGTGTTTTGAAGCTCATCGAGCTTAAGTACAACCTCATTACAATTTATTCAAATACCGCCACATCTTGATGTAGACGTGGAGATGACCTCCCCCCAAGCTTAAGCTTTTGCAAGCCCAAACCGGCGGATCATTGTGGCGGTTGGTCAGGAGCCCATCCTTGGCTCCAGTTGGAGAAGCTTGAATTCATGTAGGCAGACGTGCCTCGAAGGGACTCGGCGAGGCTGTTCATATCATTGATGGAGCCCTGGAGACTATAGAGGTCCGCGTAGGTGGTGTAGGCTTCTTGTTGTGGCTGCTCTTGGGGCTGCTCCTCTTCTTCGTCGGTGGCAAGTTCTTCTTCATCTACTTGTTCCGGTTCCAGGCCTTCTTGGTCAAAAGCTGCATCTCCTACCTGTGGAATATAATGCAATTATCCATGTTCTATGGAGAAACGATGAGGCATAGGAGTAGGCAACAAGTATGCCACTCCAGGAATTTTGATGCAATGACGACCACGACTAACTACTACCATTCCAGTGCTAGTAAGACCACGAATATTAACAAGGTTGTTACCGACAATGGGGCGAAGGTGATTGTAGTTGAGACCAAGGGAGTTAGCCAACATGGTGATCACTTCTCCACACACGATATCTCCTTGTGCATGATTTGCTTGATGCGCGAGGTGTAGCAGAAGTATTGCCCCTAGGTTGGGCGAGTAACTGGCATCAAGGTTTGCTGCTTTCTCGAGAACTAACATGTTCTCATCATTCACCTTAGAAACTTCTCCTCGTGCTTGCAACGAGTTAGTGATAACATAATAAAAGTAATGTATAGCAGGACTTTCAATGCAACTGGCTCTTTGCCTTGAGCCATGGACACTCATCTAGTAGAAGGATTGCCTTGGGTGCGGGTTAGTGAAAACATAAACATATCAAAGATCATCATCATTGTTGGGGAAGCCAAAGTGATTTCACCACTAGTGATGTTGAAATCTTGGTCCAAGAGACGGCAAGTGATCTGCTCCTCGTCATATGCATTTGGCATGAGCCCAACATTATGCGAGAGAGTACTAAGAAACTCAAGCGTCATGCGTTCATATGTCTCACATCCCTGATAAAAAAAATGGTGCAACCCGGCATTATGAAATCATTAGTAGTACCTAGCTTAGCGAGTGTTGACTCGCAAGCCCACTTGGTTGCTTTGATCTCCCTTCTACTAAGATTCTGAGATTTCTTCCTTGCTTCACGGTTGGTGAAGACGATCCCCTAAGTGAAAACTTGTTGTGGTTGTGTGGTGGACGAACTCGAAGACCGCGTACGCGAGTGGACTCCTCGTAGACATCTACAAAATAATTTTTCAGTCCAATACAATTAAACAATATTGATCCTACGGTAGTAACAACATCATACTCCTCTAAAAATATGATGGATCCAATTGCCGAGGCATATGGAACTCCACTCATCTGCACACACTCATCAATTGTCTTAGGACATTGATTTCTACTAAGTGTCATGCCATGTGACATTGGGAGAAAACCTTTCTTTGCGTTCTCCATTTTAAACCTCTTAAAACCTTGTCTATGTGCGTGCGCTGGCTTAGCACAATTAGACGTCTTGATCTATCTCTATAGATCTTTATGCCCAATATATAAGCTGCTTCGCCTAAGTCTTTAATCAAAAACACACTCTTCAATGAATCTTTTATTGTGCTAATAAATTTTAAATCATTTCCAATCAACAATATTTCATCTACATATAAGAATAGAAATGCTATAGAGCTCCCACTAAACTTCTTGTATACACAAGCTTCTTCATCATTTTTAATGAAGCCAAACTCTTTAACTACTTCATCAAAACGTTGATTCCAGCTCCTTGATGCTTGCTTCAAACCATAGATAGACCTTTGAAGCTTGCACACCTTTCCGGCATCCTTAGGATCGACAAAACCTTTTGGTTGTATCATATATACATCCTCTTTGAGATTTCCATTTAGGAAAGCACTTTTGACATCCATCTGCCATATCTCGTAGTCGAAATATGCAGCAATTGCCATCATAATCCGCACAGACTTTAGCATGGCTACTGGTGAGAAAGTTTCATCATAATCGACTCCCTCAACCTGCGAAAACCCTTTCGCAACTAGTCTTGCTTTATAGATAGTCGGATTACCATCCGCATCTGTTTTTCTCTTGAAGATCCATTTACATTGTATGGGTTTCACACCCTCTGGAGGATCAACCAAGTTCGAAACTTGATTCTCGTACATGGACTCCATTTCGGATTGCATGGCCTTAAGCCATTCTTTTGAGCTGGGCGCCGCCATCGCTTCTCTGTAGTGCGCAGGTTCAACTTCTTCTAAGATGAATATTTCATTGTAAAACCATTCAGGAGGTTCGATAACTCTTCCTGACCTACGCGGTTCAGTTACAGGCTTAACTGGAGTTTCTACATCTGGTGTAGTAACTTCTGGTTCAGTTGTGTGGACAACTTCCGGAACAAATTTTGGTTCGTTAGTCCAGCTTACTTTCGCTGGAGATTTAGTAATCTCGTCAAGTTGTACTGTCCTCCCACTTACTTCTTTAGCGAGAAACTCCTTCTCGAGAAAGTGTCCATTCTTTGCGACAAACACTTTGTCCTCGGACTTTTGGTAGAAGGAATACCCAATTGTCTCTTTGGGATAACCTACAAAGTAACATTTGTCTACTTTGGGATCGTGCTTATTTGGTTGTAAACGCTTTACATAAGTTTCACAACCCCAAATCTTGAGATGTGACAAGTTGGGTTTCTTCCCATTCCATAACTCATATGGTGTCGTCTCGATAGACTTATACGGTGCTCTGTTTAGTGTATATGTTGCTATTTCAAGTACATATCCCCAAAATGATAAAGGCAAATTGGTAAATGACATCATTGACCTCACCATGTCTAACAAGCTTCGGTTACGCCTCTCAGATACTCCATTCCTTTGTGGAGTTCCGGGAGGAGTAAGTTGTGAAACAATTCCACCATCACTTAGCTGTTTGCTAAAATCATGACTTAGATATTCTCCATGACGATCTGATCGTAGAAACTTTATCTTTTTGCCACGATGATTCTCAACCTCTTCTGAAATTCTTTGAACTTTTCAAATGTTTCATACTTATGTTTCATCAAGTAAATATAACCATATCTACTCAAATCATTAGTGAAGGTTACGAAGTATAAGTATCCACCACGCGCCGGTGTGCTCATTGGACCGCATACATCACTATGTATTATTTCCAACAATTCAAGCGCCTGTTCAGGATGACCAGTGAATGGCGTTTTAGTCATTTTACCCATCAGACAAGCCTTGCTTGTGTCAAATTGTGACGCCCCCGACTTAATCGTGCACTAATCATACAGGCAAATGCACACGATCAAGCCTAAGGACTCACTTGAAGATATCACAACACAACTCTAAACATAAATAAAAGTCATACAAGCTTTATATTACATAGGGGTGTTACAATTCTCCTCCTCTAAAAGAAATTCTCGTCCCGAGAATTTAGGAGGTAGAAGGAAAAAGGTTGGGGTATTCCTCCCGAAGACAATCCTCGCGTTCCCAAGTGGCTTCATCCTCAGTATGATTTGACCACTGCACTTTCAGGAACTTGGTAGTCTTCTGGCGGGTCCGACGTTCAGCTTGATCGAGAATGCGGATCGGATGCTCGTTATAGGATAGGTCATCTTGCAAATCAAGCATTTCATGATCCACAGCTCGGTGCGGAGATTCCTTGAAGCAACGGCGAAGTTGCGACACATGGAAGACATTGTGGATCTGGGAGAATTGCGGTGGCAACTCCAATTTATAAGCCACATGCCCACGTCTGGCGAGAATGCGGAAGGGGCCGATGTAGCGAGGAGCTAACTTGCCCTTGATTCCGAAGCGGTGAGTGCTCTTCATAGGAGTGACACGCAGATAAGCTTGCTCACCAGGTTGATAGATCAATCCCCAGTGTTTACGATCATAATTGCTCTTCTGGCGAGACTGAGCAGCTTTGAGATTTTCTCGCATGATACGGACTTGCTCTTCGGCGTGTTGGATAATATCCGGACCAACGAGCGGTCGTTCCCCAGTTTCTGACCAATTCAGAGGGGTCCAACACTTACGTCCATATAGAACCTTGAAGGGGGGCATTTTCAAACTTGCTTGATAGCTGTTATTGTAAGAGAATTCGGCATACGGGAGAGATTCTTCCCACTTCTTGCCAAATGATATAACACAAGCTTGTAGCATATCCTCAAGCACTTGATTCACTCGCTCGACTTGGCCTTGGGACTGGGGGTGATAAGCTGAACTCCAGGTAATATGAGTTCCCATGGCATGTTGGAAACTATTCCAGAAGTGAGAGGTGAAGAGGCTGCCACGGTCTGAACTGATCTCCTTCGGAATACCGTGGAGTGATACAATTCTGGAGATGTATAAATCCACTAACTGACTAGCAGTGATTGTCTCCTTGACTGGCAGAAAGTGTGCAACTTTGGAAAGTTGGTCAATGACGACAAGAATAGCATCATGACCCCTTTGTGACTTGGGAAGACCAGTAATAAGATCCATTTGCACTTTGTCCCACTTCCATTTAGGAATAGGGAGCGGTTGTAGAATTCCAGCAGGCTTCTGATGTTCTACTTTCACGCGACGGCAAACGTCACATTCAGCAACATATCGAGCAATATCCTGCTTCATTCTAGACCACCAGTACCTTTGTCGGAGATCACGATACATCTTGGTGCTACCCGGATGAATAGACAGTGGTGTATCATGAGCCTCCTTCATAACCTTGTCGGTCATAAGCTCAAACCGAGGTACCACAATGCGGTCTTTGAAATTCAAAGTTCCATCCTCAGCAAGCGAGAAATCTCTGTACTTTTCAAGGTGGAGATCTCTTTTCATTAGATCAACTTCAACATCTTTAGCTTGCGCACGCTTAACGGCCTTCTCAAGATCTGGCTGTATAACAAGGGTATTAAGAGAACCCTGAGGAACAATGCAGAGGTTCAGCTTGCGCATTTCTTCATACAGACGAGGTTGAGCTCGCTGAACCATGAGGTTGTTGCAGTAGGATTTGCGGCTCAAGGCATCAGCCATCACATTAGCCTTACCAGGGGTATAAGAAATACCACAGTCATAGTCTGTGATTGTTTCCAACCATCTCTGTTGGCGGAGATTGAGATCCGGCTGAGTAAACAAATACTTCAGACTTTGGTGATCAGTATAGATCTCACATTGGTTACCGAGAAGGTAATGCCGCCACAGCTTCAAAGCATATATTACTGCAGCAAGTTCAAGATCATGCACTGGATAATTTTCTTCGTGAGGACGCAACTGTCGTGAGGCATAAGCAATTACTCTGCGCTCTTGCATCAGGACACAGCCTAATCCCTGACGAGAAGCATCACAATAAATCACGAAATCCTTGCGAGAATCCGGAGGAGCAAGCACTGGAGCGGAGGTGAGCTTGTCCTTGAGGGTCTGGAAACTCTCCTGACATTTGTCTGTCCACTCAAACTTAACACCTTTGTGAAGAAGATTAGTCAGAGGCTTGGCAACCTTTGAGAAGTTCTCGACAAAGCGACGACAATAACTTGCGAGTCCGAGAAAACTTCTGACTTGCTTGACATTCTTCGGAGGAGTCCAGTCAAGAATAGCCTGAACTCGTTCTGGGTTAACAGCGATTCCATCCTTGGAAATCACATGACCAAGGTAGGTTACTTCAGATAACCAGAATTCACACTTGGAATACTTGGCATATAACTGGTGCTCTCGAAGCTTTTCCAGAACCAGACAAAGATGTTCAGGATGTTCTTCCTTATTCTTGGAGAATACCAGAATATCATCCAGATAAACCATGACGAATTTGTCGAGGTAATCCATGAAATATAGTTCATCAGACGGGAGAACGTTGCTGGTGCATTAGTTAAGCCGAATGACATGATAGTGTGCTCATAAGAGCCATAACGAGTAACAAAGGCGGTCTTGGGGATATCCTCTTTGTGAACACGGATCTGATGATAACCCAACCTCAAGTCGAGTTTAGAGAACACTGATGATCCAGCCAGTTGGTCATACAGGTCATTGATCCGAGGAAGCGGATATTTGTTCTGAATGGTGGCTTGGTTGATAGGGCGGTAATCTTGGACCAATCGGTTAGTACCATCTTTCTTCTTGACAAAGAGAGAAGGTGCTCCCCAGGCAGAGGAACTTGGATGGATGAAACCCTTTTGGAGTGATTTATCGAGTTCCTCCTTAAGCTCGAGAAGTTCATGCGGAGGCATCTTATAAGGACGCTTCGCAATAGGAGTTGTGCCTGGTTTAAGGTCGATGACGAACTCGACAGCCCTAACAGGGGGTACTCCTGGAAGTTCTTCTGGGAAGACATCCTGGAAGTCACGAACGACTGGAATGTTTTCGATCCCCTCAAGAGGTGAAGCGTTCAACGCATTCAAGGCATAGATCTGAGCCTCGGCACTTTGAACGACATGAGCATGGTAATTTACCAGCTCATCTGATGGGTGGAGGAGGTGTACGACTTTAGTGGCACAATTGATCAAGGCGTAATGAGCCTTCAACCAATCCATTCCCAGAATGAGGTCAATCTTGAAAGACTTCAAAATAATGGGATAGGCACGGAACTCCAACCCTTCAATATCAATGGTGACATCGGGGCTGAACAAGGAGGTTCGACATTGGCCCGCGGGAGTGTTAACCGCTAACGTTTGGGGTAATTCATCACATTTAACGTCATGCATGAGTGCTAATTGTTCTGACATGAATGAATGCGATGCTCCAGAATCAAATAAAACAGATGCAGGTACTGAATTAACAAGGAGAGTACCCATCACAGTCTCTGGTTGATCTTGAGCTTCAGCCATGTTGACATGATAAGCCTGCCCACGACCATATGAAGGTCTGGCATTATAATTGCGAGGCTGATTAATACCACGGCCAGCTGGAGGAAGCACTAACTGATTCTGACTCTGGGAGCAGTCTCTAGCACGGTGACCTGGATGGCCACACTTGAAGCAGAGTCCATTGTCGGGACGGGGAGTAGGAGCTCGTAGCATTGGAGCTTGAGGTCTGAACTGCCTTGGAGGCGGAGGAGGCATACATGGTGCAACATACGATGGCCTCTGAACAGGTACTGCCGGACGGTACATGCTTTGAGGGATGCAAATGCGGCGCTTCTGGGAAGACGGGCCCGAAGATGAGCCCGCTTCACGGGTGCGCTTGAGAGCATCCTTATGATCCTTCAGACTTGTCTCCACCTGTATAGCCTTGTTCACCAAGGTGGCGAAGTCGACAAAGTCCTGTACTAGTAGTGCAAGCTTGATGTCAGGGTTGAGCCCTTCACGGAACTTTTCCTGTCTGCGTGCATCGGTAGCAATGTCCTCTTCTGCATAGTGAGATAGTTCCAAAAATTCCCGCTGATAGGCTTCCACAGACTTGCTGTCCTGAGAGAGATTACGAAACTCACGCTTCTTTCGGTCCATGACTCCTTGCGGAATATAACGGGCACGGAAGGTAGCCTTGAACTCCACCCAGGTGATGATGGTTCCAGGAGCTAAGGTCTGTCTGTGAGTGTCCCACCATTGTGCTGCGGGTCCCTTCAGGAAGTAGGAGGCGAAAGTAACATAGTTGGCAGGGGCCACATCCGTAGACTCCATCTCGAAAGAGATGTCGCGGAGCCAGTCATCAGCGTCAAGCGGCTGAACTGAGTTGCGGTAAATGGTTGGATTCAGTCGCACAAATTCTTGCAAAGTGATTGCGGCTGGCTGCTGGTTGGCATTGGGGCGGGGAAACTGATCCATCAGCCCTTGCATAAACTGGCGGTGCATTTCAAATTGTTGCATCATTGCAGCCATATAGTCGGGTGGTGGTGGATTGTTGGCACCACGGCCACGACCTGTTGGTCTAACCATCCTGCTAAAATTCAACAGGGGGTAGTTTAGCAACAAGCATTGCAATTGTATGGATTCATTCATGAAGTAAGATGCACAACAAAAGAAAGTGCAATAGATACATCAACATAGTCAACATGACATACAGATCCATACATAGGTTCGGTTATAGGCCAGCGTTACAACAGCATAAAGAAAAGCTAGACAACTAGGCGGCACGCAGGCACGTGGTGGAGGGATACAATAACGTGACATAGCGATATGCTACATCAGCGTCGGAGAAAACCATTGATCCTAGGTAACTGCATGTGACGACGCCGGGCACCCTCGATGTGAGGATCCTGTGCTCCGTGGACACTCTGGTGCAGAACCTCGTCCCGAACTGGAAGAAGAGGACCACGCGGAGGGGTAAAACCTCCAACAGCAGGCCAGTCAAGACCTGGTGGCATCTCCGTCCTGCGCGGGTAAAGAATGTACTCTGGGTGCATCCGTGCACTGACTGCTGGCAGCAACTGTGTCAGAGCATCGTAAAGACGAGCACGAGTGGCGTGCAACTCGACAGCAAGAGCTCGAGCAGTGCGGTGCAGAGCCTGAGTGTACTGTACCAAAATCTGCGGGTCATAACGACGCGACACGTAAGGCGTACAAACAGCAGTGTAGTATCCAGTCTCATCCCCAACAGGAGCATACGGGATGTATCTGAAGGCAGTATGCTCCAAGCGACTGCTGTGCTCTCCACGGAGACGGGCAATAGCAGTATAGGCAGCATCATGGACTGCCATGTCGACAGTCACTCCAACACCGTGAAAGGTGTGCAACTCAATGACGGAGATGTCCTGCCGATCAAAGATGCGAACCTCAGCATGGTACTGCTCCTGGTTGAACTCGCGGTAATCCTCGTAAACTGTGTACTCGGGATACCAGCGATATCCCAGCTTGGTCAAAAGATCGACCAAGATGGCCGGGAACCCAGTCGCATCAACAGCCATGGTCAGACGGACAAGCTGTCTTGCGGGACGCGGCGGGAACAAACGATCCATCTGAAACAGAGGAAATTTCAAGAATGTCAAATGACAGTGTGAGAAGCATATGATAACTTGGAAAGGAAAGGTTAAACAAACCGATGGAAAGAAAAAGTGATTATCAAATTAATCAGTCCAAAGGAATGAATTAGCTGCAGACAATCCAGCTCTCCGGGTGAAAGTGACTATGAGAACCTAATGTCAGAGTTAGCAAAATCATTTAACCCGAAAAGAAGAGAGATCAGAGTCCCAGAGTATAGGTGAGGAATAAAAGATCCTAATACCACCCATTGGCGACATGGGCCCGTAAGCCACACAGCCATGTTAGTAAAACAGTTTTGCAAAGAGTAGACTTCGGCAAGGAGTTGGAAAGGGGTTCCTACAGGCAGTCGGCTCTGATACCAACTTGTGACGCCCCCGACTTAATCGTGCACTAATCATACACGCAAATGCACACGATCAAGCCTAAGGACTCACTTGAAGATATCACAACACAACTCTAAACATAAATAAAAGTCATACAAGCTTTATATTACATAGGGGTGTTACACAAATGATTCAAATCAAATGATGTTAACACTCCATCTTTATGAAGCTTTTGCATACGTTTCTTCCCGATGTGACCAAGCCGATAGTGCCACATGTAAGTGGTATTATCAGTCTTCTTAAGACATTTAGCATTAATGTTATAGAAATCTTTTTCACGTTCAAGATCCAAAAAGAATAAGCCACCAACCATGGGTGCAAATCCATAAAACATGTCCTTATAATATATTGAACAACCATTGCTCTCAGACTTAAAGAATAACCGTCATTTATCAAACATGATCCAGAGATAATGTTCTTACATAACTTCGGAACAAAATAACAATTATTCAGTTCTAAGATAAATCCTGAAGGTAAACTTAAAGACATGACATCGAAGGCTTGAGCAGCGATCCCATCACCATTCCCAACACGCATCACGACTTCATTTCTTTTCAGCTTGCGAACTTTCTGCAGTCCCTGCATCGTGTTGCAAATGTGAGCAACTGATCCGGTATCAAATACCCATGACTTACAAGAAATTTCAGCAAGTAGAATGAAAGATCGTGGATGTCGTCTAGAGGGGGGGTGAATAGGCGCTTTAAAATAATTACGGTTTAGGCTTGAACAAATGCGGAATAAAACTAGCAGTTATTTTGACAAGCACAAAACCTAGAACAACTAGGCTCACCTAAGTGCACCAACAACTTATGCTAAGCAAGATAAACAACTAAGTGATAGCAAGATATATAACATGAAACACTATGGCTATCACAAAGTAAAGTGCATAAGTAAAGGGCTCGGGTAAGGGATAACCGAGGCACGCGGAGACGACGATGTATCCCGAAGTTCACACCCTTGCAGATGCTAATCTCCGTTTGGAGCGGTGTGGAGTCACATTGCTCCCCAAGAAGTCACTAGGGCCACCGTAATCTCCTCACGCCCTCGCACAATGCAAGATGCCGTGATTCCACTAAGGGACCCTTGAGGGCGGTCACCGAACCCATACAAATGGCAACCATTGGGGGCGGTCACCGAACCCGTACACTTTGGCAACCCTTGGGGGCGGTCACCGGTACCCGTCAAATTGCTCGGGGCGATCTCCAAAACCTAATTGGAGACCCCGACGCTTGCCCGTAGCTTTACACCACAATGATTGAGCTCCGAGGCACCACCAACCATCTAGGGCGCCCAAGCACCCAAGAGGAACAAGCTCTAGGGTACCAAGCACCCAAGAGTAAAAAGCTTCTCAAACTTCACTTCCACGTATCACCGTGGAGAACTCAAACCAATGCACCAAATGCAATGGCAAGGGCACACGGAGTGCCCAAGTCCTTCTCTCCCAAATCCCACCAAAGCAACTAATGCTAGGGTGGAAAATGAGAGGAAGAACGAAGAAGAGAACACGAAGAACTCCAAGATCTAGATCCAAGGGGTTCCCCTTACATAGAGGAGAAAGTGATTGGTGGAAACGTAGATCTAGATCTCCTCTCTCTTTTCCCTCAAGAACTAGCAAGAATCATTGGAGGGATTGAGAGATAGCAAGCTCGAAGAAGGTCAACAATGGGGGAAGAACTCGAGCTAAAAGGATAAGGTTCAAGGGGGAAGAAGACCCCCTTTTATAGGAGGGAAAAAATACAACCGTTACCTTGCTCTCAGCCCGCACAGAGCGGTACTACCGCTCCACAGAGCGGTACTACTGCTCGGGCGGTAGTAACCCAAAAGCAGTGCAATGGCACAAAGCCACGAGGCGGTAGTGCCGCCGGAGCGGTACTACCGCTCACCCCAGTGGTACTACCGCTGGGGTTGCAGCTCAGGGTTACTCAGAAGCAGAGCAGGAATAGTGGAGAGGCAGTAGAACTGCTACAGCGGTACTACCGCCCACCTGAGCGGTACTACCGCTTATAGGCAGTAGTGCTGCTCTCCATTGCCGCTTTCACTTCCGCTGAGAGTGCATCGAGACCTGGAGGGAGTGGTAGTGCAGCGGTAGTAGAGGGCAGTACTACCGCTTATAGGCGGTACTACCGCTTCGCACTACCGTTGCACTTCCGCGCAAACCCGACACGAAAGTCGAGTTCCCAGAAGCAGCGGTAGTAGCCGCGGAACTGCATAACGGTACTACCGCTAATAAGCGGTACTACCACTTACCAAAGCGGTACTACCGCTTGTGGCCTCCAGCTCACAGGCACAGCAACAGATGGCTACAAGAAAACCAGAACTGCCATAGCTTCTGCAAATGAGCTCCGAAAAGAGCAAACTAAACCTTGTTGGATAGAGGCCCCTCTCTGCATGATTCCAACACTAAAAATTCCTATATATTCAGAAACCTCCAGAAATAACCCTAGAACTTCGACTCCGCCGCCGCTAGCCTCTATACCTCCATGTTCTCATCTATAGCCCTGTTCCGGCATCCTGCCGGAGGGGGGAATCATCACCGGGGCCATCTTCATCATCCCGGCGGTCTCCATGACGAGGAGGGAGTAGTTCACCCTCGGGGCTAAGGGTTTGTACCAGTAGCTATGTGTTTGATCTCTCTCTCTCTCTCGTGTTCTTGATTTGGCACGATCTTGATGTACCGCGAGCTTTGTTAATATAGTTGGATCATATGGTGTTTTTCCCCTCTCTATCTTGTTGTGATGAATTGAGTTTTTACCTTTGAGGTTTCACTATTATTGGATTGAATACTTTTATGGATTTGAGAACACTTGATGTATGTCTTGCATATGAATACCCGTCGTGACAATGGGGTATTATATTGATTCACTTGATGTATGTTTTGGCACTCAACTCGCGGATTCCTGAGGTGACATTGGGGTAATCTATGCATAGGGGTTGATGCACATTTTCGTCCTACTTTCTCTGGTAGAAATCTTAGGGCACTCTTTGAAGTTCTTTGTGTTGGACTGAATATTATGAATCTGAAATTGTTTGATGCATATCGTATAATCAACTCATGGATACTTGTGGTGACATTGGAGTATCTAGGTGACATTGGTTGATGTGTATCATATGGTGTTATTCTAGTACGAACTCTTGGGTTGTTTGTGACACTTATAGGAATAGCTCAATAGATTGATCGGAAAGGATAACTTTGAGATGGTTTCGTACCCTACAAACAATTTCATCTGAAGTTCTCCGCTAGATAAGAACTTTGGAGTGATTCTTTGTCGCACGTTGAGGGATTGTTATATGATTCAATTATGTTAGCTCTGTTGAGAGATTGCACTAGTGAAAGTATGAACCCTAGGCCTTGTTTTCATGCATTGCAATACCGTTTGTGCTCCGTTTTATCACTTTCTATCTTGCTGTTTTTTTATTTTCAGATTACAAAAACCTATATCTACTATCCATACTACACTTGTATCACCATCTCTTCGCCGAACTAGTGCACCTATACAATTTACCATTGTATTGGGTGTGTTGGGGACACAAGAGATTTCTTGTATTTGATTGCTGGGTTGTTTGAGAGAGACCATCTTCATCCTACGCCTCCCACGAATTGATAAACCTTAGGCCATCCACTTGAGGGAAATTTGCTACTGTCCTACAAAACTCTGCACTTGGAGGCCCAACAACGTCTACAAGAATAAAGTTGCGTAGTAGACATCAAGTTCTTTTCTGGCGCCATTGTCGGTACCAAAACCGGCAGATCTCGGGTAGGGGATCCGAACTATGGGTCAAGGAGTCGATGGTAACAGGGAACGTAGAGACAACGATTTACCCAGGTTCGGGCCCTCTCGAGGAGCTAATACCCTACGTCCTGCTTGATTATATTGATGTGATTGTATGAAGGTTACAGAGTTGATCTACCTCGAGATCGACTGGGCTAAACCCTAGGTAATGGATATGATCCTCTACAGACTAGGCCTTCTGGTTTATATAGACACCAGGAAGTCCTAGGGTTACACATGGTCGGTTACCATCAGGGGACAAACATGCCAGTTATGCCAACTGTTTCTTGGAGGAGACGCCAAGTCTTCGGAGGTTTCCTTCTGATACACGGGGTCGCCCACAATCCGGCCTTCCATCAACGAGTAGAGGGCGGCCCACCAGCCCGGCCTATGAGAGATAGACCAGCAGCCCGAGTACCCCCTAGTCCGGGACACCCTCAATAGCCCCCGAACTAGTCTTCGAAGCCGAGGTAGATGCCGAACACCATTGGCTTCATGGACCAGTTCACTTTCCTCCGTGACACCGGTAACAGGCCTGTATTACTCCGAGTTGTATTCTCAAGCATTGTCCGGTCGTATATGCGCCGAGCTATACCTCGGTAACGAAGTATAATAATAACCTAGCCCCGAAGGCTAGCCGCTTCGGTGTGAGCAGTGTCCTCACCTGACAACTTTTACCGAAGGGTCACACCTTGCCACGACTGCGAGTTGGTTTATAAAAAACTCGATTCGCGGTTCAAGGCAGTTTTCATTGGCACGTCCCGTCGATATGGAGATCGTGTTCTATTTTCAAGGGATATGATCAATAATCCGTTTCCCCCCATGCGCGCATAATGGCACGGTTGTATGGGGAAATGGCGAGGACTGCGGCGCAGTAAAGGGACCGTGGGTTTTTACAGCCCATAAAAGGGGCACAGCCTTCGTTCCTTTCGTACGCTCTCATTTCCCCCCTTCGCCATTGCCTTCCCCATCTCTTGAGCTCCAACGCCCAGATCTGCCCTCCCTCTCAAAAACCTTTCCTTCCACCCGCCCGATCTAGCAATGGCGGGTTCTGGGTCCAAGGGCAAGTGGGAGGCCTCTAGCGTTACCAACAGCGCCATTTTGGAGTTGAAGAGCGCGGGCTACCTCCCGGCCGACATCGCCCACCGTGCTCCGGAGGCGGGCCAGGCCATCCCCACGCCGCGGCAGGGCGAGAGAGTGGTATTCATGCCCCACTTCATCCGGGGTTTGGGTTTCCCCCTTCACCCCTTCGTCAGGGGCCTCATGTTCTTCTACGGGCTCGACTTTCACGACCTCGCGCCGAACTCCTTCCTCCACATCTCGGCTTTTATCATCGTCTGCGAAGCCTTTCTCCGAGTCCGGCCACACTTCGGTCTGGGGTTGAAGATCTTCAACGTCAAGCCGAAGATAGTAGATGACCAGCAGGCGGACTGCGCGGGGGGGGGGGGGGGGGGGCAATGATCAGCAAGCTTCCGCAAGTGGAGTGGCCAGACGGTACCTTCATCGAGACCGTCAAGATCTGGCAAAAGGAATGGTTCTACATCATAGAGCCGAGGCACGCAAATTGGGAGGCGATTCCGGCCTTCCGCTCCGGGTCCCCTACAAGGCTGGTCTCATGGACCAAGAAGGGCCTCGACTGGGGGCCGAATAAGGAGGTGGTGCTGCTGCAGAGCCAGATCGCCAAAATGATAGAGAAGGGCGTCGCGCTGGTCAACGTGATTCAGATCATGCTCGGCCGCCAAATCCTCCCTTTCCAGGACAGGGCTTCCCCCATGTGGGCCTATAAGCCCGGAGACCCGGCCACCGTGCACAGCTTCTTTCGCACCTCCCACGCACAACTATGGAGGGCGCTATTCAAGCCATAGAAGGATTGGCCGGCCGAGGAGGAAGACATCAGACTCAACGCCGCAAATCCTCCACGGGAGGTATGAGCAATTTTGTATTTTTTATCCGAACTGTTCCCCTTTAACAAGGTACTCAGCTTTGCTACTTTTCATCCGCAGAAATGGCTGAAGAAGGCCCAGCGGATCGACAGTCCGGCGCCGCTGCTGGAGGGACCCAGGACGCCCCTCCTGACGGCCATGCTGGCCATGGAGCCGTACGAGGCGCCGGAAAGGAAGGAGAAGAAGAAGGACCAACAGGGGGAGGCCAGAGAAGGGCTCCGCTCCCGGGGACCCCCGGGTGCTAGATCCGGGGACACCAATGCTCCCTCCGTGCAAGAGGAGGAGAAGGAGCAGAGAGAGCACGGGGAGGAAAACGATTCCTCCCGAACAGGGAAAAGAGCGGCGTCCGAGGGCGCCGAGGAGGAGACGCCACAACCCGCTCCCAAAAGACCGCGCAAGGCTAAGATAGCCTTGTCCGGTGATAGCTCGGCCTCTGCCGAGGACTCTGAGGCCTCCGAAGAGGTTCCTCGGAGGATCCCCAGGGCCAAGCCACAGGCTCAAAGGTATGCGTTCTAGTAACTGCTTTGACCATCTTCAGCCGAACTGGGTCTAATATTGATGGCGTTTCCGTTTATAATTTTGTAGCCCGCTGCGCGATCTCCTCACCGACTGAGTCTCGGAAGGGGATTCTCCACCGGCAGCGCTAGCGGAGAGCGGGACCGAATCCCGCGCCTCGCCACCCCCGATTGTCGAGGAGGCTGGGGAGGTCCTATCGAGGAGGACCCCTCCTGTGCCGTACGCGGGGGGAGAGGGCGACACTATCATGGCCGAGGGGAACACCTCGGTCGCCGAAGACCAGGAGGGGAGGGCCCCTCTGGTGAACGAAGAGGAGGAGCCCGGACAAGCCGAGCTTTCTCCGAGGATGAATCCGAAGACGTCAAGGCGTCCAGAGTCCGGCGCTCCGGACTTCGAGAAGGAAGGGGCCGAAGCGCCGCCGCCACCCCCGCCTGCCCCAGAGCAGGCATCGACCGGGTGGTCGGTCGAGATGGAGGATGCTCTAACCAGCTCCTCTATCGCCGAAGAGCATCGTGCACTCATGGGCGCGGTGTTGCAAAGTATTCGGTCTGTGGATAACGGAATTAAGGAGGCCTTTAGTGGC
This sequence comes from Elymus sibiricus, assembly GCA_039707655.1. Lineage (NCBI taxonomy): Eukaryota > Viridiplantae > Streptophyta > Magnoliopsida > Poales > Poaceae > Elymus > Elymus sibiricus. The sequence goes on from CM077674.1 coordinate 265,497,217, forward strand.
CTTCTTACCGGCTTCAAGGTGAGCGAAGTAATGCTTTTTCCTTAGAATAATTCATTTGCGTAAATGTATAGCCTCATACACAGTAGCCCCCGAGACACTGACTGGCTTGGGCAAAGCCTGTCAGAGGATCGAGAATCAATATCCCGGATACTAACGTGTGTATAATAATGCATAGGCATCATCTTCGGCCGCAGCCGCCAACACCGAAGAGTTGGCCGAGCTGAATCCGAAGCTGAAGAGTTCCGAAGATGACCTGAGCCTGGTAAACAAAAGGTTCGACGAGGCGCAAGGTAAGTCCGAGCTGTGATATTGAATACAACCGTTGTTTTGTAAGAAGGGGTCGAAGTATCCTAACGGAGGGAACCGATTGTACTGCAGCTGCCGCCGCGGAGGTCGAAAGCCTCAAGGCCACACTGAGGACAACTCAGTTGGATGCGGCGGTGCAAAAGTCGGCAGCCGAACAGGCGGCTGCCGAGCTGGCGGCGGTGAGAACCGCTAGTGAGAAGCACGAGGCCAGGGTGCTGGAAGTGCAGCAAGAGCTCGGGGATGCCGTCACAAGGTGTGAGGCCCTCGAGCAGAAGAATAAGGAGCAGGCCGCCGAGCTGACCTCGGTGGCGGCGGTGGCTACGGAAGCGCGGACAGAGGCACGCGGCTACCAAGAAGAGCTCCGCCAAGTCAGGCTTATTGCAGACGGTAAGCCGTACTTGCTACAAAGTGTCTTTGGAGGTAACAGGTTCGCGTTGCTCACGCGGGTATGGCGTTCCGCAGGTGCCTTTGCGGACCTCCCGAAGAGTGCGGCTGATGCGGCAAGGTTCTTCGCCGGCCAGGAGGGTTGGGCCGAGCAGAGGCTTTTCTGGGCGCAATTTCAAGCGCCCGAACACCCTCCCCTCCTCAACAATCAAATGAAGCAGCTGATGGAGCTGCATCGGATGGCGGAGCCGGTGATGAAGGACCTCTGCGTCAAGCTATGGCCGTCGGAGCTGCTGCCGAGCAGCTACTTCGGTCTGGTGCAGAGGCTGTACGACGCCCCTTCTCGGGTCGACGCCTGGAAGCGCTCCGCATGCATCGAGGGCGCTCGGATGGCCTTTGGCAAGACAATGGTACATTGGCCGAAGATAAAGCCAGCCGTGATGGCCACCGGACCTCCGCCGCTAGGGAAGGAGCATAGGCGTCCCGAGCAGTACTTTCCCGTCGTGATGGATGGTGCTCGGGCAGTAGAGGCCCAGTGTTCGAAAGATGTAATTTATGAGTAGATGTAGCTTCCTTGTAACCAAGGAGTTGAAAATTTTGTTTTAATGCAAATTGTTCGGCTGTGAACAAAGATGCCCGCTTATGTTAATTTTGACTCCTGTGCGGCCGTTTGTAATCTGAAAGTTACCAGTCGTCCGCTTCAGCCCCCTTGCAAATATTGCATGGGGTGTTTTCTCGTAATACGTAAACCCTTAGCCGACGTCTTGGTGCCTGGAGGCGGTTGTATGTACGGAAAACCAGGCAATCAGACTATGCGGTTTTAGTGCTTTCACTTAGCCAGAGGAGCTTGACGGTGGGGGCCGGTGACGAGCCCCCGGTGTTTGTGATATTCGGACAAGCCGCGGTTGATCACATGGTTTCCGTAATAGATAACCCTTCGTGTAACACGGACTAACCTCCAACGATTTTAGGTTAACACCAGTCATCGGATCGCCGACCAGTTCTCGCTTATTGGGACAGTCAGTTTTCGGCTTTCTCCACTGAGGTACTTAACCAGGCTAGCTAGAAGTACAATCGCAGTGGTTCTCCCTTTACCCTCTTAGCCGAACAGTGCGGAACGTAAGAGGGTAAACACAGGAGCCGGGCAACCCAACTATTGACCAAAGACGCAATTCGGAACTGATTCATATAATGCAATATCCGCGACGCCGAGCACATAAAATAAAAATAAGTGCCGGGATAAAGTTTAAGGCGAGATCTATGTTCGAGCCCCCGGTCTATTAGCCGGTTTGAAATGGATGTATCGTGATAGTTTACTTCGGCGGAAAAGGCGGAAAGGAATATGCAACGTGAATGACTGCACGAGTGTACCATAATAAAGTGGTCTTTATTTCCTTTGAATGTGTGACGTCCAACCATACAATCCGGATTGCCGAAGTAACTTTAATAGATACTTTTGAAGAAATGAATATATTGAGAGTGAAGGTTTACATAGGGCCTTCATGAGTGGTTTGACGTCCCTACTACGCCCTGCTGCACGTCTGCGCCTTTGCTCTTCAAGAGGCTTCCGTGGAAGCGAAGCTGTCCACCGTGTGTTCGGCGGAAGTAGTAAACTTTGGCGGACGAGCCCTTGAAAAAGGGGCTTGAGAAGTTGCCGTGGTATATCAGTTTGACGCTGATCGGGCCCTAGATGGTGCCCGTTGACGATGTTGATGTGAAGACATATGTAGGCCATCGGTCGGTTGAGCCAGACTCCTGGTCTTTGTGTCATGTTTCCCCACAACTGCCCATGGAATTTTGAGCGCGAAGTTGTGCACTCGAGGAACATACTTCGCAACTAGGTGGGCCGTGCTGTGGGGCGCGTGCCCCTATTTGGGGTGAGCGTGGGAGTGCTCCGGAACGGAGGGTGCAGCTCGGGAGCGTTTACGCGCATCCAGTGGCTTGGCAGTAGACTGTGCTTGAGACACTTCTTCGGCGGCTTGGACTTCGGCGGCTAGAGCCGCCGTGTGTTCCTCTGTTCGGAGCGAGCGCTCGGTATTACCGTTGATGGTAATAACGCCCTTCGGTCCTGGCATCTTGAGCTTCAAGTATGCATAGTGCGGGATGGCGTTAAAGCGGGCGAATGCAGTCCGGCCGAGGAGTGCGTGGTAACCACTTCGGAAAGGGACAATATCGAAGATCAAGTCCTCACTGCGGAAGTTGTCGGGCGAGCCGAAGACGACTTCCAATGTCGCAGATCCCGAGCAGCGTGCCTCGACACCTGGGATTACACCTTTAAAGGTGGTGTTGCTAGGTTTGATTCTTGACGGGTCAATCCCCATTTTCTTCACGGTGTCTGCGTAAATCAGATTGAGGCTGCTACCTCCGTCCATAAGGACTCTAGTGAGGTGAAAGCCGTCCACGATGGGGTCGAGCACCAGAGCCGCCGTTCCTCCATGACGTATACTGGTCGGATGGTCTCGACGGTCGAAAGTGATCGGGCAAGCCGACCACGGGTTGAATTTCGGGGCTACCGGCTCTAAGGCGTAGACATCCCGAAGCGCGCGTTTCCGCTCCTTCTTTGGTATGTGCGTGACATAGATCATGTTCACGGTTTTGACCTCCGGAGGGAACTATTTTTGGCCTCCATTATTCGGCCCGCGAGGTTCGTCGTCGTCCTCGCTGCGGGGGCCCTTGCCCTGTTCTTCGGCTGTGGCTTTGCCGGCCTGCTTAATTACCCAACAATTATGGTTGGTGTGGTTAGCTGGCTTGTCGGGGGTGCCGTGACTCTGGCAGGGCCTATCCAATATTCTATCTAGCGCAGACGGGCCATCTTGGTTCCCTTTAGAGGGTTTTTTCCGCTGTCCCGATTTCGAGCCGCTGAATCCGGCGTTTACCGCTGTGTCATCGGCTTCACCGCCGTTGTTTGAGTGCCGACGCTTATTGTTTCTATTGCGCCGAGGTTTTCCGTTCCCGTCCCGGGCCTCTGAAGTGCCGGGGTCTTCGGGGTGGTTGCTTCGACGAGCCAACCAACTATCTTCACCCGCGCAAAAGCGAGTCATTAGGGAGGTAAGGGCCGACATTGTTCTCGGCTTGTCCTGGCCGAGCTGGCGGGCGAGCCACTCGTCTCGGATACTGTGTTTGAATGCCGCAATCGCTTCGGCATATGGGCAGTCGACGATCTAGTTTTTCTTGGTCAAGAACCGGTTCCAGAATTGCCGGGCTGATTCTCCGGGCTACTGAATAACATGGCCCGGGTCATCGGCGTCTGGTGGCCGGATGTAGGTGCCTTGAAAGTTAGCTTGGAACGCATCCTCGAGCTCTTCCCAGCTTCCGATGGAGTTCTCGGGTAGGCTGTTCAGCCAATGCCTTGCCGGTCCCTTGAGTTTCAACGGTAGGTACTTAATAGCGTGGAGGTCATCTCCTCGGGCCATGTGAATGTGGAGGAGAAAATCCTTAATCCATACGGCCGGGTCAGTTGTTCCATCATAGGATTCTATATTGACGGGTTTAAACCCTTCGGGGAACTGATGCTGCATCACCTCATCTGTGAAGCACATTGGGTGTGCGGCGCCCCTGGCCCGGGCCACGTCGCGCCGGAGATCGGTTATCATCCGGGCACGGTGCTGCTCCCGAGCTCTATCGTTTCTATCGCGCCAGGTTTGGTATCCGTCCCGCCCGGCGAGTGTGTATCCTGTGGATCCGTAAATGAACCTCGACTGGAGCCCTCGTGCGTTCAGGTCGTGGCGCAGATCGTATTGGTCATCCGGTTGAACCGGGTCTTTGCCTGCTCAGCGAGAGGGCGCGAGTGGGTATTCGGTTTCCCTGGCCGCCCTATCCCGTCCTCGAGGGGGCACTGGTGGGAGTTCGGCTTCTCCGGCCGCTCTATCTCGTCCTCGAGGTGGCGCGGGTGGGTATTCGGCTTCTCCGGCCGCTCTATCTCGTCCTCGAGGGGGCGCGGGTGGGTGCTCGGTTTCCACAGCCGGCCTATATCGTCCTCGAGGAGGGAGGTCGGGCTGGTTTGCGTAGGTTCGTCTGGGAGGCATGGGCTCGAAGGCCTCGTCCTCGAATTCTGGGAGTAGGCGCCGCCGTGGGTAACTCTTGTATTGGCCCTGACGTTGATCGTCGAGGCCTTCTTCGGCAGCTAAGACCATCGTCCATCTGTCATTGAGCGTATCCTGTTCGGCCTTTAGCTGTTGTTGTTTCATCTCCAAGCTTCAGGCAGTGGCGATGAGTTGCCGCTTGAATTTTTCTTGTTCCAGGGGATCCTCAGGGACGATAAAGTCTTCGGGTCCGAGGCTATCTTCCTCTTCGGATGGAGGGAGGTAATTGCTGTCCTCAGAATCGTCGAGGTCCTCGGGGTCACCCTGGTCCTCGTGCCCTTCTGGGGCGTCGGGTCGCTGCTCGGGCGTGTTATTGCTGAGCTCCCCCAAGTTGTCCGGAGTCTCGTTATCTTCGGTGCCGTTCGTGTCTGTGTGATTTTCCTTGCCCCTTCCCTGCCCTCTAGCTCGCCGTCGTCGGCGTCTGGGCGGTTCTTCGGTGGGATCGTCGCCGTCCTTCTTGGTTGTGTCACCGTCCTTCATGGGGGTGTCAACCATGTAAACGTCATAGGTGGAGGTGGCGGTCCACTTTCCGGTATTGGCAGTGGCAAGGAAGGTATCCATGTAGGGCGGGACATCAAAGTCCTCGTCCATGTCGTCAGCCTCCTCGGAGGCATAGTCCAGCATGTCGGTTAAATCTTCGACAGTGGCTACCAAGTGGGTGGTGGGTGGGACGCAAAATTCCCCACGGCTGGCATCCTGTCCGACCTGCTCCTGGTCCGAGGACGAGCCATCCGCGATATTTATCTTCTGGATCCGGGCTAGCATCTCACTTAAAATCGAGGGGTCCACCGGATCTATGTTCGGGCTGCCATCGGAGTTGAGCTCCGGCGTGCCGATAACGGGAGTGTGTTCGGCCAAGGGTGACCCTTGGTTTTCCGGCACCGGGTTCGGATCCAAGCTCAAGGTCAGATCCGAACTGAGGCTCGCCCCGGGGACGGGGGCGGGGAAGGAATCCGAGGTCAAGGCCTCGGGATTGGTAGGTTCCTCGGGTAAGGCCGAGAACCCAGTAAAGACTAGATCGCCTCGAGCATTGGCGACATACTCAAGGCCGCCGAACCTGATTTCCTGCCCGGGGGCGAAGCTACCGACCTGGTCGAGGTGACCGATCGGATCGGCATGCAACACGATGCTGCCGAACGCGAAGAGCTGTCCGGGGACGAAGATGTCCCCGCTGCGGATTCCGTCGCTGAAGAGAAGAGCTGTCCGGGGACGGCGATGTCCCTGCTGCAGATCCCATTGACGAAGAGCTGTCCGGGGACGGCGAGCCATTGATCCTTGGCGACCCACGACGGAACTCTCAATGAAAGCACCAATGTTGGTACCAAAACCGGCAGATCTCGGGTAGGGGATCCGAACTATGGGTCAAGGAGTCGATGGTAACAGGGAACGTAGAGACATCGATTTACCCAGGTTCGGGCCCTCTCGAGGAGGTAATACCCTACGTCCTGCTTGATTGTATTGATGTGATTGTATGCAGGTTACAGAGTTGATCTACCTCGAGATCAACTGGGCTAAACCCTAGGTAATGGATATGATCCTCTACGGACTAGGCCTTCTGGTTTATATAGACACCAGGAGGTCCTAGGGTTACACATGGTCGGTTACCATCAGGGGACAAACATGCCAGTTATGCCAACTGTTTCTTGGAGGAGACGCCAAGTCTTCGGAGGTTTCCTTCTGATACACGGGGTCGCCCACAATCCGGCCTTCCATCAACGAGTAGAGGGCGGCCCACCAGCCCGGCCTATGAGAGATAGGCCGGCAGCCCGAGTACCCCCTAGTCTGGGACACCCTCAGCCGTTGCTGGGGAGGTGAGTGCTAGAAGGTATATCTTTAGATCTTGCAATCGATTCTTTTAGTTTCTTGTTTTATCACTAGTTTGGTTTATAAAAGAAAACTACAAAAAAATGGAATTGAGGTTGCCTCATATTATTCGTCTTTATAATGTCTTTCTTGAAAATGATGGATCAAAAAATTGTGCTCAATTGATAGAAGAAGAATTTAATAAAATGTTTAATGTGAGTTCCTTGAATGATGAGCATGATTGCAATGTTGTTAGTATGAATTCTTTGAATACCCATGATGCTAATGATATGCAAAACTACAAGCATGGGGATGCTATGTTTGATGAATATGATATTTTTAGTCCCCCAAGTTTTGATGACCAAATTTATTATGATGATTGCATGCCTCCTATTTATGATGATTACAATGATGAAAGTGGGTTTGAAAGAGTGTCAACTTTATGTAATAATGATCCCACTATTTTGGAGGGTGTTGAATCTTATTGTAATAATTATGAAAGTGGATTTGGAGAGGTCATGACTTTATTTAATGATGATTCCACTATTTTGGAAGAGGTTTCAATTGATTATGATAATAAAGTTGCTATCTATGATGATTATGGTGATGACATGTATGCTATAAAGAGTAATAATAACCATGAAACTTGTCATCATGATTTTAATTTTCAATTGCATTATGCCAATCAAGTATCACATGATAGTTATTTCATTGAATTTGCTCCCACTATTATGAATGAGAACAAATTTGCTTATGTGGAGAGTAATAAAAATTCTATGCTTGTGGATCATGAAAAGAATGATTTATGTGAAAATTATATTGTTGAATTTCTTCATGATGCTACTGAAAATTATTTTGAGAGAGGAATATATGCTTCTACATATTTCAACAACATCAAGTTTCCTCTCTTTATGTTGAAAGTTTTGAAGTCATGCTTGTTTTGCCTTCCTATGCTAGTTGATTCTTGCTTCCATAAATTATTTGCTTACAAAATACCTATGCATAGGAAGTGGGTTAGGCTTAAAGGTGCTTGCCATATGTTTCATGATGCTTCCGTTATTTTTCAATTCTTCACTCTTTATGCGAGCATCATTGAAATCATCATGCCTAGCTAAAAGGCATTAAAGAAAAGCGCTTGTTGGGAGACAACCCAATATTAATACCTATTGTTTTTGTGTATTCAAATGATTAAGATACTGTAGTAATCATGTTTTATATGTTTTCTTTCAATAATGTGCCAAGTAAAGCCTTTGGGATAGTGTGGAAGATTGTTGACTTGATTCTGTGCAAAAACAGAAACTTTTGCGTCCAGTGCTGGAATTTCTATTCTGTACTGGAGCATGATAAAATTCTGAAATTTTTACAGAGTATTGGGTTACAAATGTTTTACTTTTTCCTAATTTTTCAGAATTTTTGGAGGTACAGAAGTATGGTTTTTAAATCGCTCACTACATGCTGTTCTGTTTTTGACAGATTCTATTTTTAGTGCATAGTTTGCTTGTTTTAGTGTTTCCATAGCTTATATTGAGTAATATAAATTGTGAAAATGATAGAGTACAGTAGGAATTATGTGAGAACAATTATGAATCTTGTATTGACAGTACCTAAGTGGATGATTTATCTTTATCATACTAACCTATCTCACAAGTTCCGTTAAGTTTTGTGTGATTGAAGTTTTCAAGTTTTGGGTGAGATATCGATATGAGGAGAATAAGGAGTGGCAAGACTCTAATCTTGGGGATGCCCAAGGCACCCCAAGTTAATATTCAAAGAAGACTCAAGCGTCTAAGCTTGGGGATGCCCCGGAAGGCATCCCCTCTTTCGTCTTCGACACTATCGGTAACCTCACTCGGAGCTATATTTTTATTCGTCACATAATATGAGTTTTGCTTGGAGTGTCATTTTTTTTGTTGAGATTTGCTTTCTGTTTTGAATAATCATGTTTTGTATCTTTTAGTTCAATAAAATGCCAATTATAGCCTTTACCATGCTCAGTTTGCAGGTTTATGTGTTGCTGTTTGAAAACAGAAAGTTTTCTGTTATGTTCAGAATATTTCTGAATAGTCAGAACATGATAAAAATCTGAAACTTTTACACAGTAAGCATGCATGAGTTCTCTGTCACGTGGTAATTTTTCAGAATTTTTGGAGTTAGGGAAGTATGAATTCTTATTCACCCTTTACAGACTGTTCTGTTTAGACAGATTTCGGTTATAGTTGCATTGTTTGCATATGTTGCTTGTTTAATGTTTCTATTTGTGGATAGTAGTATTAAATATGCAGAGGCATTTAGTATGCAATGTTTAATTATAATTTTAGTGATTTTCTACAGTAGAGAATGATAAGGTTTTGCATTGATTTATACTAACTTATCTCACGAGTTCTTGTTGAGTTTTATGTGGATGAAGTTTTTAAGATTTAGAGAAACCGTGATATGAGAGGAATTAAGGAGACACAAGAGCTCAAGCTTGGGGATGCCCAAGGCATCTCAAGTTAATATTTCAAGAAGTCTCAAGCATCTAAGCTTGGGGATGCCCCTGTAGGCATCCCACCTTTCTGCATCAACAATTATCGGTTAGTCTTGGTTGAGCCTAAGTTTTTGCTTCTTCACATGAGATGTGCTATTCTTGGAATGTCATTTTATTTTGTTTTCTTTGCTATTTGAATAAAATACTTAAAATCTGAAATTTTTAAATGAGAGAGAGTCCTCACATAGCTACCTATTTACTTAACTACTCATTTGGTCTTCACTTATATCTTTTTGGAGTAGTTTGTCATTTACTCTTGTTCTTCACTTATATCCTATGAGTAAATTGTTGAATAAATTAAATATCATGAAGTTGAAATAATATGAGCTTCATATGCTTGTATCATGCCTAGTAGTAGCTTCACATTGGGTTTAGAAGGTAAAATCTATTGAAGCTTGACAATCACAATATTGGTCATACAAGCAATTCATGAATGATTAGTATAAGGAAGAGAACTTTCACATATAAATATATTATCTTGGACATCTTTTATGATTGTGAATACCCATTAATTATTTTCAAGCTTGAGCAAATTAGTTGAAGTTGGACAAGGAAGACAACATAATGAGTTATGTTTGGGTATATTTGCATAGAAGTTATATTGTTATGGATCCTCTAACATGTGGTGTTTGCTTAGGATCTTTTGCTAGCCAAAAATTCGTACTAAGTAGAGATACTACTTGTGCATCAAAAAAATCCTTGAGTCAAGTTTCTTCCACGTGTGTCCACCATATCTACCTATATACGGTATTACCCTGCCATTCCAAGTAAATTTGCATGTGCCACCTCTAAACATTCAAATAAACATCTGTTTTGTGTGCCCGTACCGCTCGTGAAGCGGCAGGGGGTGGTCAGTATCTTCCACGCTAAGCGGGTTAATCTCACGATGGGTGTTTATTCACTTGTCATTGCACGACAGAGGCTAGTAATTTGGATGCCCAGTCCTATGATCAAAACGAAAAATAATGAAACAAACTCCCCCGGAAAGTTGATTGTATGGAGGGCACCCGAGGATTCGGCTAGCCATGGCTTGTGTTTAAATGGTTAAGGGGGAGTAAACTTTACCTTTCTGTTTGGGAACCGCTTATAATGTGTTTAGCATGGAAGATATTGAGAACTCTCGGTCGTGACGTTGACAGGAAAGGCATGCCTCTCAAAATTATATTCATCTCTGTTTTAAGCAATGAGCTCTGGCACCTCTGCAAATCCATGCTTCCCTCTGTGAAGAGTCAATAGTATTTCTTATTATTCCAACCTATTCTTTAGTTGGCAAGCATCATGTGGTGGGGAAAGATCCTGGCACACATGGCCATTCAAATATATTTGATCATGAATTATTATTGTTGACAATTATCTCTATGATAAATGAGTTGGGAGGCAAAACATTAAGCCCCTATCTTTCTCTGTGTTCGATGGATGCCATTTGTTCTTGTCGTGGTTTTGTCACGGCAGATGTCTTCGTGAGAAGACTAAGTTTTGAGGCCATCGCTGCTAGGTGGAAACTTGGATGGGGTTGATCGGAAACGAGAAGACGCGAGTTTACCCAGGTTTGGCCCCTCACGGTGGAGGTAATAGCCTACATCCTGCTTGATTGCTATTGATTATGGCGGTATCGATTACAAGGGCGCTATTTCGCTACCTCTATCTCGAGAGCTATCAAAACATCTGTCTCGAGACTTGTCTGTCTAAAAACCTCCCTCTTCTAATGACCCGGGGACTCGCTTTATATAATAGCTGAGTCCTTGGGGTTACAAGAGATTCCGGGTTATACCCGTAGTTGGAATCCTACTCTAAGTCCTCTAAGTCCTTCGTGTCTTCCAAGTTCGGGGTCTCCGTCTTGTATTTGGACTCCTTGGTGGAATTTCGTCTAAGTCCAAGTCATGTAGCAGACCGGGTCCTATAGCAGGTCGGGTCATCCTTGAGGCCAGGCCCTGTAGCAGGCCGGGTCGTCCTTGAGGCCAGGCCCTGTAGCAGGCCGGGTCGTCCTTGAGGCCAGGCCCTGTAGCAGGACGGGTCGTCCTTGAGGCCAGGCCCTGTAGCAGGCCGGGTCGTCCTTGAGGCCAGGCCCTGTAGCAGGCCGGGTCATCCTTGAGGCCAGGTCCTGTAGCAGGCCGGGTCTTGACCGCGGGTAATTCCCCCGACATTAGCCCCCAGGTTAGCTTGAATATAGGCTTGGCGTGCATTCATGCTAAGCTCCTGAAATAAGAATAATTAGTACATTAAGGGACCGACTCGCTCAGATGACCAACTTATTTAATGAACCGGCTCCTGGAAAGTTCGGGTCTATTTGTCATATCAACAGGCCGGTTTCACAATCAACTTGCTGATGTTGGTTCCTCATACGGAAATATTGGGAATAATTACCCATCTGACACTGAGCCGGTTTCTTGTGTTTCGGCTTAAAAAATATTGGGAATAAAAATCCGTCCGATGTTGAGCCGGCTTTCACTGCTTTGGCTTAATGAAAATATTTGGGAACAATAACCCATCTGATGTCAAGCCGGCTTTCAGTGCTTCTAGACCTTCTATGAATAACTTGGAAGAAATGAACTATGCAAACCTCCACCAAGAAAATGAAACCCGGCTCTCTCAAAATTGACAGCTTGAAGGTGTTCTTCTGTTTTTTATCACCATATTACCTGTAGCCCCCAAGCTTCGAGTTTATCAGTTCATGATGACTTGGTACTTTGCATAAAAATAACATCTTGACTGTGCAGCCCCCAAGTGCCGGGTTGTCTTGCCTGCAGCAATCTGGGACTTGTAATTGCCTTACACTTGTAAAACTTCAGCCAACGCAGCCCCCAAGTGCCGGGCTGTCTTGCCTGCAGCAACCTGGGACTTGGACTTTGTCTTGAATGTTGTAGATATATAACTGCAAATAGTGTAGCCCCCAAGTGTCGGGTTGCCTGGCCTGCGGCAAGCTGGGACTTTATAATTTGTCTTGTGCTCACAAGGCTTCAGCCAATGTAGCCCCCAAGTCTTAAGAGTAGAACATAGTGATAGCTTAAGACTTGCTTACAAATAAATGTTGCAACTTTGGAGAAATCCTGGGTTTGTTCATCTGAGTCTCCAGTCATAAACTGGATGTTTTGCATTTCACATGTGTAGCCCCCAAGGGCCGGCTCATCAGTATGTGATGGGCCGGGTCTTCAATCTGGACCTTATGCGCTGTTTTAAACAACTGAACACTGTAGCGCCCAAGTGCCGGGTCGCATGCCTGCAGCGACTTGGGACTTAGAAAGTTTGTAGATCTTGAACTGAGTAGTGTAGCCCCCAAGTGCCGGGTCATTTGCCTGCAGCGACTCGAGACTTACATGTACTTCTCCTTTGAAAAGAAAAACATCATATGATGTAGCTCCCAAGTGCCGGGTCGCCTGTCTGCAGCGACTTGGGACTGAGTAATATAACCCATCTGTATGTATATAAGCCATGCTGAATCAGGTCAGAATTGACTGATGTAACCCCCAAGCTTCGGGTCACTATTGATATAGCGGATTGGGGCTTGTGTTTTTGAACTTCTGAATTTTGACAGGAGCAATTGGTAGCCCCCAAGAGCCGGCTCAGCAATATGTGATAGGCCGGCTCAGCAATATGTAATAGGCCATCTCAGCAATATGTAATAGGCCAGCTCAGCAATATGCAATATGGCAGCTCAGAAATATGTGATAGACCAACTCAACAATATGTAATATGCCAGCTCAGCAATATGTGATATGCCAGCTCAGAAATATGTGATAGACCAACTCAACAGTATGTAATATGCCAGCTCAGCAATATGTGATAGGCCGGCTCTTCGAGAATAGCGATTTCTCTGAGCTGGCTTGAAAACCCCAATCATTTAATACTGGTTATGATAAACCATGATGAAGATCCGACCATTTTGGCTATCAAAGTTATATTTGTTCCTGCAGAAGTTACAATGCAACCCGGTTTGAAGACCGGCTTTCTGCAACATAAACAAATATAGATATGTATATATGATGCATTGTGCAATGATGCAATGCAGGATGATGTATGTATATGGTAATAGAGTATAAAAATGCCAGCTTTCAAGGCATGACATAAGACCGGCTTTCAAGGCTCGAGTCTTGATTTTGCTTCCTATGGAAGCAGGCTTTTTGGCCTCTTTTGGTTTGTCCCAGCTCTCTGAAAGCCGGATCTCACGCAACCAATCGAGTGTTTTAACTCTGATGAATTCAGGGTCACCTGTGTGATTGACTCATCAGACATACGCCGGGTCGCCTTTAGGGAGTAGCATCTTGCTAACAGGCAGATTTAACCAAGTATATTTTGGCCTTTCGTCGGGTTAAAAGGGTTTTGTAAGCTAAACTCGATGAGTTGGAAGCCCCCAAGTAACCATATGATCATGGAAAAGCTTAGCATAGGATATACAGGAGACAACGCTACTACTGTAAAACATCTGGGGTCCAGATACGCTGGCTTTATTCCAATGGTCATAATTGAACAGGATACCCATGTTTAGACTGTGCATCATTGCGACTTGTCTTATTTGGCAACCTTACCTTTCGTCAATAAGGCAGGATACCCATGTTTGAACTGCGCATCGTGGCAGCTAGTCTCTTCGGTAACCTTGGCGTTTGATGATGCAGTATAAATCCAGCAAAGATTTCATGATAAGTGACTTTCGAGGTTGTAGACAACCCTGTAGGAGCCGCAAGCCAGTAACCCAGCTGGTGGTTCGAGCCGGAAATTTTTGGTCATAAGCTGGATTTTGCTGGATATGCCGGAACCTTTGTCATAAGCCGGAATTTTTCTGAAGAACCGGAACTTTTATCATAAGCTAGAATTTTTTCTGAAGATGCCGGAACCTTTGTCATAAGCCGGACTTTTCCCTGAAGAACCGGAACTTTTATCATAAGCCAGAACTTTTTCTGAAGATGCCGGAACCTTTGTCGTAAGCCGGAATTTTCCTGAAGGAGCTGAAACCCTTTTGTCGACTCAAAAATTTTCGTCAAGTCAGAATTTTTGACGACTCAGAATTTTTCGTCGAGTCGGAATTTTCGACATAAGCCAGTCTTTTTCCTGAAGAACCAGAACTTTAATCATAAGCCGAAATTGAGCCGCATTTTTCTTGAGCCAGATTTTCTTGAGCCAGAATTTTCTGACAGCAGAATTTCTCTTGAGCCAGATTTTTCTTGAGCCAGATTTTTCTTGAGCCAGATTTTTCTTGAGCCGGATTTCTCTTGAGCCAGATTTTTCTTGAGCCAGATTTCTCTTGAGCCAGATTTTTCTTGAGCCAGATTTTTCTTTAGCCGGATTTTCCTTGAGCCAGATTTTTCTGAGAGCAGGATTTTTCTCATCCGGCCGACCGCGAATTTTCTCGATCCCTGGGAGATCTCCCTCCAAGAACACAACACCTTTGTGCGCAGGCCCCATGGTGGGCGCCAACTGTCGTGGTTTTGTCACGGCAGATGTCTTCATGAGAAGACTAAGTTTTGAGGCCATCGCTGCTAGGTGGAAACTTGGATGGGGTTGATCGGAAACGAGAAGACGCGAGTTTACCCAGGTTCGGCCCCTCACGGTGGAGGTAAAAGCCTACATCCTGCTTGATTGCTATTGATTATGGCGGTATCAATTATAAGGGCGCTATTTTGCTACCTCTATCTCAAGAGCTATCAAAACATCTGTCTCGAGACTTGTCTGTCTAAAAACCCCCCTCTTCTGATGACCCAGGGACTCGCTTTATATAATAGCTGAGTCCTTGGGGTTACAAGAGATTCTGGGTTATACCCGTAGTTGGAATCCTACTGTAAGTCCTCTAAGTCCTTCGTGTCTTCCAAGTTCGGGGTCTCCATCTTGTATTTGGACTCCTTGGTGGAATTTCGTCTAAGTCCAGGTCATGTAGCAGACCGGGTCTTGTAGCAGGCCGGGTCATCCTTGAGGCCAGGCCCTGTAGCAGGCCGGGTCATCCTTGAGGCCAGGCCTTGTTGCAGGGCGGGTCATCCTTGAGGCCAGGCCCTGTAGCAGGCCGGGTCATCCTTGAGGCCAGGTCCTGTAGCAGGCCGGGTCTTGACCGCGGGTAATTCCCCCGACAGTTCTAAAAATATGCTTTGAGTACTAGCAATCATAGAAGACTATATGATGATTGAGTATGTGGAGCTCTTACTTAGACTTTGTTGAGAATAAGTTGAATTGCAATTGTTTGGTGACCAAGAATATAGGTTGTTAAGTTTCAAGAGATGCCTTGTTTGAACTTTAACATGTGAATAGCTTGCTACTTGATCATGAGAAGTTTTATGAGATGAGCTACTGTCTATGATATATAATGATGCTAGAAAAGTGACTGAAATTATCATTGATCAAACTTATGCACTATGCTAGCATTCACACTTCATAAATTATTTCTTTTATCATTTACCTACTCGAGGACGAGCAGGAATTAAGCTTGGGGATGCTGATACGTCTCCAACGTATCTATAATTTATGAAGTATTCATGCCATGTTTATTATAGTTTTGTATGATTTTGGTGCACTTTTATATGGCTTTTATATGATTTTTATGGACTAACATATTGACCTAGTGCCCAGTGCCAGTTGCTGTTTTCTGCTTGTTTTTGGTTTTCTAGAAAATCCATATCAAATGAAGTTCAAATGCAGTGAAACTTTTTGACGATTTTTTCTGGAAGGAAATTAACCCAGGAAGCTTCGGGGGAGCAGCAGAAGACCCACAGGGGCCCCACAAGCCACCTGGGCGCGCCCACCCCCTGGGCACGCCCTGGTGCCTCGTGGGCCCCCTGTGGCCCCTCTTTGCGTGATTCCAACGCCAAAAATTCCTATATATTCAGAAACCTCCAGAAATAACCCTAGAACTTCGACTCCGCCGCCGCAAGCCTCTGTACCTCCACGATCTCATCTATAGCCCTGTTCTGGCATCCTGGCGGAGGGGGGAATCATCACCAGGGCCATCTTCATCATCCCGGTTGTCGGTGTCAAAACCGGCAGACCTCGGGGTAGGGGGTCCCGAGTTGTGGATCTCGGATCTGTGGTAACAAAGACAAGGGAGACGATGTTTACCCAGGTTCCGGCCCTCTTGATGGAGGTAAAACCCTACGTCCTGCTTGTGTTTATATTGATGGAGATGTATCGAATACAGAGTTGATCTACCTCGAGATCGTAATGTGTGTCTAACTCTAGGGCTAGGTGAATGATATTGCGTTGATGTCCCCTATACGGGCTAAACCCTATGGCTTATATACACGCCAGGGAGGACATCTAGGGTTACAAGGTCGGTATCTAGGAGCAGGGCGGTAGGAGAGATCTTGGAGTATACGTCAAGTCTTTGGTGGAGGCAGTCTGGATCACGCTTCCTGTATGCGTCCTCTGGGGCCCATTTTGATCACATACGAGGGCCCATAAGCCCAACCGAAGAGACGGGCAGGCTAGTGCTACTTGTAGCTTGCATTGGTATTTTCCCCGAAGAGGAAGGGATGATGCAGCACAGTAGAGGTAAGTATTTCCCTCAGTTATGAAACCAAAGTTATCAATCCTGTAGGAGAATCACGCAACACCTCGTTAGCAGTACCTGCACACAAACAACAAATCCTTGCACCCAACGCAAACGAGGGGTTGTCAATCCCTCGGCGGTCAATTGCAAGATTAAATTGTATGTGATAGATAGATAGATAGAAACAAAAATACAAAATAAAATAAATAAGATCAAATTGCAGCAAGTATTTTTAGGGTTTTAGTAATATGATTTAGATAGACCCGGGGGCCATAGTTTTCACTAGAGGCTTCTCTCAAGAAAATAGCATACGGTGGGTAGACAAATTACTATTGGGCAATTGATACAAAAGCAAATAATCATGACGATATCCAAGGCAATGATCATGTATATAGGCATCACGTCCGAGACAAGTAGACCGACTCCTGCCTGCATCTACTACTATTACTCCACACATCGACCGCTATCCAGCATGCATCTAGTGTATTAAGTCCATAAGAACGGAGTAACGGCTTACGCAAGATGACATGATGTAGACAAAGTAAACTCACGCATGAATAAACCCCATCTTTTTACCCTTAATAGCAACGATACATACGTGTCATGTCCCTTTCTGTCACTGGGACTGAGCACCGCAAGATCGAACCCATTACAAAGCACCTCTTCCAATGGCAAGATAAATCAATCTAGTTGGCCAAACCAAATCAATAGATCGGAGAAGAAATACGAAGCTATGATAATCATGCATAAAAGAGATCAGAGAAGACTCAAATAATATTCATGGATAATCTGATCATAAACTCACAATTCATCGGATCCCAACAAACACACCGCAAAAGTGATTACATCGGATAGAACTCCAAGAACATCGAGGAGAACATTGTATTGAAGATCAAAAAGAGAGAAGAAGCCATCTAGCTACTAACTATGGACCCGAAGGTCTGTGGTAAACTACTCATGCATCATTGAAAGGGCAGCAAGGTTGATGTAGAGCCCCTCCGTGATTGATTCCCCCTCCGGCGGAGTGCCGGAAAAGGCCTCCAGATGGGATCTCTCGAGAACAGAAACTTGCGGTGGCGGAAAAAGTATTTCGTGGACTCTCCTATTGGTTTCCTGATTTTTGGGAATTTATAGTGGTGGAATTAGGTCAAACGGAGCTGAGATGGGCCCACGAGGCACCAGGGCGCGCCTGCGCCCCCAGGCGCGCCCTGGTGGCTCGTGGCCACCTCCTCTGGCGTCTGGTCTTCTCCCGAAGCTTCTAGTGTTTATGTTGTCCAGAAAAAAATCTCCAAAAAGTTTCGTGGCATTTGGACTTCGTTTGGTATTGATTTTCTGTAAAACCAAAAGTAGGCAGAAAACTGCAACTGGCACTGGGCACTAAGTTAATAGGTTAGTCCCAAAAAATGATACATAATTGCTGTAAATGTATATAAAAACATCCAAGATTGATAATATAACAGCATGGAACAATAAAAAAATTATAGATACGTTGGAGACGTATCTGCATCCCCAAGCTTAATTCCTGCTCGTCCTCGAGTAGGTAAATGATAAAAACAGAATTTTTGATGTGGAATGCTGCCTATCATATTCATCACATATTCTTTTCTTTTGTAGCATGGACATTGGACTTGAATGATTCAAAGCAATAGTCTATAGTTTGACATGAAGATATAAATACTCAAGCATGCTAACAAGCAACCATGTCTTTCAAAATATCAACGCTAAAGAAAGTTATCCCTAGCCCATTATGCTCAATCATTGATCCATTGATGAAACACACTCAAATATTAGCTACATCCAATGCACAAGTATGACAATAGTGCTCTCTAGTTGGTGCTTTCGTAAGAGAAGATGGAGACTCAAAAAAAAAGTAAAAATTGCATAAAAGTAAATAGATAGGCCCTTCGCAGAGGGAAGCAGAGATTTGCTAATGTGCCAGAGCTCAAGGCTGAAATTAAAGAGATAAAATATTTTGAGAGGCATGCTTTTCCTGTCAACGAAAACGACCCAGAATTCCCAATATTTTCCATGCTAGACACATCATAGGCGGTTCCCAAACAGAAAGTAAAGTTTATTTCCTTTCCACCATTCTTTCACAATCCATGGCTAGCCGTATCCATGGGTGCCCTCCAAACCAACACTTTCCAAGGAATTTTGTTGTTATTAATTTTTGATTCATTGTGGGACTGGGCATCCCTATTACCAACCACTCTCTCATGCAATGACAAGTGAATAAACACTCATCGTGAGAATAACACACCTAGCATGGAAAATAATGGCCACCCCCTGCCGCTTCATGAGCGGTACGGGCACACAAAACGGAAAAAATATTTTGAAATTTAGAGTTGGCACACGCAAATTTACTTGGAACGGCATGGCAATACCGCATATAGGTAGATGTAGTGCACTCATTTGGCACAACTTGGGATTAAAGAGTTTGGATGCACAAGCAGTATTTCCGCTTAGTACAAATGAAGGCTAGCAAATAGATTGAGAAGCAACCAACCAAAAAGCGAAAACGGTCATAAACATGCATTGAACATAACTAACACCGAATAATGCACCATAAGTAGGATATAATTTCGTTGCATAACTATTGACTTGATGTGCATGCATAGGGTATCACAAACCTTAACACTAATATTCTTACTAAATCACAATTACTCACTAACATGACTCACATATTATCATTTCCATATCGCAAAACTATTGCAAGGAATCACACTTGTCATATCCAATGATCTATATGAAAGTTTTTATTATATCCCTCTTGAATATTCATCACTTTGGGACCAAAATCATATTTTGTGCAAATTACCGTTACTATCATCAACTCTCAAAAAGATATAAGTGAAGCATGAGAGTGCAAATATTTCTTCAAAATTTTAATCTTATCAATTCTCAAAATAATATAAGTGAAGCATGAGAATTCATTTCTTCAAAATTTCAATCTTATCAACTCTCAAAATAATATAAGTGAAGCATGAGAGTTCATTTCTTCAAAATATAGCCACCACCGTACTCAAAAAGATTTAAGTGAAGCACTAGAGCAACTGCCTAGCTCAAAAAAAATTAAGTGAAGCACATAGAGTATTCTAACAAATGATGATAAACGTGTGGCTCTCTCAAGATAGGTGTGTTCAGCAAGGATGATTGTGACAAACTAAAAAGCAAACAAAGCAAAGACTCATATAATACAAGACGCTCCAAGTAAAACACATATCACGTGACGAATAAAAAATATAGCTCCAAGTAAAATTACCGATGGTTGGTAGAAGAAAGAGGGGATGCCTTCCGGGGCATCCCCAAGCTTAGACTCTTGAGTCTTCCTTGAAAATTACCTTGGGGTGCCTCGGGCATCCCCAAGCTTAGGCTCTTGCCACTCCTTATTCCTTCATCCATCGTGATCTCACCCAAAACTTGAAAACTTCAATCACACAAAACTCAACAAAACCTTCGTGAGATCCGTTAGTATAATAAAATAAATCACTACTTTAAGTACTATTGAAACCCATTCATATTTTATTTTTGCATTATAACTACTGTACTCTAACTTCACCATGGCTTATACCCCCCGATACAATCCATAGATTCATCAAAACAAGCAAGTAGTGCATCAAAAACAGAATCTGTCAAAAACAGAACAGTCTGTAGCAATCTATTTAAAAGCCATACTTCTGTAACTCCAAAAATTCTGAAAAATTAGGAAAACGTGGGAAATTCATATACCAATACTTTGTAAAAATTTCAGATTTTTCTGATGCTCCAGTACAGAAACAAAATTCTAGCACTGGACGCAAAACTTTCTGTTTTCCAAACAGCATCAATTATACTATCTTCCAAATCATCCTAAAGGATTTACTTGGCACAAACACTAATTAAAAACACACAAAAAAATCATACCAGTAGCATAATTGTGAAAACACACAATAATTTATTTTATTCATTGGGTTGTCTCCCAACAAGCTCTTTCTTTATAGCCATTAAGATAGGCTTGAGATTTCAATGATGCTCTCATGAAAGATAGTAATTGAAACACAAAGAAAGCATCATGCAACATGTGAAAAACACATTTAATTCTAACATACTTCCTATGCATACAAATTTTATAGGAAAACGAATTATCAAGGCAAGAAATATTTAGCATATGCATGGAAGAAGAAAGAAATAATAACAATCTCACAATGAAAAGAGGTAATTTAATGACATGAGAATTTATAAAACCGCATTTTCCTCTCTCATAATAATTACATGTAGGATCATAATCAATTTCAACAATATAGCTATCATATAAAATATTATCTTCATGATCCGCATGCATACAAAATTTATAATCTTTCAAGATAGTGGGATTATTATTACCTAAAGTTGACGCTCTTCCAAACCCACTTTTAATAGTATTGCAAACATTATTATCAATAACATATTCATCATGAGGCTTAAATAAATTTTCAAGATCATAAGAAGCATTATCACCCCAATCATGATCATTGCAATAAGTAGTGGACGTAATAAAATTATCATCCCCAAGCTTGTAGTTTTGCATATTATTAGCACAATTCACATTAATAGAATTTATAGTAACATCATTGCAGTCATGCTTTTCAATCAAGGAGCTATCATGAACCACTTTATAAATTTCTTCATCTAACGCTTCATCACAATTTTCAGATTCATGATTTTCACGCAAAACTTCATAGAGAACATCAAGAGCACTCAAATTACTTGCAATTGGTCCATTATAATTGGATCTTTTGAAAAGATTGGCAAGTGGATGAGGATCCATAGTGATCTTAAAATTTTACTTTCACTTTCTGTTCTTGTGTGTTTTCATAAAGGCAATAAAAGCAAGCAAACAAGCAAAAGAAATATTTTTATGTTTTTGTAGAAACTTTTTAGAAGTGGGGGAGATGAAAACGAGAGGAAAATAAAATAAATGCAAGGAGATGAGAGTTATGCAAAGGTACTTGGTAGATGTTGATGATGTCTCCCCGGCAACGGCGCCTGAAATTCTTCCTGCTACTTGTAGCTTGCGTTGGTATTTTCCCCGAAGAGGAAGGGAGGATGCAGCATAGTAGAGGTAAGTATTTCCCTCAGTTATGAAACCAAGGTTATCAATCCAGTAGGAGAATCACGCAACACCTCGTTAGCAGTACCTGCACACAAACAACAAATCCTTGCACCCAACGCAAACGAGGGGTTGTCAATCCCTCGGCTGTCAATTGCAATATTAAATTGTATGTGATAGATAGATATTGAAACAAAAATAAAAAATAAAATAAATAAGATAAAATTGCCGCAAGTATTTTTAGGGTTTTAGTAATATGATTTAGATAGACCCGAGGGCCATAGTTTTCACTAGAGGCTTCTCTCAAGAAAATAGCATACGGTGGGTAGACAAATTACTGTTGGGCAATTGATAGAAAAGCAAATAATCATGACGATATCCAAGGCAATGATCATGTATATAGGCATCACGTCTGAGACAAGTAGACCGACTCTTGCCTGCATCTACTACTATTACTCCACACATCGACCGCTATCCAGCATGCATCTAGTGTATTAAGTCCATAAGAACGGAGTAACGCCTTAAGCAAGATGACATGATGTAGACAAAGTAAACTCATGCATGAATAAACCCCATCTTTTTACCCTTAATAGCAACGATACATACGTGTCATGTCCCTTTCTGTCACTGGGATTGAGCACCGCAAGATCGAACCCATTACAAAGCACCTCTTCCCATGGCAAGATAAATCAATCTAGTTGGCCAAACCAAATCAATAGATCGGAGAAGAAATATGAAGCTATAATAATCATGCATAAAAGAGATCAGAGAAGACTCAAATAATATTCATGAATAATCTGATCATAAACTCACAATTCATCGGATCCCAACAAACACACCGCAAAAGTGATTACATCGGATAGAACTCCAAGAACATCGAGGAGAACATTGTATTGAAGATCAAAAAGAGAGAAGAAGCCATCTAGCTACTAACTATGGCCCCGAAGGTCTGTGGTAAACTACTCACGCATCATCGGAGGCAGCACGGTTGATGTAGAGCCCCTCCGTGATTGATTCCCCCTCCGGCGGAGTGCCGGAAAAGGCCTCCAGATGGGATCTCTCGAGAACAGAAACTTGCGGCGGCGAAAAAAGTATTTCGTGGACTCTCCTGTTGGTTTCCTGATTTTTGGGAATTTATAGTGGTGGAATTAGGTCAAACGGAGCTGAGGTGGGCCCACGAGCCACCAGGGCGCGCCCCCCAGGCGCACCCTGGTGGCTCATGGCCACCTCCTCTGGCGTCTGGTCTTCTCCTGAAGCTTCTAGTGTTTATCTTGTCCAAAAAAAATCTCCAAAAAGTTTCGTGGCATTTGGACTTCGTTTGGTATTGATTTGCTGTAAAACCAAAAACAGGCAGAAAACAACAACTAGAATTGGGCACTAAGTTAATAGGTTAGTCCCAAAAAGTGATATATAATTGCTGTAAATGTATATAAAAACATCCAAGATTGATAATATAGCAGCATGGAACAATCAATAATTATAGATACGTTGGAGACGTATCAGCTAGGTTAGCACCCCCTAATCCAGGACACCGTCACCGGTGGTCTCCATGACGAGGAGGGAGTAGTTCATCCTCAGGGCTGGCGGTTTGTACCAGTAGCTATGTGTTTGATCTCTCTCTCTCTCTCTCTCGTGTTCTTGATTTGGCATGATCTTGATGTACCGCGAGCTTTGTTAATATAGTTGGATCATATGGTGTTTTTCCCCTCTCTATCTTGTTGTGATGAATAGAGTTTTTACCTTTGAGGTTTCACTATTATCGGATTGAATACTTTTATGGATTTGAGAACACTTGATGTATGTCTTGCATATGAATACCCGTGGTGACAATGCGGTATTATATTGATTCACTTGATGTATGTTTTGGCACTCAACTCGCGGATTCCCGAGGTGACATTGGGGTAATCTATGCATAAGGGTTGATGCACGTTTTCATCCTACTTTCTCCGGTAGAAATCTTAGGGCACTCTTTGAAGTTCTTTGTGTTGGAATGAATATTATGAATCTGAAGTTGTTTGATGCATATCGTATAATCAACTCATGGATACTTGTGGTGACATTGGAGTATCTAGGTGACATTAGGGTTGGTTGATGTGTATCATATGGTGTTATTCTAGTACGAACTCTAGGGCTGTTTGTGACACTTATAGGAATAGCTCAATAGATTGATCGGAAAGGATAACTTTGAGGTGGTTTCGTACCCTACAAACAATTTCATCTTATGTTCTCCGCTAGATAAGAACTTTGGAGTGATTCTTTGTCGCACGTTGAGGGATTGTTATATGATTCAATTATGTTAGCACCGTTGAGAGATTGCACTAGTGAAAGTATGAACCCTAGGTCTTGTTTTCAGGCATTGCAATACCGTTTGCGCTCCGTTTTATCACTTGCTATCTTGCTGTTTTTTTATTTTCAGATTACAAAAACCTATATCTACTATCCATACTACACTTGTATCACCATCTCTTCGCCGAACTAGTGCACCTATACAATTTACCATTGTATTGGGTGTGTTGGGGACACAAGAGATTTCTTGTATTTGATTGTAGGGTTGTTTGAGAGAGACCATCTTCATCCTACGCCTCCCATGGATTGATAAACCTTAGGTCATCCACTTGAGGGAAATTTGCTACTGTCCTACAAAACTCTGCACTTGGAGGCCCAACAACGTCTACAAGAATAAAGTTGCGTAGTAGACATCAATCTCCATCTTGACTTTCCTCGTTGACGTGCCATCCTAATGGAGGTGGAAGGCGGGATTTGGTCTGTCCCGAGAAAGGCATCGTCTTGGACACGCTACCAATGGTGTGCATAGCGCCCCTGTAGAACAATCTTGGATAGCAGCGAGCGCCGGAGTTAAGCGACCTAGGACTTCCAAGCCGTGTCTCCAAACATGATACTCCCAACAGAAGGACGATGTCGAGGACGCCGCTATCGCGCCGATCCAACTCCAAATCTAGGCTTTTGCCCGAAGACATCAACCAAACCGGATGAAAGCGAGTACGGTGTCAACACACCTCAGCGACGCCTCCAAGGAGGGGAACGACACCCACGGGCACCGATGTCGCCGGCCCCGACCAAAGACGGGCAAAGACTTTCATCTGTAATGTCACACACCTCCCTCCTCGCCCACCGGAATAGGGCAACCGTCCATGTTGTTCACACCGCCACCGCCGCACCATTTCAATGGCGTGGCCGATGCGTCATGGTACACCGACGACCCGCACGACGAGGGCCCACCTCTCTTCCAATTTCGAACTGGCCGAGCACCTGCAGCCCCCACCTTCAAGCACCTCCTGCGTGGTCGAGGAACTGCCACACCGCTGCCGTCACGCTCCTGATAGCTGCCATACAGGTCAGCCCCCAAACCCAGATCGGGCCTTGGCTGGGCCCAGATCTAGTCCGTGATACGTCTCCATCATATCTACTTTTCCAAACACTTTTGCTCTTGTTTTGGACTCTAATTTGCATGATTTGAATGAAACTAACCCGGACTGACGCTGTTTTCAGCAGAACTACCATGTTGTTGTTTTTTGTGCAGAAATAAAAGTTCTTGGAATTGGACGAAACTTTTTGGAGATTTTTTATGGAATAAATAAAAAATACTGGAGCCAAGATCCACTGGAGGGGGGCCACCTGCTGCCCACGAGGCACCAGGGCGCGCCACCCCCCTGGCGCGCCCTGGTGGCTTGTGGGGCCCACGTGGCTCCGCTGACCCTAATCTCAGGCCTATAAATTCACAATTCCAGAGAAAAAAATAAGAGAAGAAGTTTCATCAGGTTCTACGATACGGAGCCGCCGCCACCTCCTGTTCTTCATCGGGAGGCCAGATCTGGAGTCCGGTCAGGGCTCCGGAGAGGGGGATCTTCCGTCATCGTCATCATCAACCATCCTCCATCACCAATTTCATGATGCTCACCGCCGGGAGTGAGTAATTCCTTCGTAGGCTTGCTGGACGGTGATGGGTTGGATAAGATTTATCATGTAATCGAGTTAGTTTTGTTAGGGCTTGATCCCTAATATCCACTATGTTCTGAGGTTGATGTTGCTATGACTTTGCTATGTTTAATGCTTGTCACTAGGGCCCGAGTGCCATGATTTCAGATATGAACCCTTTATGTTTTCATGAATATATTTGTGTTCTTGATCTGATCTTGCAAGTTATATGCACCTGCTATGTGTTATGATCCGCATACCCCAAGGTGACAATAATTGGGATTCTTTCCGGTGATTACCGTAGTTTGAGGAGTTCATGTATTCACTATGTGTTAATGCTTTGTTCCGGTTCTCTATTAAAAGGAGGCCTTAATATCCCTTAGTTTCCTTATGGACCCCGCTGCCACTGGAGGGTAGGACAAAAGATGTCATGCAAGTTCTTATCGCAAGCACGTATGACTATATACGGAATACATGCCTACATTACATTGATGAATTGGAGCTAGTTCTGTGTCGCCCTAGGTTATGACTGTTACATGATGAATGTTATCCAACATAATCACCGATCCAATGCCTACAAGTTTTTCACATATTGTTCTTCGCTAAGTTACTACTGTTGCTACTACTGTCACAATTGCTACTACTATTGCTGCTACTGTTACTATTATTGCTATTGCTATCAAAGTACCATACTACTGTGCTACTGATCACTCTGCTGCAGATATTTAGTCTCCAGGTGTGGTTGAATTGACAACTCAACTGCTAATACTTGCAAATATTCCTTGGCTCCCCTTGTGTCGAATCAATAAATTTGGGTTGAATACTCTACCCTCGAAAACTGTTGCGATCCCCTATACTTGTGGGTTATCAAGACCTTTTTCTGGCGCCGTTGCCGGGGAGCATAGCTCTATTTGCTGAGTCACTTGGGATTTATATCTGTTGATCACTATGAAGAATCTGAAAGACGCTAAGACCAAGATCGTTCCCTCTAAGACGAGGGGAGGTAAGGAACTGCCATCTAGCTCCGCACTTGATTCGCCTTCTGTTTTGAGTAAGCTCGCAACACCACCACCTGTTATGCATTCTGATATGTCGCAAGTTATTGATGATACTACTTCTGCTATGAATGATACTTATGATGATGCTAGTACTATGCTTGATAATGCTGTGCCACTTGGTGAATTTCTTGATGAACAACTTGCTAAAGCTAAAGAAATTGAGAATGTTGAAAATGTTGAAACTCTTGAGAATTATGATTCACCTATTATGCCTAGCTCTCCTACTAGAGTTGAATCACCCGATGAACATGTCTTTGATAGGGAGACGGCTAGAGCCATTCTTTCTTGTAATGATAGAGATGAAGTTATAAAATTGCTTGCTGAAATGAAAGAAAAATCTATGAAGGAGAGAATGAAATACGATCCTAAGTTTGCTACCTCTCCCATATTTGTTACTGATAAGGATTATGAATTCTCTGTCGATCCTGAGTTAATTACTTTGGTTGAATCTTATCCTTTCCATGGCTATGAAACTGAAACCGTTGTGGCACATCTTACTAAATTAAATGATATAGCCACCTATTCGCTCATGAGGAAAAAATTCGCTATTACTATATTCTTAAGTTGTTTCCTTTCTCATTAAAGGGTGATGCTAAGAAATGGTTTAATACTCTTTCTCCTGGTTGTGTGCGTAGTCCCCAGGATATGATATATTACTTCTTTGAAAAATATTTTCCTGCTCATAAGAAACAAGCTGCTTTATAGGAAATATTTAACTTTGTGCAAATTGAAGAAGTGAATCTCCCTCAAGCTTGGGGGAGGCTTCTCCAATTACTTAATGCTTTTCCTGATCATCCTCTTAAGAAAAATGAAATACTCGATATCTTTTATAATGGACTAACCGATGCTTCTAGGGACTACCTAGATAGTTGTGCTGGTTGTGTTATCAGGGAACGGACTATTGAACAAGCTGAGGAGCTATTGAATAATATATTGAAGAATGATAATGATTGGACACTTCCTGAACCACCGCCTAAACCCACTCCAAAGAAGAGGGGTATTTTATTTCTCAGTCCTGAAGATATGCAAGAAGCAAAGAAATGTATGAAGGAAAAAGGTATTAAAGCTGAAGATGTTAAGAATTTGCCACCTATTGAAGAAATACATGGTCTTGACACACCGCCACGGGTAGTAGAGGTAAATTCTCTTATAAAGTTTGATGAAGGTGATATTCCCTATAACATACCTCCTAGTCAATGTTT
The DNA here is from genome assembly GCA_039707655.1 of Elymus sibiricus. Lineage (NCBI taxonomy): Eukaryota > Viridiplantae > Streptophyta > Magnoliopsida > Poales > Poaceae > Elymus > Elymus sibiricus. The sequence goes on from CM077674.1 coordinate 265,525,048, forward strand.
GTATGAATTTGACAATTATATTATTAAGCAAGATTGTCGGGCCCATGGAACCCGGGGTATCCAGGCCCGTCTGCCTTTGGCCCAGGGCGCAATGCCTGGCGTGGGCCCAGCAGGCCGTCATCACCAAGCACCTCACCAAGACCCCTCATGAGGCCCTGGCCTCCTGAGGACCCCTCCTCAGGGAGCGGCAAGCAAAGCTCAGCATCACCACCAACGGCCTCGCGAGGTGACCTCCTGAGGTGGCCTCCCGAGGCCCCTTCCCGAAGGCGCACGAGAGGAAGGCCGTTCGGCACAGCCGCGCGGTCTGGGGCCCATCACGTGGGTGACGCGCGCGGCGACGAGCGGCGACAGAGGCCGCGGCAGCAGGAGCGGACGAAGGTGGTTTCCTCTTTTGTGTTAAGGGAGCAGGGTCAGCTATCTACTCCCCAAAGCAACCCCAAAGGTTGCCCGATCGGCGAAGGAAGACCAAGACGGCGGGCGCGCAGGACGGAGGTCACCACCGAGCCCACCGGCGCATCATGGATCACGCTTTGGCAGGCGAAGACCGCCTTTAGTCAAGATAGCCTGAGCGCCTGTCCCCTTTCAAAACCCGCCAAGTGTGGCAACCCTTCCCGCCTAAGTTTCAAGGGGGAAGAGGACCAAGGCGGGTATAAGGGGGGCAGAGCTGCCTTTGTAGAGGAGACCCGATCGGCTCCCACTCTCATCATCCCCAACCTTGTACTCTCTCTCACCAGAGCAATACCAACCAAGCAGGAGTAGGGTCTTACACCGCAAGGTGGCCCGAACCTGGGTAAACCGCTGAGTCCACGGTCCGTTCCCCGCTAGCGCGCTCTCGCCGTAGCCTCGCCGTCGCTTAGCCGTGGTAGGAGACGAAGTGGTAGAACGATCTCACCCCAGTGTTCGAACCTTTGGGTCCCCGGAGCCCGACTTCCGACATTTGGCGCGCCAGGTAGGGGTGCGCTGCTGTTCTTCTGCTCCGCCCTCCACTCCACCAACCCCATGGCCGACGCACGTCGCGAGCGCGCCAAGCGCAGGGCTGGCCGTGTGGCTCAGACGGAGCCGGTGGCCCGCGGCAACCGCCGCCGCCCCGACGCCGAGGCTGCCGCCGCCACAGACCCCGCTGCCCGCGAGCGGCAGGACTCCTCTCTGCACCCCTCTGTGCTGGCGAACGGCCACACCGCCACGGCCTCCTCCTTCGCCCACCATGGGCCGCCGAACCCGCAGGCCGCGCTGCTCATGGCACGCGAGCTGCTCCGTTATCGTCCGGCTGACGCCGGCTACGACGCCTGGCTTGGTCGCATCGCCGAGCTCGTCAACGCTGTCGGGGACGCCCCGACACCTTCCCACTCGCTCCGCCCTCCGCCGTCCCGTGCTGGGGACCTGGCGCACGGCGCTCTCCCGCCGCCTCCTCTACACGACGAGCAAGGCGGGCCCCAGCGCAACGCGCGGGCTCGTGACCCGTCTCGCGGCGCCTCCTCACCGATCCGAGACGAGGCCAGCTGCCAGATCATCCGCCGCGCGCCTCCTGATGCGCGAGTGCTCCTCGAGCGGCAGCGCCAGCGCCAGGACCAGGCCGTTCAAGATGTTGCGGCGGCTGGGCGCGAAAACTGCGCCGCCCTCGCTGGCGGTGTCCCCTCAAGCGGTGTGGGCTGCCGTGCCTTCACCCGCGAGCTGCGTCGCGTGGTCTGGCCTGCGAAGTTCAAGCCTGGGCTGCCTCCGCACTACGATGGCACGCCAACCCCATGGAGTTCCTCCAGCTCTACGCGCTGAGCGTCGAGGCGGCGAACGGCGATGACAAGGTCATGGCGAACTGGTTCCCCATGGCCCTCAAGGACGGCCCGCGCTCCTGGCTCATGAACCTCCCCGAGGCGTCCATCTCATCGTGGGCCGAGCTCTGCAGCCATATCGTCGCCAACTTCAAGGGCACGCAGGACCGCTCCCTCACCATCAATGACCTGCGGTGTGTTCGGCAGCGCTCAGACGAGACCCTCCGCAAGTACATCCAGCGCTTCAGCCAGGTGCGTAACAAGATCCCGCGCGCCTCCGACGCGGCCGTCGTCTCTGCGTTCTCCACCGGCGTCACGGACATCAAGATGCGCGAGAAGCTCGCTATCAACGGTGAGCTCGACTCCGTGGTTGAGCTGCTTGACCTCGCCGACAAGTGCGCCAAGGCAGAAGAGGGCCGCCTCTTCGTCCACAACGACCCCGACGCGGCGCTCGACGCCGCCAAGGCCAAGAGCAAGGACGTCAAGCGTAAGGGCCCTGCCGTGCTCGCGGTGGAGCCCGAGCAGAAGCGCGGCCGTGACCACGACGAGCCCAGGAAAGACAGCCGGCCGCTCTGTGCCTTCCATAACGTGCGCTCCCATAGCATCGAAGACTGTCAGGAGCTCAAGATGCTCTGCGACGAGCGTCAAAGCCGCCGAGACGACCGTAATGGCCGCAGCGCCGGCCGTGGAGGTGGACGCGGCGGCAATCGTTGGGACGGCCGCAACGGCAACGGCAACTTCCACCAGGGTTGGCGCGACCAGCCTCGTGAGGCCAACTGGTGCGACCGGTCTCGTGAGGCTGCCTCGCGCGACCAGCCTCGTGAGGTGAATCCTCAGGCCGATGCCGCTCTTCCGCCGCTGCTGCCGCCACCCCAGAGGAACAACGTCAACCAGCCTGACGAGGGCACTGGGGGCTACCAGGAGCCTCGTGCGGTCGCCTGCATCCTTGGCGGGTCCCAAGCCCCTGCGTCCATCCGCCACTTCAAGCAACTTTCTCGTGAGGTGTACGCCGCCCTCCCGAGGCCCGAGGCCGCGCGGCCCCTCAAGTGGTCACAGTACGCCATCACCTTCGACTCAAAGGACCACCCAAGGCCACGGCCTCCGCAGGCGCGCTCCCCATGCTGTGCACTCCCACCATCAGCAACGTCGCGGTCACCAAGACCCTCATCGACGGGGGCGCCGGCCTCAACGTGATCTCCATCGAGACCTTCGAGACGCTCCAGGTGCCCTACGACCAGCTGATGCCGACCAGGCCCTTCTCCGGAGTGACCGATGGCTCCACCATCCCACTGGGGCAAGTGCGCCTCCCCGTCACCTTCGGCACCCGCAAGAACTACCACACCGAGCTCATCGACTTCGACGTGGCGCACATCGGCTTGCCTTACAATGCCATCTTGGGCTACCCGGCTCTCACCAAGTTCATGGCGGCCACCCACCACGCCTACAACGTTCTCAAGATGCCCGGCTGCAGCGGCATCATCACCGTCACTTGCGACGAGAAGGACGCGGCCAGCACCCTCGAGCTCGCCTACAAGGCCGCCGCTGTCGCGCACCCGACCGACGAGGACGCGGCTGAGCCTCCTGAGGCCGCGCCCGCGAAGAAGAAGCAGTTGTTCTCTCAGGACCGCGCCGAGACGAAGAAGGTGTCGGTGGATGGCAGCGGCTTCGGCCCTGCCTTCACCATCGACACAGGCCTCCCTCCTGCATAGGAAAGCGCGCTCGTCACCTTCCTTCAGGCAAACTCGGATGTTTTCGCCTGGAAAGCATCTGATTTGTCCGGTGTGCCGAGGGAGGTGATCGAGCACCACTTAGCGGTGTGCCCCAATGCGCGCCCCGTCAAGCAGAAAGCACGGCGCCAGGTGCCAGAGAAGCAAGATTTCATCGTCAAGGAAGTTCAGAAGCTCCAGGAAGCTGGGGTCGTTCGTGAGGTGCGCCATCCCGAATGGCTCGCCAACCCGGTTGTCGTCCCCAAGAAGGGCGGCAAGGAGCGCATGTGCGTCGACTTCACCAGCCTCAACAAGTTCTGCCCTCAAAATCCATTTCCGCTGCCCCGCATCGATCAGATCGTGGATTCCACCGCCGGGTGCGATTTGCTATGCTTCCTGGATGCCTTCTCAGGCTATCATCAGATCAAAATTGCAGTCGAAGATGTGGAAAGGACGGCCTTCATCACCCCCTGCGGCATATATTGCTACGTTTGCATGCCTTTTGGTTTAAGGAGCGCGGGCGCCACCTTCCAACGGCTAATGCGCATCACACTGGGGCCTCAGATGGGGAGGAACGCGGAGGCCTACGTCGACGACATCGTGGTCAAGTCTCGTGAGGCTGGATCCCTCATCGCGGACCTCCAGGAAACATTTGCCAACCTGCGCAAGGTCAACCTCAAGCTCAACCCTGAGAAGTGCGTCTTCGGAGTCCCCTCCGGCAAGCTCCTCGGCTTCCTAGTCTCACACCGTGGTATCAAGGCCAACCCAGAAAAGATCAAGGCCATCGAGAAAATGCGTCCTCCCCGGACCCTCAAGGAAATGTAGCGTTTGGCAGGATGCATGGCCTCTCTGGGGCGTTTCATCTCCAAGTTTGGCGAGCGAGCCCTGCCCTTCTTCAAGCTCCTAAAGAGGTCCGGCTCCTTCAAATGGACTCCTGAGGCAGACGCCGCCTTTGAAGCCCTCAAGAGGTACCTCACGAGCCCGCCCATCATGGTCGCGCCGCGCTCTCGCGAGCCCTTGCTCCTGTACTTGGCGGCCACCCCCCAGACGGCCAGCGCGGCGCTAGTGGCGGTGCGGGAGAAGCGCGTCTGTGCTAAGGAAAAGCCTCCTGAGCCTCGCGAGCTTCTCGAGCCTCGATAGGACGCCAATCCTCGTGAGCCCTCCGAGCCTCGCGAGCCTCCTGAGCCTCGCGAGGTTCCCGAGCCTCGTGAGGCCGCCAATCCTCGTGAGCCCTCCGAGCCTCGAGAGCCTCCTGAGCCTCGCGAGCTTCCCGAGCCTCGTGAGGCCGCCAATCCTCGTGAGCCCTCCGAGCCTCGTGAGATTCCGGAGCCTTCCAAGCCTCGCGAGCTTTCCAAGCCTGGAGAGCAAGCTGCCGCCACAACTACGCGCCTCGTCGAGCACCCCGTGTACTTCATCAGCACCATGCAAAGAGACGCGCGCGAGCGCTACCCCATGCAGCAGAAGCTCCTCCTCGCGCTCCTCGTCACCTCTAGGAAACTGTGCCACTACTTTTAGGGTCATCCCATCAAGGTCATTTCCTCCTACCCCTTGGAGCAAGTTCCGCGCAGACCAAACGCCGCCGGCCGCGTCGCCGAATGGAACATCGAGCTGCAAGCCTTCCAGCTGGAGTTCTCCACCACCAAAGTTATCAAAGGCACGGCTCTGGCTAACTTCGTAGCAGAATGGACGGACACATATGAGGAGGAGCCTCGCGAGGCCCAGTCCCTCCTGCCAGGGGATGAGGCGCCCGGCGGATGGACCATGCACTTCGACGACGCCTTCTCCCGACAGGGCGCGGGGCTGGGGTCATGCTCACCTCGCCAACAGGAGACATGCTCTACTATGCCGTACAACTCTGCTTCAGGCACACCAACAAGGTCTCCAACAACATCACAGAGTATGAGGGCCTCATCGCCGGCCTCAAGGCCGCATTCGCCCAGGGCATCAAGTGTCTGACTATAAAGGGCGATTCACAACTCCTCGTCAACTTCTCCAACAAAAGCTAAAAGCCCAAGGACGAGCACATGGCCGCCTACCTGGAAGAGGTACGTAAACTTGAGAAGCGTTTTCTTGAACTGGAGCTGCAGCACGTCCCCCGCAGCGGCAACAAAGAAGCCGACGACATCGCCAAACAAGCATCTCGCCGCGAGCCTCAGAGCCCCGGCGTCTTCGAGGAAAGGCTCCTCAAGCCATCCGCCGCACCTCCTGCCGCGAGCACCGCTCTCCTTCGTGAGGAACTCCCGCCCACACCACCCACGGGCACGCCAGACTGCGGCCCAGCCTCAGGAGCCCGCCTGCTGCTGGCGCTGGAGCCTCAGGCGGATAGCTAGGCCGCAGAGTTCAAGGCTTACTTGTTTCGCGGCACCCTCCCGGAGAAAGACTCGAAAGCAGAGCGTGTGGCCCGGCAGGCCACCGCTTACTGCCTACAAGATGGCGAGCTGTACCGCAGGTGCCCCAATGGCATCTCGCTACGGTACATCTTTGAGGAGCAAGGGCGCGAGTTGCTCGCCGACATCCACGGAGGAGACTGCGGTCACCACTCCTCGTCACGCCCCCTCGTCGGCAAGGTGTTCCTTAGCGGCTTCTACTGGCCCACTGCGCTGCGCGACGCTACCGCACTGGTCCAAGCCTGCGAGGCCTGTCAATTCCATGCCAAGTAGATCCACCAGCCGGCGCAGGGCCTCCAGATGATTCCCCTCTCATGGCCCTTCACGGTTTGGGGGCTGGATATCCTGGGGCCCTTCCCTCGCGCGGCTGGCGGTTACCGCTACCTCTACATCGCCATCGACAAGTTCACCAAGTGGGCAGAAGTCAAGCCGGTGCGCACCATCCCGGCAGGCTCCGCCGTCAAGTTCATCAAGGGCCTCGTGAGCCGCTTTGGAGTTCCCAACCGCATCATCACCGACAACGGCTCCCAGTTCACAAGCGGCCTCTTCAAGTCCTACTGTGCCAGCCTCGGCACGCAGATCTGCTACGCCTCGGTGGTGCACCCGCGAAGCAATGGCCAGGCCGAGCGTGCCAACGCCGAGGTCCTCAAGGGCCTCAAAACAAGGAGCTTCAAGAAGAAACTTGAGGCTTGCGGCAAGGGCTGGCTCGACGAGCTGCAGTCCGTGCCGTGGTCCATCCGCATGATGGCAAGCAAGCCTACCGGCGAGACACCCTTCTTCCTCGTCTACGGCGCTGAAGCGGTCCTCCCATTGGAGCTTAAGCACGGTTCCCCACGAGTCCTTGCTTTCGACAAGGCGCGTCAGGATGGCTCGCGGGAGACCGATCTGCTACTCCTCGAGGAGGGCCGCCGTCAGGCTGCTCTTCATGCCGCGAGGTACCAGTAGGCCTTGCGTCGCTACCACAGCCGCAGCATCCGCCCTCATACTCTCGAGGCCGGCGACCTCGTCCTGCGCAGGATCCTCTCCAGAGAGGGACTTCACAAACTCTCACCCATGTGGGAAGGCCCTTTCCGGGTCACTCATGTCTCCAGGCCCGGCTCAGCCCGGCTGGAGACGTAGGACGGAGTTCCTGTGCCTAACGCCTGGAACATCCAACACCTCCGCAAGTTCTACCCGTGACCCTCACACTTACGAACGAAATGGGGTTGTACACGCCTCGGAGCCTCTCATTGCGTTCGCCTGATGGGCATGCGAGAGCTCCCGCCCACGCCCAAGTGGAAGCCCCATGCTCCGCGCTGGCGGAACGATCGACCCGCGATCATACCCACACCCCTGTGGAAGCCCCATGCTCCGCGCTGGCGGAACAATCAACTGAGGGCGCCCCACGGGCTGCACCAACCTCAAGCTGACCCGTGCCGGACACGGCAGCACTCCTTTTCTCATTTTGATGTGCAATTGAGGGCGCCCCACGGGTTGCACCAACCTCAAGCTGACCCGTGCCGGACACGGCAGCCGCATCTTGTTTTGGTTATGTAATGGGTTGCTATCTTGCTTCAGTAAAGCTTCCATTTCCTTACATGGCGTTTTGTTTTGCCCTTGCCTCATGAGCCTTGCGCGCTCACGACGTCCCTCATGAGCCTCATGTGAGTGGGGGCTGGACACGGTGCCTGTGCTCGGGTCAGTCCCAGCAGCGCTGAAAAACCCAAGCAACCGGGCTCTGGCTCGCGGGCCTGCTCTCGTGCACGCCACCCCACCAAGGTCCTTGGTGTCTTGTCTACTCGCGTAACACCCATGAGCGAATTGACGAACGCGCGCTGCCCAGTCGCGAAGTGCTCTGCGTGCAGTTATCCCAGGAGCAGGTTCCCTGAAAGGTCTCGTGAGAACGCCTCGCGAGGTGGCTCCCTCAGGGCCTCGGGAGGCCAGCAGGCCCCGCCTCAGGAGCTAACCCTCGGCGGCCGTCCCAGCAGGAGATCTCGCGAGCGGAACCCTCACGGGGCGCACCATATGAGAGATGGCCCACCAGGCACTAACCCTGTACAGAGCTAAGTCTCCCGTCTCGCGAGCCGCCCTCACCGTCTCTCAAGCCTCCCCCTCCGACGGCCTCACGGGCACCAGTGTTTCTCTTGGCGCAAGCCGCTCGCGCGTTAAAGGGGGGCTCCCTGAGCATCGTTATCGGAAGTCGGGCTTCGGGGACCCAAAGGTTCGAACACTGGGGTGAGCTCGTTCTACCGCTTCGTCTCCTACCACGGCTAAGCCACGGCGAGGCTACGGCGAGAGCGCGCTGGCGAGGGACGGAGCGAGGACTCAGTGGTTTACCCAGGTTCGGGCCACCTTGCGGTGTAAGACCCTACTCCTGCTTTGTGGTTGGGATTATCGTCAGCAAGAAGGTTCTCGCGTACAAGGTTGAAGACAAGGGAATCCTCCTTCTTTACGGTGGCAGCACTGCCCCTTTTATATAGGCCTTGGTCCTCTTCCCCCTCAAAACTTAGGCGGGAAGGGTTGCCACACTTGGCGATTTTGAAAGGGGACAGGCGCTCAAGCTATCCTGACTAAAGGTGGTCTTCGCCTGCCAAAGCATGATCCATGACTCGCCGGTGGGCTCGGTGATGACCTCCGCCCTGCGCGCCCGTCGTCTTGGTCTTCCTTCGCCGATCGGGCAACCTTTGGGGTTGCTTTGGAGAGTAGATAGCTGGCCCTGCTCCCTTAACACGAAAGAGGAAACCATCTTCATCCGCGCCTCCTGGCGCGGCCTCTGCTGCTGCTCGTCGCCGTGCGCGTCACCCACGTGATGGGCTCCAGACCGCGCGGCACACCGAACGGCCTTCGTCTCGTTGCCTGCAGGAGGGGGCCTCGGGAGGCCACCTTAGGAAGCCGCCTCGCGAGGTCACTTTGGGAAGCCGCCTCGTGAGGCCACTCGGGAAGCCGCCTCGTGAGGGGACCTGGCCAGGCCGTTGAAGGTGGTGCTGAGTGTTGCTTGCTACTCTCTGAGGAGGGAGCCTCAGGAGGCCAGGGCCTCATGAGGGGTCTTGGTGAGATGCACGGTTGTGACGGCCCGCTGGGCCCATGCCAGGCGTTGCGCCCTGGGCCGAAGGCAGACGGGCCTGGATACCCCGGGTTCCATGGGCCCGACAGTAGCCCCCGGGCCCGCGGCGCGCACGTTCCCGCCTACCGAGGGGCGAAACGGCGTGGGCCCTAACCGCCTGCGGCTAGGCGCGACTCGTGGCGCACGATGCGACGGCGACGCCCCCACTTCCCCACGATGCCTTGGAAGCCGCCGCGCAGACATAAATCCTGGCGCGGGCGGCGCAAGGCCATCATTGCCTTCCTTCACACGTTCCACCTCTCTGCGCCTTTCTTTCTCGCGCGCGGCTCCTCGTGACTTCCCCCTTCGAACTTCGCCCGTTCTTGCTCCCGATCCGCGCCTCCGCCGCGCAGATGGCTCCCGCCGACAAGAGGGGAAAGGAGGTCGCCCCGTCCCCAAGCGCGCCCGTCCTTGGGGCGGCGCTGCAGCGCTCCACCATCGACGACGAAGAAGGTTTGGGCAGGGTGCTTCCGTTCGTGGCCGGCGGCCAGAACGAGAACCAGGCAACCCAAATCTGGCCGGGGTCGCGCGCTCGGCGTGACCTGGGGGTGACGGCCTACCCCTTCTTCCTCCACAGCGTATATGCAGGGTTGGTGCCACCATTTTCAGACTTCTTCTATGCCATACTCACCCACTATCAGGTCCACGCTCTTCATCTACAACCCAACTCCATTTTCCTCCTGGCCACGTTCGCCTTTTACTGCGAGGCTTTCATGGGCGTGAGGCCCTCTGTGGCGCTCTTCCGCCACTTCTTCTGTCTGTGGCTAACTGTGGCGGACCAGCGCTCCGGATGCGCGTCGTTCCTTGCCGTCAAGGGAATGGAGGACGGCATTATCAACTTGAGGGTCGCGAAGAAGGTGGAAGGCTACCGGCAGCGTTGGGTCTATATGGACGCGCGCCAGACCAACCGGCTCCTGATGATCCCTACGGACCCGGCCGAGAAGATCTTCGTGTGGGGGCACGAGAAGCTCGCCGACCCGAGGATAGAGCCCGTCTTGGAGCGGATGGCGGCGCACCGGGCTGCGACACTGTCGGGGACGGCGGTTGTCAGGGAATACATGCGGCGGCGCATCGCGCCACTTCAGCAGCACTCGCGCCCCATGCGGGAATACTCCAGCGCGGGTGACGCCATGAGGCTAAAGCCGGGCAGCCTGGGGCCAGACATGCTGGACGGGGCCGTGGCGATTCTGCTCAGCACCCCTGCCGCGGAAACGCCGGAGGGGGCGCTCCCGCTTTTCCGCTACCCGGAGAAGACGGAGCTGGTGAAGGAGATGCCCCTCTTTGATCAGTTGGGCCTCGTGCCGGAGGGCCACGTCGGGCCCCGCGACAACCCCCTCGTGGTGGAGGTGGATTCGGGAGGCAGTAGCGGCAGCGGAGATTCGGAGGAGGCTACGGAGGACGACACCAGTCGGGCGCCACCACGCGCCCGCCGTCAGCTCATCTGCGAGCTCAAGGACGACGATGCCGAGAGCATCCCGCCCGCGGTGGCGTGGGCTGGCGAGAGCCGCCCAGGGCCCGGAGGCGGGCGACGACGCGTCCGGGTCCACCGCGGCACGCCCCAGGGGCCCGAGTGGCGGCGCCGAAGCGATGCTCGGCGGGGGTAGTGTGGGCATGCTGTCCGCGGGGGAGAAGAAGAGGAAGTGGCACGTCAGTGACGAGTAAGCCTTCTGCCTCCTCCCGGTGCTCTTAATTCGTGCTCATCTATCCGGGCTCAGAGCTGAGCCACCATTCGCGCAGGAGGCCTGCCGCGGGTCAGAAGAAGAAGAAGAAGACGACGACGAAGGCGAGGGTTCCCCCCAGCCCGCAGGGGGTGTCGACGCCCACCACCGGTACCGAGGGGCGTGGAGAGGCTACCCGCCGTCCCGACGCCGAAGCGGGGCGTATGGAAGTCGAGGAGGGGGCAGTCGCTCCTCCGGGGTCGCATGTGGGTGCATCCCGCGAGGCCGCGGCGGAGGAGCCTCGGGAGGCAGCCTTAGGAGGCGGGGACACCCTCCCCCCTGACCCCGCCGCGAGCAAGGAAGCAGCGACGGGGGAGGTCGAAGCTCCTACCTTCCCGCCGGGGGCCTCCTTGGGCGCGGGGGAAGGAGTTGTGGGGTGCGCCACGACCGGCACGGAGAGCCCCCTTAGCGTACCGCCGCGGCCGAACGAGGGGGGCGGCCCGGCGAGCCCGCTGCCCCTGGCAAGCAGCGCCGAGTGTTCCCTTGCCGCTGCGACTGAGAGTGCCAGAGGGCCTGACCCGGACTGGCCCCTGGTCCTGGTGAGTGACCGCACTTTGCTCAGGCCTGAAGCCTTGCGCGACGCCAAGGCCGCACTTGCTCGGCTCGACACGGACTTCCAGGATGCGAAGACGCGCCTCGCCGAGGAACGCCTGAAGCTTGCCGACGGGTGGCGCCGGCTCGGCATCGCCATCGATGCGGCCCGGTGCCATGACGAATGTGCTCGCGCACAGTGCGAGAAGGACACTGCCGAAGCGGAGGGGGCTTGCGCGAGAGCCCTCCAGGAGGCCGAAGCAGCCATCGCGCGCCGCGAAGAAGCGGAGGCTCTCCTGAAAGAGTTCCAGGACCAACACGCCGAGCAGGCGCAGTCGCTCCTCACGCGGGAAAGCGCCCTCGCTACTCGCGAGAAGGAGGCCGCAGCCCGCGAAGCGGACCTCGAGACTCACAAGGAGGGCGTCGAGAAGACGGCGGCCGAGCAGGCCACGGAGAAGGAGCGTCTGGAGACGCTGGGGCGCCAGCTGGCCCATGCCCAGGAGGCTCACACGAAGCGCGTCACCGACGCCAACGCCCAACTGGAGGCCAAGGAGAAGAAGGTCCAAGAGGATGCTGACGCGAAGGTAGCGGAAGCGCGCCTGACACTCATCGAGGAACACGATAAAGCGCTGTCGCAGCAGAGGGACGCCCTCGAGTCAGAATGCGAGCGGCTCCGGCAGGAGGTCATTGATCTCAAGGCGGCACTCGCCGAGGCGGAGACCCGCCGGGGAGCCGCGCCGCAGCCCGGCTCTGGCACCGCCGATCAAGAACAGGAGCAGTGCGAGCGCGTCAAGGCACTTCACTCCCTCGAGGTTCGCGCCCACGACGCCCTGAATTCCATCTGCCAGGGAAAGCTTGGGGCCCTCCGCGAGTCCCGCGACGCCGACTACGTCGGCCTCTCCACCAAGCTCGTGGGACGGCTTGAGGACGGAGCCAAGGAGGTGGACGGTATCCTGGAGGAGGAGTGCCGCAACCTCTTCTCCCTGGCGGCGACTCGCGTCTTCAGCCACCTCCTCCACTCCGATCCCAACTTCGACTTTGACAAGGTGATAGCCCCCGTCCCCGAGGAGCTTCGCGATGGGCTCGCAAGGGCGGTGGAAGGCCATGTGGGCGCGTTACTCGGGAAGTACTCCCGCGGCAGCGGCGAGAGCTCTGGTGGCGATGACGGCGCCGGCGAAGACGACGACGGCGCGAGCTCCTAGGGTCCTTTTCCTTTCATCACCCTGCGCTAGATCGATGCGGCCCATAGGGGCGTGAAGACGATGTCTTGGTGTTAAAATATTTCATGATTTGCTGTAATGAACACTCGTGCCCTCGCGAGGCTCTCTCTTAAGGCCTGCTTTTCTCTCTTTGCTCGCCATGATGCTCTACGTTGTCAGGACCCAGCCCCCGCGCGGCCATAGCCGTCGCTGGTATGTCAGGTCGCGATGCTTAAACAAGGCCAGGAGGCGAGGGGCACCAGGAGCTAGTGAGGGTTCCTGAGGCGCGATGCTCAGGGAGCCCCCCCTTTAACGCACAAGCGGCTTGCGCCAAGAGAAACGCTGGCGCTCGTGAGGCCGTCAGAGGGGAAGGCTCGAGAGATAGCAAGGGTGACTCGCGAGACGGGAGACTTAGCTCTGTACAAGGTAGTATGGTGGGCCATCTCTTGCAAGGCGCACCTTGTGAGGGTTCCGCTCGTGAGATCTCCTGCCGGGACGGCCGCCGAGGGTTAATTCCCGAGGCGGGGCCTGCTGGCCTCCTGAGGTCCTGAGGGAGCTACCTCGTGAGATCTTTCAGGGGACCTGCTCCTGAGATAACTGCACGCAGAGCACTTAACGACAGCGCGCGCTCGTCGATTCGCTCATGGGTATTACGCGAGGAGAGAGGACACCAAGGACCTTGGTGGGGTGGCGTGCACGGGAGCAGGCCTGCGAGCCAGAGCCTGGTTGCTTGGGCTTTTCAGTGCTGCTGGGACTGGCCTGAGCGCAGGCACCGTGTCCAGCCCCCACTCGCGTGAGGCTCATGAGGGAAGCCGTGAGCGCGCGAGGCTCGTGAGGCAAGGGGAAAACGAAACTCCATGTAAGGGAACGGAAGCTTTACTGAAAGAAGATAGCAACCCATTACATAACAAAATGAAGATGCGGCTTCCGTGTCCGGCACGGGTCAGCTTGAGGTTGGTGCAACCCGTGGGGTGCCCTCAATTACACACCAAAAATGAGAAAAAGAGTGCTGCCATGTCCGGCACGGGTCAGCTTGAGGTTGGTGCAGCCCGTGGGGCGCCCTCAGTTGATTGTTCCGCCAGCGCGGAGCATGGGGCTTCCACAGGGGTGTGGGTATGATCGCGGGTCGATCGTTCCGCCAGCGTGGAGCATGGGGCTTCCACAGGGGTGTGGGTATGATCGCGGGTCGATCGTTCCGCCAGCGCGGAGCATGGGGATTCCACAGGGGTGTGGGTATGATCGCGGGTCGATCGTTCCGCCAGGGTAGAGCATGGGGCTTCCACTTGGGCATGGGCGGGAGCTCTCGCGGGCCCATCAGGTGAACGCAATGAGAGGCTCCGGGGCGTGTACAGCCCCGTTTCGTTCGTACGCGTGAGGGTCACGGGTAGAACTTGCGGAGGTGTTGGATGTTCCAGGCGTTAGGCACAGGAACTCCGTCCTCCGTCTCCAGCCAGGCTGAGCCGGGCCTGGAGACATGAGTAACCCGGAAAGGTCCTTCCCACATGGGTGAGAGTTTGTGGAGTCCCTCTCGGGAGAGGATCCTGCGTAGGACGAGGTCGCCGACCTCGAGAGTACGAGGGCGGATGGTGCGGCTGTGGTAGCGATGCAAGGCCTGCTGGTACCTCGCGGCACGAAGGGCAGCCTGATGGCGGCCCTCCTCGAGGAGCAGCAGATCGATCTCTCGCGAGCCCTCCTGACGCGCCTCGTCGAAGGCAAGGACTCACGGGGAACCGTGCTTAAGCTCCAATGGGAGGTCCGCTTCAGCGCCGTAGACGAGGAAGAAGGGCGTCTCGCCAGTAGGCTTGCTTGCTGTCGTGCGGATGGACCACAGCATGGACTGCAGCTCGTCGAACCAGCCCTTGCCCCAAGCCTCGAGTTTCTTCTTGAAGCTCCTTGTCTTGAGGCCCTTGAGGACCTCGGCGTTGGCGCGCTCGGCCTGACCATCGCTTCGCTGGTGCGCCACCGAGGCGTAGCAGATCTGCGTGCCGAGGCTGGCGCGGTAGGACTTGAAGAGACCGCTTATGAATTGGGAGCCATTGTCGGTGATGATGCGATTGGGAACTCCAAAGCGGCTCACGAGGCCCTTGATGAACTTGACGGCGGAGGCTGCCGGGATGGTGCGTACCGGCTCGACCTCTGCCCACTTGGTGAACTTGTCGATGGCGACGTAGAGGTCGTGGTAACCACCAGCCGTGCGAGGGAAAGGCCCCAGGATATCCAGCCCCCAGACCGCGAAGGGCCATGAGAGGGGGATCGTCTGGAGGCCCTGCGCCGACTGGTGGATCTGCTTGGCGTGGAATTGGCAGGCCTCGCAGGCTTGGACCAGTGCGGTAGCGTCACGTAGGGCAGTGGGCCAGTAGAAGCCGCTGCGGAAAACCTTACCGACGAGGGTGCGTGATGAGGAGTGGTGGCCGCAGTCTCCTCCATGTATATCGGCTAGCAACTCGCGCCCTTGCTCTTCAGAGATGCACCGCAGCGAGACGCCATTGGGGCGCCTGTGGTACAGCTCACCATGTTGTAGGCAGTAAGCGGTGGCCTGCCGGGCCCCGCGCTCTGCCCCTGAGTCCTCCTCCGGGACGGTGCCGCGGAGCAAATAAGCCTTGAACTCCGCGGCTCAGCTATCCGCCTGAGGCTCGAGCGCCAGTAGCAGGCGAGCTCCTGAGGCCGGGCCACAGTCTGGTGCGCCCGTGGGTGGTGCGGGCGGGAGTTCCTCGCGAAGGAGTGCCATGCTCACAGCTGGGGGTGCGGCAGATGGCTTGAGGAGCCTTTCCTCAAAGACGCCGGGGCTCTGGGGCTCGCTTCGTGATGCTCGTTTGGCAATGTCATCGGCTTCTTTGTTGCTCCCGCGGGGGATGTGCTGCAGCTCCAGGCCAAGAAAGCGCTTCTCAAGTTTACGTACCTCTTCCAGGTAGGCAGCCATGTGCTCGTCCTTGGGCTTGTAGCTTTTGTTGGAGAAGTTGACAAGGAGTTGCGAATCGCCCTTGATAGTCAGATGCTTGATGCCTAGGGCGAACGCGGCCTTGAGGCCGGCCTTGAGGCCCTCGTACTCTGCGATGTTGTTGGAGACCTTGTCGGTGTGCCTGAAGCAGAGCTGTACAGCGTAGTAGAGCCTGTCTCCTGTTGGCGAGGTGAGCATGACTCTAGCCCCCGCGCCCTGCCGGGAGAAGGCGCCGTCGAAGTGCATGGTCCATCCGCCAGGCACCTCATCCCCTGGCAGGAGGGACTGGGCCTCGCGAGGCTCGTCCTCGTACGTGTCCGTCCATTCTGCCACGAAGTCGGCCAGAGTCGCGCCTTTAATGACTCTGGTGGTGGAGAACTCCAGTTGGAAGGCTTGCAGCTCGATGTTCCACTCGGCGACGCGGCCGGCGGCGTTGGGGCTGCACAGAACTTGCTCCAAGGAGTAGGAGGAAATGACCTTGATGGAATGACCCTGGAGGTAGTGGCGCAGCCTCCTGGAGGCGACGAGGAGCGCGAGGAGGAGCTTCTGTTGCGTGGGGTAGCGCTCGCGCGCATCCCTTAGCACGGTGCTGACGAAGTACACGGGGTGCTTGACGAGGCACGTAGTTGTGGCGATAGCTTGCTCCTCGGAAGGCTCGGGAACCTCACGAGGCTCAGGAGGCTCGCGAGGCTCAGAAGGATAGCGGGGGACGGCGGCCTCATGAGGCTCAGGAGGCTCGCGAGGCCCCGGGGAATCGCAAGGCTCAGCGGGCTCGTGAGCCTGAAGGGGCGCTGGGGGTTTTTCCTTGGCACAGACGCGCTCCTCCCGCACCGCCACCAACGCCGCGCTGGCCGTCTGGGGGGTGGCCGCCAAGTACAGGAGCAAGGGCTCGCGAGAGTGCGGCGCGACCATGATGGGCGGGCTCGTGAGGTACCTCTTGAGGGCTTCAAAGGCGGCGTCTGCCTCAGGAGTCCACTTGAAGGAGCCGGACCTCTTCAGGAGCTTGAAAAAGGGCAGGGCTCGCTCGCCAAATTTGGAGATGAAACGCCCTAGGGAGACCATACATCCTGCCAAGCGCTGCATTCCCTTGAGGGTCCGGGGAGGACGCATTTTCTCGATGGCCTTGATCTTCTCTGGGTTGGCCTCGATGCCACGGTGCGAGACGAGGAAGCCTAGGAGCTTGCCGGAGGGGACTCCGAAGACGCACTTCTCCGGGTTGAGCTTGAGGGTGACTTTGCGCAGGTTGGCAAATGTTTCCTGGAGGTCCGCGATGAGAGATCCAGCCTCGCGAGATTTGACCACGATGTCGTCGACGTAGGCCTCCGTGTTCCTCCCCATCTGAGGCCCCAGAGTGATGCGCATTAGCCGCTGGAAGGTGGCGCCCGCGCTCCTTAGACCGAAGGGCATGCAGACGTAACATAATACGCCGCAGGGAGTGATGAAGGCCGTCCTCTCCACGTCTTCGGCCGCCATCTTGATCTGATGATAGCTTGAGAAGGCATCCAGGAAGCATAGCAAATCGCACCCGGCAGTGGAATCCACGATCTGATCGATGCGGGGCAGTGGGAACAGATCTTGAGGGCAGAACTTGTTGAGGCTGGTGAAGTCGACGCACATGCGCTCCTTGCCGCCCTTCTTGGGGACGACGACTGGGTTGGCGAGCCATTCGGGATGGCGCACCTCACGAACGACTCCGGCTTCTTGGAGCTTCTGAACTTCATTGACGATAAACTCTTGCTTCTCTGGCGCCTGGCGCCGTGCTTTCTGCTTGACCGGGCGTGCATTGGGGCACACCGCTAAGTGGTGCTCAATCACCTCCCTCGGCACACCAGACAAGTCGGATGCTTTCCAGGCGAAAACATCCGAGTTTGCCCGAAGGAAGGTGACGAGCGCGCTTTCCTATGTAGGAGGGAGGCCTGTGCCGATGGTGAAGGCAGGGCCGGAGCCGCTGCCGTCCACCGACACCTTCTTCGTCTCGGCGCGGTCCTGAGAGAAAAGTTGCTTCTTCTTCGCGGGCGCGGCCTCGGAAGGCTCGGCCGCGTCGTCGTCGGTCGGGTGCGCGACAGCGGCCGCCTTGTAGGCACGCTCGAGGGTGCTGGCCGCGTCCTTTTCATCGCAGGCGATGGTGATGATGCCGCTACAGACGGGCATCTTGAGGACGTTGTAGGCATGATGGGTGGCCGCCATGAACTTGGTGAGAGCCGCGTAGCCCAAGATGGCATTGTAAGGCAGGCCGATGTGCGCCACATCGAAGTCGATGAGCTCGGTGTGGTAGTTCTTGCGGGTGCCGAAGGTGACGGGGAGGCGCACTTGCCCCAGCGGAATGCTGGAGCCATCGGTCACTCCGGAGAAGGGCCTGGTCGGCATCAGCTGGTCATAGGGCACCTGGAGCGTCTCGAAGGTCTCGATGGAGAGCACGTTGAGGCCGCCCCCCCGTCGATGAGGGTCTTGGTGACCACGACGTTGCTGATGGTGGGAGTGCACAGCATGGGGAGCGCGCCTGCGGAGGCCGTGGACTTGGGGTGGTCCTTGGAGTCAAAGGTGATGGCGTACTGCGACCACTTGAGGGGCCGCGTGACCTCAGGCCTCGGGAGGGCGGCGTACACCTCGCGAGAGAGTTGCTTGAAGTGGCGGATGGACGGGGGGGGGGGGGGGCTTGGGACCCGCCGAGGATGCAGGCGACCGCGTGAGGCTCCTGGTAGCCCCCAGCGCCCTCGTCAGGCTGGTTGACGTCGTTCCTTCGGGGTGGTGGTGGCAGCGGCGGGAGAGCGGCATTGGCCTGAGGGTTCGCCTCACGAGGCTGGTCGCGCCAAGCGGCCTCACGAGGCTGATCACGCCAACCCTGGCGGTAGTTGCCATTATTGTTGCGGCTGTCCCAGCGGTTGCCACTGCGGCCACCTCCGCGGCCGGCGCCGCGGCCGTTGCGGTCATCCCGGCGGCCCTGGTGCTCGTCGTGGAGCAGCTTGAGCTCCTGACAGTCTTCGGTGCTGTGGGAGCAGACGTTGTGAAAGGCGAAGAGTGGCCGGTTGTCCTTTCTGGGCTCGTCGAGGTCGCGGCCGCGCTTCTGCTCGGGCTCCGCCGCAAGCACGGTAGGGCCCTTGCGCTTGACGTCCTTGCTCTTGGCCTTGGAGGCATCGAGCGCCGCGTCGGGGTCGTTGTGGACGAAGAGGCGGCCTTCTTCAGCCTTGGCGCACTTGTCGGCGAGGTCGAGCAGCTCGAGCACGGAGTCGAGCTCACCGTTGATGGCGAGCTTCTCGCGCATCTTGACGTCCATGACGCCGGTGGAGAACGCAGAGATGACGGCCGCGTCGGAGGCGCGTGGGATCTTGTTGCGCACCTAACTGAAGCACTGGATGTACTTGCGGAGGGTCTCGTCTGGGCGCTGCCGAACGCGCCGCAGGTCGTTGATGGTGAGGGAGCGGTCCTGTGTGCCCTTGAAGTTGGCGGTGAACTGGCTGCAGAGCTCGGCCCACGATGAGATGGAAGCCTCGGGGAGGTTCATGAGCCAGGAGCGCAGGCCGTCCTTGAGGGCCATGGGGAACCAGTTCACCATGACCTTGTCGTTGCCGTTTGCCGCCTCGACGCTCAGCGCGTAGAGCTGGAGGAACTCCGTGGGGTTGGGGGTGCCGTCGTAGCGTGGAGGCAGCTCAGGTTTGAACTTCGCGGGCCAGACCACGCGACGCAGCTCACGGGTGAAGGCACGGCAGCCCACGCCGCTCGAGGGGACGCCGCCGGCGAGGGCGGCGCGGTTTTGACGCCCGGCCGCTGCAACGTCCTGAACGGCCTGGTCTTGGCGCTGGCGCTACCGGTCGAGGATCACTCGCGTGTCGGGGGGGCATGCGGCGGATGATCTGGCAGCTGGGTTCGTCTTGGTCTGGCGAAGACGCGCCGCGGGACGGCTCACAAGCCCGCACGCGGCGCTGAGGCCCGGCGCGCTCGTCGCGCAGAGGAGGCGGCGGGGGAGCGCCGTGCGCCAGGTCCCCAGCACGAGACGGTGGAGGGCGGAGTGAGTGAGAAGGCGCCGAAGCATCCCCGACGACGTTGACGAGCTCGGTGATGTGGCCAAGCCAGGCGTCGTAGCCGGCGTCATCCGGACGGTAGCGGAGTAGCTCACGTGCCATGAGCAACGCGGCTTGCGGGTTCGGTGGCTCATGGTGGGCGAGGGAGGAGGCCGTGGCGGTGCGGCCGTCCGCCCGCACGGAGGGGTGTAGGGAGGAGTCCTGCTGCTCGTGGGCAGCGGGGTTGGTGGCGGCAGCAGCCTCGGCTTCGGGGCGGCGGCGATTGCCACGGGCCACCGGCTCTGTCTGAGCCACGCGGCCAGCCCTGCGCTCGGCGCGCTCGCGACGTGCGTCGGCCATGGGGTTGGTGGAGCTGAGGGCGGAGCAGAAGAACGGTAGCACACCCCTACCTGGCGCGCCAAATGTCGGAAGTCGGGCTCCGGGGACCCAAAGGTTCGAACACTGGGGTGAGCTCGTTCTACCGCTTCGTCTCCTACCACGGCTAAGCCACGGCGAGGCTACGGCGAGAGCGCGCTGGCGAGGGACGGAGCGAGGACTCAGCGGTTTACCCAGGTTCGGGCCACCTTGCGGTGTTAGACCCTACTCCTGCTTTGTGGTTGGGATTATCGTCGGCAACAAGGTTCTCGTGTACAAGGTTGAAGACAAGGGAATCCTCCTTCTCTATGGTGGCAGCACTGCCCCTTTTATATCGGCCTTGGTCCTCTTCCCCCTCAAAACTTAGGCGGGAAGGGTTGCCACACTTGGCGATTTTGAAAGGGGACAGGTGCTCAGGCTATCCTGACTAAAGGTGGTCTTCGCCTGCCAAAGCATGATCCATGGCGCGCCGGTGGGCTCGTTGATGACCTCCGCCCTGCGCGCCCGTCGTCTTGGTCTTCCTTCGCCGATCGGGCAACCTTTGGGGTTGCTTTGGAGAGTAGATAGCTGGCCCTGCTCCCTTAACACGAAAGAGGAAACCATCTTCATCCATGCCTCCTGGCGCGACCTCTGCTGCTGCTCGTCGCCGCGCGCGTCACCCACGTGATGGGCTCCAGACCGCGCGGCACGCCGAACGGCCTTTGTCTCATTTCCTGCGGGAGGGGGCCTCGGGAGGCCACCTTAGGAAGCCGCCTCGCGAGGTCACTTCGGGAAGCCGCCTCGTGAGGCCACTTGGGAAGCCGCCTCGTGAGGGGACCTGGCCAGGCCGTTGATGGTGGTGCTGAGCGTTGCTTGCTACTCTCTGAGGAGGGAGCCTCAGGAGGCCAGGGCCTCATGAGGGGTCTTGGTGAGATGCTCAGTGGTGACGGCCCGCTGGGCCCATGCCTGGCGTTGCGCCCTGGGCCGAAGGCAGACGGGCCAAGATACCCCGGGTTCCATGGGCCCGACAATCACGCCTCAGGAACCCTCACTAGCTCCCGCTGCCCCTCGCCTCCTGGCCTTGTCCAGGCATCGCGACCTGACATACCAGCGACGGCTATGGCCGCTCGGGGGCTGGGTCCTGACAACGTAGAGCATCATGGCGAGCAAAAAGAGAAAAACAGGCCTTAAGAGAGAGCCTCGCGAGGGTACGAGTGTTCATTACAGCAAATCATAAAGTACTCAAACACCAAGGCATCATCTTAACGCCCCCACAGGCCACATCGGTCTAGTGCAGGGAGACAAAAGGAAAAGGACCCTAGGAGCTCACGCCGTCGTCGTCTTCGCCGGTGCCGTCGTCACCGCCGGAGCTCTCGCCACCACCACAGCAGTACTTCCCGAGTAACGCGCCTACATGGCCTTCCACCGCCTTTGCGAGCCCATCGCGAAGCTCCTCGGGGACCGGGGCTATCACCTTGTCAAAATCGAAGTTGGGATCGGTGTGAAGGAGGTTGTGGCACTCCTCCTCCAATATGCCGTCCACCTCCTTGGCCCCGTCCTCAAGCCGTTCCACGAGCTTGGTGGAGAAGTTGACGTACAGCGTCACGGGACTCGCGGAGGGCTCCAAGCCTTCCCTGGCAGATGGAGTTCAGGGCGCCGTGGGCACGGACCTCGAGGTAGTGAAGCGCCTTGACGCGTTCGCGCTGCTCCTGTTCCTGATCGGTGGCGCCAGAGCTGGGCTGCGGCGCGCCCCCCCGGCGGGTCTCCACCTCGGCGAGTGCCACCTTGAGATCAGTGACCTCCTGTCGGAACCGCTCGCGTTCTGCCTCGCAGGCGTCCCCTTGCTGCGACAGCGCCTTATCGTGCTCCTGGGCAAGCGCCAGGCGTGCCTCCGCTACCTTCGCGTCAGCATCCTCCTAAACCTTCTTCTCCTTGGCCTCCAGCTGAGCGTTGGCCTCGGTGACACGCTTCGTGTGAGCCTCCTGGGCATCGGCCAGCTGGCGCCCCAGCGTCTCCAGGCGCTCCTTCTCCGTGGCCTGCTTAGTCGCCGTCTTCACGCGGCCCCCCGTGCGTGCCTCGAGATCCACTTCGCGGGCCGCGACCTCCTTCTCGCGAGTGGCGAGGGCGCCTTCCCGCGCGAGGAGCGACTGCGCCTGCTCGGCGCGTTGGTCCTGGAACTTTTTCAGGCGGGCCTCTGCCTCTTCGCGGTGCGCGGCGGCCGCTTCGGCCTCCTGGAGGGCCCTCGCGCGAGCCCCCTCCGCTTCGGCGGTGTCTTTCTCGCCCTGTGCGCGAGCGCGTTCGTTCTGGCGCCGGGCCGTCTCGACGGCGACGCTGAGCCGGCGCCACCCGTCAGCGAGCTTCAGGTGTTCCTCGGCGAGGCGCGTTTCGGTGTCCTGGAAGTCCGTCCCGAGCCGAGCAAGCGCGGCCTTGGCGTCACGCAAGGCTTCAGGCCTGAGCAGTGTGTGGCTGCTCACAAGGACCAGAGGCCAGTCCGGGTCGGACCCTCTGGCACCCTCCGCCGCTACGGAGAGGGAGGACTCGGCGCCGCTTGCCGCGGTGAGCGGTGGGTTCGCCAGGCCACCCCCCGCGTTCGGCTGCTGAGGCACGCCGCGGGGACTCTCCATGCCTGCGACGACACGTCCCACAACTCCTCCCCCGCGCTCAGAGAGGCCCCCGGCGGGGGGGTAGGTGCTTCGACCTCCCCTGTCGCCGCTCCCTTACCCACGGCGGGGTCAAGGGGGAGGGCGTCCCTGCCTCCCAAGGCTGCCTCCGGAGGCTCCTCCGTCTCGGCCCCCTGAGGCGCGCCCGCATGCGACTCCGGAGGGACGACCGTCTCCTCGATTTCCATGCAACCCGCCTCAGGGTCGGGACGGCGGGAGGCCTCTCCACGCCCCCCAGCACCGGTGGACGGCGCCGACGCCCCCTGCGGGCTAGGGGTCGCCATCGCCTTCGTCGTTGTCTTCTTCTTCTTCTTCCTCTGATGTGCGGCAGACCTCCTGCGCAAATGGTGGCTTAGCTCCGGGCCCGGACGGGGAGCGAAGACTAAGAAAGCCGGAGGAGGCAGGGGACTTACTCGTCACTGACGTACCACTTCCTCTTCTTCTCCCCCGCAAGGAGCGGGCCGTCGCCGCCCCCGTCGGGCATCGACTCGGCGCCGCCGCTCGGGTCCCCGGGGTGCGTTGCAGTGGACCTGGAAGCATCGTCGCCCGCCTCGGGGCCCTGGGGGGTTTCGGCCTCATGATGGGCCTCTGGTGCTGGGGGCTCGACCGCCCCCGCGTCGAGAGCCCCCTCCGCTGCGGGCGGATCGCTCTCGGCGTCATCGTCCTCGAGCTCGCAGATGAGCTGACGGCGGGCGCGTGGCGGCGCCCGACTGGCGTCCCCCGTGGCCTCCTCCGAATCCTCGCCGCCGCTGCTGCCTCCCGAGTCCACCTCCACCACGAGGGGGATATCGCGGGGCCCGACGTGGCCCTTCGGCACGAGGCCCCATTGGTCAAAGAGAGGCATCTCCTTGACCAGCTCCGCCACCTCCTCGTAGCGGAACAGAGGGAGTGCATCCTCAGGAGGGCCCTCGGCAGGGGTGCTAAGCAGGTTCGCCAGGGCCCCGTCCAGCACATCTGGCCCCAAGCTGCCCGGCTTCAGCCTCATGGCGTCGCCAGCGCCGGTGTACTCCCACATGGGGCGCGAGTGCTGCTGAAGCGGCGCGATGCGACGCCGCAGGTATTCCCTGACGACCGCCGCCCCA
Organism: Elymus sibiricus; assembly: GCA_039707655.1. NCBI lineage: Eukaryota > Viridiplantae > Streptophyta > Magnoliopsida > Poales > Poaceae > Elymus > Elymus sibiricus. Next base: position 265,548,469 of record CM077674.1, read on the forward strand.
GACAGTTTCGCGGCCCGGTGCGCCGCCATCGGCTCCAAGACGGGCTCCATCCTTGGGTCGGCGAGTTTCTCGTGCCCCCACACGGGGATCTTCTCGACCGGGTCCGTCGGGATCGTCAGGAGCCGGCTGGTCTGGCGCGCGTCCATATAGACCCAGCGCTGCCGGTAGCCCTCCACCTTCTTCGCGACCCTTAGGTTGATAATGCTGTCCTCCATCCCCTTGACGGCCAGGAACGACGCTCATCTGGAGCACTGGTCTGCCACGGTTAACCGCAGGCAAAAGAAGTGGCGGAAGAGCGCCACGGAAGGCATCACACCTACGAAGGCCTCGCAGTAAAAGGCAAACATGGCCAGGAGGAGAATGGAGTTGGGCTGAAGATGGAGGGCGTGAATCTGATAGTGGGAGAGAATGGCATAGAAGAAGTCCGAGAATGGCGGCACCAACCCGGCATATACGCCGTGAAGGAAGAAGGGGTAGGCAGTCGCCCCCAGGTCGCGCCGCACGCGTGACCCCGGCCAGATCTGGGTCGCCTGGTTCTCGTTCTGATCACCGACCACAAACGGGAGCACCTTGTCTAAGCCCTCCCCGTCGACGATGGCGGAGCGCTGCAACGCCGCCCCGAGGACGGGCACGCTGGGGGATGGGGCCGCTGCCTTTCCCTTCTTGCCGGCGGGCGCCATCTGCGCGGCGGAGGAGCAGATCAAGGAGCGAGAAGAAGCGAAGCTCGGAGAGGGGTCGTGAGGAGCTGCGCGCGAGAAGGCAAGCACAAGGAGTCGCAATGTGTGAAGGAAGGCAATGATGGCCTCGCGTCGTCCGCGACAGGTTTTATGTCAGCGCGGGCAGTTATCGAGGCGTCGTGGGGAAGTGGGGGCGCCCCCCGTCACATCGTGTGCCACGTGTCGCGCCTGGCCCCAGGCGGTTAGGGCCCGCGCCATTTCGCCCCCCAGTAGGCGGGAACGTGCACGCCACGGGCCCGGGGGCTACTGTCGGGCCCATGGAACCCGGGGTATCCAGGCCCGTCTGCCTTTGGCCCAGGGCGCAACGCCTGGCGTGGGCCCAGCAGGCCGTCATCACCAAGCACCTCACCAAGACCCCTCATGAGGCCCTGGCCTCCTGAGGACCCCTCCTCAGGGAGCGGCAAGCAAAGCTCAGCATCACCACCAACGGCCTCGCGAGGTCCCCTCGCGAGGCGACCTCCTGAGGTGGCCTCCCGAGGCCCCTTCCCGAAGGCGCACGAGACGAAGGCCATTCGGCACAGCCGCGCTATCTGGAGCCCATCACGTGGGTGACGCGCGCGGCGACGAGCGGCGACAGAGGCCGCGCCAGCAGGCGCGGACAAAGGTGGTTTCCTCTTTTGTGTTAAGGGAGCAGGGCCAGCTATCTACTCCCCAAAGCAACCCCAAAGGTTGCCCGATCGGTGAAGGAAGACCAAGACGGTGGGCGCGCAGGACGGAGGTCACCACCGAGCCCACCGGTGCATCATGGATCACGCTTTGGCAGGCGAAGACCGCCTTTAGTCAGGATAGCCTGAGGGCCTGTCCCCTTTCAAAACCCGCCAAGTGTGGCAACCCTTCCCGCCTAAGTTTCAAGTGGGAAGAGGACCAAGGAGGGTATAAGGGGGGCAGAGCTGCCTTTGTAGAGGAGACCCGATCGGCTCCCACTCTCATCATCCCCAACCTTGTACTCTCTCTCACCAGAGCAATACCAACCAAGCAGGAGTAGGGTCTTACACCGCAAGGTGGCCCGAACCTAGGTAAACCGCTGAGTCCAAAGTCCGTTCCCCGCTAGCGCGCTCTCGCCGTAGCCTCGCCGTCACTTAGCCGTGGTAGGAGACGAAGTGGTAGAACGAGCTCACCCCAGTGTTCGAACCTTTGGGTCCCCGGAGCCCGACTTCCGACAAAGATCATTTCAATGCAAATGTTATGAAACAATTGAAACAAAATGCCTACATGATTGATCGCTTGAGTGACTTTGTGTTTAGAATTGCTAATGATGTCAAAGGTGTAGGTAAACATGCATCTATGGTTCAAACCCAATTAGAACAAGTTGCTAAATCTCAAAGTGAATTGCTCAATGAAATGAATAACAATATGAATGATCATGCTGTTAGAGTAATGACTAGAGGAGGTAGAATGACTCAAGAGCCACTTTATCCTGAAGGTCACCCTAAAAGAATTGAACAAGACTCTCAAAGAATTAATATTGATGCACCTAGTCCATCTAAAAAGAAAAAGAAAAAGAAAAATGATAGGACTTTTCATACTTCTAGTGAACCTGAGGTAGAAAAACCCTTAGAGGATAGTAATGATGTTTGTATTTCCGATGCTGAGACACAATCTGGTAATGAACAATCACCTGATGATAATAATAATGATGATGCTCATGTGGATGCCCAACCCGATAATGATAAAGAACCTGATAATGATGTTGAAATAAAACCCGCTGTTGATCTTGATAACCCACCTCATAAAAATAAACGTTATGATAAAAGAGACTTCGTTGCTAGAAAACATGGTAAAGAAAGAGAACCATGGGTTCCAAAACCCATGCCCTTTCCTCCTAAACCATCTAAGAATAAGGATGAGGAAGAATTTGAAAGCTTTGCTGAAATGCTTAGGCCAGTCTTTTTGCGTACTCGTTTGACTGATATTTTAAGGATGGCCCCTTATGCTAAATATATGAAAGACATTGTCACAAATAAAAGAAAGATACCTGAAGCTGAAATTTCTACCATTCTTAGAAATTACTCTTTTAAGGACGGAGTACCTAAGAAACTAGGAGATCCAGAAATACCAACTATACCATGCTCCATTAAAAGAAATTATGTCAAAACTGCTTTGTGTGATTTAGGAGCCGGTGTTAGTGTTATGCCCTTCTCTTTATATAAAAGACTTGATTTGAATAAACTCACTCCCACTGAAATATCATTGCAAATGGCTTACAAATCAACTGCCATTCCTATCGGTGTTTGTGAGGATGTGCCCGTTGTAGTTGCAAATGTTTCTATCCTAACAGACTTTGTTATACTTGATATGCCCGAGGATGACAACATGTCGATTATCCTTGGTAGACCCTTTTTGAATACTACAGGGGCTGTTATTGATTGCAACAAAAGCAAGGTCACTTTTCATATCAATGGTAATAAACATACGGTGCACTTTCTGAAGAAACAATTTCAAGTAAACGGTATTCATGTTATTGAAAAGACTCCGACAATTACTATTGGAAGTTTTCAACTCCCTCTTCCTACTGTCAAAAAGAAATATGAAACTCTTATTATTGGGGAGGTACACATCCCCGTTGAGGTAACCTAGTGTTTTTACGAAGGTTCTTCGGTTTCATGTTACTCGGAAATGGTTTGTTAATAAGACTTGATCAACCTTATTAATGGATTATTTTTGAGAGGCATGTGGTCGATGAATTTAGTAAGCACAACCTTCTGCACCCACTTTTGTTTTCTGTTATTTTTAGTTAAACGCAATAAAATGCCATGATTACCCTGTTTTCTGAATTATTCGTTCAACAAAAAGTGCCCAAAAATGAAAGTGCTCAGAATGATCTGAAATTTTTACATGAATTTTTATAGAATATTTAAGAATTCGCCCTGGTGGCTTGTGGGCCCCACAGGGACCCCCTCACTTATTCCTTCAGCCAACTTCGTCTCTTACCTCTAGCAAAAATTCCTGGTAGCTCTCTCTCTCGTGTTCTTGCTCCCAATCCTGAGATTTTTGATCTCTTTGCTCGGAGCTCCGTTTCCGAAATTGTTTTGGGAGATTGCTACTTGGTATGTGACTCCTCCATTGCTCCACTTAGTTTTTGCTCTAGTGGATTATATTTTGCATAATTAGCTGCTCTTGGTGCTACTGAAAATGAGCTTGCATGTTGAATTCTTTGAGTTCCAAGTAGTCTGAATGCTTGATATGGCCTCTAGACATCCATATGAGTAGTTGCTATCAATTTTGTGAAGTTTTGTTAACATCTTTTTGTGGCCCAATTTTTTTCAGAAATTTGTCCTTAGGAAAATGAACTTCTTCTGTAGGAGTTCCTCAAAGCAGAACGCCAAGGGAGACCTTGGGGACTCCTCGGACAGCGACCTCAACATTCTGCGTAGGTCGGAGGTCCGGCCGTGCGAATGGCCGCACAATGCCTTCATGAACGAAGCCGTATTCTACCAAGAGTTCGCACAATTTGTTGCTAATGCCGGATTGACCGACTTCCTCGCAGATGAGTGTGACCAGCAGCACATCCTTACGAATTCCTTTGTGCAAAAGTTTCATTTCCTGAATAGGCTCGACCCCCTGCGGTGCGCTTTGATTTATATGCTGAACATCATCAGATACCGCTTGCTGAATTTTGTGAGATATGTTTGATCCCCTTTGATGGGGAAATAAGAGAGCCTCGACCGGAGGAGTTTGAGGGCTTCCTCCACACTTTAACCATGGGAGAGGAAAGGGGCGTGTCGAAAGCCCGAGCCACTAGCTTGCAATTTCCCACTGTTCATTACTTTGCTTTATTCATAGGAAAATGCTTGACTGCTAGAGAGCAAGGTGGTGCGCTATGTGCACCTAACTTTGCCATTTTACGCCGCGCACTGCATAATGACAACACTTATAACCTAGGAGCTATCATTGCACGTCGCCTGCACACTAATAGGACTAAGGGTAAAATTCATGGTGGTATTTATGCTACTCGCTTAGCGAGACGTTTTAATGTTAACATACGCCCACATGATTATTTGTTGCCAAGAGTTTACTTAGATCACCAGTCTATGAGGGACCACCACTTTCTTGATGCTCCTGAGCCTCCTCACCACATTCGTTATAACTTGGTTTTTAGTGAGGATACTCGTGATATTATTCTGTTGCCTGCACCTGTTTTGTTTGATTCCCATGCCAGGAACGGATATACTGTTATGCCACCGGACATCGTTGCCTACCGGAGCGCATTGGCAGCGGCAGAGGATGAGGCCCAGGAATGGGACGCTATGGTGCCGCCGCCTCAGCACTTTCACATGGGACCGGATGGCTACTACGAATGGCCATAGACCAAGCTAGGCAAAAGCCTAAGCTTGGGGGAGTACGTATTTCTCACCGACATTACATTCACGATCACACATTTCATGCCAGTTGTCGGTGTTCACACTTTTTCATTGTATAATCCATGTTAGTTTTATTTTCTCGCTTTCTTCTTGTGTGTTTGAAAAACTTTGAGAAAATCCAAAAACATTTCTCGTTTCTTTTCGGTTTTTCTTTCTAGCTTAATTAGTTGTAGTACTAAAAGAAAACCCAAAAAGATTTCCCGTTTCTTCTTTTACTTGTTGGGAGCTCTCCCGTGTAAATAGTTTTTTCTCGTTTTTGTTTTGTCTTCTTTAATTGGCATCCTTCAAGAAAAAATAAATAAAAACTCCAAAAATATTTCAGTGTGTTTCTCTGAAATTCTTTTCTTTTTTTGAGTCATTGTAAGGAGAAGACCACGATGAAAATGTTGAGTGGCTGTCGTATGCATTATTGTTGATCTAACAAAGAGCCCATATTACCTTGTCTTCTCCTTTGAATAAAATGTTTGCGGATTCTAGCTTAGTCCACGGCACACTTGCACTATTATTATTTTCATATCGTTCGGTCGTGCAAGTGAAAGGCAATAATGACGATGATTTGATGAAATGACTGTGGCAAGGAAAAGCGGGTATGAACTCAACTTGTTCTTGTTTTTGTAAATATGTTTAACTCAGTATCCATGATTTAGCATATTATGATTAAACAAGTTTATGATGACAATTAGAGATTATAGTTTCTCATGCCATGCTTAAGTAGCTAGGAGTGGATAATGATTTATCTTGGGTGTCAACATGCATTAAATTTTTTGTGATATAGTATGATGATATGGTATCCTCCTCTGAATGTTTCGAGTGGCTTGACTTGGCACATGTTCACGCATGTAGTTGATTCAAAACCAACATAGCCTCCACGATATTTATGTTCATGGTGCTTATATCCTACTCATGCTAGTATTCAATGTTGATTGTCCATAATGCATGATTATGACCGTTTTTGCTCTCTAGCTGGTCGCTTCTCAACCTATTTGCTAGCCTTCGCCTGCACTAAGCGGGAATACTGCTTGTGCATCAAAACCCTTAAACCAAAGTTATTCCAGATGAGTCCACTATATGTACCTATATGCGGTATTACCCTGCCGTTCTAAGTAAATTTGCATGTGCCACCTCTAAATATTCAAATGAACATCTTTTTTGTGTGCCCGTACCGCTCATGGAGCGATAGGGGGCGGTCAGTATCTTCCATGCTAAGCGGGTTATTCTCATGATGAGTGTTTATTCACTTGTCCTTGCACGAGAGGGGCTGGTAATCGGGATGCCCAGTCCCATGATTAAAATCGCAAAATAATAAAACAAACTCCCCCAGAAAGTTGTTGGTATGGAGGGCACCCGAGGATTCGGCTAGCCATGGCTTGTGTTTGTTGGTGGAGGGGGAGTAAACTTTACTTTACTGCTTGGGAACCGCCACTAATGTGTTTAGCATGGAAGATATTGAAAACACTCGGTCGTGACGTTGACAGGAAAGGCATACCTCCCAAAATTATATTTATCTCTGATTTAAGCTTTGAGCTCTGGCACCTATGCAAATCCCTGCTCCCCTCTACGAAGGGCCCATCTATTTATTTCTATGTTATTTTACTTTTATTGTTGAGTCACCATCTTCTCAAATAAGCACCAGTCCTGAGAGCACTATTGTCATTCTCACGCATTGTGTATAGTTAATGTTGTGTGCATCATGAGTAAATCTCTTATACCATGAATTACAATGTTTAGTCGCTGCTTGAACTTTGGAGGTGCTCTGCATTTATGTTTTGCGGTCTCAGAATGGGCTAGCGAGATACCATGTTGTCATATTATATCATGATTGTTTTGACAAAGTGTTGGCATTTGAGATATCTTATTATTGCTCGCTAGTTGATTATGCCATTGATATGAATGAATATAATTTCTAAGAGTTATCATTTGCATGGTTAGTTATAATCTTTGCTGAAACCCTGGGTATTATTTAAGCATATATATAGATACAAGAACAAAAGAGTTCGTAAAAGTTTTTCTTTATCACTTTCAGTTTGTCAACTGAATTGCTTGAGGACAAGCAATGAGTTAAGCTTGGGGGAGTTGATACGTCTCCATCGTATCTACTTTTCCAAACACTTTTGCTCTTGTTTTGGACTCTAATTTGCATGATTTGAATGAAACTAACCCGGACTGACGCTATTTTCAGCAGAACTACCATGGTGTTGTTTTTTGTGCAGAAATAAAAGTTCTTGGAATTAGACAAAACTTTTTGGAGATTTTTTATGGAATAAATAAAAAATACTGGAGCCAAGATCCACTGGAGGGGGGCCACCTGCTGCCCATGAGGCACCAGGGCGCGCCACCCCCCCTGGCGCGCCCTGGTGGCCTGTGGGGCTCACGTGGCTCCGCTGACCCTAATCTCAGGCCTATAAATTCACAATTCCAGAGAAAAAAAAATAAGATAAGAAGTTTCATCACGTTCTACGATACGGAGCTGCCGCCACCTCCTGTTCTTCATCAGGAGGCCAGATCTGGAGTCCGTTCGGGTTCCGGAGAGGGGGATCTTCCGTCATCGTCATCATCAACCATCCCCCATCACCAATTTCATGATGCTCACCACCGGGAGTGAGTATTTCTTTCGTAGGCTTGCTGGACGGTGATGGGTTGGATAAGATTTATCATGTAATCGAGTTAGTTTTGTTAGGGCTTGATCCCTAGTATCCACTATGTTCTGAGATTGATGTTGCTATGACTTTGCTATGCTTAATGCTTGTCACTAGGGCCCGAGTGCCATGATTTCAGATCTGAACCCTTTATGTTTTCATGAATATATTTGTGTTCTTGATCCGATCTTGCAAGTTATATGCACCTGCTATGTGTTATGATCCGCATACCCCAAGGTGACAATAATTGGTATTCTTTCCGGTGATTACCGTAGTTTGAGGAGTTCATGTATTCACTATGTGTTAATTCTTTGTTCTAGTTCTCTATTAAAAGGAGGCCTTAATATCCCTTAGTTTCCTTATGGACCCCGCTGCCACGAGAGGGTAGGACAAAAGATGTCATGCAAGTTCTTATCGCAAGCACGTATGACTATATTCGGAATACATGCCTACATTACATTGATGAATTGGAGCTAGTTCTGTGTCGGCCTAGGTTATGACTGTTACATGATGAATGTTATCCAACATAATCACCGATCCAATGCCTATGAGGTTTTCACATATTGTTCTTTGCTAAGTTACTACTGTTGCTACTACTGTCACAATTGCTACTACTATTGCTGCTACTGTTACTGCTACTGTTACTATTATTGCTATTGCTATCAAACTACCATACTACTGTGCTATTGATCACTCTACTGCAGATATTTAGTCTCCAGGTGTGGTTGAATTGACAACTCAACTGCAAATACTTGCAAATATTCTTTGGCTCCCCTTGTGTCGAATCAATAAATTTGGGTTGAATACTCTACCCTCAAAAACTGTTGCGATCCCCTATACTTGTGGGTTATCAGTCCATAGCACCATCACCATGGTCGCCGGCGGCAACTCCACCGTGGCTTTCACCGCCTCTAGGAAGCACCACCGACGATCGCGGCGCTGCCAGCTCAACCTCCATGGCCCCAGGAAGCCGCGCGGACGCAATCCTCGCACCGCTACCTCCGCAATGTCGCCTCCAGGCCCGTGCCGCCTCTTCCATAGCCGCTCACCCCTCCGAGCTCCGGATCCTTTGCCAGCTAGCAAGCTGCTCCGCCACGTCCCTCCTCTCGCCGCCCGCTGCCTCTCAGCACTGCCGCCATGCGCCGCCCGGTGAAGCCCTCCTCTGCGTGAAGTCAGCGCTATCGGGCGCGCTCTCCTCCCTGCCGCCTTTGGCGGCCAGGGGGCCGTCACCACTGCCAGGGCCAGCGGTGGCAACGGCCGGGGGAATTCAGGGTGGGTGGTTCGCTAAGCTAGGGTTTCGTCCTCCCGGGGTCGCCCGTGCGTGCGACCCGAGAGGGGGAGGGAAAGGATGTCACCTTCTTTTCCACCTCGGTGATGAACTACGTTTCTATAGCACTGAATCCATGCAAGATAACATAATGCTCTTGACAACACTGAAATCTTTCTTGCGAGATATAAACACGTTGATGACATCCTGAGCTGCTCCTCTAGCAGGAGGATCACCAAGTTGTTGATCCAGCACATATTCTTTCATAGCACTTCTGAGAACACATCTCAGAGCGTGGATCCAATGCTCATAGTTTCCACCATTTGCAGCCAACTTTTCTTTTTCAAACAAAAGTGCTAAGTTGAAAACATTGCGATCCATTGATCTACAACGATAAACACAAGATTCACTTAGACATCGTTCATAATTAATTTGCACAAAAAATTAATATAAAGTGCACTCCCACTCAAATCAATATCTCTCATAATTTGAACTGAGTGATTCAAGACCCTAATATTATTCACAGCCATTGATGTGGACATCACTAATGACGTGAATTTAATCGGTAGGCAAACTTGCCAATCACATCTCCATATGACTCTTGTTCATCTTTCGATGCTTCGTGCTCCGAAGTTAGAACGATTCTTCTATAATCTCAAGATAATCGAGTGTTTCTGCCTGTGAGGTCTAACCTTCACTTGCCTTACACCTCACAATCCATTTGTACTCATGTGGACATGACGTACTTCGAACAGCTACGTGTTGTAGACGGTTGCTACACTGGGAAGAGCACTTTTAACTTGATATTTGATACGTCCAATTTGCATCATGATTCCCTACTGTTATTTATTATGTATTTGGTCTTTATTTCACTTTATGATGCAATTCTTATGTCTTTTCTCTCTTAATTTGCAAGATTTATATGAAGAGGGAGAATACCGGCAGCTGGAATTCTGGGCCTGAAATAGCTACAGTAGAGATACCTATTCTACAGAGCTCCAAATGACCTAAATTTCACGAGGATTTTTTATTGAATATATAAAAAATATTGGAGAAAAGAAATGGCAGAGGGGACCCACCAGTTGCCCACAAGGCAACAGGGCGCGACCCCCCCGGCCGCGCCGGGCTTCCTTGTGGGCCCCACAGCTGGCCTCTGGCCCCCCTCCTTCTACTATATGAAGCCATTTACCCTAAAAAACTAAGAGATGACTTTCGGGACGAAGTGCCGCCGTCTCGAGGCGGAACTTGGGCAGGAGCACTTTTGCCCTCTGGCGGAGCGATTCCGCCGGGGATACTTCCCTCAGAGAGGGGGAAATCGAAGCCATCGACATCACCAACGATCCTCTCATCGTGTGAGGGCCAATCTTCATGAACATCTTCACCAGCTGAAAGGATCGAGATGGACCTAGAGGGAGGGGGGTGAATAGGTACAATTACAAAATTTTATTGTTACTTAGCAATTTTAGGCAATAGTGCGGAATATGAAAGTGAGCCTAACAATTGCTAAGGTGATTCTAGTGCTAAGCAAGGTGACAAAATACAACAAGTAATGGATACGCAAGCACAATATAATGCAAGTAAAGACTAAAAGACAAATGACCACAAGTAGGGAGTAAGGGTTAGGGATAACCGCAACTCCGAGAGACGAGGATGTATGCCGATGTTCACTTCCTTGGAGGGAAGCTACGTCACCATTTAGAGAGGTGGATGTTACCACGAAGGCACATCAACGCCACGAAGGCTCACCCTATTCTCTCTTTGAGATATCACCACGAAGGCGATTCTCAACCACTAGTGGTAGACCTTGAGGTGGTCTCCAAACCTTCACAAACTTTCCGGGGGCAATCACAATGGTTGATTCCTCACCGAAGAACTCCTACCGCCTAGGAGTCTCCAACCTCCAAGAGTAACAAGAACGAAGGGGAAAAGTTCAAGACTTGCTCAAATCACGAATTCCTTTGGTCAAGAGGAGGGGAAGGAGTGGATCTATCACTTGATTGGAGAAACTCTCACAAACTCTCACAAATTGGATTTGGTGTATGAGGATGAGAGAGAGAGTAGAGAGTGTTCTTGGGTTAGCTCTTAGTGAATGGTCAACTCTCTCACGGGGTGGGGGAGAGTCATTTATACTACCACCCAATAAGTGGCCGTTGGAGCCACTTAAATTGCGCAGGCGTCGGACGTCCGATAGTTACCGGACGTCCGGTGTCTCACAAGGCACCGGTCGACCGACGCATCACCGGTCATCCGACAACACGAAGGTGAACGAATGTGTGGTAGTGAACAGGTAGTGTGTTGATATCATCGGATGACTGGAACGTGCCGGTCGTCCGGTGCCACACGATACACCGGACGTCCGGTAAGTACCAGCCATCCGATAAAATGTTTCTGTTGGGATACCACCGGATTTCCGGCAAGTGCCGGTCGTCCGAAGCACCGACAAGGACTGGACGTCCGACAGGGACCGGACGTCCGACATTTTGGCTCTGGTAGGAACAGATCGGATTTCCGGAGAGGACCGGAAATCCGACGTTTTGGCTCTGTCCGTGATGTACTGGACGACCGGATGGCAATGTGTGACCGGACGTCCGACAGGTACCGGACGTCCGAGGTAACAGAGAAAATGAATGACCAATGATGTGAGTGAGTGTAAAGGAAAACCGTGAATATTTGAGCAAGACTTTCATGAGACCCAATGTTCCCCTCTTAACAGTGTGGGATCCCTAGACTCAAGATCAAACATAAAAAGCCCGAGCTAGTTGTCTTGTTTCTTCGTTCTTGAGCAATATATATGTCCGTAGTCATGATCCACACACGGTCCTGTGGAGACTAATCCTGAGATATACTTTGACAAACAATATTAGTCCCCTATGTGTATATTGTCATCAACATCAAAATACGATTAAGGGCTTGATTGCACTTTCAATCTCCCCCTTTTTGGTAGTTGATGACAACATACACATAGCTCTCAACGGATAAAAACAATTCAATGCTTAGGAGAGATTGTCGAAGAGCTCCCCCTAAATATGAGAAAATAGGAATGCATAAAAATGGAGAGCTCCCCCTCAAGGTAATAACCATTACCAACATTTGAGCAAAAATATTTTTATTGAGCATAACTCATAACTCAAACGCATACAATCATGATGGATATACTTAAAATCATCATATTAACGCATAATATCACACATAGTTCCAAATAACAGACACCCCATGACATAGGTTTTAAAACTCATACAAATAACTAGTGCTCATGCCATACAATAAATCCACACATAGTTCCAAATAACAGACACCCCATGACATAGGTTTTAAAACTCATACAAATAACTAGTGCTCATGCCATACAATAAATCCGAGAGAAACCAAGGCAATGAGACTAGAAAACAGACACTACTCCTAAGATTGATAATAATTTCTCCCCCTTTGGCATCAATATCCAAAAAGGGCTAAAAGAACGACGCAGGAAGATCACAGATCGTCATCATGACGAGCACCACTGCCCTCGGCTTCATCGAAGAAGTCAGCCCATTCCGGGCCAGAGGGGAAACCGAAATCCGAAGGAGGAGCGACAGGAAAGCGCTCATCCTCACTGACATCCCCAGCTCCAGACTCTCGCAGCCGCGCCTTCAGAGTGTTCTTGGAGGTGATCAGGCGGGTGACGACGTCGTGGTGCTGCTGGCAGTGAAAGGTGAATGCCTTCATCATCGCAGAGAGAGCCGTACCGATGAACCGGGCAAAGCGACCAAAAGGAGCAGAACCAGTGGACGGTGGAGGCTGACGAGACCGAGACTCTGCACGGCGAGCAGTGGCAGTAGATGACTTGGGAACAGAGTTATCAGCCATGTGAGGAGGGATATCCCACTTCTGAAGTGTAGTGGTCCAGACCACAGGAAACGGGGCAGCATGCTCAATGAGAGCCTGAATAAACGGCGCATGAGGAAATGCCCGCTTATACTGAAGGCTCGCCAGACGAATCTCATGCCAAATGAAGTGAGGTACATTGATCTTGCCCTTCGGAGATTCATACAAGCGATGCATGAGGTTAATGCAGTAGCTGTTGTAGGACCCCTTGTCACCCATCTTAGGGTAGATGGTGCGAATCACACACTGATAGATGATGAAATATGGGGACCTCCAGATGGCCACCTGATTAACGTCACGACGACGGTCTTCCTCCGTAATATCCACCAAATCCTTGAGCAGGAAACCACACTTGTCAACAGGCTGAGGGCGGTGATTGGGATCATCTTTGTGGATTTTGAACCGAACATCAGGAAATCCAAGTGCAGCCACAAAGTCCGCATAGGAGGCAGTGAGCTGAGTGTCAGAAGTCATCCATGTGACGGTCTTGTTGGGATGGAAGAAGCATGTAGCATAGAACTAAAGAATTGCCGCCTCGCTGAAATCATGCGGGTAGGCAAACGGCAGTGCAAGCCAAGAAGACTCAATGAGCTCAATGGCACCAGGATACTTCACGGGATTGGCCCGAATGTGTTCCAAGTCAATGTAGAGGTGCTGGGAGAGACCTTTTGGAAGAACGACAGAGGAGAAAATGTCCGCCTGCACATGTGTGCGGAACCAATTATCTAGAGAGTCTTGCACCACCTCAAACTGATTAATGTCATGATGGAACTGAAAATATGCGGCCTTGGGCACTTTGGTGAAGTTCTTGAGTTCACGCCCAAGAAGTAGTGGAGGCTCAAGAGATATGCGGCGACCCTCCTCATTTGGTTGCACCGGTGGAGGAGGAGGCATATAGGTGGGCCGCCGAGAGCTGGGATGTCTGGTAGGGACAACAACATACTCAGCGCGTTCCTCATACTCCATCTCCTCTTCATAGTCAGACACCTCAGGAGAGGAGGAACCCTCATACACCGGATGTTTGCCAGGTCTCTTCCGCGGACGTTGACGCTCCTGAGAGTCATCAGAGCCACCGCGACGAGGGGCTGAAAACGACATGAATACGGGGAATTACCGCAGGGAACAATGGGAAATGAGGCAAATCGAGACCGCAAGGGAACGATGTGGGACGAAGAAATTACCGTGAGCAGAAGAGCCCCCGGCATCCTTGCAGGCCGTCTGCTTGATTTTTGGCATCGTTGATTCACGAACACCTAGAACAGCCAAGAAGAGAGGGAATCACACCCGGGCACGAAGTCAACACGAAGGAGAAAACGGACCGGAGGGATAGATGAGGGCAATGGCGATCTACCTCGGGGTGAGGAACTCGGAAGCCGGAGAGGGAAGATCAGCGGAGGGACGGCAGAACCACCCCCCCTCGGCGGCGTGGCGGCTGTAAGAGACGCGAGGTGGGGGAGGGGATCGAAATAGGGCAACTGCCCGTTCGATCCCGTCCCCAGATTTATATGGGCCGCGACATTTACCGGACGACTGACAGTTGTCGGACGTTCGAGACAGGAGAAGTGTTCAGATAAGGATGCTACACAGTAACCGGATGTCCGACAATTGTCGGAAGTCCGGAGGCCTGTGAGTTACCGGACGCCCGGTAAATATCGGACGTCCGGAGGCAATTGAGTTTGCATAGACAACTAATGATGTTTGATGAGTTTTAGTGTGGGGCACCCATAGTGTATATGAAATAGAGATGAAAAACAACCATGGACATAACAGGACACAAAGTTTCATGGACGACAGGCATAAACAAGCAATCCTTCCAACAGGAAGGGCGGTGGCCATGGCCACCTTGTGTGAGTATTTGTGACATGGCGCCGCGAAGATTTTAACCTTGGGCCCAAGATCACTACTCCATCATTTAAAGCACCATTTGTCACATGAACATAGTAGCTTTGAGAGTGTTTGGTCTATTTATGCATCATATAGAGAGACGAAGATTCATGAATTGAATTTCTCCCCCTAAATACATGCCTACACCTAGACAAGACATGAAGTAAATGCATGCATGGGTACACGATTTCACATAATGTTGTCAAGCTCTAAGATACCAAGTTCACGCCTTAGTTGGCAAAACCTTGCTTCATCCAAAGGTTTGGTGAAAATATCAGCAAGTTGCATATCCGTACCAACATGAGCAATAGCAATGTCACCTTTTTGCACATGGTCTCTCAAGAAGTGATACCTAATGTCAATATGCTTGGTGCGAGGGTGATCAACGGGGTTTTCGGCGAGCTTGATGGCACTTTCATTAACACATAGAAGAGGCACATGTCTATAAGTAATACCATAATCCTTCAAGGTTTGCCTCATCCATAGCAATTGTGTTGCACAACTTGCAGTTGCAATATATTCGGCTTCGGCAGTGGAGAGGGAGACACAATTTTGCTTCTTCGAGGACCAACTTACCAAAGACCGTCCAAGAAATTGGCATGCGCCGGAGGTTGACTTCCGACCTACTTTGTCTCCGGCCCAATCCGCATCCATGTACCCAATGAGATTAAATTTAGCATCCTTGGGGTACCATAGGCCCAACTTTGGGGTGTGAACAAGGTATCTAAGAATATGCTTAACCTCCTTATGATGACTTTCCCTAGGGGAAGCTTGAAATCTTGCACATATGCCTACACTTAGCATGATGTCCAGTCTAGATGCACAAAGATAAATCAACGAACCAATCATAGAGCGGTAAAGAGATGGGTCGAACGGGATACCGTTTATGTCTTCATTAAGAACAATTTTGGTTGGCATGGGTGTCTTGCATGGACTCGCATCGGTCATTCCGAACTTCTCAAGTAGGTCCTTGAGGTATTTGGTTTGGGACAGGAAGATACCTTCTTGAAATTGTTAAATTTGAAATCCGAGAAAGAACTTCAAGTCCGCATTAAGTGACATCTCAAACGTCTTTGTCATGGAGGCCGCAAACTTCTTGCACAGATGAATGTTAGGAGAACCAAAAATGATGTCATCTTCATAAATTTGGCATAAGATCAAATCACCTTTTTCCCTCTTAGTAAAAAGAGTGGGATCGATCACCCCTCTCACAAAACCATCATCGAGTAGAACTTCTTAAGATGATCATACCAAGCAGGAGGTGCTTGTTTGAGGCCATACAAAGCCTTGTGAAGTTTATACACATAGTCTTTGTGATTGGGGTCAACAAAACCGGGTGGTTGTGATACATATACTTCCTCTTGTAGAGGACCGTTAAGGATTGCACTCTTCACATCCATTTGATGTAAAGTGAAACCATTGAAAGCGGCATAAGCAAGTAAAATGCGAATAGACTCAAGACGAGCAACGGGAGCAAAGGTCTCATCAAAGTCCAAACCTTCAACTTGTGAGTACCCTTGTGCCACTAACCTTACCTTGTTTCTAATGATTACTGATGGAAATATGCCCTAGAGGCAATAATAAAGTTGTTATTATTTTATATTTCCTTGTTCATGATAAAGGTTTATTATTCATGCTAGAATTGTATTGACCGAAACTTAAATACATGTGTGAATACATAAACAAATACCGTGTCCCTAGTGAGTCTCTACTAGACTAGCTCGTTGATCAAAGATGGTTAAGGTTTCCTAACCATAGACATGAGTTGTCATTTGATAACGGGATCACATCATTAGGAGAATGATGTGATGGACAAGACCCATCCGTTAGCTTAGCATATGATCGTTCTGTTTATTGCTACTGCTTTCTTGAATGTCAATACATGTTCCTCTGACCATGAGATCATGCAACTCCCGAATACCGGAGGAATACCTTGTGTGCTATCAAACGTCACAACGTAATTGGGTGATAATAAATATGCTCTACAGGTATCTCCGAAGGTGTCCGTTGAGTTGGCATGGATCGAGACTGGGATTTGTCACTCCGTGTTTCGGAGAGGTATCTCTGGGCCCTCTCGGTAATGCACATCATAAGAAGCTTGCAAGAAAAGTGACTAAGGAGTTAGTTACGGGATGATGTATTACGGAACGAGTAAAGAGACTTACCGGTAACGAGATTGAACTAGGTATGGAGATACCGACGATCGAATCTCGGGCAAGTAACATACCGACGGACAAAGGGAATTACGTATGTTGTCATTGCGGTTCGACCGATAAGATCTTCGTGGAATATGTAGGAACCAATATGAGCATCCAGGTTCCGCTATTGGTTATTGACCGGAGAGGCGTCTCAGTCATGTCTATATCATTCCCGAACCCGTAGGGTCCGCACGCTTAACGTTCGTTGACGATATAGTGTTATATGAGTTATGTGAATTGGTAACCGAATATTGTTTGGAGTCCCGGATGAGATCCCAGACGTCACGAGGAGTCTCGGAATGGTCGAGAGGTAAAGATTTATATATGGGAAGTCATATTTTGGGTACCGGAAAAAGGTGCAGTTTTTTTCGGTATTGTACCGGGAAGCTTCCAGAAGGTTCCGGAGGATTCCGGAGGGGTCCGGAAGTCCACAAGTGGGTCCACCACGTCCCAAGGGCTGGCATGGGATAAGGGGAGACGCCCTGGCCTTATTGGGCCAGGCGCACCAAGTCCTCAAAAGCCCACGCAGCTAGGGAAGGAAAAAGGGAGAGTCCTAGTAGGAATAGGATTGGACTTTGGAGTCCAAGTCCACGTGTGTACTATTCACAGTTACTGTTCACATGGCACTATTCCTTCTACTCCAAGCCCCTACACATATATAAATAGAGGAGAGGGGGGCGCCCCAAAGTAGACACAACATTGTCTTAGCCGTCTGCGGCGCCCCCCTCCACAGTTCCGTCCCTCGGTCATATTTTCGCAGTGCTTGGGCGAAGCCCTGCGGAGATAGCATCACCATCACCGTCACCACGCCGTCGTGCTTCCGTAACTCATCCACTACCTCGCCATCTTGCTGGATCAAGAAGTCGAGGACGTCACCGAGCTGAACGTGTGCTGAACGCGGAGGTGTCGTATGTTCGGTACTCGGTCGGTTGGATCATGAAGTTGTTCGACGACATCAACCGCATTGTTCTAACGCTTCCGCTTACGGTCTACGAGGGTACGTAGACACACTCCCCCTCTCGTAGCTATGCATCTCCATGGATAGATCTTGCGTGTGCATAGAATTTTTTTTGTTTTCCATGCAACGTTCCCCAACAATTACTCCATTCTCATCTTGCTTGTTCTTGAAGATCCATTTTGTACCAATGACATTGTGTTCCTTGGTTGGTCTTTTGACTAGAGGCCACACTTTGTCGCGTTCAAAACTGTTCAACTCTTCTTGCATAGCAACAAGCCAATCGTTGTCCGTCAACGCATCTTGTACCTTGAGTGTCTCAACACTAGAGACAAACGAGAAGTGAGCACAAAAGTTTGTCAATTGTTTACGAGTGACTTTACCTTCCGATATGCCGGTAAGAATTTGGTCAACGTCAACACGACCGGCCACTCGAGGCATGATGGAGGTTAGGGTTTCACGAGGTTCAACTTCGTTTCCATCATCAACATCTTCAACATATGGATCGTTGATGTGTGGTGGAAGATCTTATTCTTCATGTTGCATTTGTTGAGGTTCACCATCGTCATAAGGTTCATCATCATCAATAGTTGCATGTTCTTGTTCTTGCTCTTGATGATGATCTTGTTCTTGAGCTTGATCATGGTGAGGGTCTTGTTCTTGTGTTTGAACAACGGGCTCCTCTTGAGCAATGGGATCTTGTGATGGTGTGGTTTGATTATGAGTGAAGCTCGCGTCCTCTTCCTCATCATCATGAGGTTCTTGTTCCATTGGAAGAAGAGCACCAACACCCATGGTCAAAATATCTTGAGAAGGATCTTCATCACCTACATCACTTAGATCAACTTGCCCCTCATGGGAGCCATTAAATTCATCAAACACCACGTCACAAGTTTCTACAACACATCCATTGGATTTGTTGTAGACTCTATAGGCGTGAGAGTTTGATCCATAACCAACAAATATACCCTCAATTGTTTTGGATTGAAATTTTCCTAACCGTTCTCTCTTGTTGAGAATGAAGCACTTGCATCCGAATACACGGAAGTACTTGACATTGGGCTTGTTTCCGGTTAGGAGCTCATATGGGGTCTTGTCTAAGATCTTGCGGAGGAAGAGCTGGTTTGATGCATGGCATGCGGTGTTGACGGCCTCGGCCCAAAAGCTATGTGGTGACTTGTACTCATCCAACATGGATCTTGCCATTTCCACAAGAGTACGGTTCTTCCTCTCGGCTACACCATTTTGTTGAGGAGTGTAGGGTGCGGAGTATTGATGCTCAATCCCCTCATCACTAAGAAATTCTTCCAAGGTGTAGTTCTTGAATTCGGAGCCATTGTCACTTCTTATTGCCAAGATTTCTTTATCAAATTTGCGTTGAGCTTTCTTGGCAAAATCAATGAAGGTGATCTTCGTCTCGTCCTTGGACTTGAGGAAAAACACCCATGTGTATCTTGAATAGTCATCAACAATAACAAGACCATACTTCTTTCCACCAAGACTATCCCATGAAGGAGGCCCAAAAAGATCCACATGAAGGAGCTCCAATGGCCTTGAGGTTGATACAATATTCTTGGGTGGGTTCTTTGATTGATGTTGCTTCCCGGCTATGCATGCACTACACACATGATCTTTCTCAAAAGAGACATTGGTTAGTCCAAGAATGTGATCACCCTTTAAGAGATCTTGAAGATTTCTCATGCCGACATGGGTTAGCCGGCGATGCCATAGCCACCCCTTGTCGGCCTTGGCCATTAGACAAGTTGCATGGAATGTGCTCTCTTTCGAGAAATCAACCGTGTAAAGGTTGCCATCCAACTCTCCAACAAAGGCCACTTCGAGAGTATCTCTCTTAAAGACTTTCACATCCGTTAGTCCAAATAGTGTATCATAACCAACGGATGCCAATTGACGAACGGAAAGCAAATGATATTTATGGGATTGGACAAGCATGACATTTGCAAGAGACATGTCATTTGTGATAGCCACCTTGCCCAACCCAAGTACCTTTCCTTTTGATCCTCCACCAAACACGATGCTCATAAATGGTTGAATAGCTTCCATGAAGTCAAAGAGCAATTTGCTATCTCCGGTCATATGATTGGTGCATCCACTATCGATCACCCATTTGACTCCACCGGAGAAGGCAACCTACACACAATTTATGACTTGGTTAGAGGCACCCATTTTGCAATGGGACCTCTCAAGTTAGTAACAAGGGTCTTAGGGACCCAAATAGCATAGAACCGAAAAGCATTACGAGGACCAACAAATTGAGCATAGACCTCTCCTTCCTTTGTCTTACGAAGCACATACGATGGAGGCATGAATTCCTTCGGCTTGTTGGGAGTGGGCATACCCCTAGTGGCCTTCCCACTCACAACCTTGTCAACTTTGCCTCTTCCTTTCTCCTTGTGCCCTTCACGCACAAATGTCTCCTTGATAGGTGTGGTGCACTTTTGAGAAGACATTTTCTTCTTGCTTGTGCTTGGGTCAAACCCAAGCCCTTCCTTGGCAACCACTTCATTGTGGTGACTCAACACCTCATTAAGGTTTTTTTGTCCTTGGGCACAAGTCATGAGCCCTTTCTCAAGTTGAGCTTTTAGAGAGCAATTCTCCTCAAGAATAGATGCTAGATCACCACTAGAATTAGTAGTACAAGCATCAACATTTATAATAGGTGAGGAGTAAGCCTTTGCAAGAGTTTCAAGATAGGTAATTTTGAGTTTCTCAAAACTCTTTGTAAGGAGAGTGAGCTCTTCTTCCTTAGTCTTGAGAGACAAGGATAGAAGCTCACAATCCTTAGAAAGAGTAGCATGAGACTCTTCAAGCTTACTCTTATCATTCATCAACTCCTTGCAAGAGCTCTTAGCCTTTTCCAAGGAGGCAAGTTTCTTAGCATGCTTATCAAGGTTTGCACCAATTTTTACGCACAATTCATCATTTCGTGCTTCCTCATATTGGACTTTCCGCTCAAGGATCTCACATTTTTCCTTTTCCTCGGTAACGAGGGTTTCGAGTTCCTTAATGGTGACGGTGTGCTTACTCACCATCTCCATAGGCATACGAAACATAGTGAGCTTCTTTCCTTTAAGGGAGCACATGAACTTATCAATTTTGGCAAACATGGGATCATTCATATCATCATCATCAATGTCCTCCGCATCAAGTTATTCATCACTAGGAGTAGGAGGAGTGAAGAGAGGAGGATTTGAACGAGGGGTTACCTTAACCTTATCGGAAGAAATTTGTTGCTCACCATCCTCCATCACGGCCTTCGCCATTAGACACTTGTGAGCGTTGCCCTTGTAGTCTTTCATGTAGTTGTAGGTGACAACATCACCACTCTTGTTGACTAACCTCAAAGTGTTTTGAGAATCTTGAGCTACTCCGGCAACACCACTAACATCATCGGGATCGGACTCTTCTTGAGCAACCATTGCCTTTCCATCTCTCTTCTTGGGCTTGGAGTTCAAAGGATTTGGCAACTTCTTCTTTACAAAGGTCTTGGGAAATCTTGGTCTATCTTCTCTCTTCTCATAGGGGCACTCATTTGAGAAGTGGTTGGTCTCTTCACAATTGTAACAAGTTCTCACTTTCTTCTTTGGGAATCTTCCCTTGAATTTTCTCGCGCTAAACTTCTTGACAAAGAGGGCAATATCTTCATATGATGGGCTCTCATCTGAGTCAATCTCATCACCTTCTTCATCATCATCATCTTCTTCTTCTTCACTTTGCTCTTCCTCATACACATGCTTGGCCTTCAAAGCAAGATTAGTCTTTTGTGATGAGCTACCATGCATGGCAAGATGTTTTGTAGCATTAGCCTTGGATTCCTCAAACAATTGGAACGTGGAGATGATATCATCGGGAGACATTTCCTTGAATCTATATTGGTGCCTTATGTCCCACACCATTTGGTGATGATAAGGAGCGAGAGCATTTAGCAATTTGTCCACAAGAAACCGCTTGGTCAAGTTGAATCCATCTTGGGTCTTGTCACAATCATAAGACTCAATGTCGGCGGCGAGAGTCATGAGGCACTCAAGAAGATGCTTGGGGGATTCACCTTTCTCCATACAAAAATATTGCAATGCTCCTTTGGCAATTTCATATTGAGCAAGCCGGAGAGTGGAGGTACCGGTCTTGGTCATCACAATGCTATCCCACAATTCCTTGGCATTTGTGATGTGAATGTACGGCCTTTTCTGCTTGTCTGTCATGCCCTTCCTTATGAGCATGATCGCGGTGTCATTGAGATGCTTGTCATATGCTTCACCCGGCGTGAGATTCTTCGGGTTGACTGGGTTGTAGCCGTTCTCCATAATCTCCAGCATCTCATCGTTGGCGAACCTAAGATGGTCCTGCATTCCAACTCTCCACAAAGAAAAATCGGCAGTGTCATCAAGCAAAGGAGGCTTACCCCCAGGGTTATACTTTGGTTTCCCCACTTTAGATTTTGCATAAATCCATGACACACCAGAGGTATCACTAGCATGAGGTTGTTGGCCCAAGGGAGAATGATTCGCATTTGGTCCCGGAGCCACACTACCTGAATTACCAGGTGGTGTGGGATTCAAGGTTAATGCGGTCAACCTCAATTGGACCAAGGCCTCAATGGAGGAATCATGCTCTTCCTTCTGCTTAGCAAGGGCCCGTTCCAAATCCTCAGAAGTGAAGGACTTGGGCTCTTCCAAAGAAGAGGCATCCTTCACTTCAGGATTTGCAACCACGGGGGTCCCATCAGTGTTCATCTCGCTCTAGGGCGGTTAAGCCACAATAATAGAGCACGAGGCTCTGATACCAATTGAAAGGATCAAGATGGACCTAGAGGGGGGGTGAATAGGTACAATTACAAATTTTTATTCTTACTGTTAGCACTCATTTTTGGCAGGAGGCGATTCAAGGCTGATGACCCGCCCCAGGAGGTGACCCGGTGTGGTGATGACTTGGCTAGCGACGGCTCAAAGATCACTGCTGGAGAGGCGCCAAAGTGGAAGAGATACAGCCGCCCAGAGAGGTCGGTTATCGGCTCAACAACTCAGTAACCCGGTGACAGAAATCAGCTCAAGGTCAACGCCGGCTCATCATGGATTCGGCTTCATAGTACCGGCGACTCTGACAAAGACGATGAGCTGCCGCTAGCATATTGAGCCGGCGTCGTTCGAGGGCTGTTGATCATGTTATGTCCCAGTTCACAGGGTTATCAAAGGCTGGCAAGATCGAGACCCGGCAAGGCGGCTAATCAGCAAAGCGGCAGATTACGAAGCGAAGTGAACTGGCGTCAACACAGAAGAGCAACGGGCGACTCAGGGAGCCAGGAGCAACGGGCGACTCAGAAGCCAAGAGCAACGGGCGACTCGGGAAGCCAAGAGCAAAGGGCGACTCAGAAAGCCGGGTCTATAAGCCGGCTCTATGGCTCAGGAGAAGGAAAGCTGGCTACGAGAAGCTAAGTATGGACTCAGAAGAACAAGGCCGGCCCATGCTTTCGGCGACTCACACTGTAAGCCGGCCCAACAGAGAGTCCGAGCCCAAGACGGCCCTGGCGGGTGACTTACCTAGTTAAGGCTAGAAACCGACTCTGATTGTAACTTGTAATCCGTGTAGGAGTCTCTTACTTGCACGGGAAGTCCAGCCGCCTCATATATATGTGAGAGGTGATGGCCGATTGAATCAAGCACACAATCGACATACCAATACAATCTACTTTTTACCCCTTAATCCTTGTTCATGCTCCCGTTATTCGGCAACTTATCATAAGTTCATCGAATATCGACAACCGAGCCAGGGGAAAGCGAATTGACCCGGTTCAGCGAATCGTCGCCGGCTTCCTCCGACGTGGTCCCTCCCGAGGAACCGGGGCGTCTGGTCTAAAAAGCACCGGCTTACTGTCTTGTGTATCGCGCTGTGAGCCGGCCTCCCGCGGGGCGAGTTGCGGTGCATCACTCCCGGCTCTACGGGTACACGTTGACGTGTTCGTGTGCGAACACACTTTTTGGCGACTCCGCTGGGGACGATTCGATCTAAAAATTGGACAGCAATGACCAATTCTAAGACCGACTCCGCTAGCATCAGCACTGACAACATCATCAAACCGGCTCTTGAGGAGCTGTCAGAAGCACAACGCCAAGTCTTGGCGGCTTGGGAAAAGAAGCGTGACGTGGAGTTCTAGGTGCTGCGGCAGAAGCAGGCTGAAGCAGATCGGGAGCTATATCTAGCGAGTCTCAAGAAGGATCGGCAAGGAGTAATCTCACCGATCAAAGAACCGGAATACATACCTCTGAGCATCAAGATCAGCCAACCCGCCGTAAGCAATAGCCTCTTTACTCCTGAGCAATTAGCCGAAATCCAGTACTATTTTGGACAAAGCACAAATAGTATTTATGATCTAATGCTGGAACGTGATAAGGCTAAAGAAAACACGTCGCTAAGCCGGCCATCGGAGTTACAGCCGATGAGCCAGAATAGAGATAACCGACTTGTGCCTATGCTGCCAAGTCCGACTCCCATCCAAAGCATGCCGTATTCGGCTAGACAGCCGGATCAAGCAGTACGTTTTGGGGATGAGCCGGCGCCGACTCAAAATTCGGCTCTCTGGGCACAAGCCGCCCCTGTGACCAACTCAGCCACTATGCCGGCTCAATCGTCCAACTTGGACGATATCGTGGCCAAGCTGAGGAGTGAGTTGGACCAGATGGCTTACGATAGATTCGGGGTGACGCTAAAGCCTAGAAATTATACTAAACCCTATCCCAAATATTTTGACTTACAGCCTTATCCCCCTGGTTACCGAGTTCCAGAATTTTCTAAGTTTAATGGGGTGGATAATAAATCAACATGGGAACATATTAGTCAGTATTTGGCTCAACTAGGTGAAGCCAATCATGAGCATCATAAAGTTCGCTTGTTCTCATTATCTTTAACCGGCACTGCTTTTTCATGGTTTTCTGCTTTAGCTCCTAACTCCATACATACTTGGTTTCATTTAGAGCGGAAGTTTCATGAACACTTTTTTGCCGGAGAAATTGAGTTAAAATTGTCTCACCTTACATCGGTTAAGCAAAAGCATGACGAGTCGGTATCCGACTATGTCAAAAGGTTTAGGAACACAAGAAACCGATGTTATAGCTTAGCTATAACTGAGAGAGATATGGCCGACTTAGTACTTAATGGTTTACGATCCCACTTAAAAGAAAAATTAGAGGGGTATGAGTTCCTAAGTGTCGGCCAACCGCAAGAAAAGGCTCTGGTTCAGGAGAGCCGGGCCAATGAGATGAAAGACTCACATCGGGTGAGCCGGAGCCGGCTTAACATCATTGAGGGAAGTGCCGGCTCAGACGAGGAAACCGATATTTACACTGCTGAGTTTGTTTGGCCGGGTAAAGCCAAACCTTATGTGTGTGATGATCTTCAGCCGGTTCGTAAGAATCGGGAAGATGAGTTTAAATGCACTTTCGACGTAGGCAAGTGTGATAGAATATTTGATGCCTTGTTGAAAGACAAAATTATAAAGATCAATCATGTCATACCACCGCTTGAAGAGATAAGGCGGCGGGCTTATTGCAAATATCACCATTCTTTCTCTCATGCCACTAACGATTGTAATGTTTTTCGTCGGCAGATCCAATCGGCCCTTAATGACGGACGATTGTGCTTTGCTAGCATGGCAATTGATCAACAGCCGTTCCCAATGAACGCGCTAGACCTGGAGGGAAAGAAGGTACTCATTCGGCCAGAGACGGCCGGATCATCTAACAAAGCTAACGTTGTTGTTGGTGAGCCCAGGAACACGCACGCCGGCAACATGGTGACTGGGAGGAAGGCGACTATAAGTCAAGAACCCGGCGGCAAGGAGGTTATCAAGATTACCATCAGCAATCCTACGCTCGGGGGGCAACAGGAAGAGCCGCCCAGATCACCGCAACGGTTCATTAAGCCGAAGAGCCCGGAAGTCGGCCAGTGGCGGGTTAACACAGCTAATGCTAAGTACAAACGCATTAAGCCGACTTTCGACATGTTGATGAGCAAGTATGTCAGACAAGCCGGCTCAACCACAAGCCGGCCCTATGGAAAGCGTTCAAGGTCACCGGCAGAGTTCGGTCGGTACGTTAAGCCGGCTGTAGCAAAGACGCCACCTCTGAAAAGCACTTTTGACAAAAGCCGGCTAGGGCCAGCAAGCCGGCTCAAGGAGCATATGCCAAGTCCAGAGAGAGGAAAGGTGTGGCGTGTCAAGCCGCAAGCTGCTAGGGCTGGTGAGCCAGAAAGCATGACGGGCAAAATATTTGGCGGCTCACTTACCATTGGCAGCCAGATACTGAAGATGAAAGAGCCGGTTGTAGAACCGGCAAAAGGTAGACCGATATTTGTTATCGGGCCTAACGGCGCAGCCAATGACCATGAAGCCAGCTCCAGTCAGACTAAGCCGCGTGACCCAAAATACACTCAACCAAGATGGTGCCCTGCTGGGTTAACCAAGACGTAGAAGAGAAAACTGCAAAGGTTGAGGAATCAAGAGAAGGCTGCAGAAGAAGCTGAGCGGCTCAGGGATGCAGGTTTTAACAAGGATCGTCCTATGATACGGTCTCAAGTCTGGGTGCCTAAGTCGACAGAACTCATAACCCAAGCACCTGGCGTACCAGTCTCCACGTTGGAAAAGGGCAAAAAGCCGGTTGAAATGCCGGCTGTTACTTATTCATCGTGGGCTGATGAGGTTGAAGCTGCAGACCTGGCAAGCGATAAGCCGGCAACTGATGAGCCGGCAATGTCACAGCTCACCCCAGAGGATTCAGCGGTGAATGAGTCAGCAATAACAGAACCAATGCTGGGAGAGCCGGCAATCCTAGACTCGGCCATGGACCTATCTGGCGAGTCAGCGGATGACGAAGAACTTCCAAGCCTTGTGACAGATGAGCCGCCAGTCCCAGGAGAGTCGGCCATGGGTGACCCGCCAGGCGAGTCAGCAGATGATGAAGAGCTTCTGAACTATGAAGGAACGCCAACTCACATGAGCATAGACATCAACATGGTATACTATCTGCCTGATGAGTTTCGCGCTGTTGGCGAGACCGACTCACTCGCCCAGATTAACTTTGGACCCAAGAATGTCATCTTCGAGAAGCCGGAGGAACCGGTTAAGCATCTCAAGCCTTTGTATATCAGAGGGCACATCAATGGGAAGCCGGTTACCAGGATGATGGTTGACGGCGGTGCTGTGGTTAATCTGATGCCTTATTCGGTCTTCAAAAAGTTACAACTTGATGATGATGATTTGATGAAGACGAACATGGTACTCAATGGGTTTGAAGGCGGAGAAGGAGTGGAAGCTAAAGGGGTTATCAGTCTAGAGCTTACAGTCGGAAGCAAGACCCTGGCTACTGCCTTCTTTGTTGCTGAGGTGCAAGGGAACTACAATGTGCTACTAGGACGAGATTGGTTGCATGCAAACCAGTGCGTTCCGTCTACTCTGCACCAACAGCTTGTTCAGTGGGTCGACGATGAAGTAGAAGTCGTCCCTGCCGATAACTCGGCTTGCATTGCATTGGCCGAGTCATTAGTTGACTGGCAACACTCCACTGCTACATGTCTTTCGGGGCGTGACTTGTCCGGGTGTGACTTCCTGAGTGCAACCCGGGATGGATTTGTGCCAGTATCTCTAAAGCCGGTTGGTGAAAACCAGCTCAGACTCAAGTGAATGGATAACAACGACGAGTGGCTCCAAAGCCGGCTTGACAAGTATCGGGCCAACAGGAACGATATGTTTGAGACTATTGAAGAGTCTGGCGACTTAGACAAATTGGGGCAGGGCTTTACGTCGGCTGACCCGCTTGAAGAAGTGGACCTTGGAGACGGCACGGTGCCAAGGCCGACGTTTATAAGCCGGAATCTGAAAGCCGGCTATAAGCAGGAATTAGTCGCCCTGATCAAAGAGTATGCAGACTGCTTCGCATGGGAGTATCATGAGATGCCTGGGTTAAGCCGCCAGCTCATTGAGCATCGGTTGCCCATCAAAGCCGGCTTTAGACCTTACAAACAGCCGGCTCGAAATTTCAATCCACAGATATATGGCCGGGTCAAGGAAGAGATCGGCCGGCTTATCCAAGCAAAGTTCATCCGGCCCTGTAAATATGCTGAGTGGGTTTCAAACATCGTCCCAGTTGAGAAAAAGGGGTCAGGAAAGATAAGGGTATGCATAGACTTCAGAGATTTAAATCGAGCTACACCCAAAGATGAGTATCCTATGCCAATAGCCGATATGCTTATCAACGAAGCCTCAGGACACAAGATCATCAGCTTCTTGGACGGTAACGCAGGATATAACCAGATATTCATGGCCGAAGAGGACTCGGCTAAGACGGCATTTCGCTGCCCCGGCTTTGTTGGTCTATTTGAGTGGGTAGTGATGACCTTTGGATTAAAGAACGCTGGTGCTACTTATCAAAGAGCGATGAACTTAATATTTCATGACCTTCTTGGAGTCATACTAGAAGTCTACATTGATGACGTGGTGGTTAAGTTGGACGGCGGGTTAAATCACTTGGCCGACTTACGACTGGCGTTTGAGAGGATGAGAAAATATGGGCTCAAGATGAATCCGTTGAAGTGTGCCTTTGGCGTGTCAGCTGGGAAGTTTCTGGGTTTCATCATACATGAGCATGGCGTAGAGGTTGACCCGGAAAAGGTTAAAGCTATTCAAAAGGTGCAGGCGCCGGCTTGCAAAAGAGACATGCAGAAGTTCCTCGGCAAGGTCAATTATTTGAGGCGGTTTATTGCTAACCTGTCTGGGAAAGTCGATGCATTTACTCAGATTCTTCGGCTTAAGAATGATGATGAATTCACTTGGGGGGCAGAGCAGCAAGAGGCGTTTGAAAGGATAAAGACGTGCTTATCAACCCCTCCGGTTCTGAGAGCGCCGACTCACGGTCAGCCATGTCGGCTCTACATTGCTGCTGAAGAGAAGGTGATAGGAGCCGCCTTAACCCAGGAAGCCGAAGGAAAAGAGTATGTCATCACCTATCTAAGCCGCCGTTTGGTAGACGCCGAGTCAAGATACAGCTTTGTGGAGAAATTATGCTTATCTCTTTACTATGCCTGCACAAAGCTACGCCACTACCTCTTATCTAGTGAGTGTAAGGTTGTTGGTCAGACCGATGTTCTCAAACACATGATTCAGAGGCCGATTCTTAGTGGGCGGATCGGCAAGTGGGCATATGGGTTAATCGAGTATGATTTGGCTTATGAACCTCTCAAATCTGTGAAAAGCCAGGTCGTAGCTGATTTTATTGTTGAGCATCGGATTGACCCGGAGCAAGAAGCCGGCTTACACGTTGTGTCGGCTAAGCCGTGGTGGCTCTATTTTGACGGCTCAGTTTGCAAGAGTGGGCAAGGAGCCGGTGTTGCATACATCTCACCCCACGGCACTGTATTTGAGGCCTCCTGCCGGCTTAACTATTTTTGTACTAACAATCAAGCCGAATATGAAGCACTTCTATTCGGGCTCGAGCTTTTAGTCAATGCAGGGGTTTCTCATATCGAGGCATATGGTGATTCGTTGCTAATTGTTCAACAAGTGGCAAAGGTGTTTCGGTGCAACGACGAATCACTCAACATGTACCTTGACAAATGCTTAGACATTATAGCGGACCTGGATTATTTTTCTATCTCTCACTTGTCTAGGCAGGATAATTGGCTCGCCAATGAGTTAGCACAATAGGCATCAGGCTATCATGTTGGCAGAGGCATGTTCTTCATAGCAGAAAAGCCGATGCTAGTTGTTGCCGACTCAGGAAAAACCGGCTCAGATGAGCCGGCTGATAAAGAAAAGGGCGGCTCTGATAAGCCGCCTGATAGGGAAGAGGCCGGCTCAAGTAAACCGGCTGCTGAGGAAGGGGCAACCCGGATTTCTGACTGAAGAGCACCTATCGTGAGTTATCTGAAGGATCCGAGTCAGAAAATAGACAGAGCCATTCGGCGACTTGCTCTCAAGTATACACTGGATAATGGCGACTTATGCCGCCGAACGGCTGATGGTCTTCTGCTTAAATGCTTAGACGAGGATCAAGCTAGAGTCGCCATGGGAGAGGTACATGACGGCTTATGTGGAACACATCAGTCGGCTCACAAGATGAAGTGGATGCTCCGGCGAGCCAGATTTTATTGGCCGACGATGATCAATGACTGCTTCAAGTACTACAAGGGGTATGAGGCTTGCCAGAAGTTTGGGGATATTCAGCTAGTTCCGGCTTCCAAACTCAATCCTATCATAAAACCGTGGCCTTTCCGGGGTTGGGCGCTTGACTTTATCGGCATGATTCACCCGGCTTCATCAAAGGGGCATCGGTTCGTGCTGGTTGCCACAGACTATTTCACCAAGTGGTCTGAAGCAGTACCTCTCAGGAACATGACTCACAAGGAGGTAATTCAATTCATTACTGAGCATATTGTTCACAGATTTGGTATTCCACAGACTCTCACCACGGATCAAGGAACTTCCTTCATGGCAAAGGAGGTTAAACAATTTGCCGAATCACTGGGGATCAAGATGCTCAGTTCATCTCCATACTATGCTCAAGCCAATGG
This sequence comes from Elymus sibiricus, assembly GCA_039707655.1. NCBI lineage: Eukaryota > Viridiplantae > Streptophyta > Magnoliopsida > Poales > Poaceae > Elymus > Elymus sibiricus. Next base: position 265,578,947 of record CM077674.1, read on the forward strand.
GCAGGCCGAGTCTAGCAATAAGATCTTGATCAAGTTGATTAAGAAAAAGGTCAAGGACCACCCAAGGCGGTGGCATGAGGTGCTGTCCGAAGCATTATGGGCTCACCGGGTCTCAAGGCATGGGGCTACCAAGGTTACTCCTTTTGAGTTAGTATATGGGCAAGAGGCCGTCTTACCAGTTGAGGTGAATCTGGCCGCCTTAAAGTTTGCTAAGCAGAACGATTTGTCGGCTGATGACTACTACGGCTTGATGATGGATAACCTAGACGGTGTGACCGACAAACGATTAAAGGCTCTAAGGGACATTGAGAAGGAAAAGTTGCGGGTGGCAAGGACTTACAATAAGAGAGTCCGGCTCAAAGATTTTCAGGTTGGTGACTTAGTGTGGAAGGTTATACTACCAGTCGGCTCCAAAAGCCGGAAATTTGGCAAGTGGTCACCAAGTTGGGAAGGACCGCTGCGAGTCGCCAGAATAACACCCGGCAACTCTTATTTGGTGGAAACTTTGGAGGGCGACTTACTACCTCGAGCTATCAATGAAAAATATTTAAAGAAGTTCCACCCAAGTGTATGGCAATCCGCCTGAGATCGTGGTTATGACCGATGAGTACAAACATCGCCCTTAGACCTTATGGCCGATGAGTACAAACATCGCCTTTAGACCATATGGCCGATGAACGTAAGCATCGCCCTTAGTCAAAAATCCTACATGGAATATTTTCTAGCACGCAAGCTCTACTAGAAAACAGGGGGGCATATGTTAGCACTCATTTTTGGCAGGAGGCGATTCAAGGCTGATGACCCGCCCCAGGAGGTGACCCGGTGTGGTGATGACTCGGCTAGCGACGGCTCAAAGATCACTGCTGGAGAGGCGCCAATGTGGAAGAGATACAGCCGCCCAGAGAGGTCGGTTATCGGCTCAACAACTCAGTAACCCGGTGGCAGAAATCAGCTCAAGGTCAAAGCCGGCTCATCATGGATTCGGCTTCACAGTACTGGCGACTCTGACAAAGACGATGAGCCGCCACTAGCATATTGAGCCGGCGTCGTTCGAGGGCTGTTGATCATGTTATGTCCCAGTTCACAGGGTTATCAAAGGCTGGCAAGATCGAGACCCGGCAAGGCGGCTAATCAGCAAAGCGGCAGATTACGAAGCGAAGTGAACTGGCGTCAACACAGAAGAGCAACGGGCGACTCAGGGAGCCAGGAGCAACGGGCGACTCAGAAGCCAAGAGCAACGGGCGACTCGGGAAGCCAAGAGCAAAGGGCGACTCAGAAAGCCGGGTCTATAAGCCGGCTCTATGGCTCAGGAGAAGGAAAGCTGGCTACGAGAAGCTAAGGATGGACTCAGAAGAACAAGGCCGGCCCATGCTTTCGGCGACTCACACTGTAAGCCAGCCCAACAGAGAGTCCGAGCCCAAGACGGCCCTGGCGGGTGACTTACCTAGTTAAGGCTAGAAACCGACTCTGATTGTAACTTGTAATCCGTGTAGGAGTCTCTTACTTGCACGGGAAGTCCAGCCGCCTCATATATATGTGAGAGGTGATGGCCGATTGAATCAAGCACACAATCGACATACCAATACAATCTACTTTTTACCCCTTAATCCTTGTTCATGCTCCCATTATTCGGCGACTTATCATAAGTTCATCGAATATCGACAACCGAGCCGGGGGCAAGCGAATTGACCCGGTTCAGCCAATCGTCGCTGGCTTCCTCCGACGGGGTCCCTCCCGAGGAACCGGGGCGTCTGGTCTAAAAAGCGCCAGCTTACTGTCTTGCGTATCGCGCTGTGAGCCGGCCTCCCGCGGGGCGAGTTGCGGTGCATCACTCCCGGCTCTGCGGGTACACGTTGACGTGTTCGTGTGCGAACAGTTACTTAGCAATTTTAGGCAATAGTGTGGAATATGAAAGTGAGCCTAACAATTGCTAAGGTGATTCTAGTGCTAAGCAAGGTGACAAAATACAACAAGTAATGAATACGCAAGCACAATATAATGCAAGTAAAGACTAAATGACAAATGACCACAAGTAGGGAGTAAGGGTTAGGGATAACCGCAACTCCGAGAGACGAGGATGTATGCCGATGTTCACTTCCTTGGAGGGAAGCTACGTCACCGTTTAGAGAGGTGGATGTTACCACGAAGGCACATCAACGCCACGAAGGCTCACCCTATTCTCTCTTTGAGATATCACCACGAAGGCGATTCTCAACCACTAGTGGTAGACCTTGAGGTGGTCTCCAAACCTTCACAAACTTTCCGGGGGCAATCACAATGGTTGATTCCTCACCGAAGAACTCCTACCGCCTAGGAGTCTCCAACCTCCAAGAGTAACAATAACGAAGGGGAAAAGCTCAAGACTTGCTCAAATCACGAATTCCTTTGGTCAAGAGGAGGGGAAGGAGTGGATCTATCACTTGATTGGAGAAACTCTCACAAATCACTCCGGGATCTTGGATTTGGTGTATGAGGATGAGAGAGAGAGTAGAGAGTGTTCTTGGGTTAGCTCTTAGTGAATGGTCAACTCTCTCACGGGGTGGGGGAGAGTTATTTATACTACCACCCAATAAGTGGCCGTTGGAGCCACTTAAACTGCGCAGGCGTCGGACGCCCAATAGTTACCGGACGTCAGGTGTCTCACAAGGCATCGGTCGACCGACAGCGCGAAGGTGAACGAATGTGTGGTAGTGAACAGGTGGTGTGTTGATATCATCGGATGACTGGAACGTGCCGGTCGTCCAGTGCCACACGATACACCGGACGTCCGGTAAGTACCAGCCATCCGATAAAATGTTTCTGTTGGGATACCACCAGATTTCCGGCAAGTGCCGGTCGTCCGAAGCACCGACAAGGACCGGACGTCCGACATTTTGGATCTGGTAGGAACAGATCGGATTTCTGGAGAGGACCGGAAATCCAACGTTTTGGCTCTGTCCGTGATGTACCGGATTTCCGGCGAATACCGGACGACCGGATGGCAATGTGTGACCGAACGTCCGACAGGTACCGGACGTCCGAGGTAACAGAGAAAATGAATGACCAATGATGTGAGTGAGTGTAAAGGAAAACCGTGAATATTTGAGCAAGACTTTCACGAGACCCAATGTTCCCCTCTTAATAGTGCGGGATCCCTAGACTCAAGATCAAACATAAAAAGCCCAAGCTAGTTGTCTTGTTTCTTCATTCTTGAGCAATATATATATCCGTAGTCATGATCCACACACGGTCCTGTGGAGACTAATCCTGAGATATACTTTGACAAACAATATTAGTCCCCTATGTGTATATTGTCATCAACATCAAAATACGATTAAGGGCATGATTGCACTTTCACCAGCACCATCTCATCTCAAACCCTAATTCATCTCTTGTATTCAATCTTTGTCTCAAAACCTCAGATTGGTACCTGTGGTTGCTAGTAGTGTTGATTACATCTTGTAGTTGATGCTAGTTGGTTTATTTGGTGGAAGATCATATGTTCAGAATCTTAATGATATTTAATACCCCTCTGATCTTGAACATGAACATGATTTGTGAGTAGTTACTTTTGTTCTTGAGGACATGGGAGAAGTCTTGTCATAAGTAATCATGTGAATTTGGTATTCGTTCGATATTTTGATGATATGTATGTTGTTGCTTCCTTTAGTGGTGTCGTGTGAACGTCGACTATATGACACTTCACCATATTTGGGACTAAGGGAAGGCATTGTGGAGTAATAAGTAGATGATGGGTTGCTAGAGTGACAGAAGCTTAAACCCTACTTTATGCGTTATTCCGTAAGGGGCTGTTTTGGATCCATATGTTTCATGCTATGGTTAGATTTATCTTAATTCTTCTTTCGTAGTTGCGGATGCTTGCGAGAGGGGCTAATCATAAGAGGGTTTCTTGTTCGAGTAAGAATAGCACCCTAGCACCGGTCCACCCACATATCAAATTATCAAAGTAGCGAACGCAAATCAACTAAACATGATGAAAGTGACTAGACGAGAATTCCCATGTGTCCTCGAGAACGCTTTGCTTTTATATAAGAGACCGTTCTGGCTTGTCCTTTGCAATAAAAATTATTGGGCCACCTTGCTGCACTTTTGTTACACTTGTTACTTGTTGCTTGTTACGAATTATCTTGCTACAAAACTATCAGTTACCGCTACTTTCAGTGCTTGCAAAAAACACCTTGCTGAAAACCGCTTATCATTTCCTTCTGCTCCTCGTTGGGTTCGACACTCTTACTTATCGAAAGGACTATGATTGATCCCCTATACTTGTGTGTCATCAAGACTCTTTTCTGGCGCCGTTGCCGGGGAGTGAAGCGCCTTTGGTAAGTGCAATTTGGTAAGGAAACACTTTTATTACGTGCTGAAATTTACTGTCACTTGTCACTATGGAAAGTAATCCTTTGAGTGGTTTGTTCAGGGTATCTTCACCTTGACTGGAAGCAATAAGAGTTGCCCCTCAACCTACTGAACCTACTGAAAATATTTATTATGAAATTCCTTCGGGTATGTTTGAGAAACTGCTAGCTAATCCTTATGCAGGAGATGGAACAATACATCCTGATATGCACTTGATCTATGTGGATGAAATTTGTGGATTGTTTAAGCTTGCAGGTTTATCCGAGGATGGGGTTAAGAAGAAGGTATTCCCTTTATCTTTGGAGGGAAAGGCATTGACATGGTATAGGCTATTGGATGATACTGGAACATGGGATTGGAACCGGTTAAAGCTGGAATTTCACCAGAAATTTTATCCTATGCAATTGGTTCATCGTGATCGGAATTATATATATAATTTTTGGCCTCGTGAATGAGAAAGTATTGCTCAAGCTTGGGGGAGGCTTAAGTATATGATGCACACATGCCTCAATCATGAGCTCTCAAGAGAAATAATTATACAAAACTTTTATGCTCGGCTTTCTGGTAATGATCAATCCATGCTTGATACTTCTTCTACTGGTTCCTTTATAAAGAGAACTATTAAATTCAAATGGGATCTTTTGGAAAGAATTAAACGCAACTCCGAAGATTGGGAAATCGACAAAGGTAAAGAGTCAGGTATAAATCTTGAGTTTGATTGTGTTAAATCTTTTATGGAAACAGATGCTTTTCATAAGTTTAGTACTAAATGTGGACTTGACTCTGAGATAGTAGCCACTTTTTGTGAATCATTTGCTGCTCATGTTGATCTTCCTAAGGAGAAATGGTTTAAGTTTCATCCACCTATTGAAGTAAAGGAAGAACCTATAGCTAAAGTGGAAATAATTATTGAGAAACCTCCTTTCCCTGTTAGGATTAAGGAACATGCTAAAGCTTCAACTATGGTTAATAAAAGTAATATTAAAACAATTAAACCCTCTGAACAAATCAAAGTAGAACCAAATATTGCAATGGTTAAAGATCTTTTGGTTGATAACATTGATGGACATGTCATATATTTTTGTGATGAAGCAACTAGAATTGCTAAGCCAGATCCACGAGATAAAAATAAACCTGTGATTGGCATGCCTGTTGTTTCTGTTAAAATTGGAGATCATTGCTATCATGGTTTATGCGATATTGGTTCTAGTGTGATTGCTATTCCATTTTCTCTTTATCAAGAAGTCGTGAATGATATTGCACCTATAGAGATTGATGATATTGATGTTACTACTAAGCTTGTAAACAGAGATACTATTACACCACTTGGGATTGTTAGAGATGTCGAAGTCTTGTGTGGTAAGATCAAATACCCTACTGATTTTCTTGTTCTTGGATCACCACAAGATGATTTTTGTCCCATTATATTTGGTAGACCTTTCTTGAATACGGTTAATGCTAAGATTGATTGCAATAAAGAAATTGTCAGTGTTAATTTTGGTGATGTGTCTCATGAGTTTAATTACTCTAAGTTTCATAGACAACCTCATGAAAAGAGTTACCTAATAAAGATGAAATTATTGGTCTTGCTTCTATTGTTGTGCCTCTGCTACTTGTAGTCTGCGTTGGTATTTCCCCGAAGAGGAGAGGATGATGCAGTACAGTAGAGATAAGTATTTCCCTCAGTTAAAAACCAAGGTTATCAATCCAGTAGGAGAACCAAGCAAAATTCCGTTAAGCGCACCTGCACACACAAGAGCAAACACTTGCACCCAACGCAAATAAGAGGGTTGTCAATCCTCTTAGCGGTTATTTGCAAGGATTAAATCTTATCGAGGTAAGTAGATAAAATAAACTACTAATTAAAATAAAAGTAAATAAATTGCAGCAAGGTATTTTTAGGTTTTTTATATAATAAAGATAGACCCGGGGACCATAGTTTTCACTAGAGGCTTCTCTCTTGAGCACATAAACATACGGTGGGTAAACAAATTACTGTTGGACAATTGATAGAAAAGCAAATAATTATGACGGATTCAAGGCAATGATCATGTATATAGGCATCACGTCCGAGACAAGTAGACCGACTCCTGCCTGCATCTACTACTATTACTCGACCCATCGACCGCTATCCAGCATGCATCTAGGGTATTCAGTATGAAACAGAGTAACGCCTTAAGCAAGATGACATGATGTAGAGAAGCAAATTCAAGCAATATGAATAAACCCCATCTTTTTATCCTTAATGGCAATAATACAAATACGTGTCATGTCCCTTTCTATCACTGGGATTGAGCACCGCAAGATTGAACCCATCACAAAGCACCTCTCCCATTGCAAGATAAATCAATCTAGTAGGCCAAACTAAACCGATAGATCGGAGAGAAATACAAAGCTATAACAATCATGCATAAAAGAGTTCAGAGAAGACTCAAATATTTCTCATGAATAATCTGATCATAAACTCACAATTCATCGGATCCCAACAAACACACCGCAAAAGAAGATTACATCGGATAGAACTCCAAGAACATCGAGGAGAACATTGTATTGAAGATCAAAGAGAGAGAAGCCATCTAGTTACTAGCTATGGACCCATAGGTCTGTGGTAAACTACTCACACATCATCGGAAGGGCAGCAAGGTTGATGTAGAAGCCCTCCGTGATCGATTCCCCCTCCGGCAGAGTACCGGAAAAGGTCTCCAGATGGGATCGCGGAAGAACAGAGGCTTGCGGCGGCGGAAAGGTTTTCTCTTCTGGCTCTCTGGGGGTTTCCCAATATTTGTGAATTTATAGAAGTGGAATTAGGTCAAACGGAGTCACGTGGGCCCCACAAGGTAGCACGGCGCGCCCCCTGGGGTGCGCCCTAGTGCCTTGCGAAGCCTCCGTGAGGCTTCTGGCCTCCTCCCGAAGCTTCCCAGGTTTCTTTTGTCCAGAAAAAAAATCTCCAAAAAGTTTCATGGCATTTGGACTTCATTTCGTACTGTTTCTCTGAAAAGCCAAAAACAAGCAGAAAACAACAATTGGCACTGGGCACTAGGTTAATAGGTTAGTCCCAACAAATGATATATAATTGCATATAAAAACATCCAAGATTGATACTATAACAACATGGAACAATAAAAAATTATAGATAAGTTGGAGACGTATCAAGCATCCCCAAGCTTAATTCCTGCTCGTCCTCGAGTAGGTAAATGATAGAAATAGAATTTTTGATGTGGAATGCTACCTATCATGTTTCATCATGTAATCTCTCTCTTACGGTATGAATAATAAGATCCAAATGATTCAAAGCAATAGTCTATAATTTGATATAAAGACATCAATACACAGGCATACTAGCAAACAATCATGTCTATCAAAATAAAAATGCTAAAGAACGTTATCCCTACAAAATCATATAATCCTGTCATGCTCCATCTTCTTCACACAAAGTATTTATCATGCACTACCCCAATGACAATCCGAGCAATTGGTTCATACTTTTTAACACGCTTCAACTTTTTCAACTCCCACTCAATACATCAGCGCAAGCCATGGATATATCACTATGGGTGGAATAGAGTATGGTAATAGAGATAAATAGGAGAAGTCAAAAATGGAGAAAGTCTCACATCAACGAGGCTAATCAACGGGCTATGGAGATGCCCATCAATTGATGTCAATGCGAGGAGTAGGGATTGCCATTCAACGGATGCACTAAGAGCTATAAGTGTATGAAAGCTCAACATGAAAACTAAGTGGGTGTGCATCCAACTTGTTTGCTCATGAAGACCTCGGGCATTTGAGGAAGCCCGTCATCGGAATAAACAAGCCAAGTTCTATAATGAAAATTTTCCACTAGTATATGAAAGTGACAAAATATGAGACTCTCTATATGAAAAACATGGTGCTACTCTGAATCACAAGTGTGGAAAAGGATAGTAACATTGCCCCTTCTCTCTTTTTCTCTCATTTTTTTTCATGGCTCTTTTTCGCCTCTATTTTTCTATTTTTTTTCGTCCGGAGTCTCGTCCCGACTTGTGGGGGAATCATAGCCACCATCATCCTTTCCTCACTGGGACAATGCTCTAATAGTGATGATCATCACACCTCTATTTACTTACAACTCAAAATTACAACTCGATACTAGAACAAAAATATGACTCTATATGAATGCCTCTGGCAGTGTACCAGGATGTGCAATGATGCTAGTGTAACATGTATAACAATGATAAATGGTGGCTGAGCCACAAATACTATGTCAGCTATATGATCATGCAAAGCAATATGACAATGATGATGTATGTCATAAAAACAGAACGGTGGATGTTGCATGGCAATATATCTCAGAATGGCTACGGAAATGCCATGATAGGTAGGTATGGTGGCTGTTTTGAGGAAGATATAAAGAGGCTTATGTGTGATAGAGCGTATCATATCACGGGGTTTGGATGCACCGGCGAAGTTTGCACCAACACTCGATGTGAGAAAGGGCAATGCACGGTACCGAAGAGGCTAGCAAATTGCGGAAGGGTGAGAGTGCGTATAATCCATGGACTCACATTAGTCATAAAGAACTCACATACTTATTGCGAAAGTCTATTAGCCCTCGAAACAAAGTACTACTACGCATGCCCCGAGAGGGATAGATTGGTAGGACAAGGTCCATCGCTCATCCCCGACCGCCACACAAAGGAAGACAATCAGTAATAAATCGTGCTCCAACTTCTTAGCATAACGACAGATCATACGTGCATGCTTCGGGAATCACAAACCTTAACACAATTATTCTTACTAAACCACAATTATCTACTAATACCTCCCCCATATTACCATCTTAATATCACAAAACTATTGCAAGGAATCAAATTTATCATATTCAGTGATCTACATGAAAGTTTTTATTATATCCCTCTTGAATACCTATCATATCAGGACCAAATTCATAACCCGTGCATATTACCATTGCTATCATGAGACTCTCAAAAAGGATATAAGTGAAGCATGAGAGTGCAACTATTTCTTTAAAATATCATCACCGCCGTGCTCTAAAAGATATAAGTGAAGCACTAGAGCAACTGCCTAGATCAAAAGATATAAGTGAAGCCCATAGAGTATTCTAACAAATCACGAATAATGTGTGTCCCTCTCAAAAAGGTGTGTTCAGCGAAGATGATTGTGATAAACTAAAAAGCAAACAAAATCAAACAAACTATTTCACAAGATGCTCCAAGTAAAACACATATCATGTGATGAATAAAAATATAGCTCCAAGTGAGTTACCGATAGATTGTAGACGAAAGAGGGGATGCCTTCCGGGGCATCCCCAAGCTTAGACGCTTGAGTCTTCCTTGAATATTACCTTGGGGTGTCTTGGGCATCCCCAAGCTTAGGCTCTTGCCGCTCCTTATTCCTTTGTCCATCGTAGTCTCACCCAAAACTTGAAAACTTCAGCACACAAAACTCAACAGAAGCCTCGTGAGATCCGTTAGTATAACAAACAAACCTTTAACTTTAGGTACTGTTGTAAATTGATTCATATTTAATATTGGCATAATGCTACTGTACTCCAACTTCTCCATGACTCATACCCCCCGATACGATCCATAGATTCATCAAAATAAGCAAACTATGCAACAAAAAACAGAATCTGTCTAAAACAGAACATTCTGTAAAGATCTATTTAAAAGCCATACTTCTGTAACTCCAAAAATTCTGAAAAATTAGGAAAACGTGGTAAATTCATATACCAATACTGTGTAAAAATTTCAGATTTTTTGGACGCTCCAGTACAGAACTAAAATTCCAGCACTGGACGCAAAACTTTCTGTTTTCCAAACAGCATCAATTATACTATCTTCCAAATCATGCCAAAGGCATTACTTGGCACAAACACTAATTAAAACATAAAAACATAATCATAACAGAAGCTATAATCATGCAAACACTCAATAACAGTAGGTAAAAGCAAAAATTTATTTTATTCATTGGGTTGCCTCCCAACAAGCGCTATTGTTTTATGCCCCTAGCTAGGCATAATGCATAATTTCAAGTGTTGTCATCCTTGGTTTTGACATCCTTAGGTGTGTGATTTTCAGGAGGTTTTTCAAAAACAATGGGGAACACATCATCAACCAAAATACTAGGGTTATTAAGGCTACCTTCTTCAAACACCTCTTGATTCCCTTTTACAATCCAAGCATATTTACGATTAATTCCTTTAAAAACTTGTTGAATAATATGTATGGGAGGAACTTCTTTTTTAGTATTTTCATCAAAAGTATGGTGATCGTGAAAAACATACCGCAACATATATTCCTCATTATATAAAATTTCATCTATCACAGGGTTTTCTTAACTCATATTATAGAAATCAAAGATCTCTCTAGCTTCTCGCACTATGTAATCAAACTCATTCATAAGGATAAGAGCAGCTATCTTTTTAGCTTTGGGGTTATTTATAACCGGCAACTCATAAAACAATCTTTGCAAGGTAGGATGAGTATGAATAAATCTTCTTTCAAGTTTAAGAATGAGTGCGGAGTGTAACGCCCGGATAATTAAGCTACAGTAATCCCAAGTTAATGGTGCCATGTCATCACATTACTGTTGCTAATCCTCATTTGATCCAAGGCATAATTCAAATTCAAATTCAATTTAAAATCCAAAATTCAAATTTCTGAAACATGCAAACTAAAATGTTCAAAGTGTGGCAAATAATCCCTGGATATTTGTCATGTCGGAACCCGTATTTTATAAGGTATTTTAAGTGCCAAAAATCAATAAAATGGGGCTAAAAACAATTATTAATGCTTTTTAAATAATAAAACAGAATAAGAAAATAAGAAAAAAAAAATAAACAAAAAATAGAAGAAAGGGCAAAGCCCCCCCCCCACTGGGCCGTGGCCCAACTGGGCCTCAGCCCAGCCGGCCACCCCATGGCCTATATGGCCCCAACCCCCCAAACCCTAACCCCCGCTACCCCACTCTATCCCCCAATCTCTCTCTCCCTTCCCCCGTCTGGATCGGGATCGGGGCAATGAGCCCCGACCCCATCGCCGTTCGACGCCGCCCATCGCCCGTCCTCGCCGCCGGCGCCGCCTCGCCGTCCCCGACCTCCTCCCCGCAGGCCATCACCGAGCCTCGCCGCCACCTTCTCACGACGACCGTGAGGACCCCGATCCCCTTCCCCTCTCTACTCCCGCTCGACGCCCGTCCCGCTCACCTCGTCACCGCCCCGCCTGCCCGCGCTCACCGCGACCCCGTGCCCCCGTCGCCGTGCCGCCCGCGCCACGCCGCTCCGGCCGCCGCCTCCCTGCCGCTGGCCTCGCCCCGGCCGCCCGCGCTCGACCATCTCTGCCCCGCGTCGCCGTTTCCCCCACGCCACGCTCGTGCCTGCCCCACGCCCTCGCTCACTACCGCCACGGCCGCTTCCTGCCGCTGCGCCGCTCGCCGCAGCCGCTCCGCTCTGCCCCCCTGCTTCCCCAGCGCCGCGCTCCGCCCCGCTCACCGGCCGCGCTGCTCTGCTGCGCCGCCGCGTTTCCCCGCCGCCGCTCGCCTGCGCCGCCGCGTTTCCCCGCAGCAGCTCGCCTACGCCGGCTGCCGCCTCCCTGCCGCCGCCCGCCTGGCCTCGCCTCCGCCCCAGGGGCTCTACGCCGCCCTGGCCGCGCCCCCTTCGGCGCCCCGCCGTGCCCCTGCGTTCGGGCGACACCGCGCCCGGGCAGCGCCCGTAGCCCGTTCGCCCACGCCCAGCGCCCGCTAGGCCCCTGGGCCACTGACGTTGGGGCCCCACGCCCCCTGGAACGAAAACTAATTTTAAAAAAAATAAAAAGAAGAATTTAAAAATAATAATTATTATTATAAAATAAATAAATAAATAAATAAATCAATTAATTAACTTAATTAAACTAATTAAACTTAATTAAACTAACCACCTAATTAAACTAATTAATTATGTTTAATCAACCTGTGTCAATGACAGACGGGGCCCGCATGTCAGTTTGACCGGGCAACGGTCAGTGTTGACCGCTGACGTCATGATGACGCAATAAATGATTTTAGAATTAAATTAAATCTATTAATTCCAGAAATTGAATTAAAACTTTGGAAATTAATATAAAATAATCCGTAACTCGGATGAAAATAATTTATATATGGAAATCGATCAGAAAAATATGACGATTCCGAATACGCACTCCGTTCATCTGTCACATGCCCCTAGCATGCTTAACAAGGAACCGTCCCCCTCTGTGTCATCTGTCCGAAATGCCAAACGCTGGGAAATCATTCCCGGATGTTTCCCCCCTTCGCCGGTAACGTGTAGTACTGCGATAGGTCACCCCTAGCACTGCGTGTTGTCATGTCGTGCATCTGTGTTACATCCGGGTGCTTTATATTTACTGTTTCTTCCCCCCCTCTTCTCTCCGGTAGACCCCGAGACTGACGCTGTCCCTGTGATTGACTACGTCACCGACGACCCTTCTTCCTTTTCAGCAGAGCTTCCAGGCAAGCAAAACCCCCCTTGATCATTTTATATCGCCTATTCCTTCTCCCTCATGCTTGCATTAGATTTTGTTACTGTAATTGCTTGCTCCTATTCTGATGCATAGCCTGCTTTTGTAACCTGTTGTTGCTACTTTACCTGTCATCCTAAACTGCTTAGAATAGGTTGGTTAGTGATCCATCAGTGACCCCTCACCCTTGTCCCTGTTGGCCCGCATTGTTACCAGTGCCTCGATCATTGTGATCGATGTGCAGTTACTGTCACATCACCGCACATACCCCCCCTAGTTGTACGACTCTGCAGGGCTACTATCGAGTGCCGGGGGTGATACCTCGTACTGCACTTCTGATGATATCCCTGTAGTAAAGCACATCGATGGTGATTGTAGAGGGTGATTCCTCGCTCTCCCCTCCCGGTGATGACTCTTTCGTGCAACCCCTCAAGTGTGGACCATCGAGGGTGATTCCTCCTAGTTCTCCTTGACGGATTACATCGAGTAGGAATCCATCGAGGGTGATTCCTCGGATTACCCCTTGATGTGATGAACACACGGATACCCTACTTTTACTTCAGTCCCCGGGTAAAGACGGGTCGACCCCCAGGGGTACCCGCGAGAGGTGTGAAGTCGGGTTGACCAAGATGGTACCTGCGAGATAATTACGAGGCGCGGCCGGTCAGGCAGAGACCGCCCTAGAGAGGGATGGGCCTGGCCCTTGTTGCACTTCCTCGAGACGGGACGACAGGAGTACTGATCGTCACCGTGAGCTCCTAATAATTCGCTAACGGATTTGGGTATTTGATCTGAGTGGGTCGTTGGCCCTATACGCACTACCACCACGCGGGATAATGGTTTATGGGGCCCTCGGTGCCGTATGTATCAGCCGAAAGCTCTGTCAGATGTCCAGTTCAGCATTGTGGGCCTGTCGGGCCAGTGCCATCCAGGATGAGGTGGTGCTCGTCCCGGCTCATCGCATAATGACCCGGAGTGCAAAGGGCGATGGGCCCAAGACCCCTGAGCGCTTAGGATGTAGACCGGCGGGGACCTCTCTGTTGAGCCTAGGTAGGACTACGTCGTGTCGATCAGCCGAGGCCGGGCATGACCCAGAAGGTGTGTCTGGCCAGAGTTAATCGAGCGTGTTGGGTAACAGTAGTGCACCCCTGTAGGGAAGTTATCTATTCGAATAGCCGTGTCCACGGTAACAGGACGGTCAGTGTTGTATCCCGATCTACTACTACTTGAACTGGATACATGTTAATTAATTGTAAGCTCCGGGATAGTTTTCTCGCAGGGAGTCGAGTAAGGATCTCTGGACTTTGCTATTACATGCTTGCTACTTTATATTATGCTAATCTACACTCTTCTAATGCTGCAAGACGCAGAAGATGCTAGTCTTCGATAGGCTAGGCTCTTCCCCCTCTGTTCCAGCATTTCTGCAGTTAGTCCAAAGATATAGCCCATTCCTTTGATACCGATGCATACTTAGTATAGTTCTGATGTCAATCTTGCGAGTACTTTGGATGAGTACTCACGGTTGCTTTGCTCCTCTTTTTCCCCATACCCGATTGCTGCGACCAGATGATGGATCCCAGGAGCCAGCTGCTACCGCCGACGACTGCTACTACACTTCCGGTGGAGCCTACTACTACGTGGAGACCGACAACCAGGAGTAGATTCGGAGGCTCCCAGGCAGGAGGCCTGCGCCTTTTCGATCAGATGTCGTTGTTATGCTAGCCTTCTTAAGGCAAACTTGTTTCCCTCTTATGTCTGTACTCAGATATTATGTTGTTTCCGCTGACGCTTGTATGCGCAAGCTTATGTATTCGAGCCCTCGAGGCCCCTGGCTTGTAATATAAAGCTTGTATCATTTTATTTTGTTTAGAGTTGTGTTGTGATATCTTCCCGTGAGTCTCTGATCTCGATCGTGTGCATTTGCGTGTATGATTAGTGCACGGTCGAGCAAGGGCGTCACATGTTGGTATCAGAGCCGACTGCCTGTCGGAATTCCCCTTCCAGAATCCTTGGCCGAAGTTAAGTCTAGTTATTGCAAAACTGTTTTACTAACATGACTGTGTGGCTTACGGGCCCACGTCGCCAATGGGTGGTATTAGGATCTTTTATTCCTCGTCTATACTCTGGGACTCTGATCTCTCTTCCTTTCGGGTTAAACGAATTTACTAACTCTAACATTAGGATCTCGTGATCACATCCACCCGGATATTTGTATTACGCCTTTCTTGAATTGAGGGCCATGTTCTGCTTCACAATATTCACTGACCGCAGGATCTTCTTATCGAGGGCACCCTGCGTCGTAACTTGCTAATCCCTCGCTCCAGAGGTTTTCCGCGACGTTGATGTAGCCTTTGCTAAGTCCCGTTGTGGTATCCCTCCATCGCGTGCATGCGTGCCGCCTAGTATGTCTAGGGTGTTTCTCTTGTCCGAACTCATATGAACAGCGTGTAATTGGCCCCGCATATGTATCTGTATGTCTTCAATGACTACTGCTTTGTACATACTGCGCCTTTGCTCACTGTTCAAGTTACACCATGAATGACTCCATACACTTGCTCCACCCCTTGATAAACTACCCCCTGTTGCATTTAAGCAGGGTGGTTAGACCCGCTGGTCGTGGCCGCCTGAATACATGGCTGGAATGATATATAGCAGTTTGATGCTGAATCGCCAGTTCATGGTAGGAGTCGTGGCTCAGTTCCCGCGTCCCAATATGAATCAGCAGCCAGCCCCAGTAACACTGCAATACTTTGCGCGCCTCAACCCTGTCAGCTACCGCAGCTTAACTCAGCCCCTTGATGCTGATGACTGCCTCCGTGACATCACTTTCGAGTTGGAGTCTGCTGCCGTAGCCCCTGCCAACTATGTCACCTCCGCGGCTTA
The DNA here is from genome assembly GCA_039707655.1 of Elymus sibiricus. NCBI lineage: Eukaryota > Viridiplantae > Streptophyta > Magnoliopsida > Poales > Poaceae > Elymus > Elymus sibiricus. Next base: position 265,594,681 of record CM077674.1, read on the forward strand.
CTACCTGAAAGGTCCCGCTGCTCAATGGTGGGATAGCCACAGTCATTCCTTACCTGTTGGAACCGCCATCACTTGGCCGGAATTCCAAGCTGCATTCCGCGGGCCAATGTCGAACCACCATGGTTAGTCACAACGTCCCCGTTGAACTTGAAGGGCTGGAATTCCATGTTTCCCCCCATTGTTTTGAAGTCATCCAATATTGACCTCATTCTGGGAATGGAATGGTTGAAAACACATACTGCTTCTATCATTTGCGCCACTGAAACCGACCATCTACTACATCCTTCAAGTGAGATAGTAAGCTACCATGCTCATCTTGTTCGTAATGCCGAAGCCCGGATTTATTCCTTGAACGCGTAAACGCTTCTCCTCTTGTGAGAATTGAAAACATTCCAGTCGTTTGTGAATTCCAAGATGTCTTTCCAAAAGAACTACCCAGTCCATGGCCTTGAACTTGATGCAGTTAAATTTGCACTGAAGTTGTGGCGACATTTCCTTTTGGTAAATCATTGCGAGATCTTCACCGATCATCAAAGTCTGAAGTATTTGTTTACTCAGCTAGATCTGGATCTCCGTCAGTAGCGATGTATGGAAACAATTACAGACTATGACTACGGTATTCCTTATACCCCTGGCAAGGTTAATGTCATGGCCGATGCCCTGAGTCTCAAGTCTTATTGCAATAACCACATGGCTTATAAAGCTCAACCCCTGCAAGATGATCTCACTTACAGAGAGCATCCGATCACGTTCTCGATCTAGCTGAACTTCTCACCCGTCAGAGGGCTATCCAATTTCTTAAAGTCCAGTGGTCAAATCATTCTGAAGATGAAGCCACTTGGGAACGCGAGGATCGTCTTCGTGATGAATACCCCGCACTGTTTCCTTCTACCTCCTAAATCTCGGGACGACATTTCTTGTAGTGGAGGAGAATTGTAATGCCCGGATAATTAAGCTACAGTAATCCCAATTTAATGGTGCCATGTCATCACATTACTGTTGCTAATCCTAGTTTGATCCAAGGCATAATTCAAATTCAAATTCAATTTAAAATCCAAAATTCAAATTTCTCAAACATGCAAACTAAAATGTTCAAAGTGTGGCAAATAATCCCTGGATATTTGTCATGTTGGAACCCATATTTTATAAGGTATTTTAAGTGCCAAAAATCTACAAAATGGGGCTAAAAACAATTATTAAATGCTTTTTAAATAATAAATAAATGCAAACTATTTAATTAAAGTACCAAATTAATTATGGCAGTGGCCTAATTATAAATACTAATTTAGGGGCTAGTGTTATATTTTATAAAAATAAAAATAAAATAAAACAGAATAAGAAAATAAGAAAAGAAAAATAAACAAAAAAAATAAAAGAAAGGGCAAAGCCTCCCCCACTGGGCCGTGGCCGAACTAGGCCTCAGCCCAGCCGGCCACCCCATGGCCTATATGGCCCCAACCCCCAAAACCCTAACCCCCGCTACCCCACTCTATCCCCCGATCTCTCTCTCCCTTCCCCCACCTGGATCGAGATCGGGGCAACGAGCCCCGACCCCATCGCCGTTCGACGCCGCCCGTCGCCCGCCCTCGCCGCCGGCGCCGCCTCGCCGTCCCCGACCTCCTCCCTGCCGGCCATCACCGAGCCTCGCCGCCACCTTCTCACAACGACCGTGAGGACCCCAATCCCCTTCCCCTCTCTGCTCCCGCTCGACGCCCGTCCCGCTCGCCTCGTCACCGCCCCGCCTGCCCGCGCTCACCGCGACCCCGTGCGCCCGTCGCCGTGCCGCCCGCGCCACCCCGCTCCGGCCGCCGCCTCCCTTCCACTGGCCTCGCCCCAGCCGCCCACGCCCGACCACCTCTGCCCCGCGTCGCCGTTTCCCCCCGCGCCCCGCTCGCGCCTGCCCCACGCCCTCGCTCACTACCGCCGCGGCCGCTTCCTGCCGCTGCGCCGCTCGCCGCAGCCGCTCCTCTCTGCCCCCCTGCTTCCCCAGCGCCGCGCTTCGCCCCGCTCGCCTGCGCCGCCGCTCGCCTGCGCCGCCGCGTTTCCCCACAGCCGCTCGCCTACGCCGGCTGCCGCCTCCCTACTGCCGGCCCCGCCCCGTGCTGCCGTGCCCGCCGCCGCCCGCCTGGCCTTGCCTCCGCCCCAGTGGCTCTACGCCGCCCCTGGCCGCGCCCCCTTCGGCGCCCCGCCGCGCCCCTGCGTTTGGGCGACGCCACGCCCGTAGCCCATTAGCCCACGCCCAGCGCCCGCTAGGCCCCTGGGCCACTGACGTTGGGGCCCCACGCCCCCTGGAACGAAAACTAATTTAAAAAAAATAAAAAAGAATTTAATAATAATAGTAATAAGAAAATAAATAAATAAATAAATTAGTGAATTTATTAACTTAATTAATCTGGTTTAATTAAACTAATTAAACTTAATTAAACTAACCACCTAATTAAACTAATTAATTCTGTTTAATTAACCTGTGTCAATGACAGACGGGACCCGCATGTCAGTTTGACCGGTCAACGGTCAGTGTTGACCGCTGATGTCATGATGACGCAATAAATGATTTTAGAATTAAATTAAATCTGTTAATTCCAGAAATTGAATTAAAACTTTGAAAATTAATATAAAATAATCCGTAACTCGGATGAAAATAATTTATATATGGAAATCGATCAGAAAAATATGACGATTCTGAATACGCACTCCGTTCATCTGTCACATGCCCCTAGCATGCTGAACATGGAACCGTCCCCCTGTGTTTCATCTGTCCGAAATGCCAAACGCTGGGAAAACATTCCCGGATGTTTTCCCCCTTCGCCGGTAACATGTAGTACTGCGATAGGTCACCCCTAGCACTGCGTGTTGTCATGTCGTGCATCTGTGTTACATCTGTGTGCTTTATATTTACTGTTTCTTCCCCCCTCTTCTCTCCGGTAGACCCCGAGACTGACGTTGCCCCTGTGATCGACTACGTCACCGACGACCCTTCTTCCTTTTCAGCAGAGCTTCCAGGCAAGCAAAACCCCCTTGATCATTCCTATATCGCCTATTCCTTCTCCCTCATGCTTGCATTAGATTTTGCTACTGTAATTGCTTGCTCCTATTCCGATGCATAGCCTGCTTTTGTAACCTGCTGTTGCTACTTTACCTGTCATCCTAAACTGCTTAGAATAGGTTGGTTAGTGATCCATCAGTGACCCCTTACCCTTGTCCCTGTTGCCCCGCATTGTTACCAGTGCCTCGATCATTGTGATCGATGTGCAGTTACCGTCACATCACTGCACATACCCCCCTTAGTTGTACGACTCTGCAGGGCTACTATCGAGTGCCGGGGGTGTTACCTCGTACTGCACTTCTGATGATATCCCTGTAGTAAAGCACATCGATGGTGATTGCAGAGGGTGATTACTCGCTCTCCTCTCCCGGTGATGACTCTGTCGTGCAACCCCTCAAGTGTGGACCATCGAGGGTGATTCCTCCTGGTTCTCCTTGACGGATTACATCGAGTAGGAATCCATCGAGGGTGATTCCTCGGATTCCCCCTTGATGTGATGAACACACGGATACCCTACTTTTACTTCAGTCCCCGGGTAAAGACGGGTCGACCCCGAGGGGTACCTGCGAGAGGTGTGAAGTCGGGTTAACCAGGATGGTACCTACGAGATAATTACGAGGCGCAGCCGGGCAGGCAGAGACCACCCTAGAGAGGGATGGGCCTGGCCCTTGTTGCACTTCCTCGAGACGGGACGATAGGAGTACTGATCGTCACCGCGAGCTCCTAATAATTCGCTAACGGATTTTGGTATTTGATCTGAGTGGGTCGTTGGCCCTATACGCACTACCACCAGGCGGGATAATGGTTTATAGGGCCCTCGGCGACGTATGTATCAGCCGAAAGCTCTGTCAGATGTCCAGTTCAGCATTGTGGGCCTGTCGGGCCAGTGCCATCCAGGATAAGGTGGTGCTCATCCCGGCTTGTCGCATAACGAGCCGGAGTGCAAAGGGCGATGGGCCCAAGACCCCTGAGCGCTTAGGATGTAGACCGGTGGGGACCTCTCTGTTGAGCCTAGGTAGGACTACGTCGTGTTGATCAGCCGAGGCCGGGCGTGACCTAGAAAGTGTGTCCGGCCAGAGTTAATCGAGCGTGTTGGGTAACAGTAGTGCACCCCTGCAGGGAAGTTTTCTATTCGAATAGCCGTGTCCACGGTAACAAGACGGTCAGTGTTGTATCCCGATCTACTACTACTTGAACTGGATACATGTTAATTAATTGTAAGCTCCGGGATCGTTTTCTCGCAGGGAGTCGAGGAAGGATCTCTGGACTTTGCTATTACATGCTTGCTACTTTATATTATGCTAATCTACACTCTACTAATGCCGCAAGACGCTGAAGATGCTAGTCTTCGATTGTCTAGGCTCTTCCCCCTCTGTTCCAGCATTTCTGCAGTTAGTCCAAAGATATAGCCCCATTCCTTTGATACCGATGCATACTTAGTATAGTTCTGATGTCAGTCTTACGAGTACTTAGGATGAGTACTCACGGTTGCTTTGCTCCTCTTTTTCCCCATACCCAATTGCTGCGACCAGATGACGGATCCCAGGAGCCAGCTGCTACCGCCGACGACTGCTACTACACTTCCAGTGGAGCCTACTTCTACGCGGAGACCGACGACCAGGAGTAGATTCGGAGGCTCCTAGGCAGGAGGCCTGCGCCTTTTCGATCAGATGTCGTTGTTATGCTAACCTTCTTAAGGCAAACTTGTTTCCCTCTTATGTCTGTACTAAGATATTATGTTGTATCCGCTTACGCTTGTATGCGCAAGCTTATGTATTCGAGCCCTCGAGGCCCCTGGCTTGTAATATAAAGCTTGTATCATTTTATTTAGTTTAGAGTTGTGTTGTGATATCTTCCCGTGAGTCTCTGATCTCGATCGTGTGCATTTGCATGTATGATTAGTGCACGGTCGAGCAGGGGCGTCACACGGAGATAGCTTCCCCATAACTGTTGGTTCTTTTAAGAATTGGGGTGTCATTACAAACCAAAGTTCCCGTGCAATTAAAGAACTCTTGAATAACATTCTTCCCTATGATATTTCCACTCCCTGCTACAAAAATTTTTGAGTCTAAATTTGAGGGAATTTCTATCTTAGGAATTTTAGTATCCTCATCTTTTTTAATAACAAAATCAGACATAGTGGCAACTTTAAGCAAACTAGCAAACAAGCAAACAATTTTTTTTGTGTTTTTGTAAAAATAATAATTTAGAAGTGGGGGAGATGAAAACGAGCGGCAAATGCAAATAAAAGGTAAATAATGTAAATGCAAGTGAATGATAATTTGTGCGAAGGTACTTGGCAATTTTGATGATGTCTCCCCGGCAACGGTGCCAGAAATTCTTCCTGCTACTTGTAGTCTGCGTTGGTATTTCCCCGAAGAGGAGAGGATGATGCAGTACAGTAGAGATAAGTATTTCCCTCAGTTAAGAACCAAGGTTATCAATCCAGTAGGAGAACCAAGCAAAATTCCATTAAGCGCACCGACACACACATGAGCAAACACTTGCACCCAACGCAAATAAGAGGGTTGTCAATCCTCTTAGCGGTTATTTACAAGGATTAAATCTTATTGAGGTAAATAGATAAACTAAACTACTAATTAAAATAAAAGTAAATAAATTGCAGAAAGGTATTTTTAGTTTTTTTATATAATAAAGATAGACCCGGGGACCATAGTTTTCACTAGAGGCTTCTCTCTTGAGCACATAAACATACGGTGGGTAAACAAATTACTGTTGGGCAATTGATAGAAAAGCAAATTATTATGATGGATTCATGGAAATGATCATGTATGTAGGCATCACGTCCAAGACAGGTAGACCGACTCCTGCCTGCATCTACTACTATTACTCCACCCATCGACCGCTATCCAGCATGCATCTAGGGTATTCAGTATGAAACAGAGTAACGCCTTAAGCAAGATGACATGATGTAGAGAAGCAAATTCAAGCAATATGAATAAACCCCATCTTTTTATCCTTAATGGCAACAATACAAATACGTGTCATGTCCCTTTTTGTCACTGGGATTGAGCACCGCAAGATTGAACCCATCACAAAGCACCTCTCCCATTGCAAGATAAATCAATCTAGTAGGCCAAACTAAACCGATAGATTGGAGAGAAATACAAAGCTATAACAATCATGCATAAAAGAGTTCAGAGAAGACTTAAATATTTCTCATGAATAATCTGATCATAAACTCACAATTCATCGGATCCCAACAAACACACCGCAAAAGAAGATTACGTCGGATAGAACTCCAAGAACATCGAGGAGAACATTGTATTGAAGATCAAAGAGAGAGAAGAAGCCATCTAGCTACTAGCTATGGACCCATAGGTCTGTGGTAAACTACTCACACATCATCGAAAGGGCAGCAAGGTTGATGTAGAAGCCCTCCGTGATCGATTCCCCCTCCGGCAGAGTACCGGAAAAGGCCTCCAGATGGGATCGCGGAAGAACAGAGGCTTGCGGCGGCGGAAAGGTTTTCTCTTCTTGCTCTCTGGGGTTTTCCCAATATTTTTGAATTTATAGAAGTGGAATTAGGTCAAACGGACCCACGTGGGCCCCACAAGGCAGCACGGCGCGCCGCCCGGGGCGCGCCCTTGTGCCTTGTGAAGCCTTCGTGAGGCTTCCGGCCTCCTCCCGAAGCTTTCCAGGTTTCTTTTGTCAAGAAAAAAAATCTCCAAAAAGTTTCGTGGCATTTGGACTTCATTTGGTACTGTTTCTCTGAAAAGCCAAAAACAAGCAGAAAACAACAACTCGCACTGGGCACTAGGTTAATAGGTTAGTCCCAAAAAATGATATATAATTGCATAGAAAAACATCCAAGATTGATACTATAACAACATGGAACAATAAAAAATTATAGATACGTTGGAGACGTATCAGCCTCCTACTGATCCCTTAGAACAATATTTGTTAGACCATGAAAACGATATGCATATGAATGAAAGAAATGAAATAGATGAGATATTCTTTAAACAAGCGCCTATTCTTAAACATAATTTGCCCGTTGAAACTTTGGGAGACCCTCTTCCACCTAAGAGTGATCCTGTGTTTGAATTAAAGAAATTACCTGATACACTTAAGTATGCTTATCTTGATGAAAAGAAAATATATCCTGTTATTATCAGTGCTAACCTTTCAGAGCATGAAGAAAAGAGATTACTTAAAACTCCGAGGAAGCACCGTGCAGCTATTGGATATACTCTTGGCGATCTTAAGGGCATTAGTCCCACTCTATGTCAACACAAGATTCATATGGAGCCAGATGCTAAACCAGTTGTTGATCATCAACGACATCTAAATCCTAAAATGAAGGATGTGGTGAGAACTGAAATATTAAAGCTTCTGGAGGCATGTATAATTTATCCTATAGCTGATAGTAGATGGGTAAGTCTTCTTCATTGTGTCCCTAAGAAAGGAGGCATTACTGTTGTTCCTAATGATAAAAATGAACTTATCCCACAAAGAATTGTAACTGGTTACAGGATGGTAATTGATTTAAGGAAATTAAATAAAGCTACTAGGAAAGATCATTACCCCTTGCCTTTTATTGATCAAATGTTAGAAAGATTATCTAAACATACACACTTTTGCTTCCTAGATGGATATTCTGGTTTCTCTCAAATACCTGTATCAAAAGAAGATCAAGAGAAAACCACTTTTACTTGTCCTTTTGGAACTTATGCTTATAGACGCATGCCTTTTGGTTTATGTAATGCACCTGCTACCTTTCAAAGATCTACACTACTTCAGGTGACCTCTAACACGACACATGAATCAGAGACCCCGCGACCAAACTGTGTGCGATGCATGAATCGCAAACGGTGTCGTAAAAAAACCGTCCCCAATAAGACGAACTATTTGCGATGCCGAAGACATCAAAAACAATTCAGATTAGAGACGCGTGTGTGATACGTGGCATACAGTTGATCCATACGAACTGTTTGCGATAAGCCAGAACAACAAACACAGTCAGCCAGTTCGTGGTGTGTGCGATACACGGCATACAGTTAACTCGGATGAACTGTTTGTGATTACCCAACACAACAGAAATAGTCCGGCAGATCAAGGTGTGTGCGATATACGACATGCGGTTCACTCGGACGAATTGTTTGCGATTACCCAACACAACAGAAACGGTTCAACTTAACAAGATGTGTGTGATGCATGGCAAACAGGTCAGTAATCCGAAATGTGTGGGAAGACGGATAACAACACGGACGATTCCTGCTAATAACCCGTGTGTGTTGTGCGCAAACGCTTGCTGGTATACAATTGTCAGCGATTGATGAAATCATCACCGACGGGTTCCCTAGTTTAGTACATCTGCGTTGTAATTTGCTCAGTCTACAGAAGAACAACATATATAACCAAATTAAACATCCAATTACATAGGTGACTATACAAAACATTCGCACACACCTCAATAAACAATTACATGCATTCTAAACTAGGAGAAACGATCATCTAATCATCTACTTCTTGTGACGCTGCCGCCACTACTCTACTTGTGCCTCGATCGAATCCCTCGTCGTCCACAGGAAGGAGGCACTCCCTCATGTCGACGATCCGCCTGTACATCTCGTAGCTTGTGTACGCGTACTTGACGTGTTCTTCATCCAGTCTCTGCACCTAGGCCTCGTGCCAGGCATCCTTGTTCTTTTTGCACTCATCTTTCATGCCTCTGTAGTAGGGGTCGATGATGGCCACGGCTAGGTCAACTAGGGAGTCCTTCTTCTTCTTTCTGCCCCAGACCCTGTATTGGCCTTGGATGTTGACAAGATTCTGGCAGGCCAAGCCCGTAGTCTCGAGCACCTTTAGATCGTTCACGGTGTCCACCGTAGCGAACCTGTAGTCGGGGCTGTTGATAAACCTGGCGAAACGCTCACAAGGCCTTGTGGCTAGGGAGTAGTGGTAGACGAGGACGTGATGGTGCACGCACAACTGGGCGACGACAACCTTCTGATCATACCCAGCACGACCGCCGGTGAACTCGAGGTCGAAGCCGACCACTTGGTACTCGTCCTCAGCAAGCAACTGCTCCATAGTGTGGATGGAGCTCTCCACCGAGACCGGTACGTTGGTGTACACCACCGAGAGGTACTTCCTCCTCACGTGGGTGGCCACTACATGAGGCTTGGTGAACTGCCGCCCGTCGTCGTCGTCAGCCGCTGGGAGCGCCATTGGAGCCGGGTGCGCCATTGGAGCCGCTGGATATCCTCTCTATATGTGTCGTCGTGGGTGTGCTTATTGTGTCGTGGGGCGCAAGAGATGAAGGTAAATGGCCGCGGGAATAAATGAGGGCCGGACGGCCAGGATTCTTGGCACTTCCGCAAGGCAGTTTTTGCCACACGTAACTGTGTCGTGGCGCCACGTCCGGCGTAACCGCATGCATAAGGCACCCCGAACGTACATGATCGTGCGCCAGCCCGAAACGCTTGCAGCGCGCGCGGCGGGACGCGAGCAGAGCACGCTGTGGCCGCCTCAACCGCGAGCAACCACACGCATAGAGCAGTTGAACATGCAGGGAATGGCCATCTACAAGCCGGTCGGCAGTTGCGAGCCGGCGGCGTAATGTGAAACTACGTCGCGTTCCACATCAGACAATGGGCGAACAATCATTCGCGACGCTGCGTAGAGAGTGGCCGTGTGCTAGGTAATTAAATCCCAAATGTTTTTTATTAACCATTTGTGTACGTGTCATTTCATCCTCCTCTCGCACGTCTTGTCACCGCGCTGCCGCAGAAGGCTTAGAGCACAAGCTTGAGCACCGCACAGGCGTTCTTTTGGCCAAACGTTAGCTCGAAGAGGCGCTAATGAATCGCCGGTGAGCCCATTCCCGCGCAAGCTTCCCGCCCGACTCGGCGAAATCCCAAAAAAAACCAGTGCTTACCAGCCTTCTTTATAAACAGTCACGGTCGGCGAGTCGGCATCGCATTTTCCCCTCCCTCCCCATAGTTTATCTCGTCTGCTTCTCCCACCATCACCAATGGCACCGGTCCGTCATCGTCGCTCAGCCACTCCGCTGTTGTCTGAGGACAGCTCCAGCTAGTAGGCTACACCGCGGTGGCGGCGCAGTCCCCGGCGGCGTGTACTGCCCGTGGCGTCCCTGTTGGGTGTGCGCACAACACCCGCCACACACTCCGCCGCCACTGCCCGACGGCAGCTGTTGCCGGCAACCGTTGCCGCCCGACGGCAGCTGTTGCCGGCAGCTGTTGCCGCCACCCCACCGTTGGCAGCCGTGGCCGCCACACCACCAAAGCCCTCCAGGGCCATCACCTGCTCCGCCGCCGTGGCCCGAAGGTGGGTGGTGGCCGTCTTGGCCGCCACCCCACCGTTGGGCGTCGTGGCCATCACCTGCTCCGCCACCGCGGCCCGAAGGCGGGTGGCGGGAGGTAGCCGAGGTCATCACCTGCTCCGCCACCGCGGCCCGAAGGCGGGATGTGGAGGCCCGCACGAGCATCAGCAACCTTGCCGCGCGCTACATCGAGTTCCTGCGGGAGGAGGAGGAGCGCCTGGTCGAGCACACAAAGCGTCTTACCACTGCCGTGGCCGCAGGAGAAGCCGCCGCAGTGGCGCAGAATGCGGAGATATATGAGGAGTCCCGCCGCTTTGAGAGGGATCGTCTGTAGCGTCAGAGGGTGTTCGAGCTGGGCGTCGCTAAAGGGGCAGCAGCGGCAGACGCCGGATTCCGCTTCTCCAGCTCGTCGGTAGGCTCCTCCTCCTCGGCCTCTTACTAAGCGCGCTCGGCAGAGGAGAAGCTGCTGGAAGTAGTACAAAGCCCCTCCACAGTAGTAGTATTTAGGGGCTATTTTGTTCAGTTCATCTGACTATAGATATGGTTGAACTGTACTACGTACTTAAATTTAGCTAGTATATATAGTTGAACTAGCTATTTCAGTACGTGGTTGGCAACAATTGGGTAAAAGTTTGTTCGGTTTAGCTGTCAAGTTGAACTGTTTGTATAAAGAACGACTGCTTAATCTATGAATGAAATCTATGCTTACTAAATTTCATTTGCAAAAATTATAGTACTAGTGATTTTTAGCTGCAAAATTTGACAAATGGCAGTGTTTTTTTTGAGGATCACAAATGGCAGTGTTACTAGGTTGACAAATGGCAATGTTACTAGATTGACAAATGGTAATGTTACTAGATTGAAAAATGCCAATTTTTCCATTTTGACAAATGGCAATTATACCCAATATGACAGATGCAAATCTTACCACATTGTTTGTACGTCGTTGCACATGGGTCATCATGCAAAATCATTTGCGATGAAGAGATGCACAAAACCTGCGTGCCACATTTTCCCTTGGCTTAGCTACGAAGGAACCCAGCTCTCGCTTTGCATACGTGTGTTCAGTCTGAAACGTTTGCGATGAAGAGATGCACAAAACCTGCACGCCACATTTTTCCCTTGGCTTAGCTGCGAAGGAACCCAGCTCTCGCTTTGCATACGGGTGTTTAGTCTGAAAATGTTTGCGATGAGTGTTTTATTCAAAGAAAGACGTTGATGTTTTTTTTACTTTGGTAAGTCTGTACATTCAGAGAAAAAACGCTAAGTTGATCAAAACCATAGATTTCATTTAGTGACACTCTGGTTTTACATTCATACGATCGGGATACAATATAAAAAAAACTAATTGCAGCGGCGGCGGCGGTGGCGGCGGCGTGCTGTGCCGGTGTTGTTGTCATCCGAGACGCCATTGTTCAAGTCTTCAAGCCATCCCAGAATGTTATGGACTTCCAAATCCAAGAGTCGTTCATCGCGCGATCGATGGGCGGGGCGCGGGGGGACGGCGACTCGCGGTGCTGCGAGGTAGCGGTCGACGGCGGTGTCCCATGACGCTGAGGGGGGTGCGGCGGGTGCAAGCACGCGCACGGGGACCGGCGCCGCGGTGGGTGCTGGGGCGCGCACGAGCACAGGCGGGGGCGCTGACGCTGGCACGTACACGAGCTCGCGTGGGTCTGCGGGGACCTCGCTGACGCCCGCGGCTTCCAGCTCTGCGATGGTGCTCGGCGAGCAGCCCGTCAATGCCACGGGGATGGTCGCTGGCGTGGGCGCGGAGATGGGAGCTCGGACGGGCGCGGGGGCAGCATCCGCCGTGGCCAGCTCATTCAGGGCCATGTCCCTGAGGTCCCATTCCTCCTTATTTTCTATCTCCTCCGGCTCGGAGTCGACTTCACCAAACCGGAAGACTAGTGGCAGATGATCCTTGTGCGCCATGGAGTAGGTGGAGCTCTGGAAGATAGGATTCGGGCGAGAGGCGAATGGGACGCGAAGAGAGATCAGTATGGCCGCCTATTAAGCAGCGGCTTGGGTGCCATTAATGGAGAAGTTGAGAGCGAGGCGGGCGGCGATGGAGGTCAAAGGGCTCGGTTCCCGGTGAGCCTGCGTAGCGTACTACTCGCACGCCTCCCGGTGAGCCTGCGTAGCGGAGGACTGGTCGCATGCCTCCCGGTCAGCCTGCGCAGCGCAGGACTGGTCGCATGCCTCCCGGTCAGTCTGCACCGCGGACTTCGCTCGCACGCCTCCCGTCTACTGAAACAGCTGCCCGGACGGCACCTCCTTGCCATTAAAAAAGTGGGACACGTGGCGGCACGTAAATGGTTAGTAGAACGCCCATGATTGAAATAATATTGTACAACCGTTTGTGATGATAACGTGATAGCTATTTGTTGGCTGTTAATGTGTGCGCCTTCTCTCATATTGGACAATTTTTTTACCACAGCATGTTGGTGCCATTCCATGACACCATGCCAAGTCTCATGAATTTCAGACGAGTTTTGGATTTACTAGAATTTTAAAACCAAGTTCTCAAGTTTGCGGCCGAGCCACGAAGAGCCTAGGTGTTTGAAATTCATTCCCATTTCTTGCATGGGACCTAAACATGCAACCAAGGACACATATATGATTTTTCAACCCATTTTGGTGCACAGGAGCATGTGCATGCAGTTCAAATTTGAATTATGCACATAAAATGCCTAGAAAACTCAGTTAAAGTATAAAAATGTCCAAACGAACCACGAATAATTCCAAAATTTAACACGACACTCCTATTGGTCTATGTTACCTCTAGAAAAAAAATCAAGGCAAGAAGAGGCAACGAATGTCGTTTCGTCCACAAAGGTGACACGTTCCCTACAAGAACCATGAGGCTTCTTGTGAGAAGCTCTGGTTTGTGAGAAGCTTATACCAAAACCTGTGCCAAATGGGACAAAAATTTTACCACAACATGTTGGTGCCATTCCATGATAGCATGCCAAGTTTCATGAATTTCAGACGAGTTTTGGATTTACTAGAATTTCAAAACCAAGTATCTCAGCGTTTGCGGCTGAGCCACGATACCGAGGTGTTTGATATTCATTCCCATTTCTTGCATGGGACCTAAGCATGCACCCAAGGACACACATATGATTTTTCAACCCATTTTGGTGCACCGGAGCATGTGCATGTAGTTCAAATTTGAACTATGCACATAAAATTCCTAGAAAACCCAGTTAATGTATAAAAATGTCCAAACAAACCCCGAATAATTCCAAATATTAACACGACACTCCTGTTGGTCTATGTTGCCTCTAGAAAAAAGTGAAGGCAAGAAGAGGCAACGAATGTCGTTTCGTCCACAAAGGTGACACGTTCCCCACCGGAACCATGAGGCTTCTTGTGAGAAGAAATGGGACAATTTTTTTACCACAACATGTTGGTGCCATTCCATGATAGCATGCCAAGTTTCATGAATTTCTGACAAGTTTTGGATTTACTAGAATTTCAAAACCAAGTATCTCAACGTTTGCGGTGGAGCCACGATGCCGAGGTGTCTGAAATTCATTCCCATTTCTTGCATGGGACCTAAGCCTGCACCCAAGGACACATATATGATTTTTCAACCCATTTTGGTGCACCGGAGCATGTGCCTGTAGTTCAAATTTGAATTATGTACATAAAATGCCTAGAATACTCAGTTAATGTATAAAAATGTCCAAACGAACCTCGAATAATTCCAAAATTTAACACGACACTCCTATTGGTCTATGTTACCTCTAAAAAAATCAAGGAGGCAACGAATGTCATTTCGTCCACAAAGGTGACACGTTCCCTACCGGAACCATGAGTCTTCTTGTGAGAAGCTCTGGTTTGTGAGAAGCTTGTACCAAAACCTGCCCCAAATGGGACAATTTTTTTACCACAGCATGTTTGGGCCATTCCATGATAGCATGCCAAGTTTCATGAATTTCAGACGAGTTTTGGATTTACTGGAATTTCAAAACCAAGTATCTCAGCGTTTGCGGCCGAGCCACGATGCCGAGGTGTTTGAAATTCATTCCCATTTCTTGCATGGGACCTAAGCATGCACCCAAGGAAACACATATGATTTTTCAACCCATTTTGGTGCACCAGAGAATGTGCATGTAGTTCAAATTTGATATATGCACATAAAATGCCTAGAAAAACTCAGTTAATGTATAAAAATGTCCAAACAAACCCCGAATAATTCCAAATTTTAACACGACACTCGTATAGTTTTTTGTTCACTGCAGACAAATGTTCTAGCAATTCAAACACCGTCCTTTACCGCTGTGACCCCATTCCGTATTTCAAATCAAGACGAAAAATCAAGTACATCACACACAGTTTATTATCACCAACCGTGTGAGATGCAGTACAAAATATCTTGGTGCACCGTCATATATGGCTTACGCGAGAAGGTTCGTTGGCTACACTCCACAGCCGGCGCGTCAAGCAAACTAGCCCCCCAAATATCATTTCACTGTTCAATCATCGTCGGTCAAAGATGGGGACGTGGACCCGCGTCGTGAGGGCAACTTCGGCGGCCCAGTCCGGCGAGAGCGCGGCCGCAGCCGCCATGAGCGTGCTCACAACCTACGTGAGCGTGGCCGCAATCTGTGACTGGGCGGCTGCGGCGGCCAAAACGGCCGCTATTGCAGCTCAGATGGCGGCAGCAACATCTGCGACGAGGTTAGCAAATGGTGAGAGTGGGACAACAGCTGTCCGTTCCGCGGCGGCAGCCTTAGCCCTGATGGAGGCCGCCCGCGCCCATGTCGAGGCCGGCCACGCCCAGCTCCTGGTGGTCACCGCACAAATCGCACGAATCTTCTCCGACAATGGTGGGCAACCCATGGCCGAAGACTTGGCAAATGCTGAGAGCGTTCGAGCAGCCGTCTGTTCGTTCATGGCATACCTTGCCGCGATGGAGCCCGTCCAAGCCCATACGGCGGCAGCCCACGCCCAGCTCGTGGCGGCCTTTTCCAAAGAGATGGCAGACGCAGATGGCGAGATGCTTGCCGAGTATGGTGTGATGGATGCCATGGAGCCCCTTCCCCAGGAGATCGTCGGGCACGAGATGGACATGGAGGAGGCGGTGGAGATCGACGAGCGCCAGGCGGAGTAGTAGTCTTTGTTTAGAGCGCCGGTCTTTTGTTAGAGTAATGTTTAGGTCAGCTAGCTCTGTTTAATTGCTGAACTTGCTCGACTAAGAAGTGTGGGTGTGCTGTAGGCTCTTTTGTGTACCCAAATTATGCAATGACGTGGATGACCACTGTAACCAGGGAAATTCGAACCAAAATTTGCACGTTCAAACTCATCACACACGGGGTAGGCCATACGAATCGTTTGTGATGTTCAGATATCGTACACAGTGCTGAATAAGGGACCGTGTCTGATGACACTTCGCACGCCAGTTTTTCGCTGCACGGAGCGAAAAATTTCGGCATCCGCGGAAATATCTACCTCCCATGCCCCCTCCTCCTTACCAAAAGCCACATTTCCCCTATTTCCGCCTTCCATTCCAAGTTCAAACCTTCACTGCTTGCTTGCAGTGCCGCCGCCTCGCCGGCGACGCTCCTTCCTGCTGCTCGGCCTCGTCGATCTAGTCACGTAATCCACACCCGACCACCATCCTCCACGTCCTTCTACATCCCACATGCCCTGACCGCCGGCGCGACACCTTCCACCCAAATCACCGACCCATCCTCCAAATAAGCGCCGCCCTAAGCCATGGTGCACGAAGTATATCCAGGAGCTCAAGGAGCATCTGGCAGCGGAGAAGCAAATAGCGGCCGCACGCGTGGATGAGGTCGCGATGGCTGCCATGCGTGCCGACCCCCAGATCTTGGAGGGGCACCTCGCCGTCGAGGCCACCGTTGACGCCTCACGCGTGGATGCCGCCACGCGGTTGGCTGCTTTAAACGACAGTTCGTGGCATTTTGTCGAGGCCACCGTCGGTGCCTTTGACGAAGACTACGAGGTGTTTTCTCAGCGTGCCCGTGCTTACCTCAACTCTAGAGCCAGCAGGTTGGTGCCCGGAGCGGCTCAGGCGACTCACCACTACGAGGAGGGCACCCACGATGTGGAGGCCTCGCCCTCTTCCAAGTCTAAGGAGCCCATCATCATCGATATCTCCGACGATGAGGAGTAGCTTGTCTTTTTAGCTCACTACAAGGACCTATGTTTAGCTAGCTAGCTACGCCGGTTAAGCATGTTCGGTTTACCTGTTGCATGTGCTGCTCCTGCCTTTCCTTTACAAATTCTAGTGAATTGTCCTATGTACTCTTACTATGCAATCTGATCCTCTAGTATATATGTTCTATATATTGTGCAATGTGGTGCTGAGTTAACTGTTTGGTTATGTTTTTGTCATGTTCAGTTAACTGTTTAATTCAATTCTGCAAGGTGATGCTCAATTCTTGTGGGTGCAATTTTGTATTCTCTTGCATGTGAGAAATAATCGAATTTGGCTGTACAAAATACATGAGATACAAATACAATTGCTATATTTCCAAGTTGTTAAGCATACTAGGTTTGGTTAACTGTCTGATCTTGTAGTATGTTCTCTTGTGCAGTGTGGTGCTCAGTTAACTGTTTGGTTCATTTGTTGTGGTGCTTAGTTAACTGTTTGGTTCAATTCTGCAATGCGATGTTCAATTGTCGTGGGTACAATTTTGTATTGTTATGCATGTGAGAAATAAATCGAATTCGGCTGTACTAAATACATGAGAAACATATACAATTGCTATATTTCCTAGTTCTTAAGCATGCTTCGTTTGGATAAATGGCTTTTCCATGTGGTTCGAATTAATCTACTGAATCTGCAATGTGTTTATTTTTCATCAACATATTTTACTGATAGTATGCCAACCCTCACTTAGCCTGATCAATAACGACCTTATATGTGTTGCAGGGAAACAATGGGAGGCACTGAGGTTTACCATCGAGGTTCGCACATGGATGGTCCTTTGTCTAATAGCACATTATTGTGCAATTGCAGGAACCACTCTAGTATTTAGGTTTTTAACAATTTGGTCTTGCACATGTAGGTCCTGCTGTCAGAGGTTTTGACCCACTGTTCGACCCATTTTGCATATGGGGAAATGAGATGTCCATGAATATTAGTCAAGTCAAGAAACTCAGAAAGATTGTGAGGATAAAGAAACTAGCGATGAAAAACAACAAGATCTTTGTCTGCACAATGAAGAATACATCAGTGAACTACATGATGGTACTAACTCTTATACTCCCTCCGGTCCTTTTTAGTCTGCATATAAGTTTTGTCCGAAGTGAAAGTATCTCTACTTTGACCAAGTTATAGAAAAAAGCATCAACATTCAAACTGCAAAATCATTATTTTTAGATGCATTATGAAATACAATTTTATAGTTTACATATTTGGTATCGTGGATGTTGATATTTTTTAAAATAAATTTGGTGAAACTTTATAAAGTTTGACTTGATACAAATCTATTGCGTGGAGTAAAAAGGATCAGAGGGAGTACCCTGTTTTTTTATTCCTTTGCGCCATTTCAAAATTCAGAGAAGATATTTATGCATATCTTTGTTTTCAGGCCTTTCCAAAGCAGTTCACAGATGATTACCTCTCAAACCACCTGTATGGTGGTACGATATTGAAGTCTTCCTCAAGAGGACGAAGGATGGGCGGTCAATCATCCACAGGCACTGGCCTAAAGTTGCAAGGACATTCAACATCATTGAAGGCTCAATATTCGCCTTCCGCTTCAACAGTTTTCTAGATGAGATTCATCTGTCTATCTACCGTCTATGATGCTAATTTCCAAAGGTTTTAGATGTTCCATGTGAAACTTGGTGCTGTTGTGTAATGGGGTAGCTAGCTATATGCCTATATGGTGTGAGTGAGTGCTGAAGCTATATGATGGTGTACCCTGATGTATTTCAATTATGAAATCCTGGTTCCGTAATATGAAAATGAAATATATTGTGTGTTTATTATGAAATGTAAATTTGATTACTAAATGGATTAATAATAATAGGCCAATTAGCCTGCTTATTGGGTTTTTCTAGTGCAAACGGTTATTGAGACAACACCGTGGGCGATGATCTCAGACGACCCACACAGTTTATAGGAAGTAAACGTGTTGGATCAATGAACAATCACACACGACTTCCTCTAGACAACTATTTGCGTTAGGCCACCTTACACAAACATTCTGCACATAAAAAGTGTGTGTGATGGACAGCCTATGCTACACAGTTTCTTCTAGACACCGTGCGTGATGCATTCAATAACACAAACGATAAAATTATTACTATCGTATGCAATGGCAACACTATCACAAACGATGTGATGCGGAAAACTGTGTGCTTTGTATATACGAACGGAAATGTTTGTCTGGGATTCACTGTGTGGGATGTATATATGAACGGAAACGTTTATCTCGGATACACTGTGTGGGATGTACATACAAACGGAAACGATTGGGCTAGTATAGTTGTCTGCGATGGCTCACCCAATCGCACACGAGCTCTTTTTGCCCCACGTGTGTGACCAGAGGCCCTATCGCGGACGGTTTCTGGGTCGTGTGGAAAGGACCCCCCTATCGCACACACAGGCAAGGCGACGGTTTAAAACTTCGTCGCTGAAAGGGGGTAAAAACCGCTTGTATAGCAGCTCGCTGTACTAGTGGTATGACTGCTATATTTTCTGACTTTTGTGAAAAGATTGTTGAAGTGTTCATGGATGATGTTGAATAGCAAGTTCTTCATGATTCCCACAACTTCTTTAGTCTCTGAATTGTGGCCTTTAATTGGACTGAGAGTTTTGGCCAGAATGCGATATATAGTCCATGGCACAAAGAGCAAATCCTTCACTAAGAAGGTGGTTCTAGGAGCTTGTCCTTCAGCCAACGACTTCATCAGTACTTGCATCAGGTGTTTGGACAGCTCAGGTTCTTCATAGATTCTTCTGGCGTCATCTGAGGGTAATTCAACTAGAAGGGCTCGAAGCAATTCATCAACAGGAGCCTTGTAATGCGTGTTCTCAGTCATCCAGTCGAGTGCCCAAGAATGAATATCGTTTACATCACCAGAAAGATGCAAAGTGGCATAGAATTGAAGAATGAGCTCTTCGTTCGAATCACAGACATCAGTGATGAAATTAAGCAGCCCAGCATAGTGAAGAAGAGCCAAGACTGGCCTAAAGCACGGTAGTGACTCCTTATCCACATGAGGAATATGGCGATGCGGGAAGACCTTATTCTTGTCAAACAGAAGTGACGCATAGTAATTCTGTTGTGTCTTCGTCCAAAATCGCTGACGCTTGATCTTTGTAGAATCCTAAGGAGATTCGCCTATGAAGAAATTCTTCTCTTCAAAGAAGGCAGCATTATCAAACTTTGGTCTTCTGATGCTTTTGCCAACTTTGGGCATTGAGGGCACAGGTTGAAGATTGATCTTCTTTGGCCTCACATCAAAAATGGGTCTGGGAGAGCCCATTGAATCATTGGGACCGGTGATGGCCAAAGACTTGGCAACTTCCTCAGCTGTTGCAAATGGAACTGTGTCAGAATCTACTGAGGGAGCTGGCTCTTGAGTAGGAGGAGGAGGTGCAACTTCTTCAGTGGTCATTGTTTGCACAGTCTCTACAGCTGATGCAGCTGAAATTTCTTCAGTGATGGTCTGAAGGGAAGATTGACGTCCTTCAGAACCATTATAGATTTCCTCAGTGATAGCTGGCGACTGAGGTACTTGAGATAGAGGCGTGGTGAGGGGTGAGTTCATATGAGCAACATCCCAGAAATCATCATGTATAACCGGTGTTGTGGAGCCCACATCCACGTCCTCATCAGTTTCTTCATTGCTTCTGTGAGAAGCAGCATGTCCATCAGTCACACGGACTGGAAGCGATGATACCTAATGAAGTGAAGCATCTGCTTCAACTTCAATTTCTTCATCCACCTGCTATGTGGAAGCAGCAGAGTGGGTAGTCTCTTCATCAGATGGTGGGATAACATATTCCACACCATAGGGAACAATATGAAAGTCTTCTAAGTTCCGGGTCGGTGGCGCTGATGAAATTGGTATAGCATCAATAGGCGCAGTTGAAGACATTGGAGCCATCTTCAATTTCTTCACTGACTCAGTAGATAGATGTGCTGATGCTTTTCTCTTCTTAGCTGCCTTAGTTTTCTTCACTTCTGATGCAGAAGGAAGGGTGATAAGCTTCAAGGTTGAAGACTATGTAGACGCTGCAGCTGAGGAACTTGGTGGATCAATTACTTCAGGCGCGACTGATGCAGCCGCCCTGGCAGTTTCTTCAGGCACAACTTCTTCAGTTGCCCTGGCTTGGACTTGAGGAGGAGATGAAGGCATAGTCTCACTGGCCTGAGTAGCTGGTGGCGGAGCTGATGAATTTGATGGAGGTGCTTGACCATGCTTGACAGCCTCCCTTCTATTGTGGTCATCAACCACTTGCTTGGTTGCGTTGATGAATCTGTCACGCACACCACAACAATGGTTGTCTTGCCGTTCATATTCATCAGACATCGTTTGAATCTCAGACTGAAGTGCTACGAGCTGCTGAGGAGATATGGTCAGCATGTTTTTCTTCAGCTCCTTCTCCTTCTGAAGCTTTTGCTTTCTCACAAGTTTGGCCTGCGCAATCTTGTGCTTCTCTGACAAAATGAATGCAGATGATACATGGCTTGGACCAGGAGGCAGGTCAAGGTTGTCAAGTGGGGTGTCTGGCTTCTCACACCAAATTTCAATGAAGTCCAAAATTTTCTTTAGATCAAGAAGAAGTGGAACAGTGGTATTCTTGGCACGAGCAGCTTCTTCCATTCTCCTCTGAATGAAATCAGCAAGCTCATCTTCATCAGCCATATCATGTTCATGAGCCTGAGGCACTACGACCTTACTTCTGGGGCTGGGCCTCGTTCCACGGCCTGCAGTGGCCTTCTTCTTCAGCATGGGCGTGTTTGAAGAAATATGCCCACTTGCTGAGGCACTTGATGCTGCAATGGTGGCTGTTTGAAAACCTTCGGTGCGCTGGCAGGAAGCTAGCACAACTGGCATTGAAGCTCTTGCAGCAGCCATTGAAGAACTTGTGGCTGGCGGTGGTGCTGACGAAGTTGGTGCAGTGGGAGCCTTGGGTGCTGAAGCCCTTGAAGATGAAGGTTTTGGTTCTGAAGGCTTAGCAGCTGAAGATTTTGTTACTGAAGATTTTGGACGTGAGGGCACATCAGTTGAAGGCTTAGGCTTCTGAGCTGGCTTCTTCTTCATGGCTTTCTTTGGCACACTGCCACTAGAGCCTGCACCCGTATCTGCTGAGGCCTTTGAGGCCCTGTTGAATTCTTCAACAGCTTTCTGAGCCTGTTTTTGCAACTTAGCTTGACACCTGGCCCATTCTTTGGGAAATTCTTCACCCCTTCTGATGCTCGTGGGGTCAGCCGTTTGACCAGGAGCCAGAGGCGGTCTATTGCAAGGAGGCTTGACAGCAAAATCCTTCATGTACTTGGGAGTGACGTAATTGTAACTCCTCCACTCATAGGTCCAGTACCTCTTGATCTTTTGCATGTGCGTTTTGCGCTGCTCCTTGGTTTCTTTGCCATGAGTTTTTTCATCAGGCGTGCAATACCCTGTGTACAGATCAGCAGGGATCTCAAATGCTGTGTGTTCCTCTTTTCTCTTGCCTCCCTTCTGGGGATTTTTGCCATCTGCAATTTTCTTCAACTGAGGGTTTTGAGCTTTTGAAGTTTCTAAAGATGTTTGAAGATTTTCCTCAAGCAACACTGCAAATGAATTAAGTTGACGAGAACCTAGAGATTCATCGGCAGACATGTGTACCTGTGAACAGAGTATAGTTGCGAGGAAATTGGGAAGAGTCACATGTGTTCTCAGAAGTTTTTCAAAACAAATCTAGTTGAGGAAATTGACCCTTATCGTCTTGAAGAAATTCACTAAGTGTTCTTGACTTAGGTTCCAGAGTTATACAGATTTGTGAAATTTGCACAATTAAGGAATCAAATCATTAAGTATAACTTAGATGAAATAACCAAGACTGGCCAGAAGGGAAGTGCTGAAGAATTGGAAAGAAGTGGTAAAAACAGCACGTGAAGAATTTGAGTCTATAAAAAGATCAAACTTGGGTAGTAAAAATAAATTTTAATTACCCCAAGGATGAACTCGATGAACTGGCTGACGAGTTGAAGGAAATCGTCAGCTCAGATCTTTCGTGCCCTAACTTGGCGACGAAAGACAGCTATGGCGGCGGCGGAGATGAAGAAATCCACGGCCGACGCTAGTACGACGGCGAAGAAGTCGAGGCAGTGAAGCTCTTCCTCTCCGGTGGCGATGAATTCCAGCGGCAGCGCTAGGGTTCGGGAGTGAGAGCGACAGGAGTGCGAGAAGTGAAGTGAGATAAGGTTGACGGGGTCAAGCCTTTATATAGGCGCGGTGAAAACCGGGAGGTCCAAAGATTTTGGACGGTTAAGCCCCTGGCGATTCGCATCTCTGCGACACGCGTCACACATGCATTTTGAGTGCGCTTATCCACACGTCGGATGCGCGGGATTAAGTTACTGTGGCAACCGCCAAAAATTGGAATAGAAAATTTTAAAATGTGTTCGCAATTTCTTCAGCTGACAAGGACACAGTGAAGACTTTGAACGCTGTCAATTAGAAGGCACATGAAGAGATTAAGAACATATTGGTTTGAGTTTAGCATAGAGGGGAGCGGGTCCGATCACATTCACATAGACAAAAAAACAACTTGAAGAATTAGCAATATGTGAATGTTGTTGAGGACATGAAAAACTCATATATATATATATTGGCCACCGCGTTGGGCAACCGCTCCACCACCAGCATCCCGACCGCCACTGTAGGCGCACCCCCGGCTCTCTTCCCCTCGAATCAGGTGGGATCCGCGGCGCTGCCGACCATCCTTGCCACGACCGCCACCCGCAGCCACCATGGCCATCAAGCGTGCTTCGCCACTTGCCACCACCAGCGCCTACCTGCTTCCATGTCTTCCCACTCACGCCGCGACCCACCACCCGCTCCAGTCGTCCCGCCTTGGCGGGCGCTGCCGCATCCTACGACGACTTCCTGCACAACCTTCCTTCGCCATGGTAGCGGCTGGAGGTGGTAGCGCGCCTCTGCCTCAAGTCCGCCTCGGCCGTCTATCGCTCGGGTGGAAGAACAAAGGGGGCTTGCTCGGGAGTGGCCCCAAGCTCGTCGTCGGTGAGTAGGGAGCCCATGGCAGGTTCGGCCCTCCATGTTCAACCTGCCACCACCCAATCCCCATGGTGGAGCTCCTCGGCACCGTCGCCTGTTGCTGGATCCAGCCCAGATCGGGTGGTTGCTGGCATGCTCTGCCTCATAGCCACCTGGCCTCCGATCCCCTGCATTTTGCTATCTGCCAGTTGCATCCCCTGCATCTACTAACTACCGGCTCCAGCAGCGCGCTGTGGATGGAACCGCCCCATAGCTCGTCGTGGATAGGTCCCACCAACCTCCGGCCACCCGCAAAAGGCACTAGACAAGGATTAACCGCTGCAGGCAACCCTCCGGTGACCTATGCAGGGATTTCGCCTTGTTAACTGCAACACTTTTTTGCCCCTCCCTTAACTTCAGGTTTCGGCCTTGTTAACTACCATCATTTTGGCCCTCCCTTTTTCTTCAGTCCACTTTCTGTGCATGCTCGGTTAACTTTGGAAGTTATGCACTGAGAAGGTGGTTTAAAAAGGGGGTTAATACATACGTATGTGATTTTGCAGTTAACTCATCCAGTTCACTTTGTGGTTAAAAACGGGTCAGAAGTTAACTCTACGGAAAAAAATATTGATACACTTGCAAAAAAGAACATCTCGGCAGTTAACCTTCGCAGAGGAAACAGTTAACCTTGGCTATCGTAACAGTTAACACTCCTGGAAGTTAGCGTGACCCGGGCAAAACAAAAAAAAGAATTTTTTTAGTATTTTCAGTCCTGGCAGTTAACTATTTCAGTCCCGGCAGTTAGCGTGATCCAGGAAAAAAGAATGAAAAAATTTAGTATCTTCAGTCCTGGCAGTTATCTTGGTGTTAACTGCCGCAATCCCGGCAGTTAGCTATTTCAGTCCTAGCAGTTAACTTGACCCGGAAAAAAAAAGAATAAAAGAAAAAAAATTAGTTTCTTCGGTCCGGCAGTTAACTTGCTCAGCATAGGGCAGTTAGCTATTCTGCTCGAGCAGTTAGCGTGTACTATAGCAGTTCGGGAAAAAATGACGAAAATGACGTTAGTTTTTTGAAAACTGCTCTTAAACCGTAGCAAATCTGAAAACGAGTTCTATATACCAAAGTTCGGGCTAATCCATAGCTTTCCAAAGGTGTATCATACACATCATTCCGACAAATGGTTTGAAAATTCCTTTCACAAAAACATTGAAAACTCGTTTGGTGGATTTTCAGTTTTTTGAAATTTTTTTAAAAAACTGTAAGGATTTTGGAAAAATGATCAACATGAGTTTTTTCCTCCTTTTCAATAGCTATCCAACGGTATATCATTTGCATCATTCTGATAAACGGTTCAAAAATTACAATCAAAAAACAGTGCGGAAAAACGGTGCCAGAAAAAGTCCGCCCGGCAGTTAACTAGTATATGACGCACAGTTAACTAGTATCCAACGGTATATCATTTGCATCATTCCGATAAACGGTTCCTGAATAGCTTACTCAGGAATGGGTTGCAGAATAGCTAGGATATATATATATA
The DNA here is from genome assembly GCA_039707655.1 of Elymus sibiricus. NCBI lineage: Eukaryota > Viridiplantae > Streptophyta > Magnoliopsida > Poales > Poaceae > Elymus > Elymus sibiricus. Next base: position 265,619,767 of record CM077674.1, read on the forward strand.
TATATATATATATATATATATATATATATATATATATATATAGGAAGAATTAGTTCAAGCAAGGAAGAACAACCTCAAATGACGAATTTGAAAAAGTTTGACGAAATTGCAAATGACGAAAAACTCAAATTGAAGAACGTCAAGAAGAGGGTGGTGTCATAACCCACCGTATAAGAATTTTGATGATTTCAGACACCGCGTACAATTGTTGTAGGGTTCTGAGAAGCAAATTCTTCATTAATTTCTTCACACTTAGAGGGTTTGTCTTCATTGATTGAAGAAAAACGTTACTTCGTGTGCGCATCAAAGTCATCAAGAATGCATAAGCGTTAGGATGTGTGTCCTTTTCAAAGGACATTCGAAGATTCTAGCATGTTTAGCTCACACCGCAACATGCAAAACCTTCTCTCATCCAAGGGCTTAGTGAAGATATCCGCAAGCTGGTCTTCCGTCTTCACATGGTTGATGACGATGTCTCCCTTCAGCACATGATCATGAATAAAATGGTGATGAATCTGAATGTGCTTCATCCTTGAGTATTGCACTAGGTTGTGGGCGATTTTGATGGCACTCTCATTGTCGCAGTAGAGTGGCACTTTCTTCACGTTGACGCCATAGTCCTTGAGGGTTTGCTTCATCCATAGCAGCTGTGAGCAGCAGGCGCCTGCGGCAATGTACTCAGCCTTGGTAGTGGAAAGTGAGATGCTATTCTACTTCTTCGAGGACCAACAAACAAGAGATCGCCCAAGGAAATAGCATGTGCCTGATGTTAACTTGCGATCCACACGATCTCCAGCATAATCAGAATTAGAAAATCCAGCAAGATCAAGTGATGAGTGATACGTCTCCAATTTATGAAGTATTCATGCCATGTTTACAACAATTTTTTATGGTTTTGGTATGATTTGAATGGAACTAACCCGGACTGACGCTGTTTTCAGCAGAACTACCGTGGTGTTGTTTTTTGTGCAGAAATAAAAGTTCTCGGAATGGGCTGAAAATTTACGGAGATTTTTTGTGGACCAAAAGAGACCCCCGAAGCTTCAAGGAAGGACCAGAAGCCTCGCGAGGAAGAGACAAGCCTGGGGGGCGCGCCCTCCCCCCCAAGGCGCGCGGAGCAGGCTTGTCGCTCCCTCATGGGCCCCCTTGACGTGAAACCAACACCAAAAATTCCTATAAATACCAAAAACCCGAGAAAGAAGCCTAGAACTTCGACGCCGCCACCGCAAGCCTCTGTACCAAAGCGATCTCATCCGGAGCCCTGTTCCGGCACTCTGCAGGAGGGGGAAATCATCGCCGGAGGCCATCTTCATCATCCCGGCGGCCGCCACCGCAAGCCTCTGTACCAAAGCGATCTCATCCGGAGCCCTGTTCCGGCACTCTGCAGGAGGGGGAAATCATCGCCGGAGGCCATCTTCATCATCCCGGCGGTCTCCATGACGATGAGGGAGTAGTTTACCCTCGAGGCTGAGGGTATGTACCAGTAGCTATGTGTTTGATCTCTCTCTCTCGTGTTCTTGATTTGGCACGATCTTGATGTACCGCGAGCTTTGTTAATATAGTTGGATCATATGGTGTTTCTTCCCTCTCTATCTTCTTGTGGTGAATTGAGTCTTTCCCTTTGAGGTTTCGTTATTGTCGGATTGAATATTTCAGATTTGAGAACACTTGATGTATGTCTTGCATGTGGATACCCGTGGTGACAATGGGGTATTCTATTGATTCACTTGATGTATGTTTTGGTAATCAAATCGCGGATTCCCGTGACCTTGGGGTGATCTAGGCATAGGGGTTGGTTGCACGTTTTCATTATCTTTTCTCCGATAAGAAACTTTGGGGTACTCTTTGAAGTTCTTTGTGTGGATTGAATATTATAAATTTGAAGTTGTTTGATGCATATTGAATAATCAACTCACAGATACTTGTGGTGACATTGGAGTATCTAGGTGACATTAGAGTTGGTTGATGCGTATCACTTATAGGGATGGCTCAATAGATTGATCGAAAAGGATAACTTTGAGGTGGTTTCATACCCTACAAAAATTTCTATCTTATGTTCTCCGCTAATAGGAACATTGGAGTGATTCTTTGTCGCACGTTGAGGGATTGTTATATGATTCAATTATGTTTGCATTGTTGAGAGATTGCACTAGTGAAAGTATGAACCCTAGGCCTTGTTTTCAAGCATTGCAATACCGTTTGTGCTCTGTTTTATCACTTGCTACCTTGCTTTTTTTATTTTCAGATTACAAAAACCTATATCTACTATCCATACTACACTTGTATCACCATCTCTTCACCGAACTAGTGCACCTATACAATTTACCATTGTATTGGGTGTGTTGGGGACACAAGAGATTTCTTGTATTTGATTGCAGGGTTGTTCGAGAGAGACCATCTTCATCCTACGCCTCCCACGGATTGATAAACCTTTGGTCATCCACTTGATGGAAATTTGCTACTGTCCTACAAAACTCTGCACTTGGAGGCCCAACAACGTCTACAAGAATAAAGTTGCATAGTAGACATCAAGCTCTTTTCTGGCGCCGTTGCCGGAGAGGTGAGTGCTTGAAGGTATATCTTTAGATCTTGCAATTGAATCTTTTAGTTTCTTGTTTTATCACTAGTTTGGTTTATAATAGAATTGAGTTTGCCTCAAATGCTTCATCTATATAATGTCCTTCTTGAAAATAAGGATTCCGATAATTGTGCTCAATTGTTAGAGGAAGAATTTAATAAAATGTTTAATGTGAATCCATTGAATGATAAGCATGATTGCAATGTTATTAGTATGTCTTCTTTGAATATCCATGATGCTAATGATATGCAAAGCCATAAGATTGGGGATGCTATGTTTGATGAAGATGATATTTTTAGTCCCCCAAGTTTTGATGAGAAAATTTGTTATGATGAAAGCATGCCTCCTATTTATGATGATATTGATGAAAGTGGATTTGGAAGAGTGTCAACTCTAGGCACTAGTGATCCCACTATTTTGGAGGGTGTTGAATCTTATGGCAATACTTATGAAAGTGGATTTGGAGAGGTCATGACTTTATTTAATGATGATTCCACTATTTTGGAAGAGGTTTCAATTGACTATGATAACAAAGTTGCTATCTATGATGATTACTGTGATGACATGTATGCAATAAAGAATAATGATAACTATAAAACTTGTCATCATGATTTTAATTTTAAATTGGATTATGCCAATCAAGTATCTCATGATAGTTATTTTGTTGAATTTGCCCCCACTATTATTAATGAGAATAGATTTGCTTATGTGGAGTGTAATAAATTTTCTATGCTTGTGGATCATGAAAAGAATGCTTTATGTGATAGCTATATTGTTGAATTCATTCATGATGCTACTTAAAATTATTATGAGAGAGGATCATATGCTTGTAGGTGTTGCAATAATATCAAGTTTCCTCTCTATGTGTTGAAATTTTTGAAGTCATGCTTGTTTTGCCTTCCTATGCTAGTTGATTCTTGCTCCAGTAAACTGTTTGCTCACAAAATCCCTATGCATAGGAAGTGGGTTAGGCTTAAATATGCTAGTCATATTCTTCATGATGCTCCTGTTATGTTTCAATTCTTTACTTTTATGTGAGCATCATTGAAATCATCATGCCTAGCTAAAAAGGCATTAAAGAAAAGCGCTTGTTCGGAGACAACCCAACACTTATCCCTACTGTTTTTGTGTGTTAACATGATTAAGCTACTGTATTAATCATGTTTTTTATGTGTTTCTTTCAATAATGTGCCAAGTAAAGCCTTTGGGATAGTGTGGATGCTCGTTGATTTGATTCTGTGCAAAAAACATAAACTTTTGCGTCCAGTGCTGGAATTTCTGTTCTGTACTGGAGCGTGAGAAAATTCTGAAATTTTTACAGAGTATTGGTTTACAAAGATGTTATGTTTTCCTCATTTTTCAGAATTTTTTTAGGTACATAAGTATGGTTTTTAAATCGCTCACTACATGCTGTTCTATTTTTGACAGATTCTGTTTTCGGTGCATAGTTTGCTTGTTTTAGTGTTTCCATAGCTTATATTGAGTAATATAAATTGTGGAAATTATGGAGTATAGTAGGAATTATGTGAGAACAATTATGAATCTTGCCTTGACAGTACCTAAGTGGATGATTTATTTTTATCATACTAACCTATCTGACAAGTTCCTTTAAGTTTTGTGTGATTGAAGTTTTCAAGTTTTGGGTGAGATATCAATATGAGGAGAATAAGGAGCAGCAAGACCCAAAGCTTGGGGATGCCCAAGGCACCCCAAGGTAATATTCAAGGAAGAGTCAAGTGTCTAAGCTTGGGGATGCCCCGGAAGGCATCCTCTCTTTCGTCTTCAACATTATCGGTAACCTCACTTGGAGCTATATTTTTATTCGTCACATAATATGAGTTTTGCTTGGAGCGTCATTTTATTTTGTTGATATTTGCTTGCCGTTATCGATAATCATGTTTTGTATCTTTTAGTTCAATAAAATGCCAATTATAGCCTTTACCATGCTCAGTTTGCAAGTTCATGTGTTGCTATTTGAAAACAGAAAGTTTTCTGTTATTTCCAGAATATTCCTGAATAGTCAGAACATGATAAAAATCTGATATTTTTACACAGTAAGCATGCATGAGTTCTCTGTCACGTGATATTTTTTCAGAATTTTTGGAGTTAGGGAAGTATGAATTCTTATTCACCCTTTACATACTGTTCTATTTTGGTAGATTGCTGTTATAGTTGCATTGTTTGCATATGTTGGCTTGTTTAATGTTTCTATTTGTGGATAGGAGTATTAAATATGCAGAGGCATTTACTATGCAATGTTTAATTATAATTTTAGTGATTTGCTACAGTAGAGAATGTTAAGGTTTTGAGTTGATTTATACTAACTTATCTCACGAGTTCTTGTTGAGTTTTGTGTGGATGAAGTTTTTAAGATTTAGGAGAAGCCATTATATGAGAGGAATTAAGGAGACACAAGAGCTCAAGCTTGGGGATGCCCAAGGCACCCCAATATAACATTCCAAGAAGTCTCAAGCGACTAAGCTTGGGGATTCCCCGGTAGGCATCCCACCTTTCTTCATCAACACCTATCGGTTAGCCTAAGTTTTTACTTGTTCATATGATATGTGCTATTCTTGGAGTGTCCTTTTATTTTCATTTTGTTTCCTATTTGAATAAAATACTTAGATCTAAAATCTTTATTCGGAGAGAGTCTTAACATAGTAATTAATTGTTTGACTACTCATTGTGCTTCACATATATCTTTTTGAGTAGTTTATCATTCACTCTCGTGCTTCACTTATATCCTAAGAGTGAATTGTTGAATGAATTGAATGTCATAAATATGAAATTATATATGCTTCATATGCTTGTCCCATGGGGAGTAATGACTTCACATACAAGAAGTATAAGTGGTAAAATTTATTTAAAGTTAGCAAACACATCATTGGTCACTTGAACAATTCAAGAAAGAATATTGAAGGAAGAGAGATTTCACATATAAATATACTATCTTGGACATCTTCTATGATTGTGAGCCCCCATTAATTATTTTCAACCTTGATCAAGTAGTTGTTGTTGGACAAGGAAGACAACGTAATGGGTTATGTTTTTTTATATTCAGATAGAAATTATATGTTCTTGGATCCTCTAACATGTGGTGCTTGCCCCATAATCTTTTGCTAGCCAAAATTTCGTACTAAGTAGAGATACTACTTGTGTATCCAAAAACCCTTAAACCCAGTATCTTGCCATGAAAGCCCACTATATCTACCTATGGATTGAATAAGATCCTTCAAGTAAGTTGTCATCGGTGCAAAAGCAATAAAAATTGCTCCTAAATATGTATGATCTTTTATTGTAAGGGAAAATAAGCTTTGTACGAACTTGTGATGGTGAAGAAATAAAAGCGACGGACTGCATAATAAAGGTTGCTATCACAAGGGGCAATATAAAGTGACGTTCATTTGCATTAAGAGTTTGCACATCCAAAAGTAAAAAAGCGCATGACAACCTCTGCTTCCCTCTGCGAAGGGCCTATCTTTTACTTTATGTATTTACTTTTATGCAAGAGTCAATAGTGTTCTGCTACTTGAAGCTTGAGTTGGTATTTCCCCAAAGAGGAAGGGATGATGCAGCACAGTAGAGATAATTATTTCCCTCAGTTATGAAACCAAGGTTATCGAACCAGTAGGAGAATCACGCAACACCTCGTTAGCAGCACCTGCACACAAACAACAAATCCTTGCACCCAACGCAAACGAGAGGTTGTCAATCTCTCGGCGGTCAATTGCAAGATTAAATTGTATGTGATAGATAGATAGATTAAAAAAAATACAAAAAAAATGGCAGCAATATTTTTAAGGTTTTAGTAATATGAGTTAGATAGACCCGGGGGCCATAGGTTTCACTAGAGGCTTCTCTCAAGAAAATAGCATACAGTGGGTAGACAAATTACTGTTGGGCAATTGATAGAAAGAAAATAATCATGACGATATCCAAGGCAATGATCATGTATATAGGCATCACTTCCGAGACAAGTAGACCGACTCCTGCCTGCATGTACTACTATTACTCCACACATCGACCGCTATCCAGCATGCATCTAGTGTATTAAGTCCATAAAGAACGGAGTAACGCCTTAAGAACGATGACATGATGTAGAAAAGATAAACTCACGTATGAATAAACCCCATCTTTTTACCCTTAATAGCAATAATACATACGTGTCATGTCCCTTTCTGTCACTGGGATTGAGCACCGCAAGATCGAACCCATTACAAAGCACCTCTTCCCATGGCAAGATAAATCAATCTAGTTGGCCAAACCAAATCAATAGATCGGAGAAGAAATACAAGGCTATAATAATCATGCATAAAAGAGATCAGAGAAGACTCAAATAATATTCATGGATAATCTGATCATAAACTCACAATTCATCGGATCGCAACAAACACACCGCAAAAAGTGATTACATCGGATAGAACTCCAAGAACATCGAGGAGAACATTGTATTGAAGATCAAAAAGAGAGAAGAAGCCATCTAGCTACTGCCTATGGACTCAAAGGTCTATGGTAAACTACTCACGCATCATCGGAAGGGTAGCAAGGTTGATGTAGAACCCCTCCGTGATCGATTCCCCCTCCGACAGATTACCGGAGAAGGACCCCAGATGGGATCTCTCTGGAACAGAAACTTGCGGCGGCGGAAAAAGTATTTCGTGGACTCCCTTGAGGGTTTCTGATTTTTCCTAAATTTATAGGGGTGGAATTAGGTCAAACGGAGCAAAGGGGGGCCCACGAGGCACCAGGGCGGCACGCCCTGGTGGCTCGTGGCCACCTCTTGGGTCTTCTGGCCCTCTCCCGAAGCTTCTAGTGTTTATCTTGTCCAATAAAAAAATCTCCAAAAAGTTTCATGGCATTTGGACTTCGTTTGGTATTGATTTTCTGTAAAACAAAAATAGGGCAGAAAACAGCAACTGGCACTGGGCACTAAATTAATAGGTTAGTCTCCAAAAATGATATATAATTGCTATAAATGATTATAAAAACATCCAAGATTGATAATATAACAGCATGGAACAATAAAAAATTATAGATACGTTGGAGACGTATCAGCATCCCCAAGCTTAATTCCTGCTCGTCCTCGAGTAGGTAAATGATAAAAACAGAATTTTTGATGTGGAATGCTGCCTAACATATTCATCACATATTCTTTTCTTTTGTAGCATGGACATTGGACTTGAATGATTCAAAGCAATAGTCTATAATTTGACATGAAGATATAAATACTCAAGCATGCTAACAAGCAACCATGTCTTTCAAAATATCAACGCTAAAGAAAGTTATCCCTAGCCCATTATGCTCAATCATTGATCCATTCATGAAACACACTCAAATATTAGCTACACATAATGCACAAGTATGACAATAGTGCTCTCTAGTTGGTGCTTTATAAGAGAAGATGGACACTCAAAGTAAAAATAAAAATTGCATAAAAGTGAATAGATAGGCCCTTCGCAGAGGGAAGCAGAGATTTGCTAATGTGCCAGTGCTCAAGGCTGAAATTAAAGAGATAAAATATTTTGAGAGGCATGCTTTTCCTGTCAACGAAAACGGCCGAGAATTCCCAACATTTTCCATGCTAGACACATCATAGGTGGTTCCCAAACAGAAAGTAAAGTTTATTTCCTTTCCACCATTTCTTTCACAATCCATGGCTAGCCGTATCCACGGGTGCCCTCCATACCAACACTTTCCAAGGAATTTTGTTGTTATTAATTTTGATTTCATTGTGGGACTGGGCATCCCTATTACTAGCCACTCTCTCGTGCAATGACAAGTGAATAAACACTCATCGTGAGAATAACACACCTAGCATGGAAAATAATGGCCACCCCCTGCCGCTTCATGAGCGGTACGGGCACACAAAACGGGAAAATTATTTTGAAAATTAAAGTTGGCACACGCAAATTTACTTGGAACGGCATTGAAATACCGCATATAGGTAGATATACTGGACTCAATTGGCACAACTTGGGTTTAAGGATTTTGGATGCACAAGCAGTATTTCCGCTTAGTACAAATGAAGGCTAGCAAAAGATTGAGAAGCAATCAACCAAAAAATGAAAACGGTCATAAACATGGATTGATCATAACTAACACCGAATAATGCACCATAAGTAGGATATAATTTCATTGCATAACTATTGACTTGATGTGCATGCATAGGGAATCACAAACCTTAACACTAATATTCTTACTAAATCACAATTACTCACTAACATGACTCACATATTATCATTTCCATATCGCAAAACTATTGCAAGGAATCACACTCATCATATCCAATGATCTATATGAAAGTTTTTATTTATATCCCTCTTGAATATTCATCACTTTGGGACCAAATTCATATCTTGTGCAAATTACCATTACTATTATTAACTCTCAAAAAGATTTAAGTGAAGCATGAGAGTGCAAATATTTCTTCAAAATTTCAATCTTATCAATTCTCAAAATAATATAAGTGAAGCATGAGAATTTATTTCTCCAAATTTTTTAATCTTGTCAACTCTCAAAGTAATATAAGTGAAGCATGAGAATTCATTTCTTCAAAATATAGCCACCACCGTGCTCAAAAAGATTTAAGTAAAGCACTAGAGCAACTGCCTAGCTCAAAATATTTAAGTGAAGCACATAGAGTATTCTAATAGGTTAGTCCCAAAAAATGATATATAATGGCATATAATGGCATATAATTGCATATAAAACATCCAAGATTGATACTATAATAGCATGGAACAATAAAAAATTATAGATACATTGGAGACGTATCAAGCATCCCCAAGCTTAATTCCTGCTCGTCCTCGAGTAGGTAAATGATAAAAACAGAATTTTTGATGTGGAATGCTACCTATCATGTTTCATCATGTAATCTGTCTCTTACGGTATGAATAATAAGATCCGAATGATTCAAAGCAATAGTCTATAATTTGATATAAAGACATCAATACTCAGGCATACTAATAAACAATCATGTCTTTCAAAATAAAAATGCTAAAGAACGTTATCCCTACAAAATCATATAATCCTGTCATGCGCCATCTTCTTAACACAAAGTATTTATCATGCACTACCCTGGTTTTAACCAAGCAAGTGGTTCATACTTTTTAATGCGCTTCAGCTTTTTCAACCCCCACGCAATACATGAGCGCAAGCCATGGATATAGCACTATGGGTGGAATAGAGTGTGGTGGTAGAGATAAATAAGGAGAAGTCAAAAATAAGAAGATAGTCTCACATCAACGAGGCTAATCAACGGGCTATGGAGATGCCCATCAATTGATGTCAATGCGAGGAGTAGGGATTGCCATGCAGCGGATGCACTAAGAGCTATAAGTGTATGAAAGCTTAACATGAAAACTAAGTCGGTGTGCATCCAACTTGCTAGCTCATGAAGACCTCGGGCGTTTGAGGAAGCCCATCATCGGAATATACAAGCCAAGTTCTATATTGAAAAATTCCCACTAGTATATGAAAGTGACGAATTAGGAGACTCTCTATATGAACAACATGGTGCTACTCTGAAGCACAAGTGTGGAAAAAGGATAGTAACATTGCCCCTTCTCTCTTTTTCTCTCATTTTTTTCTTTTTTTTCATGGATCTTTTTGGCCTCTTTTTTTTCTTTTTTTATTTTCGTCCGGAGTCTCATCCCGACTTGGGGGGGGGGGGGAATCATGGTCTCCATCATCCTTTCCTCACTGGGACAATGCTCTAATAATGATGATCATCACACTTTTATTTACTTACAACTCGATACTAGAACAAAAATATGACTCTATATGAATGCCTCTGGCAGTGTACCAGGATGTGCAATGATGCTAGCGTAACATGTATAAAAAATGATGAATGGTGGCTGAGCCACAAATACTATGTCAGCTATATGATCATGCAAAGCAATATGACAATGACGATGTGTGTCATAAAAACGGAACGGTGGAAGTTGCATGGCAATATATCTCGGAATGGCTATGGAAATGCCATGATAGTGTAACACCCCGATTTTTGGCCCTTTCTTTTTCTTTTGGATTTCTTCAAATTTTTATTCGGATTTCTTTTTCCGTGGCTATGTGGTCTTAAAACCTGGGAAGATCTTCTCTCCTGCCACTTCCAAGTGGCTTGTCATTCTCAAATCTATCCCAAGGCCATGTCATTTCCATCTTAGCCCAACTCCAATATTTATTTATTGGGAATATTCCTTTTTTCTATTAAAGGAATAACCCTGTTTTCTCTAGGTTGTGAAGCAACCTATATTTCTGTCTTCCAAAAAATTCCCACAAAATTCTCATAAATTCTTTGGATCATATCTTCCACAAATATGTCAAAACCCATCCTTGCCTAGTTCAAAAATAATTCAGGAATATTCATTTCCTATTCTGTCCAGTCTGGCACTTTGTGAAGGAAGTGCTATTTATCTTTTCTTGTTTGCCCTCGGAATTTTTGGGCACTCTCTCATATCAAAATTATTGCCACATGCCAAAATTCAACTTCATTTGCCTAGTAAATCTATCTCAGCAAATTTCCAAAGTTTCTGACCAGAGAGAAGCTTTGTGAAGGAAGTACTAGCTAGGATTATCCAAATGAGTTGAAATTTTGGGAGATCCTTTAAATGATCAAATAATGACTCTCCACAAAATTTCATCTCGACCCAAAATCTATGTGAGCACACCTTCAAATCATGGTTTCTGGTCACAATTTCAGTTTGTGGAGCAACTACATTTTATATTGCTTCAAACATTCTGAAATTAATCCAGGACCTAAATATCCCTAAATAATGTGAGCATGCCAAAACTCACATTATTTTCCCAAACCATTTGCTCCACAAAATTCTGCCAAGTTTCTGTCCAGTGAGGAGCATTGTGAAGGAAGTACCATTTATACTTATCCAAATGCAATGAAATTTTTATGGTACCTTCATATGACCAGATAATAATCCTACACCAATTTTTAGCACAATCCAAGCAACCATGTGAGTGCTACTTCCTGATCTAGGTTCTGGCCAATTTTTGCAGTTGTAAAGCAACTGCACAAAAACCTTGTCCAAATGACCTAAAAATCCACAGTATCATAGTCCTTCCTACACTAAACCCCTAAGACATCCTGGTTAGCTCTTACCCCATCCCATTTGATCACTATTTCATGCCTAAGTTTGCAACAACAAACTTTAGTCGATCATTCCCATCAACCCACAGTGGCTTTCTTCAATCTATCACCTCAGGTAGGACCCACTTAGGAAGGACTACACGGTCGACAGCTTGTGGTTGGCCAGAACGCCTGGCTCGGAGAGGGTGCCGCAGCCGCGGGAGGGCGAGCACATCGTCTTCTTCTCGCATTTCGAGCGCGGACTCGGCCTCCCCGCGAGCCTGTTCTTCCGTGGCTTCCTCGACTTCTTCGGGTTGCAGCCGCATCACCTCGGCGCCAACGCCGTGTTGCAGGTCGCCGGCTTCGCCACGCTCTGCGAGGGCTATCTCGGCATGCTGCCGAATGTTGTGGGCCAAAATGTTCTTCCTCAAGCAGCAGGGGGCATCGGCCGGCATCATGTCCGACTGCGGGGCGGCGGTGATCACCGGCTGGCCGAATAGGCTGTTTCCCAAGCTGCCCTTCGAGGACTCGGCAAAGAAGTGGCAGACGACCTTCTTCTACGTCCGGAACGATGACCCGGCGGTGGACATCATAAATCTGCCGCCCTTCGTCAACGCGGCGCCGCTCGCCAAGCCGAATTGGGGATACTTCCCCAAGAAACCTCTGCAGGAGCTCCTGAACATCTGCGGCCGGGTCGGGGAGATGACGGACCGCGAGGGGCTGAAGCCGGCTGACCTCATCGCGGTCTTCATCGCCCGTCGGGTGCTGCCGCTGCAGCGCCGGGCGCACCGGATCTGCGACATGAGCGGCCGACGTGACCCGACCCGGATGTCGACCAAGGAGCTGACGCCGGCTGGGATCACCCAGCGGGTGAACTACATCTCCAAGGCCGGGCTGAAGGAGGAGGAGTGGGCCTTCGGGAAGGAGCCCTACCACCGGGGGAACCCGGCGCCAGTGGTAAGTCCTTGGTCATTATTCTTTGCCGCTTCAACGCTATTCTTGTGTCCTGACGCGACGGGAGGGCCGCAGCTATTCGCCAGCCAGCAGAACCACGATGGGCCGAACCCCCAGATTTTGCTGGCCGACTTGCCCGACTCGGACGCGGAGGAGGACGGCGCCGAGACGGGGGAGGGAGCGGTCGAGGCGCGCCTGGCCGACGCCGCGGCCGGCGGGTCGCGACACGCGGGTAAGTTTCCGCCCTCAGATCTTCTGTGTGACTGGCCAGACGACGACGAGGGGGGCCTGACCGGTGCCCACGGTGCAGCGCCGTCGGCTGGGTAGGACGGCAGCGTCGGCCCCCCAAGACGGATGCGGAATGCGGCCGACATCGGGCCGGCCCGCGCGGCGGCGTCCGGTAGCCGGACGCACGGGAAGGAGGCGGTCGAGCCGAGGCCGGCCGCGAAACGCCCTGCGGCGGCGGGGCCGGCGCGCGAGAGAGCCGTCGTCAAGAAAAAAAATGCCGGCTCGCCCCGTCCGTGGGCTAGAGGCGGGAGGTCCCGAAGGTCATTGGGTAAGTGTGTCTTGCCTTCTTCCGATTCCTTGCTCGTGCCTTTAGTGCTAAACTTGCTGTCTGTAGGTCCACCGTTGACCTGGCGATGGTGGCAGCGGAGGCCGCGGCGGGCGAGGCCATCTGGAGGAAGACCCGGAGCAGCGCCGTCGACCGCGAGCCGGACCGGACTGCAGAGGAGGACCTCGCGGCCCGCCACTTCGGCCAAGACCCTGACGTGGCGAGCCGCGATGCCTGGCGGGATCGGGCGAAGGCCGAGAAAGAGATGGCGGAGGCCTCGGCCCGGGCATGGGAGAGGGCCTCTGCGAAGTGGGCCAGGACCACCGCGGACCCGGCCTGGCCGGAGATGGAGAGTGGCTCGGCGCCGGTGGTGACGATCGTCGAGCCGCAGCTGGAGGGAGCGGGCGAACCGGCAGGGCGGACGGAGTCGGCCAACGACGAGTCGGACGTTGATGAGAACATCGTCGTGGACACGCCGCCCCGGTCCGACCCGGCAGGAGGAGGCGAGGGCGGCGGAGAGAGGCGCGAGGCGGACTCCGCACCGTCCGGTCAGGCGCAACCGACGCCGGCCCCGGAGGCTGCGGCCGGGGACGCTGGTGCCTGGGTGGTCGTTCCGCCCCAAGCCGCTGTGAATCCCGAGCGGCCAGGTGGGAGCGGATCTGGCGCCGGGACCGCGATGCAGCAGCCGTGGGCGAGCGCCGGTGAGGTCGTGGTCGGGCCGCGCACCCGGGAGGACGAGGCGGCAGATGCCTTGCGCTTGCAGCTTCGCGGGCGGAGCGAGCGCCTGCAGGCCTTCGTCCGGGAAGACCAGGAGGCGGCGCGGAAGCTGGAGCAGGCGATTGCGGTGAGTCTTTTTTTTCTTCTCTGCTTGTCTTGGTTGTTGAATCAGTGGGGGCGCGCCAGCGCACCCACTGGGTGTAGCCCCCGAGGTTCGGGCCGGGCTGCGGAGCAGCCGGGTCGAATCTAATAGCTTGTTTTCTTTTGCATTCTTCTAATCTTTCGTCTGTGCATAGCATCTGTACGACCTGCGGGCCAGCGCGTACAACCTGCTTCTGGAGCGGTTCCACGAAGTCAAGGCCCAGCTAGCCGTCAGGGAGTAGGAGCTACGCCAGGCCCAAGGTATGACTTGCATGCCTTCAGTGGGGGCGCGCCAGCGCACCCACTGGGTGTAGCCCCCGAGGTTCGGGCCGGACTGCGGAGCAGCCGGGTCGAATCTTATAGCTTGTGTTTTTCTCTTTTTCCTTGCTTCCGTCATGTGACCGGGAATCTTGTCGTGCAGGTACCGCAGCTGAGGTGCCGGGTCTCCGAAGCCGGCTTGCCGAAGCCGGCCTGCAGTGCGATCTTGCTGTCGCTGATTGTGACCGGCTCCGAGCCGAGGTGGACCGGCTGGTGGCCGAGAAGGCCAAGACGGAGGATGCCCACCGGGCGGAGCTGGGCCGGCTAGCGGAGGAGCGCGGCAAGGGGGCCGAGGAGCTGGCTAGCACCGGCAGGAGGATCGCCCAGCTCGAGAAGGATCTCGAGGCCCAGGCCCGCGCGCCGGCCGTGCGGGAGCACGGGATGCTGGGCAAGGCGCAGCACCTCGACGAGGCCTTTGCCCGTGAGTGCTGTCTTTTTGTTGGTCCGGCTGGCCTAGCCGGCAAGTTTGTTTTCTTCTGGCTGATTCGATTCCTTCCTTTGCCAGGAGTCTTCCCAGAGATGCAGGAGGCGGCGGACGCAACCGTGCACGCCTACCGGGCGGACCAGCGAGAGGCAGGGGCGGAGATCGACGTTTACGCCACCTGGACCCTCTCGGAGATCGTCCTTGACGGCGAGGCCCGTCTTGGAGCCGTGGAGGGGCACATGCGCCGCCTGTTCGAGGCCGGGGTGAGCATGGTGGGCAGCCTCTGGCCGAGCGCGGTGATGCCGAACAGCGTCACTCGGCTGGCGCGGTGGCTGGAAGCCGGCGTGGACCGACTCGGCGCGTGGAGGGCCTCCGCGGCCCGGGCCGGTGCGGAGACGGCGCTGCGCTTCGTCGTGTCTTGGTATCCAGGCCTGGACCTCGAACGGCTGGTGGCGCAGCGGGCCGGAGCTGAGGATGACTTGGCGGCGCGGGTGCAGCGGATCGCCGGGCGGGCCAGCTACTTGGCCTCATTCGCCCTGCACGACGAGTTCATCCAGGAGCGGACAGAAGGCGGCGAGGAGCTCCCTGCCGACGAGTTCGGCCTGTTGCTCAACGACCCGGACGACAGCTCGGCCGAGACGGGGGCCTATGCCGACGACGAGGCCGGCTCGGACGACGCCGCCACGACCGAGAGGCCGGAGAGCCCCGGACCCGACCGGGCAGCCGCATCCACCTTAGCCGAGCCGACACCGACCGGAGCCGACGCGGACGCCGCTTAGGCCTCTTTTCTTTTTTATCTTTCCTGTACTCGAACTTGGTTAGGTAGCAGGTCCACCCACTGGGGGTGTAGTTTTATGTAACGAACTTGCGGCCGAAGGCCCTTGCTGTATATAAATTTTGCGTGCGATTTCGCTTTTTGCTGTTCGGCCTTGGGCCTTTTCTTGTTTGTCTTTTCTGCGGGCTTCCTTCCCGCTAGCCAGACAGCCGGGTGGCGGACTGTGGCTAGGACGGGGATTCGGCTTTGAGAGGGGACGCACAATACTTAGGCTTTTTCGGACATTGAGCGCGAGCGAAACACCCACTGGGCCGGCTGGCGGCAAGCGGCGAAGCCGGCTGGCACGCAGTTGGTCGTGCGGTGAACAAGTGAGAGAGGGCGGGTTGGGCCGGATTGGCCGAGCCGGGCTCTCCTCCTTAGCCGTTCTTTCATGACGATGCTTCCGGCCTTTGGCTCTTGCCGGCCCAGCCGGGAGCCGGCTGTGGCTGGCGAAGAGAGGGCTTTGGCGGGTCGTACACTTCGGAATGGACTAAGGAAAAATGGCGAGGCACGGTCAAGCCGGCTAGCCCGCGAGTCCCCCGAGCCGGCTGCGTGACTCGGTGGGAGAATCGAAAGCGGGGAAGTGCGTAGACACAGAGCTTAGTAAAAACGGAAAAGGAAGCCCCCGAGCCGGCTGTGCCGACTCGGCGGGAGAAACGGAAACGGGGGGCTTGCTGCTTTCATTAAACCCAAAAGGTGGTGGTACATACGTGCATGCGTTCAACTGTAAAACGGACGAAGGAGCTCCGCGTTCCAGGGCCGGCTGGACTCCTCTCCGGCTGTGTCTCTCTTGCGCTTGTTCGGCTTCTGCGCGTCGATGAGGTAGTACGCGTTTCGGTCGCAGAGAGCTTTGCTGATGATGAAGGGGCCCTCCCAAGGAGAGGCCAGTTTGTGCTGGCCGGCTGTCCGCTGGACGAGCCGGAGCACAAGGTCGCCCTCGCGGAATGTGAGGGGCTTGATCTTCTTGCTGTGGGAGTGGCGCAGGCCTTGTTGGTAGATGGCTGACCGGCTGAGGGCCAGAAGGCGCGCCTCCTCGAGCAGGTCGACGCCGTCTTCGCGTGCCTCCTTTGCCTTGGCTTCTGTGTACATGGTCATCCGGGGCGAGTCGAACTCGACGTTGGTTGGAATGATTGCTTTGGCTCCGTGGACGAGGAAGAACGGGGTGAACCCGGTGGAGCGGTTGGGTGTCGTCCGGAGACTCCAGAGGACGGCCGGCAGCTCATCCAGCCAGCTGCCGGGTGAGCGCACGAGCGGCTCGATGAGTCGCGGCTTGATGCCGGCTAGGATGAGGCCGTTTGCCCGCTCGACCTGGCCATTCGACTGGGGATGTGCGACGGAGGCCAAGTCGAGCCGGATGCCGGATGCGGAGCAGTAGTGGGCCAGCGCGCCCTTGGCGAAGTTGGTTCCGTTGTCCGTGATGATGCTGTGCGGTACGCCGTAGCGAACCACGATATCTTTGATGAACAAGACGGCCGTGGGCCCGTCGAGCTTCTTGATCGGCCTGGCCTCGATCCACTTGGTGAACTTGTCGACGGCAACCAGCAAATGCGTCATGCCCCTCGGGCGGTCTTGAAGGGTCCCACCATGTCGAGCCCCCAGACGGCAAAGGCCACGTGATGGGGATGGTTTGGAGGGCTGAGGCTGGCTGGTGGCTGCGCTTGCTGAAGCGTTGGCAGCCCTTGCATTTGAGGACCAGCTACTCGGGGTCTTGCAGGGCCGTGGGCCAGTAGAAGCCATGTCGGAAGGCCTTGGCCACCAGGGACCTCGAGGCGGCGTGATGGCGCACTCGCCCTGGTGGATGTCGAGGAGGATCTCGATCCCTTTGTCCTGCTCGACGCAGCGCTGGAACACGCCTGTCGTGCTGCGCTTGACGAGCTCGTGGTTGATGATGCTGTAGGCGGACGCGCGACGCTGCACTTGCCGGGCTTCGGTCTCGTCGCTGGGAAGGTCGCCGTCTTCCAAGAAGGCGAGGATCGGCCGAGCCCAGGACGGCGCCGTCACCACTGTGAGGACGGCCACCGGGACGAGATCTGGGACGGCAGCCCGCGAGCCGGAGGTGGCAGTCCCCGAGCCGGAGGCGGCAGCTCCCAAGATAGAGCCGGCAGCCCCCGAGCCGGAGCCGGCAGCCCCCGAGCTTGGGCCGGGAGCTACAGGGTTGGGCGGGGGCACGTCGGGGTCGTCCGGGACGAAGATGGATTCCGACTCGGGAGACGGCTTGATGGACAGCTTCCGAAGGTGCTCGAGGGAGACGCCGGATGGGATGGCTTGCCGGGTGGAGCCCACTTTAGCCAGTGCGTCAGCCGCTTCGTTGTCCGCGCGTGGGACGTGGAGGAACTCACAACCGTCGAACCCGCCAGAGAGCTGCTGGACCAGGAAGCGGTAGCTGGCCATGTTGGCGTCTTTGGCGTCCCAGTCGCCGGAAACTTGCTGCACCACCAGGTCCGAGTCGCCGTAGCAGAGGATGCGCCGGATGCCGATCTCCCTGGCCAGCCGGAGACCGTGCACGAGAGCTTCGTACTCGGCAACGTTGTTGGAGGCGGCGAAATGGATTTGCAGTACGTACCGCAGTCGGTCGTTCTTGGGGGAAGACAGCACGATGCCGGCTCCCAAGCCGTTGCGTATCATGGAGCCGTCGAAGTGCATGCGCTAGTGAGTCGACTCTGGCGCCGACGACAGGTACTGGGTCTCGGTCCAGTCGATGAGGAAGTTGGCCAGCGCTTGGGACTTGATGGTGGTGCGGGGCTCGTAGAGGATCGTGTGGCCGGCGAGCTCAATGGCCCATTTGGCCACCCGGCCAGAGGCATCCCAGCAGCCCATGATCTCGCCAATGGGGGCCGTGCTCACCACGGTAATGGTATGCTCCTGGAAGTACTGCCTCAACTTCTTGGCGGCAAAGTACACGCCGTAGCACATCTTCTGGTAATGGGGGTAGTTCTGCTTGGAGGCGGAGAGCACCTCGCTCAGGAAGTACACTGGACGCTGGACCGGCTGCACCTTGCCCTCCTCAGGGCGCTTGACGACCAGCACCGTGCTGACCGCCCGGGAGGTGGCGGCGACGTACAGCAGGAGTGGCTCTTTCTCAGCCAGCGCGGCCAGGACGGGTGCGGTGGATAGCATGCGCTTGAGGTCGCGGAAAGCTTCGTCCGCCTGGTCGCTCCACTCGAACACCGTCGTCCTCTTCATCAGCTGAAACAGGGGCAGGGCCCTCTCCCCCAGTCGGCTGACGAACCGGCTGAGGGAGGCCAAGCAGCTGATGAACTTCTGGATGTCGCGCAGCCGGGTCGGCTTGCGCATGCGCTCGATCACCTTGATCTTTTCCAGGTTGGCCTCAATGCCGTGCTCCGAGATGAGGAAACCCAGGAGCTGGCCAGCCGGCACACCGAAGATGCATTTCTCCGGGTTGAGCTTGATCTAGAACCGGCGCAGGTTGGCGAAGGTCTCTTTGAGGTCAGCCAGGAGCGTGAGGTGCTGCTTGGTCTTCACCACGATGTCGTCGACGTAGACGTGCACATTTCTGCCGAGTTGGGGCAGCAGGCATTTCTGCATGCAGCGCTGGAAGGTGGCGCCGGCATTCTTCAAGCCGAACGACATGGGGATGTAGCAATACGCCCCAAAGGGCGTGATGAAGGACGTCTTGAGGGCGTCGGCCGGGTCCAGCTTGATCTGGTGGTAGCCGGAGTTGGCGTCCAGAAAGGACAGGAGCTCGCAGCCGGCTGTGGAGTCGATAACTTGGTCGATCCGGGGCAGAGCGAATGGGTCTTTGGGGCAGGCCTTGTTCAGGCTGGTGTAGTCGATGCACATGCGGCAGGTGCCATTTTTCTTCAGGACGAGGACTGGGTTGGCCAGCCACTTCGGGTGGAAAACTTCCATGATGAAGCTGGCTGCGAGCAGCTGGGCGATTTCTTCACTGATGGTTCTTCGCTTCTCCTCGGAGAAGCGGCATAACAGCTGTCGGACAGGCTTGGCGTCCTTGCGGACGTGAAGTTTGTGCTCGGCGAATTCCCTCGGGACACCCGGCATGTCTTTGGGAGACCATGCGAAGATGTCCTGATTCTCACGGAGGAAATCGATGAGCTCGCCTTCCTATTTGCTGCCGAGGCGGGTTCCTACGACGACGTACTTGCTGGAGCTGGGGTCGGCCGGGTTGAGCGGGACCCTCTTCGTGTCTTTCGACAGCTGGAAGGAGACTTCGCTATCGGCCGACTTGGGCGGAGTCGGCACGGCCGGCGGCGCGTTAGCCAGCGCCACGATCCGGTCGAGCTGGAGCCTTTCCTCGGCGATGACCAGTGACTTGGCCAGCTGGGAGCCGGCTTTGGCGCACTCGAGGGACTTCTTGTAGTTGCCGACGATGGTGATGAGGCCCTTGGGACCCGGCATCTTCAACTTCAGGTAGGCGTAGTGGGGGACCGCCATGAATTTGGCCATCGCGGTCCGGCCCAGCAGCGCGTGGTAGGGGCTTGCCAGGTCGACCACCTCGAACCAGATCGGCTCGCGGCGGAAATGACTGCCGGAGCTGAACAGGACGTCAAGCCGGATCCGGCCGATCGGAGAGCAGGAGAGACCCAGCACGATGCCGTCGAACACCGTCCGGGTCGGCTCCAGCCGTCGTGCCTCGATGCCGAGCTTGGTCATGGTGTCGCGGTACAGGATGTTGATGCTGCTGCCGCTGTCGATCAGCACCCGTGAAAAACGACAGGTGTGCTTCTCGGAGACGAGGGTGGGGTCGAGCACAAGGGCGTAGCCACCGGCGTGGGCATGACGGCCGGGTGGTCCTCCCGGGTCCAGCTCACCGGTCGGTCGGACCAATGCATGTACTGGGGAACCGGAGGGACGACGGCGTTCACCTCGGCCGCGTGCTTGCGCTTGGCGTGCTTGTCATCCTCCTCGCTGGTGAAGACGACGTAGGGCGTGTCCGGGCGCGGGAAAGGGTTGTCGGCGAGGGCGCCGGGTGGCGGCGGGGGTGGGGGAAGCGGCGGCTGCTGCGGGCCAGCTCCGGGTGGCGGGGGTGGAAGGTTGCCCTTCAACAGGCGCTGGGTGAAACTGCACTGCCGGAGAGTGTGCGTCGATGGCTTCGCGCCGCTGTGGTTTTTGCAGGGGGCGTCGAGCATCTGCTCGAAGGACAGCTTCGGCTGCCAGGCGGCCTTGCCAGTGCGCGGGCGCTGGCTGGAGCCTTGTTCGGCCGGTTGCTCCCCTTCCACCGCGGCGACTTGCCGGTTGTCGTAGCGGGGCGCCTGCTGGTCGTTCCTGCGCTTGCCGTTGTTGTTGCTGTTGTTGTTGTCTTGCCGGCGCTGGTTGTTGTCGCCAGCCGGCTTGGGGGGAGCCGGCTGGGCCGGGAGGAGCTTGCCGTCTGCGTCGATCGTGATCTTCACATTCATCGCGGAGTCGGCTATAGCGTACTTGTCCGCCACAGCCATGAGCTCCGCCAGGGTGTCCGGTTCGTCGCAGACCAGCCGGTGCTTGACCAGAGTGCCGTCTAGGCATCCGTCGATGAAGTACTGGATGGCCTGGACCTCGTGGACCCCCTCGCAGGAGTTGCGCAGTTCCGTCCACCGCGTGAGGAAGTCGCGAAGGGGCTCGCCCGGCTACTGGACGCATATGGAGAGCTGGCGAGGCTTGCCGGGACGCTTGTAGGTGCTGGTGAAGTTGCGAATGAACGCGTCTTCGAAATCCAGCCAGGAGTTCACGTTGCAGGCTCGGAGGCTGTTAAGCCACGTTCGGGCCGAGCCGAGCAGCATGAGGGGGACGTACCGCACAGCCACGCGCCGGTTGCCGCCGGCTATGCCGATAGTCGTGGTGTAGTCGGTCAGCCAGTCCTCCGGCTTGGTGACGCCGTTGTACTTGGGGTAGTCGCGGGGCAGTGAGAAGCCTTTGGGGAAGGGCTCCTCGCGAATGCGGGGGCCAAAGCACGCCGGGCCGACAGAGCTCTCCTCCTCCAGGGCCGTGGAGCGCGCCAGCCGGTCGAGGTGGTGGCGGGCGTCGTTTTCGTCATAGGGCTCGCGGGGAGCGAGCCGGTCAGCCACGGGACCGCGGGAACCGACCCGATCCGCCACGGGACCGCGGGATGCAGGGGCTTCCGGGCCCGGCTCGCGCCGCTGAGCCGGCCGCGCGGGGGGCTCCGGCGGCTGAACCCGGCCGTTGCCAGTCGTCTCGTCAGCGATGCCGTCTCCAGCGGTCGCGGCACGATTGTGCCGGCTCCGACCGAACCGGTGCAGGCCAGAGCGGCTCGCGCTAGTGGCGTGGGAGGACGTCTGCTACGCGTCCCGGAGGGCCCTCTCCGGGTTCCCGGTTTTTCCCGAGGCGGAGGCGGATGGCTGGGCCGGGTCGAAGTGTTTCTGCTGCTCGTTCGCCGCGGCGATGAGATCGCGGATGCGGTGCTGCTGCTGTAGCAGCTCCTCGCCCTCCAGGAATTCGAGATCCGCCCCCTCGAATCTGTACACGGGCCGGCCTGCGCCTAGCGCACGGCCGATCGCGCCCCCTCGAATCCGTACCTCCGCGACCCGGCTGGGCTCAGTGGTGGCCGGCGTGAAGCCGTGGGCGCTGTCGTACTCTCGCTGGGCGGACTCCAGCCGGCGTCGCGTTGCTGCGAGCTCCGTGGCGTCGACCAGCAGACGCTAACGGTCCTCGTTGAGCTGAGCCGCTGCGGCCGCCGTGTCGGCGTCGGGCGTGATGGGGGCTTGCAGGCTCCGGATCGTCTCGCGGAGCGGGTCGGCCCGGCGAGGTGGGGCCGCAGCCACGGCGGCGGCAGCCGCGGCGGCCTTCTCCTTGCCGTGCGGGTAGCCGGAGCTGGTGCCGATGGTCAGCACCTCCACGCAGGCGCAGAGAGTCGCAACGTCGCCGGAGACGGCGCGACCAACGAGGACAGGCGAATCGGTGAAGTTGCGCACTTCGCTGGGAAACGCGTCGGGGACGAGTGCGACGAAGACGCGCAGCGTGCCGAAAGGGACGACGAGGCAGCCTGCGGGGCAGGTGGCGTCCGTGCCGGGTGCGACATCGCAGCCGGTCGGGTTGGCCGTGCGAGGCGCACGGACCAAACCGTGCACGATGCGCTCGCCGGAGCTGGTGAAGGGCCTCGTCCGGAACTTGACTCCGGCCGGCGCCGCGAGCAGCCCCACGGTGGGCGCCAACTGTCATGGTATTCTCACGGCAGATGCCATAAGATGGCTAAAGAGATGGGGCTACGTGAGGACGCCGGTGGGTTCCGGAGGCGAGGTTGGCACGCGCACGTGTGAGACACGGGACGTACCCAGGTTCAGGGCCCTCCGGGGAGGTAACACCCCTAATCCTGCCGAATGGAGTATGGAGTAAACCAGGGCTACAAGGTCGCTCCTGGAGCTGTGTGGGCGGAGGAGGAGGAAGGGGCTGGGCCGCCGTTCTGCCTCTCCTGCGAGGGTGTGTGTGTGTGTGTGTGTGTTGCTACTCAGTCATCCAGCCCCGCTGCATGGAGGCTCCCTAGGGGGTCTTATAGGCCGACCCCCAGGGTTACGATGGGTAGATTACATGGGCGCGGGGCCCTGGTGTCATCATCGGAGAGCCGGTGGTGGGGGCCGCCGGGTCGCCGGGTCCGCCGGGTCCGGCGGGTGCGCCGGATCCGCCGGGTGCGGAGCACTGTGGCGCGTCTTGTCCAATGTCATAGGGCGGCTGGCGCCGACCAGCTACAGGATGGCGCCGCCCGCTTGGGACGGCGCAAAGGGAGGAATGTTGTAGCCGCGCCCACCGGGGCCGGCGTAAAGGAAGGAACACTGTAGCCACGCCTGCCTTGTCGTGAGGGCTCGTCCTCTCGTGGCCAGCCGGCTTGGGCTAGCCGGCCGGGCTGGGTCGCCGTGTCGAGCCGGCTCGCGCGGGGGAGCCGGCGAGCAGGCTAGCCGGATTGAGGGGCTCGGCCTGCCCCGATGTCTTGAAAAGAAGTGGTATCCGGGCTCCGTTGCCTGCCCGGGGATCATGCCTCCGACAGGCAGAGTGCCGGAAAAGGCCTCCAGATGGGATCACAGAAGAACAACAGCTTGCGGAGGCGGAAAGGTTTTCTCTTCTGTCATTCTAGTATATTGGGATTATTTTAGAATTTATAGCGCTGGAATTAGGTCAGGAGGGGCAACGAGGGGCCCACAAGCCTGGAGGGGGGCGCGCCCTACCCCCCTGGGCGCGCCCTCCAGGCTTGTCGCCTCCTTGTGGCTCTTCTGGTCTTCTCCCGAAGCTTCGTGGGTCTCTTCTGGTCCAGAAAAAATTAATCCAAAGTTTTTTTCTCGTTTGGACACTTTTTGATAATGATTTTCTGAAAAGGCAAAAATAAGCAGAAAATAGCAACTGGCACTGGGCACTGGGTTAATAGGTTAGTCCCAAAAAATGATATATAATGGCATATAATTGCATATAAAACATCCAAGATTGATACTATAATAGCATGGAACAATAAAAATTATAGATACGTTGGAGACGTATCAACTGCGTTCGCCTGCTTCAGCGCGGTGCCGTACTACGCTTATCTGAAGCTCAAGATGCCAGGGCCCCACGGTGACATTACCATTAATGGTAACACGCAGACCTCCCTCCGTACAGAAGAGAGGACAGCGGCTTTCGCGGCTGATTTCCAGGCGGCCGAGGAAGCTGCCCGACATACAGCATGGCAGGCGTTGCTAAGCTCTTCAAAACGTGTACGCATTGGCACCTCGGCCCCCGGCCAACCCCGCGCCGATCCTAAATAGGGACGCGCGCTCCCCAGTTCCCCTCTCTTGGTAGCAAGCTACGTGCCTCGCGTACATAACTTTGCACTTAAAATTCCATGGGAGACTGAGGAGCAAATATTTAAGAAAAGGGTGCGTCATCTTGGAATGGCCGATCACCCGCATCTTTGTTATCTTTTTCGGCGACATATAAAGGCCAACCAGGACTCTCATCTTCCGCAGCGTCAAGCAGCCACACTCCGGCACTTACCTCTTTGGGGGCCTCGTATCTCGGATGCGTTCTACGTAGTCGAGATGGATTAGCCAGGAGTGCTCACCAAACCTTGGACTAGACAAGGGATAGCTGTTCAACAGCACGGAGGCGGAGACGTGCGGCAGGGAATGCGCTGGGAATAGTCCCCGCTTTTCTAAAGCACTGTACCAAAAACATCCCAGTCTTCCTTTTACATACTCTCTGTATCTTGTAAGGTTCCTCTAGATATCAGCTCGGCATTGATAACCCACAAGTATAGGGGATCAACTGTAGCCTTTCTCGATAAATAAGAGTGTCGAACCCAACGAGGAGCTAAAGGTAGAATCAATATTCCCTTCAAGTTCTATCGACCACCGATACAACTCTACGCACACTTAATGTTCGCTTTACCTAGAACAAGAATGAAACTATTTGTAGGTGTAATAGGATATGTTTGCAAGGATAAAACTAGAAGTACTTAGCAAGAATAAAACTATGAGTAAATTGCAAGATGATAAAAGTTAGTTGTTTAGAAGAGAGCTTTTTGTAAAACAAGAGAAGGATTTGTCCCTAGGCAATCGATAACTAGACCGGTAATCATTATTGCGATTTTATATGAGGAGGAGGCATGAGATAACATACTTTCCGTACTTGGATCATATGCCCTTATGATTGGAACTCTAGAAAGCATCCGCAACTACCAAAGATCATTAAGGTAAAACCCAACCATAGCATTAAGTAACAAGTCCTCTTTACTCCCATACACAACAACCCCCTTACTCGGGTTTGTGTTTCAGTCACTCACGCAACCCACTATAAGCGAATTATGAACGTATTGCAACACCCTATGGCGGTAATCCCACACGCTTGCGTGACATGGAGGGCACCATAGGACAACACCAAAATAAAACATACAACTCAAACCAATCACGATCATCAATCAACCCATAGGACAAAACGAATCTTCAAACATCATAGGATTGCCACATATCATTGGATAATAATATATAGCGTTAAGCACCATCTTTAAGTAGAGATTATAGCGGGAAGAAGAGGTGTTACACCACTGCATAGAGGGGGAGAGAGTTGGTGTTGATGGCGGCGAAGTTGTTGGTGTAGATCGCCGTCACGATGGTTGCCCCGGCGGCGTTCCGGTGCCACCAGGAGAGAGGGGGAGAGAGCCCCCTTCCTTCTTCTTCTTGCTTGGCCTCCCCTAGATGGGAGGGGAGTTTCCCCTCTGGTCCATGGCCGCCAAGGCTCTCGGAGGGCAGGAGCCCCTCCGAGATTGGATCTCTCTCTCGGTTTCTCTTCTGTTTCACGTTCTGTTTTCTGGCCGAAAACCGTTTCTTATATTCCCGAAGATCCGTAACTCCGATTGGGCTGAAATTTTAACACGATTTTTTTCTCTCGATATAAGCTTCCTTGGGGCCGAAGAAGGACCCCAACCGACTTACGAGGTGCCCACAAGGCAACCCCGTGCGGCCTGGGGGGCAGTGGTGCCCTATTGCCTTGTGAAGGCTGTGGGCCTCCGTTTGCGTTGATTCCACCTCCCAAAAATCACATATATTCCAAAATAATTCTCCGTAAAATTTTATCGCGTTTGGACTTCGTTTGATTTGGATTTTTTGCAAAACAAAAAACAAACAGAAAACAGGAACTGGCACTAGGCCCTGGATCAATATGTTAGTCCCAAAAATAATATAAACTGTTGCGAAAAGTATATGAAAGTTGTAGAATATTGGCATGAAACAATCAAAAATTATAGATACGACAGAGACGTATCAGCATCTCCAAGCTTAATTCCTACTCGTCCTCGAGTAGGTAAATGATAAAAAGTTAATTTTTGATGTGGAATGCTACCTAGCATAATCTTGATCATGTAATCTAATCATGGCATGAATATTAGGACATGAGTGATTCAAAGCAATAGTCTATAATTTGATATAAAGACATCTATACTCAGGCATACCAACAAACAATCATGCCTTTCAGAATAAAAATGCTAAAGAACGCTATCCCTACAAAATCATATAGCCTTGTCATGCTCCATCTTCTTAACACAAAATTTAAATCATGTACAACCCCGATGTCAGCCGAGCAATTGGTTCATACTTTTTAACGCGCTTCAGCTTTTTCAACCCCCACACAATACATGAGCGTGAGCCATGGACATAGCACTATAGGTGGAATAGAATGCGGTGGTAGGGATCAATAAGGAGAGGTCAAAAAGGGAGAAAGTCTTGCATCAACTAGGTGGATCAACAGGCTATGGAGATGCCCATCAATCGATGTCAATGCGAGGAGTAGGGATTGCCATGCAACGGATGCACTAAGAGCTATAAGTGTATGAATGCTCAAACTGAAAACTAAGTGGGTGTGCATCCAACTTGCTTGCTCATGAAGACCTCAGGAATTTGAGGAAGCCCATCATCAGAATATACAAGCCAAGTTCTATAATGAAAAATTCCCACTAGTATATGAAAGTGACAACTCTGGAGACTCTATATGAAGAACATGGTGCTACTCTGAAGCACAAGTGTGGTAAAAGGATAGTAACATTGCCCCTTCTCTCTTTTTCTCTCATTTTTTTCTTTCATTTTTCCCTTTTTTTGATTGGGCTCTTTTTGGCCTCCTTTTTTGGGCTCTTTTTGGAAAAAAAATTAATTTCCTCACTGGGACAATGCTCTAATAATGATGATCATCACACTTTTATTTACTTACAACTCAATATTACAACTCGACACTAGAACAATATGACTCAATATGAATGCCTCTGGCAGTGTACCAGGATGTGCAATGATCTAGCGTAGCAAAGATATCAAAAAACGGGCAAGCCATGGAAATATCATGCTAGCTATCTTACGATCGTGCAAAGCAATATGACAATGAATGCTCAAGTCATGTATATGATGATGATGGAAGTTGCATGGCAATATATCTCGGAATGGCTATGGAAATGCTATAATAGGTAAGTATGGTGGCGGTTTTGAGGAAGATATAAGGAGGCTTATGTGTGATAGAGCATATCATATCACGGGGTTTGGATGCACCGGCGAAGTTTGCACCAACTCTCGAGGTGAGAAAGGGCAATGCACGGTACCGAAGAGGCTAGCAAATTGCGGAAAGGTGAGAGTGCGTATAATCCATGGACTCACATTAGTCATAAATAACTCACATACTTATTGCGAAAGTCTATTAGCCCTCGAAGCAAAGTACTACTATGCATGACCCTAGGGGGGAGGTTGGTAGGAGTTAACCATAGCGCGCCCCCGACCTGCACGCAAAGGAAGACACTCAATAATAAATCATGCTCCAACTTCTTAGCATAACTAAAGACTATACGTGCATGCTTCGGGAATCACAAACCTTAACACCAATATTCTTACTAAACTACAATTATTCACTAGTACCTCCCACATATTACCATCTCAATATCGCCAAACTATTTCAAGGAATCAAACTTATCATATTCAGTGATCTACAAGTTTTATGTCGGATTTTATGACTATCCATGTGAATGACCAATTCCTGTTAACTCTCTAAATAGATATAAGTGAAGCATGAGAGTTTAATTCCTTCTACAAAAGACCACACTCTAATAAATATAAGTGAAGCAAAAGAGCATTCTACAAATAACGGTTTTCTATACGTAGAGAAACAGGCATCCAAACTTCAAATGATATATGTGAACCACATGAAGCATTCTATAAAGCCATACTCAAAAGATATAAGTGAAGTGCAAAGAGCATTCTATAAATCAACCAAGGACTATCTCATACCAGCATGGTGCATTACTAGAAGAAAAATAAAAAAGCCCACGACGCTCCAAGATTTTACGCATATCATGTGAACAAAACAAAAACCGAGACATACCGATAATTCTCGAAGAAAGATGGGACGCCTTCCGGGGCATCCCCAGGCTTAGACGGTTGAGTCTCCTTGAATATTTACTTGGGGTGCCTTGGGCATCCCCAAGCTTGAGCTCTTGCCTCTCCTTATTCTCCTCATCTCGATACCTCCTCGTTCTTCGAACACTTAATCCACAGAAAACTTAACCGAAATTTTTATTTGAGAGGTTAGTACATATAACATCAAATCGCATCATGTCCAGCTGTAACATTATTGTATAATTATAATCAAACATTACCCACTATATGCTATCACAATTCTATGGCTCCCAAGTCAATGGGTCTCAACAAGATTTCAAACATAAGCAAATAAAGAAACAATAGCCGTAATCTGTGAAAACAGGACAGTCTGTAAAGATGCAAATGAAACATATACTTCTGTAACTCCAAAAATTCTGAAAAATAAGGAAAAAATCATAGAAGTACTGTTTATTTTTTTTAGAATTTTTGCACATTCCAGTAAAATATAGAAATTCAAACACTACAACAAAAGTTTCTGTTTTTGCACAACACACATCAAACAAGCAATTTAAACATCCTAAAGGTAAATCTTGGCACATTATTTTTATAATACAATGGATTTGTACAAGGGGATAATTATTTTTTTTGAAAAGTTTCTGTAATCAAGGTTCACAAAGTTTCCATGGGCATGAATAAAGTTCAAGGCATGCTCCCACTTCAACGGTGCTTGTCTTTCTCACTTTCACTTTTCCTTTTGAAAAGTTTTAGGTTCCCCTCCATATTTTTTTTTTGTTTTTAAACTCTTTAAAAGCACACAATAGAATAAAATGACTCTCTAAAACTTCCGGGATGTCTCCCAGGCAGCGCTTTCTTTAAAGCCATTAAGCTAGGCATATAGTGCTCAAGTAATCGATCCACTCGGATCCCAAGGTATATCAAAGCCAATTTTAATTAACAATGATTTGTAATTTAGTAGTGAGCACAAAGCAACATATATCATGCAATGACGAAGTCTAACTCTCTTCCTATGCATCGGCATGTCATAAAAGAACAATTCATGCACATCAAGTAAAGGCCAATGCATAGTACAAACAGTTTCTTGCAATTTTATCGTATTGGAAACATAGAGAAGTGGAGTTGTAGTTCCTATCTCATAATAATTGCAATTAGGAGCAGCAAGCACATGCATATTATATCCATCAAAATCATCATGTGCAATAGTAAAACGCAACCCATCAATATAATCCTTAATAAGAGCAAACTTCTCCGATATAGTGTAGTTGGGAGAATCCAAAAAGATAATAGGAGTATCATGTGTGGGTGCAATAGCAACAATTTAATGTTTAACATAAGGAACTATAGCAAGTTCATCTCCATAAGCATCATTCATATTGGCATCATGGCCACAAGCATAGCAAGCATCAAGTTCATCAAAAAGGGATATTTCAAACGAATCAAAGGGATCATAGCATTCATCCTTCGGTAAGCACGAAGGGAAATTAAAAAATGTACGAGTTAAAGAGTTACTCTCATCAGAAGGTGGGCACGGGTGATCAATCCGCTATTCCTCCTTTTGTTCTTCGCTCTCCTCCTCATCTTTTTCATCTCATGAGCTCACAGTTTCAGCAATTTCTTCTTCCATAGATTCCTGCAAAACATTAGTCTCTTCTTGGACAGCGGAGGTGTCCTCAATATATTCTTTAACATAAGCATTAGAAGCATAGTTTTCATAGCAATATTTAAGTATGGCAAAAAATTTCAGATTTGTAAAGAGTAGCATCACACTTTTCAATCAAAGAAGCAATTTCATATGCACCCTTAAAAGCAACAAATTCTTCAATTTGTTCAATATCATAGTAACTATGAACACCTTTGGCATAAGAAGATAAGATTCCATTATCCTTAAACTCACATTGGTATTGAAGGTATTTTTTAGGGTCTTCAGAACAACAAGTAAAATCATATATTTCGCATAAATTCCAAGCATAGCAATGCAAACAATTAATTTGATCCCATAAGAGTTTCCCTTTTTGAGACAAGCGGTGTCGCACAAAATAAGCATGCTCATCTAATGATTTTCCCTCAACTAAGGTAGTTGGGTTTTCAGCACGAGCACAAACGGATCGAAGATGATCCAAGTAGAAAGCTTCAGCAGCATGATAGATTTTGGGTGGTTTCTCAACCACTGGGTTAGCAAGTACAACTATTTTTTTGGGTATTTTACGGTTCCTACCCATAATTAAAGATAGAAAACAAGATCACAAAATAAAAACTACTTAGTGGAACAGAAAATAAAAACTACTTAGTGATAAAGCAAACAAGCACACACGAGAATATCAACCCCACGCTATTGCTCCCCCGCAACGGCGCCAGAAAAAGGTCTTGATAACCCAGAAGTATAGGGGATCAGTTGTAGCCTTTCTCGATAAATAAGAGTGTCAAACCCAACGAGAAGCTAAAGGTAGAATCAATATTCCCTTCAAGTTCTATCGACCACCGATACAACTCTACGCACACTTAATGTTCGCTTTACCTAGAACAAGAATGAAACTACTTTTAGGTGTAATAGGATAGGTTTGCAAGGATAAAACTAGAAGTACTTAGCAAGAATAAAACTACGAGTAAATTGCAAGATGATAAAAGTTAGTTGTTTAGTAGAGAGCTTTTTGTAACCCAAGAGAAGGATTTGTCCCTAGGCAATCGATAACTAGACCGGTAATCATTATTGCAATTTTATATGAGGGAGAGGCATGAGCTAACATACTTTCCGTACTTGGATCATATGCACTTATGATTGGAACTCTAGCAAGCATCCGCAACTACCAAAGATCATTAAGGTAAAACCCAACCATAGCATTAAGTAACAAGTCCTCTTTACTCCCATACGCAACAACCCCCTTACTCGGGTTTGTGTTTCAGTCACTCACGCAACCCACTATAAGCGAATTATGAATGTATTGCAACACCCTACAGCGGTAATCCCACATGCTTGCGCGACACGGTGGGCACCATAGGACAGCACCAAAATAAAACATACAACTCAAACTAATCACGATCATCAATCAACCCATAGGACAAAACGAATCTACTCAAACATCATAGGATTGCCACATATCATTGGATAATAATATATAGTGTTAAGCACCATGTTTAAGTAGAGATTACAGCGGGGAGAAGAGGTGTTACACCACTGCATAGAGGGGGAGAGAGTTGGTGTTGACGGCGGCGAAGTTGTTGGTGTAGATCGCCGTCACGATGGTTGCCCCGGCGGCGTTCCGGCGCCACCGGGAGAGAGGGGGTGAGAGTCCCCCTTCCTTCTTCTTCTTGCTTGGCCTCCCCCTAGATGGGAGGGGAGTTTCCCGTCTGGTCCATGGCCACCATGGCTCCCGGAGGGCAGGAGCCCATTCGAGATTGGATCTCTCTCTGTGTTTCTCTTCTGTTTCGCGTTCTGTTTTCTGGCCAAAAACCATTTCTTATATTCCCGGAGATCCGTAACTCTGATTGGGCTGAAATTTTTACACGATTTTTTCTCGACATAAGCTTTCTTGCGGCCGAAGAAGGACCCCAACCGACTTATGAGGTGCCCACAAGGCAACCCCGCGCGGCCTGGGGGGCAGTGGCGCCCTGTTGCCTTGTGAAGGCTGTGGGACTCCGTTTGCGTTGATTCCACCTCCCTAAAATCACATATATTCCAAAATAATTCTCCGTAAAATTTTTATCGCGTTTGGACTTTGTTTGATATGGATTTTCTGCGAAACAAAAAACAAGCAGAAAATAGGAACTGGCACTGGGCACTGGATCAATATGTTAGTCCCAAAAATAATATAAAATGTTGCCAAAAGTATATGAAAGTTGTAAAATATTGGAATGAAACAATCAAAAATTATAGATACGATGGAGACGTATCAGGCATCTATGGCTATGCCCTAATGAATGAAAGAACAGACCTTTTTTTGGGTCTCCACACAAAATTACGTGTCGTTTCTTCTGCTTTTTGCCTTGTAGCAATATGGATACCATTAGAAATATACAGATGAGTCTGGTTTTGGACTGGGGGCTCGGATATGAAATCGAGCCTATGTTCAAGTCCGATATCTTTTTGGCGTCTTGGATATTGCATTATATGCATCAGTTTCGAATCGTGATTTTGGTCAATGATTGGGTTGCCCGGCTCCTGTGCTTGCCTCCTACGTTCCGCTCTGTTCGGCTAGGTGAGCAAAGGGAGAACCACTGTGATTGTGCTTCCAGCTCAGCCTGGTCAAGCAGCTCAGTAGGAGAAAGCCGAAAATCGACTGTCATGATAAGCGTAAACTGGTCGGCTATCCGAAGACAGTGTCAAACTATAAGCTGATAGTGGTTACGCCGTGATAAACGAAGGGTTCTTGTTATATGAACCGGGGTGTTCTAACTGGTGCACTTCGGCGTATCCGATCACCACTACACCGGGGGCTAGGTCAACTAGCCCAACTTTTTCGAACTCCTATGACTAAGTGAAGGATATAAAGCCACTATGGTCCGATTGCCTCGTTTCGTAAATATGCAACCACCCCGGGCATCGAGACGTTGGCTAAGGGTTTGCGCATTTTACGAAGCACCCCGTGTAGTATCTACGAAGCACCCCGGCCTCTTTCAGTATAAACGGTCGCAAAGGAATAAAATAAACTCGTTGGAAGCAAACGACTAAATTAGCATAAATAATAATTGTTTTTACAGCAGCTGCCATGGCATACAGAGAGGTTCTTTAGAACCGGAGCTCGGTCTTCAAGCATTGTACTTCGGTCACCCGAGCCTCCTCTTGGACCTTGGCAAGAAACTGCTCAGGCATCCGGTTCTTCCCTTCTGGAGGCCCCGACGCGATAGCAAGCAGCTTGATCTTCGGGTAATGCGCCATGGTTGATGCATAGGCTCACTCCGCGCCTTCCAGGTAGGCCGACCGCTTCCAGTTCTCCACCTGGGGGCTCGCGCCTCGCATTCTCTGAACCAAGCCGAATAGGCTGGTCGGTAGTGGCTCCTGCGGCCAGAGATTGACACAAATATCCTCCATCATTGGCTGAGCCGTGCGAAATAGCTCGGCCAGCTGCTTCATCTGATTATTCAGAAGCGGAGGATGCTCGGGCGCGTGGAATTGGGCCCAGAAGGCCTTCTCTGTCGACTCCTCAGGGTGGGCAGCAAAATAGGCGCCGGCGTCCGAGGCGCTCCACGGTAGATCCCTGAAGGCCTCTGAAGAACGCCAGACTTGCGTAAGATGGGCAAATCGACGGTCACCGAAAACGCAACGGAGCAGGTATGGCTTACCAGCGGCAATCTGCCTCACTTCCTGAAGCACTTCACGATCCGCCCTCGCCTGGGTCGTGGCCTCTTTGCAAGCCGAGCTCGCGGTTTGGAGCTCGGAGGTGAGCTTGTTCTTTTCCTCCTGGAGGGCATCACGCTGCTTGACCAGCCCCTCCAGGTCGCCCTCCACCTCCACTACCCAGGCCGCGTGCTTCTCACCGGCCTCCTTTTCCTTGGCCAGCACTTCGCTGGCCTGCCTCGCCGCAGCCTTCTACTGTTCGGCCTCTTGCCGAGCTGCTTGCAGCTCAGACCGGAGTCTCTCAAGCTCCACGGAAGCAGCTGTAGTACATTCATAAAGCCTTTAGAGCTCGATGCAATTGCTTCCGCACTTATAATATTACAATCAAATAATTCAAACTCTTGCTTACCTTGAGATTGCTCCATCTACTTCTTAAGCAGATCCGCGTCCTTCTCGGACCGGTCGAGCTTATGGTTCAGCTCCTCCAACTCCCTTGAGGTGGATGCTAAAACCGAGGCCGAAACCTGCAAAAGGCAATGTTAGCTTCCTCAGACAATTTGATCCCCTGGTCGGCTCCGTGCATCCAGCCAAGGTCTCGGGGGCTACTGTCCACACGTTTTTGATATACTACCCTTCCCTATAATCCCCGCGCAAGATTATCAAATCTACCTCGGGGCTTGGGGGCTACTATGGTTATACTTGTAACAAGTCTATGCAGTAGGCAATGTCTTCAGACATATTGAATTTAACTTATTCCTTAAAGACTATCAGACACATCTAGTGCTAAAAAGTTCTACGCGTGTACGCGATTCTAAAACAAAAACTCAATTTGAGCTTACCTCAAAGCCTTCATACATGCCCTTGAAAGCCTCTCAAATACCGTCCTCTGCGGACCGGTAATTCTTCAGCGCCACGCCCAGTATGGCACGGTGTTCAGTTACGATGGCGGAGCCTGTCAGGGCCGCGTCCATCTCTTCGGTCCATCCCGTGGACACCTGCCCTCCGGCAGGTCGGGATGGACAGGTCACCTCGGCCCCCTCCATCAGCGGAGGAGCCGCCGTTGAGATTGGCTGTCGAGGTGGCTCTGGGACAGCGAGAGCTGAGATTATCGGCTGTTCCTGCTCTTGCCCTCCTTTCAAGGAGGAGGTCTTCTCCGGCGCACCTCGGGAGGCTGAGGCCTCGGCCTCGGCCATGGAGGCATCGGCGCCGCCCCCCGTGGTTATCGGGGGGGCCGGCTGAGAAGTGGCCTTCCCTAGCCCGTCGTGGGTGCTGGGGAAGGGTGATGCTCCTCCGAGGCACTGGGAGGAGGGAACCCGCTCGACGATGTCTTGTCGTCAAGATGG
Organism: Elymus sibiricus; assembly: GCA_039707655.1. Taxonomy (NCBI): domain Eukaryota; kingdom Viridiplantae; phylum Streptophyta; class Magnoliopsida; order Poales; family Poaceae; genus Elymus; species Elymus sibiricus. The sequence goes on from CM077674.1 coordinate 265,654,760, forward strand.
GAGCGTTGTGGGCTGGAAAATCTACTCGGTCAAAGTTTAGGGGAGGAAGGCACTTGCAACTTACAAGTAAATTGAAACGCGTACCTCCTCGGCGGGGGTCTCTTCCTGCGGGGCCCAAAGACATTGTCCTTTGGTTCAGAGGGGATGACCTCGGCCTCGGAATGGGCCTTGGTGGAGATGGCGTCGGCAGCCTTTATGAGGCGCTTCCGCTTCCGAGGCGCCTCGGCCCCCGCGACGTCCTCGGATGCTGCCCTTCTTATCTTCGGGGAAGAGGCGCTCTCCCCCCTCATCTTATCCCTCTCCTTCCTCCTTTCCTGAGGTGAGGGTTTGAATTTCCTCGGACTTAGAGTCCGAGGGATCTCGGATCCGAAGACCCGTCCTTTTCTTCCCTGGCTCCTTCGCCTTGGCATGAGCCTTTGGGGGAACTGCGGTCAGCAGGGCCTGCAGCTCGGGGGACTGGTTGTCTTCGGTGAGCGGTGCTGCACACCGGATGAGCGTCGCTTTTGGCGCCCACTTTTGCAAGAAAAGCAGGAGGATTCATACAGGCATAAAACAAGGAGTCATTGCTGAAAAAGTAAAGGCGAATAGTACCTCGGACGCAGCGTGGGCGGCGCTGTATCCGCCGTCTGGCCCGGCCTCGGGAAATTCGTTCTGGGACAGCTTGAAGAGAGCCATCCACATACCGTCCAGGGAGGTGCGGAAGAAATGCTGCACTGGAGCCTCATCTTCGGGCTTGTACAACCACATGGGGGTGGCGCGAAGTTGGAGAGGGAGGATGCGGCGGTGGAGCATCATGTCCACCACTGTCAGCAACTTGAATCTCTTCTTCAGAGATTGGATCCTCCACTGGAGAGCGGTGACTTCGTCCGCGTTGCCCCACTCCAGGCCTTGCCTCTGCCAAGACACCAGCTTCCAAGGAGGTCGACCTGTGAAGGCAGGGACCTCGGCCTGGCCTGGTGCGAGCGGCTCCGTCATGTAGAACCACTCCCGCTGCCACATCTTCACGGTCTCCACGAAGGTGCCCTCCGGCCACTCCGGCTTCTGGAGTTTGCTGATCATGGCACCCCTGCATTCGGCCAGCTCGGCCCCGCCGCTCTTCGTCTTCACGCAGAAGGTCTTCATCCATAGGCCGAAGTGGGGCTCCACACGTAAGAACACCTCGCAGACGATGATGAAGGTGGTGAGGTGCAGAATGGAGTTTGGGGCAAGATTGTGGAAATCCAGCCTGTAGAAGAAAAGGATCCCCCGCACGAAGGGGTGCAGGGGGAATCCCAAACCTCGGATGAGGTGAGGGATGAACACGACCCGCTCCCCCGGCTTGGGAGTGGGGATGCGCTGGTCCGGCTCTGGAGCTCGGCAGGTGATGTTGTCGGGGATGTACCCCGCCAGGCAGAGCTCCTCGATGGTGGCGTTGGTGACCTTGGAGGCCACCCACTTTCCCTTCAGATCTGCGTCCGCAATTGTTGCGATGAGCGGAGGACGGGGGGAAGCTTTGGGCTTGGAAGGGAGATTGGGGGTGCGAGCTTGGAGGGCTTGAGCGCTGGAGCGGCAGGAGAGCGTGGGGAGATAGATTCACCGCTCCTTGCTCTTTATAAAATAGTAAAAATGCGAAGCGCCCCTCTGCCGCGCCGTAAAAATTGCCACATTTCAGCTTATCATGCCATTGTGGCCGCATGGGGTGAAACAATTGATTGATAATATCGCCCAAAACGTGGGGCATGATCTCTGTTTTGATGGGACGTGCCAATGAGAGGGTTGCCTCAAACCGCGATTTGAATAAGTAATAACTGATTCATATGATGTCATGAGTCTTGACGTTTCAGCAAAAGCTGTCAGTGATTGACCGCCGAGCACGTTTGAGAACGTTTCAACCGTATGGTCTCGCTGGATAAATATACCCATCAGCTGTCGGTTGCTCTGATTGAAAGATATCGGTGGCACCGAGATGTGTAACTGCTAGCAGTACAACACATCGGTGACTCCGAGATGGTTCAGATCGGTGGTACCGATATGAAAACCCTGATCAATCCAAATGATTTCGGTGAGACTGAATGGGAGTGAGTTGGTCAAACCGAAAGACATTTAGAAGGTTTTGGAATTCAGTCGTTGACAGATCGGTGACTCCGAGTGTGCCTCACCCGGAGGGTCCAAAAAAGACTTGTTCAAATTTTGTGATGTAGCATGAAGAGAATTTGAGACAAGAAAGAAGAGATAGCTAGAGAAGGCGCTTGGGCATTCTTGTACATCCATTTGGACAAGAAAAACCAAATCAATCAAACTACAAATGGATGTCCTCGAATGAGAAATATGCATAGCAACATGCTCACACAATAAGATAGCAAATGAAATATGTGGCAAACATGCATAAACAATTCAAGCATCTATCACACAATGGGCGATGACATAGTCATCTATATATGAGTATATTGACTTAGGAGTCAAATGAGAACATTTGATCATAGGTCATACTCATCGTTTAAGCACAAGTGGGGTTACCACTTTTACATAAAGCATTAATGTGTTCACACCATTAGAGTTGCTTTAGCTCAAGTCTTAGAGCAAAGCTCCCCCTAGATGTGATATCCCCCCAAAGAGGGATGAACTAACCTTGGGTTTTGTCGATGATGACTTCATGTAGATGTTGTAGATGTGGATGCATAATGTTGATGTAGACCATCAAGAGTTGGGAGCAATCATTGGAGTTTTGCACTTTCAATAAATCTGGGTTAGTATCTGAAATCATGGCACTCGGGCCCTAGTGAAAAGCATTAAGCATAGCAAAGTCATAGCAACATCAATCTTAGAACATAGTGGATACTAGGGATCAAAGCCCTAACAAATTGACTCGATTACATGGTAAATCTCATCCAACCCATCACCGTCCAGCAAGCCTACGAATAAATTACTCACACTCGGTGGTGAGCATCATGAAATTGGTGATGGAGGATGGTTGATGATGACGACGGCGTCGAATCCCCCCTCTCCGGAGTCCCGAACGGATTCCAGATCAGCCCTTAATACGTCTCCAACGTATCTATAATTTATGAAGTATTCAAGCCATGTTTATTATAGTTTTGTATGATTTTGGTGCACTTTTATATGGCTTTTATATGATTTTTATGGACTAACATATTGACCTAGTGCCCAGTGCCAGTTGTTGTTTTCTGCTTGTTTTTGGTTTTCCAGAAAATCCATATCAAATGAAGTCCAAATGCAGCGAAACTTTTTGATGATTTTTTCTGGAAGGAAACAGACCCAGGAAGTTTAGGGGGAGCAGCAGAAGACCCAAAGGGGCTCCACAAGCCACCTGGGCGCACCCACCCCCTGGGCGCGCCCTGGTGCCTCGTGGGCCCCCTGTGGCCCCTCTTCGCGTGATTCCAAAGCCAAAAATTCTTATAAATAGAGAAACCCCAAGAATAAACCCTAGAACTTCGATGCCGCTGCCGCACGCCTCTCTACCGAAGAAATACCATCTGGAGCCCTGTTCCGGCACCCTGCCTGAGGGGGAAATCATCACCGGAGGCCATCTTCATCATCCCAGCGGTCTCCATGACGAGGAGGGGGTAGTTCACCCTCGGGGCAGAGGGTATGTACTAGTAGCTATGTGTTTGATCTCTCTCTCTCTCATGTTCTTGATTTGGCACGATCTTGATGTACCGCGAGCTTTGTTAATATAGTTGGATCATATGGTGTTTCTCCCTCTCTACCTTGTTGTAATGAATTGATTTTTTACCTTTGAGGTTTCACTATTATCGGATTAAGTACTTTTATGGATTTGACAACACTTGATGTATGTCTTGCATATGAATACCCGGGTGACAATGGGGTATTATATTGATTCACTTGATGTATGTTTTGGCACTCGACTAGCGGATTCCCGAGGTGACATTGGGGTAATCTATGCATAGGGGTTGATGCACGTTTTCGTCCTACTCTCTCCGGTAGAAATCTTGGGGCACTCTTTGAAGTTCTTTGTGTTGGATTGAATATTATGAATATGAAGTTGTTTGATGCATATCGAATAATCAACTCACGGATACTTGTGGTGACATTGGAGTATCTAGGTGACATTAGAGTTGGTTGATGCGTATCATATGGTGTTATTTTAGTACGAACTCTAGGGCTGTTTGTGACACTTATAGGGATGGCTCAATAGATTCATCGAAAAGGATAACTTTGAGGTGGTTTCGTACCCTACAACAATTTCATCTTATGTTCTCCGCTAATAGGAACTTTGGAGTGATTCTTTATTGCACGTTGAGGGATTGCTATATGATTCAATTATGTTAGCACTGTTGAGAGCTTGCACTAGTGAAAGTATGAACGCTAGGCCTTGTTTTCAAGCATTCCAATACCGTTTGTGCTCCGTTTTATCACTTGCTACCTTGCTGTTTTTTATTTTCAGATTACAAAAACCTATATCTACTATCCATACTACACTTGTATCACCATCTCTTCGCCGAACTAGTGCACCTATACAATTTACCATTGTATTGTGTGTGTTGGGGACACAAGAGATTTCTTGTATTTGGTTGCAAGGTTGTTTGAGAGAGACCATCTTCATCCTACGCCTCCCACGGATTGATAAACCTTAGGTCATCCACTTGAGGGAAAATTGCTACTGTCCTACAAAACTCTGCGCTTGGAGGCCCAACATGAGTCTACAAGAATAAGTTGTGTAGTAGACATCAAGCTCTTTCCAGGCGCCGTTGCCGGGGAGGTGAGTGCTTGAAGGTATATCTTTAGATCTTGCAATTGAATCTTTTAGTTTCTTATTTATCACTAGTTTGGCTTATAAAAGAAAACTACAAAAAAATGGAATTGAGGTTGCCTCATATTATTCATCTTTATAATGTCTTTCGTGAAAATGATGGAAAGGAAAATTGTGCTCTATTGATAGAAGAAGAATTCAATAAAATGTTTGGCATAAAATCTTTGAATGATGAGCATGATTGCAATGTTGCTAGTATGAATTCTATGAATATCCATGATGCTAGTGATATGCAAAGCCATAAGCTTGGGGATGCTATGTTTGATGAAGATAATATTTTTGTTGAGATTTGCTTGCTGTTATCAATAATCATGTTTTGTATCTTTAGTTCAATAAAATGCCAATTATAGCCTTTACCATGCTCAGTTTGCAAGTTTATGTGTTGCTGTTTGAAAACAAAAAGTTTTCTGTTATGTCCAGAATATTTCTGAATAGTCAGAACATGATAAAAATCTGAAATTTTTACACAGTAAGCATGCATGAGTTCTCTGTCACGTGGTAATTTTTCAGAATTTTTGTAGTTAGAGAAGTATGAATTCTTATTCCCCCTTTACAGACTGTTCTGTTTTGGCAGATTGCTGTTATAGTTGCATTGTTTGCATATGTTTGTTTGTTTAATGTTTCTATTTGTGGATAGGAGTATTAAATATGCAGAGGCATTTAGTATGCAATGTTTAATTATAATTTTTGTGATTTGTTACAGTAGAGAATGTTAAGGTTTTGAGTTGATTTATACTAACTTATCTCATGAGTTCTTGTTGAGTTTTGTGTGGATGAAGTTTTTGAGATTTAGGGAAACCATGATATGAGAGGAATTAAGGAGACACAAGAGCTCAAGCTTGGGGATGCCCAAGGCATCCCAAGATAATATTCCAAGAAGTCACAAGCATCTAAGCTTGGGGATGCCCCAGTAGGCATCCCACCTTTCTTCTTCAACAACTATCGGTCAGTTTTGGTTGAGCCTAAGTTTTTGCTTCTTCACATGGTATGTGCTATTCTTGGAATTTCATTTTATTTTCTTTATTTGCTGTTTGAATAAAATACTTAAGATCTGAAATTTTTAAATGAGAGAGAGTCCTCACGTAGCTACCTATTTACTTAACTGCTCATTTGATCTTCATTTATATCTTTTTGGAGTAATTTGTCATTTACTCTCGTGCTTCACTTATATCCTAAGAGTAAATTGTTGAATGAATTGAATATCATAAATTTGAAATTACATGTGCTTCATATGCTTGTCCCATGGGGAGTAGTGACTTCACAAATAAGAAGTATAAGTGGTAAAATTTATTGAAAGTTAGCAAACATAGCATTGGTCACTTGAACAATTCATTAAAGAATGTTGAAGGAAGAGAGATTTCACATATAAATATACTATCTTGGACATCTTCTATGATTGTGAGCCCCCATTAATTATTTTCAAGCTTGATCAAGTAGTTGACGTTGGACAAGGAAGACAACGTAATGAGTTATGTTTGTTTATATTCACATAGAAGTTATATTGCCATGGATCCTCTAACATGTGGTGCTTGCTTAGGATCTTTTGCTAGCCAAAACTTCGTACTAAGTAGAAATACTACTTGTGCATCCAAAAACCCTTAAACCCAGTTTCTTGCCATGAGAGTCCACCATATCTACCTATGGATTGAATAAGATCCTTCAAGTAAGTTGTCATGGGTGCAAAAAGCAATAAAAATTGCTCCTAAATATGTATGATCTTTTATTAGAAGGGAAAATAAGCTTTGTACGAACTTGTGATGGTGAAGAAATAAAAGCGACAGACTGCATAATAAAGGTTGCTATCACAAGGGGCAATATAAAGTGACGTTCCTTTCCATTAAGAGCTTGCACATCCAAAAATAAAAAGCGCATGACAACCTCTGCTTCCCTCTCCAAAGGGCCTATCTATTACTTTTCTGTATTAACTTTTCTGTATTTACTTTTATGCAAGAGTCAGCAATGTTCATCCCTATTCCGCTCTATTTATTCTCTAGTTGGCAAGCATCATGTGGTAGGGAAAGATCCAGGCACATATATACAGTTGAATATAGGTGATCATGAGTTATTATTGTTAACATTATCCCTGAGATAAATAAGTTGGGAGGCGAAACATTAAGCCCCTATCTTCCTATGTGTTTGACTAAAACGGTTTGTTCTAAAAATTTGCTTTGAGTGTCAGCAATCATGGTCATAGTTGAGTATGTGGAATTTGCTAGATCAAAGCTCTTACATAGACCCTTCCTAAAAATAAGATCAATTGCAATTGTTTGATGACTGAGAACATAGTTTTTTAGTTTTCAAGAAAGTTTATGGTCTATTCTTTAAACATGTGAATAGCTTGCTACTTGATCATGAGAAGTTTTATGAGATGAGCTACTGTTTATGATATATATTGATGCTAGAAAAAGTGATTGAAATTATCATCGATCAAACTTATGCACTATGCTAGCATTCACACTTCATAAATTATTTATTTTATCATTTACCTACTCGAGGACGAGCAGGAATTAAGCTTGGGGATGCTGATACGCCTCCAACGTATCTATAATTTATGAAGTATCCATGCCATGTTTATTATAGTTTTGTATGATTTTGGTGCACTTTTATATGGCTTTTATATGATTTTTATGGACTAACATATTGACCTAGTGCCCAGTGCCAGTTGCTGTTTTCTGCTTGTTTTTGGTTTTCCAGAAAATCCATATCAAATGAAGTCCAAATGCAGCAAAACTTTTTGACAATTTTTCTGGAAGGAAATAGACCCTGGAAGCTTCGGGGGAGCAGCAGAAGACCCACATGGGCTCCACAAGCCACCTGGGCGCGCCCACCCCCCTGGGCATGCCCTGGTGCCTCATGGGCCCCCTGTGGCCCCTCTTCGTGTGATTCCAATGCCAAAAATTCTTATAAATAGAGAAACCCCCAAAAATAACCCTAGAACTTCGACGGCGCCGCCGCACGCCTCTATACCGAAGAAATACCATCTGGAGCCTTGTTCCGGCACCCTGCCAGAGGGGGAAATCATCACCGAAGGCCATCTTCATCATCTCGGCGGTCTCCATGACTAGGAGGGAGTAGTTCACCCTCAGGGCTGAGGGTATGTACTAGTAGCTATGTGTTTGATCTCTCTCTCTCTCTCTCGTGTTCTTGATTTGGCACGATCTTGATGTACCGCGAGCTTTGTTAATATAGTTGGATCATATGGTGTTTCTCCCTCTCTACCTTGTTGTGATGAATTGAGTTTTTACCATTGAGGTTTCACTATTATCGGATTGAATACTTTTATGGATTTGAGAACACTTGATGTATGTCTTGCATATGAATACCCGTGGTAACAATGGGGTATTATATTGATTCACTGGATGTATGTTTTGGCACTCAACTCGCGGATTCCCGAGGTGACATTGGGGTAATCTATGCATAGGGGTTGATGCACGTTTTCGTCCTACTTTCTTCAGTAGAAATCTTGGGGCACTCTTTGAAGTTCTTTGTGTTGGATTGAATATTATGAATATGAAGTTGTTTGATGCATATCGAATAATCAACTCACGGATACTTGTGGTGACATTGGAGTATCTAGGTGACATTAGAGTTGGTTGATCCGTATCATATGGTGTTATTTTAGTACGAACTCTAGGGCTGTTTGTGACACTTATAGGGATGGCTCAATAGATTGATCATAAAGGATAACTTTGAGGTGGTTTCGTACCCTACAACAATTTCATCTTATGTTCTCCGCTAATAGGAACTTTGGAGTGATTCTTTATCACACGTTGAGGGATTGCTATATGATTCAATTATGTTAGCACTGTTGAGAGATTGCACTACTGAAAGTATGAACCTTAGGCCTTCTTTTCAAGCATTGAAATACCGTTTGTGCTCCATTTTATCACTTGCTACCTTGCTGTTTTTTATTTTCAGATTACAAAAACCTATATCTACTATCCATACTACACTTGTATCACCATCTCTTTGCCGAACTAGTGCACCTATACAATTTACCATTGTATTGGGTGTGTTGGGGACACAAGAGATTTCTTGTTTTTGGTTGCAGGGTTGTTTGAGAGAGACCATCTTCATCCTACACCTACCACGGGTTGATAAACCTTAGGTCATCCACTTGAGGAAAAATTGCTACTGTCCTACAAAACTCTGCGCTTGGAGGCTGATAACCCACAAGTATAGGGGATCAATTGTAGCTTTTTTGATAAATAAGAGTGTCGAACCCAATGAGGAGCTAAAGGTAGAATTAATATTCCCTTCAAGTTCTATCGACCACCGATACAACTCTATGCGCACTTAACGTTCGCTTTACCTAGAACAAGTATGAAACTATTTTGTAGGTGATAGTATAGGTTTGCAAGATTAAAACTAGAAGTACTTTGCGAGAATAAAACTACGAGTAATTTGCAAGATAATAAAAGTTAGTTGTTTAGTAGAAAGCTTTTGTAACACAAGAGAATGATTTGTCCATAGGCAATCGATAACTAGACCAATAATCATTATTGCAATTTTATATGAGGGAGAGGCATGAGCTAACATAGTTTCCGTACTTGGATCATATGAACTTATGATTGGAACTCTAGCAAGAATCCACAACTACCAAAGATCATTAAGGTAAAACCCAACCATAGCATTAAGTATCAAATCCTCTTTACTCCCACACACAACAACCCCCTTACTCGGGTGTAAGCTTCTGTCACTCTAACCGCCCACTATAAGAGAATTATGAACGTATTGCAAACCCTACAGCAGGAATCCCTCACGCTTGCACGACACGGAGGGCACCATAGGACAGCACCAAAATAAAACATACAACTCAAACCAATCACGATCATCAATCAACCCATAGGACAAAAAGAATCTACTCAAACATCATAGGATGGCCACAAATCATTGGATAATGATATGTAGCATTAAGCACCATGTTTAAGTAGAGAATTACAGCGGGAATTGAGAGGTTACACTGCTGCATAGAGGGGGAGAGAGTTGGTGTTGACGGCGGCGAAGTTGTTGGTGTAGATCGCCGTCACGATGATTGCCCCGGCGGCGTTCCGGCACCACCGGGAGAGAGGGGGAGAGAGCCCACCTCGTTCTTCTTCTTGCTTGTCCTCCCCCTAGATGGTAGGAGAGTTTCCCCTCTGGTCCATGGCTGCCATGGCAGCGGAGGGACAGGAGCCCCTCCGAGATTGGATCTCTCTCTTTGTTCTCTTCTGTTTCGCGTTCCTGTTTTGTGGCCCTTCACCGTTTCTTAATTTCCCGGAGATCCGTAATTCCGATTGCGCTAAAATTTTAACACGATTTTTTTCCGGATATTAGCTTCCTTGCGCCCAAAGAAGAGCCCCAACCGACCTACGAGGGCCTCACGAGGCACCATGGCGTGCCCTGGTTCCTCGTGGGGCCCACGAACACCGCCTTGCGTTGATTCCACCTCCCAAAAATCACATATATTCCAAAATAATTCTCCGTAAATTTTTATTGCATTTGGACTTCGTTTGATATGGATATTCTGCGAAACAAAAAACATGCAACAAACATGAACTGGCACTGGGCACTAGATCAATATGTTAGTCCCAAAAATAATATAAAATGTTGCCAAAAATATGTGAAAGTGATAGAATATTGGCATGAAACAATCAAAAATTATAGATACGACGGAGACGTATCAGCATCCCCAAGCTTAATTCCTGCTCATCCTCGAGTAGGTAAATGATAAAAAAAGATAATTTTTGATGTGGAATGCCACCTAGCATAATCTTGATCATATAGTTTAATCATGGCATGAATATTAAGACACGAGTGATTCAAAGCAATAGTCTATAATTTGATATAAAGACATCAATACTCAAGCATACTAACAAACAACCATGTCTTTCAAAATACCAACGCTAAAGAAAGTTATCCCTAGCCCATTATGCTTAGTCATTGATCCATTCATGAAACACACTCAACATTAACTAAACCCAATGCACAAGTATGACAATAGTGCTCTCCAGTTGGTGCTTTATAAGAGAAGATGGAGACTCAATAAAAATAAAAATGCATAAAAGTAAAATAGATAGGCCCTTCGCAGAGGGAAGCAGAGATTTGCAGAGGTGCCAGAGCTTAAAGCTTAAATTAGAGAGATAAAATTATTTTGAGAGGCATGCTTTTCCTGTCAACGAAAACGACCGAGAGTTCCCAATATCTTCCATGCTAGACACATTATAGGCAGTTCCCAAACAGAAAATAAAGTTCATTTCCTTTCCACCATTCTTTCACAATCCATGGCTAGCCGTATCCATGGGTGCCTTCCATACCAACACTTTCCAAGGAATTTTGTTGTTATTAATTTTGGATTCACTGTGGGACTGGGCATCCCTATTACCAGCCACTCTCTCGTGCAATGACAAGTGAATAAACACTCATCGTGAGAATAACACACCTAGCATGGAAAATATTGGCCACCCCCTGCCGCTTCATGAGCTGTACGGGCACACAAAACGGAAAATTATTGTTAAAAATTAGAGTTGGCACATGCAAATTTACTTGGAACGGCCTGGAAATAACGCATATAGGTAGATATGGTGGACTCATTTGGCACAACTTGGGTTTAAGGACTTTGGATGCACAAGCAGTATTCCCGCTTAGTACAAATGGAGGCTAGCAAATAGATTGAGAAGCAACCAACCAGAAAACGAAAACGGTCATAAGCATGCATTGAGAATAACTAACACTGAATAATGCACCATAAGTAGGATATAACTTCGTTGCATAACTATTGACTTTACGTGCATGCATAGGGAATCACAAACCTTAACACCAATATTCTTACTAAATCACAATTACTCACTAGCATAACTCACATATTATCATCTCCATATCGCAAAACTATTGCAAGGAATCAAACATGTTATATTCAGTGATCTACAAGGTTTATGTAGGATTTTCTGACTAACCATGTGAATGACCAATTCCTGTTAACTCTCTAAACAGATATAAGTGAAGCAAGAGAGTTTCATTCTTTATATAAAAGACCACACTCTAATAAATATAAGTGAAGCGAAAGAGCATTCTACAAATAACGGTTTTCTATATGAAGAGAAACAGGCATCCAAACTTCAAATGATATAAGTGAAGCACATGAAGCATTCTATAAAGCCATACTCAAAAGATATAAGTGAAGTGCAAAGAGCATTCTATAAATCAACCAAGTACTATCTCATACCAGCATGGTGCATAAAATAAAAGGGAAAAATAAACACAAAAGACGCTCCAAGAATTTACGCATATCATGTGAACAAAATAAAAACCGAAACATACCGATAATTGTCGAATAAAGATGGGATGCCTTCCGGGGCATCCCCAAGCTTAGACGCTTGAGTCTCCTTGCATATTTACTTGGTGTGCCTTGGGAATCCCCAATCTTGAGCTCTTGCATCTCCTCATTCTTCTCATATTAATACCTCCTCGATCTTTGAACACTTCATCCACACAAAACTTAACAAAACCTTCGTGAGATCCGTTAGTATAATAAAGCAAATCACTACTTTAAGTACTGTTGCAAACCCATTCATATTTTATTTTTGCATTATACCTACTGTATTATAACTTCTCCATGTCTTATACCTTCCGATACAATCCATAGTTTCATCAAAACAAGCAAAACAATGCATCAAAAACAGAATCTGTCGAAAACAGAACAGTCTGTAGTAATCTGAACATTGACCCTACTTCTGTAACTCCAAAAATTCTGAAACATTAGGACAAAATAAAAAATTTGCATATCAGTACTGTGTAAAAATTTCAGAATTTTTGCACATTCCAGTAAAAAAATGTAAATTCACGCACTACAACAAAAGTTTCTGTTTTTGCACCGCACACACCAAACAAGCAATTTAAACATCCTAACGGTAAATCTTGGCACATTATTTTTATAATACATTGGATTTGTACAAGGGGATAATTATTTTTGTTGAAAAGTTTCTGCAATTCAAGATTCACAAAGTTTCCATGGGCATGAACAAAGTTCAAGGAGCTCCCCCACTTCAACGGTGCTCGTCTTTCTTACTTTCACTTTCCTTTTTGAAAAAGTTTTAGGTTCCCCTCTATATTTTTTTGTTTTTAAAATTTATAAAAGCACTCAACAGAAATAAATGACTCTCTAAAACTTCTGGGTTGTCTCCCAGGCAGCGCTTTCTTTAAAGCCATTAAGCTAGGCATAAAGTGCTCAAGTAATGGATCCACCCGGATCCCAAGGTATATCAAAGCCAATTTTAATTAACAATGATTTGTAATTTAGTAGTGAGCACAAAGCAACATATATCATGCAATGACTAAGTCTAACTCTCTTCCTATGCATCGGCATGTCATAAAAGAACAATTCATGCACATCAAGTAAAGGCCAATGCATAGTATAAACAGTTTCTTGCAATTTTATTATGTTGGAAACATAGAGAGGTGGAGATGTAGTTCCTCTCTCATAATAATTGCAAGTAGGAGTAGCAAGCACATGCATATTATATTCATCAAAATTATCATTCGTAGTAGTAAACACAACCCATCAATATAATCCTTAATAAGAGCAAACTTCTCCGATATAGTGTAGTTGGGAGAATTCAAAAAGATAATAGGACTATCATGTGTGGGTGGAATAGCAACAATTTCATTCTTAACATAAGGAATTATAGCAAGTTCATCTCCATAAGCATAATTCAAATTGGCATCTTGGCCACAAGCATAGCAAGCATCAATTTCATCAAAAAGGGATATTTCAAACGAATCCAAGGGATCATAGCAATCATCATAGCATTCATCCTTCGGTAAGCACGAAGGGAATTTAAACAATGTATGAGATAAAGAGTTACTCTCATCAGAAGGTGGGCACGGGTGATCAATCCGCTCTTCCTCCTTTTGTTCTTCGCTCTCCTCATCATCTTTTTCATCTAATGAGCTCACAGTTTCATCAATTTCTTCTTCCATAGGTTCCTGCAAAATATTAGTCTCTTCTTGGACAGCGGAAGTGTCCTCAATATATTCTTTCATATAAGCATTAGAAGCATAGTTTTCATGGCAATATTTAAGTATGGCAAAATTTTCAGATTTGTAAAGAGTAGCATCATACTTTTCAATCAAAGAAGCAATTTCATAAGCACCCGTAAAAGCAACAAAATCTTCAATTTGTTCAATATCATAGTAACTATAAACACCTTTAGCATAAGAAGATATGATTCCATTATCACTAAACTCACATTGGTAGGGAAGGTGTTTCTTAGGGTCTTCAGAACAACAAGTAAAATCATGTATTTCGCACAAATTCCAAGCATAACAATTCAAAGTATTAATATGGTGCCATAAGAGTTTCCCTTTTTGAGACAAGCGGTGTCGCACAAAATAAGCATGCTCATTTAATGATTTTCCCTCAACTAAGCTAGTTGGGTTTTCAGCACGAGCACAAAGGGATGGAAGATGATCCAAGTAGAAAGCTTCAGCAGTATGATAGATTTTGGGTGGTTCTTCAACCATTGGTTTAGCAGGTACAACTAATTTATTTGGTATTTTACATTTCCTACCCACAACTAATGATAGAAAACAAGGGCAGAAAATAAAAACTACTTAGTGATAAAGCACACACGAGAATATCAACCCCACGCTATTTCTCCCCGGCAACGGCGCCAGAAAAAGGTCTTGATAACCCACAAGTATAGGGGATCAATTGTAGCTTTTTTGATAAATAAGAGTGTCGAACCCAACGAGGAGCTAAAGGTAGAATTAATATTCCCTTCAAGTTCTATCGACCATCGATACAACTCTACGCGCACTAAACATTCGCTTTACCTAGAACAAGTATGAAACTATTTTGTAGGTGATAGGATAGGTTTGCAAGAATAAAACTAGAAGTACTTTGCGAGAATAAAACTACGAGTAATTTGCAAGATAATAAAAGTTAGTTGTTTAGTAGAAAGCTTTTGTAACACAAGAGAATGATTTGTCCATCGGCAATCGATAACTAGACCGGTAATCATTACTGCAATTTTATATGAGGGAGAGGCATGAGCTAACATACTTTCCGTACTTGGATCATATGCACTTATGATTGGAACTCTAGCAAGCATCCGCAACTACCAAAGATCATTAAGGTAAAACCCAACCATAGCATTAAGTATCAAGTCCTCTTTACTCCCATACGCAACAACCCCCTTACTCGGGTGTAAGCTTCTGTCACTCTAGCCGCCCACTATAAGAGAATTATGAACGTATTGCAAACACTACAGCGGGAATCCCTCACGCTTGCGCGACATGGAGGGCACCATAGGACAGCACCAAAATAAAACATACAACTCAAACCAAGCACGATCATCAATCAACCCATAGGACAAAAAGAATCTACTCAAACATCATAGGATGGCCACAAATCATTGGATAATAATATGTAGCATTAAGCACCATGTTTAAGTAGAGAATTACAGAGGCAATTGAGAGGTTACACCACTGCATAGAGGGGGAGAGAGTTGGTGTTGACGGCGGCGAAGTTATTGGTGTAGATCGCCATCACGATGATTGCCCCGGCGGCGTTCCGGCACCACCGGGAGAGAGGGGGAGAGAGCCCCCTCCTTCTTCTTCTTGCTTGGCCTCCCCCCTAGATGAGAGGAGAGTTTCCCTTCTGGTCTATGGCTGCCATGGCGGCGGAGGGGCAGGAGCCCCTCCGAGATTGGATCTCTCTCTGTTCTCTTCTGTTTCGCGTTCCTGTTTTCTGGCCCTTCACCGTTTCTTAAATTCTCGGAGATCCGTAACTCCGATTGCGCTGAAATTTTAACACGATTTTTTTTCTAGATATTAGCTTCCTTGCGCCCGAAGAAGAGCCCCAACCAACCTACGAGGGCCTCACGAGGCACCACGACACGCCGGGCCCCCCTGGCGCGTCCTGGTTCCTCATGGGGCCCACGAGCACTGCCTTGCGTTGATTCCACCTCCCAAAAATCACATATATTCCAAAATAATTCTCCGTAAAATTTTATTGCATTTGGACTTCGTTTGATATGTATATTATGCGAAACAAAAAACATGCAACAAACAGGAACTGGCACTAGGCACTGGATCAATATGTTAGTCCCAAAAATAATATAAAATGTTGCCAAAAATATGTGAAAGTGGTAGAATATTGGCATGAAACAATCAAAAATTATAGATACGATGGAGACGTATCAGAGGCCCAACATGAGTCTACAAGAATAAGTTGTGTAGTAGACATCAGCCCTCCCGATGAAGAACAGGAGGTGGCGGTAGCTCCGTATCGTAAAACGCGATAATTCTTTCTCTCTGGTTTTTTATCCATGAGTAGATACTTATAGCATTGGAGTTAGGTCAAATGGAGCTGCCAGGGGCCCACAAGCCTGCTAGGCGTGCCCTGGGGGTGGGCACGCCCCCCAGGCTTGTGGCGCCTGGTGGCCCCCCCCCCCCCCCTCTGGTAGATCTTTGCGCCAGTATTTTTTACATATTCTGAAATAATTTTCCGTAAATTTTTAGGTCCATCCGAGAACTTTTATTTTTGCACAAAAATAACACCATGGCGATTCTGCGGAAAATAGCGTCAGTCCGGGTTAGTTCCATTCAAATCATGCAAATTAGAGTCCAAACTAGAGCAAAAGTGTTTGGAAAAGTAGATACGTTTGGGACGTATCAACTCCCCCAAGCTTAACTCATTGCTTGTCCTCAAGCAATTCAGTTGACAAACTGAAAGTGATAAAGAAAAACTTTTACAAACTCTTTTGTTCTTGTTGTCTGTATATATACTTAACTAGCATCCAAGTTTTCAGCAAAGATTATGAACTAACCATATTGATGATAACACTTAGGTCTCACATTTACTCATGGCAATAACATAACCAACTAGCGAGCAATAATAAGATATCTAGGATGCCAACACTTTGTTAAAACAATCATGATATAATATGATAACATGGTATCTCGCTAGCCCTTTCCGAGACCGCAAAACATAAATGCAGAGCACCTCTGAGACTCAAGCAATGACAAAACATTGTAATTCAGGGTAGAGCATATCCAGTCATGGTTGCACCCAACATTAAATATACTCAATGCATAAAAATGACAATAGTGCTCTCCAACTGGTGCTTTGAATGAGAGGGTGATGACTCAACAATAAAAGTAAAATAACATAAAAGTAAATGGATAGGACCTTCGCAGAGGGAAGCATGGATTTGCAGCGGTGCCAGAGCTCGAAGCTTAAACTAGAGATGAAAATAATTTTGGGGGGTATGCTTTTCCTGTCAACGTCACGACCGAGAGTTTTCAATATCTTCCATGCTAAACAAATTATAGGCGGTTCCCAAGCGGAAAGGTAAAGTTTACTCCCCCTCCACCATACCAACACAAGCCATGGCTAGCCGAATCCTCGGGTGCCCTCCGTACCAACAACTTTTCGGGGGAGTTTGTTTGCATTATATAACGATTTGTGCAATAGGACTGGGCATCCTGATTACCATCCTCTCTCATGCAATGACAAGTGAACAAACACTCATCTGAGAGTAACCCGCTTAGCATGGAAGATACTGACCGCCCCCTGTCGCTCCATGAGCGGTACGAGCACACAAAATAGATGTTCGTTTGAATGTTTTAGAGGTGGCACATGCAAATTTACTTGGAACGGTAGAGTAATACCGCATATAGGTAAATATAGTGGACTCATCTGGAATAACTTTGGTTTAGGGATTTGGATGCATAAGCAGTATTCCCGCTTAGTACAGGCGAAGGCTAGCAAATAGATTGAGAAGCGACCAGCTAGAGAGCGAAAACGGTCATAGACATGCATTGCGAATAATTAACATTGAACATGAGCATGAGTAGGATATCAACACCCTGAACATAAATATCATGGAGGCTATGTTGGTTTTGATTCAACGACATGTATGAACATGTGCCAAGTCAAGTCACTCAAATTACTCAGAGGAGGATACCATGCTAACATACTATATCGCAACCATTTTAATGCATGTTGACACTTGTGGCACCCCGGCTCAATGGACCAGTTTACCCTGTGTTCCCAACCCAGAGATCATGTCTTCTGGAAACACACAACAACTTGGAACAGAACAGAACTGGTCTTTATTAATATGGTACAAGTACAAGCTTGGATATTACAAAGGACGGTGAGGCCAGGAGCACTACTCGTGCTATGATAGTATCTACATTATTTATGAAACATCTCAAGGGCCTCAATACTAGTGGAAATACTACGACGTAGCGGAACATCGGGTGAGGCACTCCATCCCATAGGGACACTGCTGGGACACAACCTAGTTAGCGTAGCACAAACCATCGGGATCTCCATCCTCAGCTTCTCCTGCATCTGGCATGATACGTCAGGTGAGTACATGGAATGTACCCGCAAGTTTACAGCAACCAAAACAGTGCAGCAAACAACAGCATGGAAATGACTAGATTAAATGTTCAGGAACCAGGCATGCTTTAAGATGCTCACTTACTGTTGCCAACCTACTCTCCTCCGGGCTCACACCATATGACCCCCGGAATACTCGTGATTCAAACATCACATCTTAGCTTAAGACAAGTCCTCCCATCTACTCCCGAATGGCATCGCCTCCTTCCTCTCCGGCAGCGGCTGGCTACGGTGGTCTTCGGTAACGGTGACTCCGGCAGTGTCTCGGCCAGGGAAAGGGTCAGGGAGGGCTAGGGGAGTGCACTGAGCTCGAAGATGGGGTCGGGAAAGGCTGGGGTTGGTCGGAGTTGGTGGGGGGCGGAGCTAGCTCGGCGGAAGAACTCCGGTGAGATGCGAGGCTAGAGGGCCTCCCGACCTTGGCTCGGCAAGCTGGGGCTCGATTGGAGGTGGATGGAGTGTGGTGAGGAGCTGGGACGAGCCGGGCGGGGCTATTATAGGCGGGGACAGGTCGACAATGGCCGCAAGCTGCCATGGCTTTGCTGGCGGAGCAAGGATGGCGAGCTGGCCGTCGCGGAGCGGGCGAGGTGACGGCGGAGGTTAGTGGAGTTAATACGACGCGATAACTCGACGGGAGGAAGAGGACAGCCAGCACGGCCACAGTAGTGAAAGCACATTTGTTCCCTTGGTGGTTTTGGTATATCATAACAACATATACCTCATTGAACTAATGTCCATTCAAGTTAAAGATTTCAGGATGTTCAATGATTGGCATGGCATGGACTAGAGATGTGGACCCCTCAAAATGTTAAGGACAAGGATTGGCAAAAGATCAAGACTCTACATTTTTGGTTTAGTGATCCAAGATCACATTGTGTCCATAGGAAAGCCAATACTATTAAAAGGGGATGAGGTGTTGCTTAATGGTCTTTTTGCTCAAGTGCTTAGTGACAGTACTCCTAAACCCTCAACCACTCTCTCTACCCCAAATATGTCCAAAACCTTCATTCCAACTCGGCCCCACCAAAAATTTCCTATCCGGAGCCACCGAGTTCATCTAGACTTAGCGACTGCCAAAACCCTAACAAATCTGATCCACCGAAATGGATCTCGGTCCCACCGAGATGGCCTTGCCAACTCTCTGTGATCATTTGCACCCACTTCGGTCCCATCGAGTTTTGCAAATCGGTCTCACCGAGATGGCTTGCCAACTCTATGTTGCCTTATTGCTTCACTTCGGTCCTACCGAGTTGATGCAATCGGTGCCACCGAGATGAGGTTTGCCCTAGCCATTGCACTTCGGTCCATCCGAGTTGTTCCTATCGGTCCCACCG
The DNA here is from genome assembly GCA_039707655.1 of Elymus sibiricus. Classification (NCBI taxonomy): domain Eukaryota; kingdom Viridiplantae; phylum Streptophyta; class Magnoliopsida; order Poales; family Poaceae; genus Elymus; species Elymus sibiricus. The sequence goes on from CM077674.1 coordinate 265,674,255, forward strand.
AGATTCCTAACGTTCATATCTTTTACACAGTTCGGTGCTACCGAGATTATGGTTTCGGTGCCACCGAGTTGGGTCAAAAGTGTGTAACGGTTGGATTTTGTGTGGAGGCTATATATTCCCCTCCACCACTTCCTTCTCAAGAGAGAGAGAGAGCCATCAGAACGTGCCTACACTTCTACTACACATTTTCTGAGAGAGAACCACCTACTCATGTGTTGAGATTCCATTCCTACCATTTGAACCTTGATCTATAGCCTTTCCCAAGTTGCTTTCCACTCAAATCCTTCTTCCACCATAGCCAAATCTTCGAGGAGTTGTTTGAGTGTTGGGAAGACTATCATTTGAAGCACAAGAGCAAGGAGTTCATCAACAACACACCGTCTATTACCTTTTGGAGAGTGGTGTCTCCTAGATTGGTTAGGTGTTACTTGGGAGACTCCGACATGATGTGGAGTTGAACCAAGGAGTTTGTAAGGGCAAGGAGATCGCCTACTTCGTGAAGATCTACCCTGAGTGAGGCTAGTCCTTCGTGAACGTAAGCCATGGTGGAATAGACAAGGTTGCTTCTTCGTGGACCCTTCGTGGGCGGAGCCCTCCGTGGACTCGCGCAGCCGTTACCCTTCGTGGGTTGAAGTCTCCATCAACGTGGACGTACGATAGCACCACCTATCGGAACCACGCCAAAAACCACCGTGTCTTCATTGCGTTTGAAATCTCTGATCCCCTCCTTTACTTACATATGCAATTGTTTACTTTCCACTGCCACACTCTTAGAATTGCATGTGTAGGGTGATGTTTGACTTGTATGCTTGCTAAAATCTGCCTACAACTAAAATTGGGAAAATGTTAGGTTTTTAATTGGTCAAGTAGTCTAATCACCCCCTCTAGACATACTTTCAATCCTACAAGTGGTATCAGAGCTTTGGTCTCCGTAAGCCTTGATTTCCATTGCTTTGGTGATCATAGCCTTGGTTTCACAACCTAGGAGAGTACGGCATCTAGTGAGGGTAACTTTCACCGTAGAGATCCATATTTTGATGGTACAAACTTTGCTAGTTGGAAACATAAGATGAAAATGCATATTCTTGGTCCTAACCCCGCCGTTTGGGCTGTTATTCATGTTGGCTTGCAAGGTGATTTCTTTGAGGATGGCAAAGAAATAGATCGTGAAGCAACCCCGGAAGAATTGAAGATGTTGCAATACAATGCCCAAGCTTGTAACATTCTATTCAACGGTTTGTGTCCCGAAGAATTCAACAAAATCAGCCGCCTCGAAAATGCAAAGGAAATTTGGGATACTTTGGTTGATATGCATGAGGGTACCGAGTCCGTCAAGGAATCTAAGTTGGATGTGCTTCAAAGTCAACTTGACAAGTTCAAGATGAAGGATGGTGAAGGAGTTGCTGAAATGTACTCTAGGCTTGCTCTCATCACAAATGAGATTTCCGGCTTAGGAAGTGAAGAGATGACCGACAAATTCATCATCAAGAAGATACTTAGAGCTTTGGATGGAAAATATGATACCGTTTGCACATTGATTCAAATGATGCCAAATTACAAAGATCTCAAGCCCACGGAAGTCATTGGAAGGATTGTTGCTCATGAAATGTCACTCAAGGATAAAGAGGAGCTACACAAAAAATCAAGTGGTGCTTACAAAGCCTCAACCGATGCTCCAATAACTCCAAGTGACAAGCTAGTATCCAATGAAGAGATAAGCCTAATGGTGAAATGGTTCAACAAGTTCTACAAGAACAAAGGGAATGAAAGAAGCTCTAGCTCAAGACACTATGAGAGAAGATCATCAAGTCGTGACCGTAATTGCTACAATTGTGGAAAGCCCGGACACTACTCCAATGAGTGTACGGCTCCCTACAAGAAAAGAGACGAATCACCAAGAGGAAGACATAGAAGAGATGAATCACCTCATAAGGAGAGAAGGAGTAGAGATGATCGTTATGAACGAAGACACTCTCGAAGAAGCAAGGATTCGGAGAGGAAGGACAAGTCATCCAAGAGCTATAGAAGAAGAAGACATCAAGCTCATGTTGGTGAATAGGTTTCCGGCTCCGACTGCGACAACCACTCCGAGAGAAGTTATCACTCCAACTCCGACTATAGTCAAGATGAAGGTGTTGCCGGACTTGCTCTTGTGTCATCCAACTCCTATGATCTATTTGACTCACCAAATGAAGGAATTGGAAGATGCTTTATGGCAAAAGGCCCCAAGGTATCACACCCCGAGTATCTTGATTTCAATAGTGATGAAGATGATTTGCTTGGTGATGATGATTTACTTGTTGATAAGGATAGTGATGTGAGCTATAATGAAAATGCTAGTAATCATGATAGTCAAGAGGAAACGAGTGACAATGCTATGAAGGAGATTGAGCGTCTAACTAAAGAACTAAATGCTCTTAAGTTAGCTCATGAAACAACTCAAGAGGATCATAGAGAACTTCTAAGAACTCATGAGAAGCTACGCTTCGAGAAACTAAATTTAGAGCAAGAGCATGAGTTTCTTAAAGCTATCAATGACGATCTTCGAAAGAAGAGTTCTTCATATCTTGCCAAACGTTTACTCTTGTCTACCTTTATGCCACAAGTTAAACCTAAGCAAACTAGCAACAAGGGTAAAAAGGGTTCTACCTCTAGTAGTAACAATAACAATGCTAAATCCAATGTTGTTGCTTCTAGTAGTTCTATTGATTCCACTAATGATTCTCCTAGCCAAGTTACACTTGAGCAAGAAAATATGCTATTGAAAGGAATTATAGAAAAAGGTGTCTACAAGAGTCTTGCCGGGAGTAAGCAATTTGAGGAAATTGTACGCTTGCAAGGAAGGCACCGGAAGAACCAAGGTGTTGGTTTTGAACGAAAGTTCAATGCCAATGGAGTTGAGTGGGAAGAAGATCAATACCCCAAGACGAAGTTTGTTCATCAACAAGAGAAGTATGATCCTACTTCCTTCAAGGGAACACAAGTTCAAGAAAATCTTCCACCACAAGACCATAAGCTAAAAGGCAAGGACAAGCTTCAAGAAGAGATTGATTCATTTGAAGAAGCTCCTCAAGCCTTGGTCAAGTGGGTTCCCAAAACTTCATCAAGTTCTACTTCATCAAGTGCTACTACAACTCCAAGGATTCCCATCAAGTTGATGTGGGTCCAAAAGAAGAAGAACTAGAGAGTTCTTGAGGGTGACTCCGCCAACAAACTTCACTCATATTCTTTATGGCAAGGAATTGTGCAACCAACTTCCACATTTTGCACTAGTTCATGGAGTCACAAACCCTCTTGCTGGTAAGGCAAGGGACAAGGTAATCATTGCATTCATGGACATCATCCTATGTGTATTTCACTCTATGTCTATGGATATCCTTGTATGTTCCTTGTGTGGGACTAACCCATGTAGGTATTGAAAGCACAAAACTCCAAAGGATTGCTCCCAACTCTTGATGGACTACATCAACATTGAGCATCCACATCTTCAAAATCTACATGAAGTCATCATCGACAAAACCCAAGGTTAGTTCATCCCTCTTAGGGGGGGATATCACATCTAGGGGGAGCTTTGCTCTAAACAATTGAGCTAAAGCAACTCTAATGGTGTGAACACATCAATGCTTTATGTAAAAGTGGCAACCCCACTTGTGCTTAAACGATGAGTATGACCTATGATCAAACGCTCTCATTTGAATCCTAAGTCAATATACTCATATATAGATGACCTAGTCATCTCCATTGCTTGATAGATGCTAGAATTGGTTGTGCATGTTTTACACATATTTCATTTGCTATCTTATTGTGTGAGCATGTTGATTTGCATGTTTTCATCATTCGAGTACATCCATTTGTTGTTTTGATTGTCTTGGTTTTTCTGGCCAAGTGGATGTACAAGAATGCCTAAGTACCTTCTCTAGCTATCTATGCTTTCTTGTCTCAAATTCTATTCATGTTGCATCACAAAAATTGAACAAGTCATTTTCGGACCCTCCGGGTGAGGAGCACTCGGAGCCACCGATCTGAAAGGGCTGAACCTCCAAAACCTTCTACATGATTTCAGCCGAACCAACTCACTCAAACTCGGTCCAACCGAAATCACTTAGATTGATCTAGGTTTTCCATCTCGGTGCCACCGAGTTGAACTATTTCGGTGCCACCGATGTGCTAATCTGCTTGTAGTTACACATATCGGTGCCACCGAGTTGTCCAACTGGGAGCCACCGACAGCGTACGGGTATATATACCTCGTGGGCCGAACGGTTGAAATTTCTCGACTCTTTCGCTCCCGCACCCTGTTGCTGCTGTCGCCAGGTCTCCGGATCATCGCCCTCGTCTCCAGCGCGCCTTCGCCGCCGGATTCCGCCGCCGTCAACGGCAATCTGCCCCGCCATTGCCGCCGTAGAGAATCTCCACCGAGTTAGGGTGAGATTCGATCCCTCTCGTGCTCCATTTCCCGATTCAATGCACGATAGGATTGCCATTATTCTTGCCACAGATTGCAATGCTTATTCCACTAGAAGAATTCCGTAGATTAGATTTGAGCGAAATTTTTAGGTTTAAGTTTCCGCCGAACGCATCTCGGACCGACCGATTAGAAATTTTCGGCCCCACCGATTTGGCCCCAGGCCATTGCACTAGTACGTCTCGGTGCCACCGAGTTATATGAATCGGTGAGACCGAAAGTAAAATCTCAGTGAAACCCTAGCATCTCGGAGACACCGAAACCCATCTCGGTCTAACCGAAATGGAGTGGAAGGTTTCTATAGAGTGCTTCGGTATCACCGAGATGATCAACTCGGTCCATCCGAAATGCCTTCTGTGAAAACTTGAAACTAAGATTTGAACTCAATTTTTATGAAAAACTTCTGCTTTTTGTGATGACTCATCTTCTGTGCCCATACCCATCTATTCATAGGGTCAGCTCAGCAAGATGTCAGATGACAGCGACAGCCAGAACAGGTCAGAGCAGCATACAGAACTCAATGAAGGATCAAGCCCTGCAGAAAGTTTCTATGAGGGAGAGAGAAGCTCTCCAGACCTTCCTAAGGCTGCAACTAGAACCAGGAAGAAGAGAACCACGGATAGTGAGGATGAGGACTTTGTGGCAAGTGAGGCCACAACAAAGAAGAGGACAGTGGTTGCCAAGGAGTATGGCAAAGTAGCTAGCTCAAAACCTGCTGCCAAAGATAAGACTGCTGTGAGGAAAGTTCCTAAGCAAACAATGCAATTCACACTTGAAGAGCCAAGTGACACAGAACCAGCTGCAGGAGCAAAGAAGAAGAGAGCTTGGAAGACTACTGCTCATGTGCTTGGAAGGCCCTCCATGAGGAATGATTCAGAGGAGGACGAGGAGCCAGCAGCTAATGCACCCCCAGCAAAAGCTCAGAAACTCATGTCAGATGCAATCAGGACTGCTGCCCCCACCAAGTCCAAACCAAAAGCTCCAGCACCCAAGAGGTCTACAAGGAATATTTCTACTGCTGAGAAGTACAAGGCCCGAGTGCCTGAGGCAAATGTTGATGAAGAGCCACTAGTGCTCAGGAAATTGAAACCCAAGATTCCAGACCATGATGATGCACACCCAGTTGCAGAAAATATGATGCTAAGGAAAGACAAAGGACTGCGTCAGTGGAGACTGTCAGATCCTTATGCTGCAAGGAGGAAAACAGCTTATGACTATCGCTTTCACACTCGAGAACAACAAGATTTCTATGAGACGGTATTGCTTGATAAGAAACCCATTGTTAGTGATATGAGATGGGTGGATTGGAAATACATTGATGCCAATGAGGATTATTTCCCCCATGTCCATGAGAGCTTCCGGATTGTAGGTGTTGATGATTTTGTTGGACAGAAGCTCACCAAGTGGAATGATGAAATGGTCATGCAATTCCACTCCACCAGCCCAGCAGACATCTGCAGAAGCCTTCGCGGACGCTCTTCTTTTGACGCCGTCTATGCACACCGGAGCCGCCAGCAGGAGATCGCCTTCAGGAGCTTCCGAGGATCGTTCTTAGAGTGCCGATTAGTCCTATACCTATTCGATCTTTTTGGTACTTGTTGCCAAAGGGGGAGATTTGTATAGATCTTAGCTTCGAGAGAGAGAGTTTCGTTTTGCTTTGCCCGCTGGATTTCTCTCGAGTTCTTTTGCTACTATTTGTTTGATGGTACTTTGTTTCGTTGTGTGTGCTTGCTATAGTGTCAGTGAGATATTTTGTCGTTTATGCTTGTGAGATACTATGCTGCATGTGATTGATCATACTATGCTTCTTGTGATGATCAATGCTTATACTTATCTTGTATGATCACTTACTTGTGTTGGTGATGCGTGTTTACTATTTCACTCATATCATTTTGCGCGCTCCATCAAGTTGTATGTGACATGGAAGAGTGACCCATGAGCCTAATCGATTGTGCATTTGCATTCAAACGCAATTTTTTAATAATGCACAAATTTAGGGGGGAGCTCTTACTTATCACATACTTCTCAAAGCGACGATGTATTTCATTCATTTAATCATTCGTCGAAGCTTTGATCTATATGTTGTCATCAATTACCAAAAAGGGGGAGATTGAAAGCACATTTGCTCCCTTGGTGGTTTTGGTAATTCATAACAACATATACCTCATTGAACTAATGTCCATTCAAGTTAAAGATTTCAGGATGTTCAATGATTGGCATGGCATGGACTAGAGATGTGGACCCCTCAAAATGCTAAGGACAAGGATTGGCAAAAGATCAAGACTCTACATTTTTGGTTTAGTGATCCAAGATCACATTGTGTCCATAGGAAAGCCAATACTATTAAAAGGGGATGAGGTGTTGCTTAATGGTCTTTTTGCTCAAGTGCTTAGTGACAGTACTCCTAAACCCTCAACCACTCTCTCTACCCCAAATATGTCCATAAACTTCATTCCAACTCGGCCCCACCAAAAATTTCCTATCCGGAGCCACCGAGTTCATCTGGACTTAGCCACTGCCAAAACCCTAACAAATCGGATCCACCGAAATGGATCTCGATCCCACCGAGATGGCCTTGCCAACTCTCTGTGATCATTTGCACCCACTTCGGTCCCACCAAGTTTTGCAAATCGGTCTCACCGAGATGGCTTGTCAACTCTCTGTTGCCTTATTGCTTCACTTCGGTCCTACCGAGTTGATGCAATCGGTGCCACCGAGATGAGGTTTGCCCTAGCCATTGCACTTCGGTCCATCCGAGTTGTTCCTATCGGTCCCACCGAGATTCCTAATGTTCATATCTTTTACACAGTTCGGTGCTACCGAGATTATGGTTTCGGTGCCACCGAGTTGGGTCAAAAGTGTGTAACGGTTGGATTTTGTGTGGAGACTATATATTCCCCTCCACCACATCCTTCTCAAGAGAGAGAGAGCCATCAGAATGTGCCTACACTTCTACTACACATTTTCTGAGAGAGAACCACCTACTCATGTGTTGAGATCAATAGATTCCATTCCTACCATTTGAACCTTGATCTCTAGCCTTTCCCAAGTTGCTTTCCACTCAAATCCTTCTTCCACCATAGCCAAATCTGTGAGGAGTTGTTTGAGTATTGGGAAGACTATCATTTGAAGCACAAGAGCAAGGAGTTCATCAACAACACACCGTCTATTACCTTTTGGAGAGTGGTGTCTCGTAGATTGGTTAGGTGTTACTTGGGAGCCTCCGACATGATGTGGAGTTGAACTAAGGAGTTTGTAAGGGCAAGGAGATCGCCTACTTCGTGAAGATCTACCCTGAGTGAGGCTAGTCCTTCGTGGACGTAAGCCATGGTGGAATAGACAAGGTTGCTTCTTCATGGACCCTTCGTGGGTGGAGCCCTCCGTGGACTCGCGCAGCCGTTACCCTTCCTGGATTGAAGTCTCCATCAACGTGGACATACGATAGCGCCACCTATCGGAACCACGCCAAAAACCACCGTGTCTTCATTGCGTTTGAAATCTCCGATCCCCTCCTTTACTTACATATGCATTTGTTTACTTTCCGCTGCCACACTCTTAGAATTGCATGTGTAGGGTGATGTTTGACTTGTATGCTTGCTAAAATCTGCCTACAACTAAAATTGGGAAAATGTTAGGTTTTTAATTGGTCAAGTAGTCTAATCACCCCCTCTAGACATAATTTCGATCCTACAAGTAGCAGCACGGGCGCAACAGTGCGGCGCTCGGTGGCTGCCGGCGAGAGAGTTCCCGGCAAGGGGGAGGGTTCTGGAGGGGGTACGTGGGTGGCGGCGATGATGTCGGCACGACCAGACAATGTACGGCGATGCGGGATGGCCGGAGTGGTCGCGTCCGACGCCGTCGGCGCGCAGAGCGCGACTTTGGCCATGCTAGCCTCGTGATCACCACGGGCACTGGCACCTGGAGGCCACGCAAGCCTGTCAAACCTTGTCCATTGTGCCGACCTAAGCTCAAATAGGTGCCCTAGGGCAAGGATAGGGCTAGGGATGGCTCAAACTGCCCGAGCTTATCCAGAACAGCCTCTGGCTAGGATCTTGGGGAGGTTCCAGAGAGAATATGAGTTGGAGGTTGAGCTAGAAGATTTGTCTGGGGTGTTCTGGGTAGGAAGGGCTACCTTCTAGCAAGATTGGAGAATTTTTCAACAAGTTTTGAACTTGGTTCATGTACACACCACATTCTGGTCCAGAAGCTTGCTGATGATGTTGCACTCACATAGATTGGCTCCTGATGATGAAATTTGGTATTGAGAGATTATTTGGTGGTGGAAAGATGCTATAAAAGTTTCAGAGCCAATGGACACTTCTAGCTGGTACTTCCTTCACAAAGGTTTGAAATGGCCAAAAGCTTGTCAGAATATTCTTGCTGAAAAATTGAACTGGGCAAAAACATATTTTTGGATATTGTGGAAAGATATAGCCCCTAGTATCTCAGGGATTAATTTGGGAATTTTCTAAGTCATGGAGATATAGGTTGCTTCACAAAGGCCAATTCTGTCCAGAAGGTAAAAGGAATTTTCTGGACAAAATATTGTACTGGACAATGAATTTTTTTTGGGTATTGTGGGAGTAGATGATGTCAAGAAGGTGTGGTATTAATTTGAGATTTTTCTGATCAACAGAGCTATATGTTGCTTCACAACGCATAGTGAAAATAGGCATTTTCAAAGGAGAAAATGAATTTTGTTGAAAGAATAAAAATTTGGGTTTGGTACAGCAGGGTTTTGGAGAGATTATGAGAGCCTTGGCACACTTGGAGAAAGAAATGAAAGTGTGCTCAAGTCCAAAGTCCAATGAATTGATTCTAAAAACCAACAAATTGCAAATAAAACCAGAAAATATTTGAAAAGAAAAAGTTGCCAAAACCAGGGTGTCACAACACTCAAGATAAATCATTATCCACTCCTAGCTATTTAAGCATGGCATGAGCAACTATAATATCTAATTGTCATCACAAATATGTTTACTCATAATAATGCTTAATCATGAATACTGAGCTAAACATATTTACAAAGACAAAAACAAGAAGAGTTCATACCAGCTTTTCTTCACCGCAGTCACTTCATCAAATATCGTCATTATTGCCTTTCACTTGCAGGACCGAATGATGTGATAATAATAATAATGATGCAAGTGTGCCATGGACTAAGCTGGAATCTGCAAACATTTATTCAAAGGAGAAGACAAAGTAATTGTGGCTCTTTGTTAGATCAACAATAAAGCATATGGGAGCCATTCAACATTTTCATCGTGGTCTTTCTCCTTAGAACGACTCAATGAAAAGAAAAGATATTCAGAGAAACACACTGAAATATTTTTGGAGCTTTTGGTTTTTCTGAAGGAAGCAAATTAACAAAGGAAAAACGAAAAACGAGAAAAACTATTTACACGGGAAAGCTCCCAACAAGTAAAAGAAGAAATGAGAAATATTTTTGGGTTTTCTTTTACTACTATGAATTAACTAGACAAGAAAGAAACTACAACTAATTTTTTTTGAATTTTTGAAAGCTTTTCAAACACACAAGAAGAAAGAAAAAATAAAACTAACATGGATATACAATGAAAAAGGATGAACACCGACAACTGGAATGAATGTGTGAACATGAATGTAATGTCGGTGAGAAATACGTACTCCCCCAAGCTTAGGCCTTTGGCCTAAGTTGGTCTACGGCCATGGGTCGAAATTAGCACCTCCTGGATAGTACTGAGGCTGCTGAGGATCCCACTGGTAAATGGCCTCCTGAGGCTCCCACTGATAGATGGGCTCCTGGTACGGCTCTGGTACAGGTGCTGGATCTGGCGCTTGGGGCTGACCCAAGCCCCAATAAGCATAAATGTCCTCAAGCATGATGGTGTATCTGCCCCTGTGAATATCAAACAAAGTAGGTGCAGGCAGAATAATAACCTCACGAGTGCCCTGACTGAATACCAAGTTATATCTAAAACAAACGGGGCCCTCATCAATGAAGTCATGCCCAACCATACTGTCATAATCAAGATGCATAATGGGTAAAAGCCTCTCTTCCCTCTCGTAGTGCCTAATAGGAATCCCAAAATGTTCAGCGAGACGGGAAGCATAAATACCACCATAAATAGCGCCCCTCGAACGGTTGGTGTGCAACCGCCGGGCAACCATAGCACCCAAACTGAAGGTCCTATCAGCGTAAAGAGCATGGCGCAAAATAGCAAGGTCCGGCGAACTGAGTGTGCCACTCTCCCACCGACCAGTCAAACACCTCCCAGCAAATAATGAATAATAGCACAAAATAGGGAAATGTAAACTAGCAACCCTAGCCTCAGAAACTCCCCTCGACTCCCCCACGGTAACCTCAGGGATGAACTCTGCGACATCCCTAGGATGTGGCTCTAATGGGCTGCCCTCGTTGGGAAGTTTGCATACCTCAGAAAAATCCTCAAGTGTCATCTCTTTGGGAATATCATATAAGTTAAATGACACTGTGGGTGTATCTCTCCTAGCATGAAAATGAAAGCTTTGCACGAAAGTATTAGTGAGGAGAAGATACTGGTCACACTTATCTTCGAGGAACGGGATAATGCCGGTGTTGTTCGCCAAATGATAGAAATCGTCGAAAATTCCCGCATCCATCAAGAACGTGTTGCATGGCCATTCGCACGGCCGCATGAGGAAGAGTATACTTGGGCTTAGGAGCCTCCGTGGGGTTCCTGCTCGAAGAGCCCCTCAACCTCCACTTGAGCATTTTCTTTTTCTGAAAATTTCTGAAATTTTTAGTGACTCAAAATAAAAGTGAACGAAACTCAGCAAAATTGATAGCAACTACTCCTACAAGTATCTAGAGGCTATATCATGCATCAAAACTACTTTGGACCATACAAATTCAACATGCAAGCTCATAAACATGGTCACCACAGCAGCAAAAATTTGCAAAGTATAAAGCACTAGAGCAAAAATTAATTGGAGCATTGGAGGAGTCACATACCAAGGAGTAATTCCTCAAAACAGTTTTGGAAACGGAGTTCCGAGCAAGGAGATCAAAACTCACAGCAAAATGAGCAAGAACATGAGCTTGGGAGCAAGTTTGATTTTTTCTGGAGGAAGAAGAAGGAGATGGGTGGCTGGCATAAGTGAGTGGGTCCCTGTGGGACCCATAAGCCTGTTGGGCGCGCCCAGGGGGGTGGGCATGCCCTGTGGGCTTGTGGCTCACAGGTGCACCCCCCTTGGGTGTGTTCAGTGCCAAAAATTCTTAAATATTCTGGAAAAAATCATACTAAATTTTCATGGCATTCTGAGAACTTTTATTTTTGGGCCATTTTTTATTGCACGGAAAATTCAGAAAACAGGATAATCACGGCATTTTATTTTATTGTACTAAAAATAACAGAGAGTAAAAGGTGGGTACAGAAAGTTGTCCTTACTAAATTCATCGACCACATGCCCCTCAAAAAGAATCCATTAATAAGGTTGATCAAGTCTTATTAACAAACTATTCCTGAATGACATGAAACCGAAGAATTTTCGTATAACACTAAGTTACCTCAATGGGGATCTGCATCTCCCCAATAATAAGAATTTCATATTTCTTTTTGACAGTAGAAAGAGGAAATTTGAATCCCCCAATAGTAATTGTCGAAAAAATTTCAATACCACTGATACCATTCACTGAAGTTTGTTTCTTCGGGAAATAAACCGTATGCTCATTACCATTGACATGAAAAGTAACCTTGCTTTTGTTGCAATCAATAACAGCCCCTGCAATGTTCAAAAAGGGTCTACCAAGGATAATCGACATGTTATCGTCCTTGGGCATATCAAGTATAACAAAGTCTGTCAAGACAGTAACCTTTGCAACTACAACGAGAACATCCTCGCAAATTCCAATAGGTATAGCAGTGGATTTATCAGCCATTTGCAAAGATATTTTAGTAGGTGTGAGCTTATTCAAATCAAGTCTTCTATATAAATAGAAAGGCATAACACTAACACCGGCTCCCAAATCACATAGAGCAGTTTTAACATAACTTCTTTTAATGGAGCATGTTATAGTAGGTATTCCCGGATCTCCTAGTTTCTTGAGTATTCCACCCTTAAAAGATTAATTAGCAAGCAGTGGAAATTTCAGCTTCAGGTATTTTTCTTTTATTTGTGACAATATCATTCATGTATTTAGCATAGGGAGACATTTTCAACATATCAATCAAGCGAGTGCGCAAAAAGACAGGTCTAAGCATTTCAACAAAGCGCTCAAAATCTTCATCATCCTTGTTTTTGGATGGTTTAGTTGGAAAGGCATAGGTATTTGAACCCATGGTTCTCTCTCCTTTCCATGTTTTCTAGCAACAAAATCTCTTTTATCATATCTTTTATTCTTAGGATGTGGGTTATCAAGATCAACAGCAGGTTCTATTTCTACATCATTATCTGGTTGAGCATCAACATGAACATCATGATTATCATTATCACTAGGTGTATGTTCATTACCAGATTGTGTCTTAGCATCAGAAATGGAAGCATCATTATAATTTTTAGGAGGTTTTTCTATCTCAGGTTCACTAGGAGCAAGCAAAGTTTTATTATTTTTCTTTTTCTTATTAGATGGACTAGGTGCATCAATATTATTTCTTTGAGAATCTTGTTCAATTCTTTTAGGATGACCTTCAGGATATAAAGGATCCTGAGTCATGCTACCTCCTCTAGTAACAACTCTAACAGCATGGTCATTCTTTTTATTATTCATCTCATCAAGCAAATCATTTTGTGACTTAGCAATTTGTCCTAACTGAGTCTGAACCATAGAAGCATGTTTACTCAAGCATTTAACATCATTAGCAGTTCTAAACATCAACTCACTCAAGCGTTCAATCATGATTGCATTCCGTTTTAGTTGATTGCTAACATACATATTAAAGTGTTCCTATTTAATGATGTAATTATCAAATTCATACAGGCATTGACTAGCAGATTTATTATAGGGAATATCACCTTCGTCAAATCTAGTGAGAGAATTTACCTCCACTACCTGTGTCGGGATGTCGAGCCTATGTATTTCTTCAATAGGTGGTAAATTATTAACATCTTCAGCTTTAATACCTTTTTCCTTCATAGATTTCTTTGCTTCTTGCATATCTTCTGGACTGAGGAATAGAATGCCTCTTTTCTTCAAAGTCAGCTTAGGTGGTGGTTCAGGAAGTGTCCAATCATCGGCATTTCTCAATATATTATTCAATAATACTTCAGCCTATCCAACAGTTCGTTCCCTGAAAATATCACCAGCACAACTATCTAGGTAGTCCCTAGAAGCATTGGTTAGTCCATTATAAAAGATATCAAGTATTTCATTTTTCTTAAGAGGGTGATCAAGCAAAGCATTAAGTAGTTGGAGAATCCTCCCCCAAGCTTGAGGGAGATTCTCTTCTTCAATTTGCACAAAGTTAAATATTTCCTGTAAGGCAGCTTGTTTCTTATGGGCAGGAAAATATTTCTCAGAGAAGTAATATATCATATCCTGGGGACTACGCACACAACCAGGAGAAAGAGTATTAAACCATTTCTTAGCATCACCCTTTAATGAGAAAGGAAACAACTTAAGAATATAGAAGTAACGAATCTTTTCCTCATGAGCAAATAGGGTGGCTATATCATTCAATTTAGTAAGGTGTGCCACAATAGTTTCAGTTTCATAACCATGAAAAGGATCAGATTCAACCAAAGTAATTAACTCAGGATCGACAGAGAATTCATAATCCTTATCAGTAACAAATATGGGAGAGGTAGCAAACTTAGGATCATATTTCATTCTCTCCCTCATAGATTTTTCTTTCAACTCAGCAAGCAATTTTATAACCTCATCTCTATCATTACAAGCAAGAATTGCCCTAGCTGTATCTCTATCAAAAACATGTCCATCAGATGTTTCAGGAATTTCAACTCTAGTAGGAGAGCTAGGCATAATAGGTGAATCATAATTTTCAAGAGTTTCAACATTTTCAGTTTCTTTAGCTTTAGCAATTTGTTCATCAAGAAATTCACCAAGTGGCACAATATTATCAAGCATAGTACTAGCATCATCATAAGTATCATTCATAGCAAATGTAGTATCATCAATAACTTGTGACATATCAGAATGAATAACAGGTGGCGGTGTCGCAAGCTTACTCAAAACAGAAGGTGAATCAAGTGCAGAGTGTGATGGCAGTTCCTTGCCTCCTCTAGTCATAGAGGGGACGATCTTAGTCTTAGCGTCTTTCAGATTCTTCATAGTGATCAACAGATATAAATCCCAAGTGACTCAATAGATAGAGCTATGCTCCCCGGCAACGGCGCCAGAAAAAGGTCTTGATAACCCACAAGTATAGGCGATCGCAACCATTTTCGCGGGTAGTATTTCACCCAGATTTATTGATTCGACACAAGGGGAGCCAAAGAATATTTGCGAGTATTTGCAGTTGAGTTGTTAATTCAACCACACCTGGAGAACTAAATATCTGCAGCAAAGTGTTTAGTAGCACAGTAGTATGATAGTTTCAATAGCAGTAGTAACAATAGTGACAGTAACAGAAGCAGTTTTGTAGTAATTGTAACAGCAGCAACAACAAAAGTAACTTAGCAAAGATCAATACGCGAAAAGCGTAGGCATTGGATCAGTGATGGATAATTATGTTGGATGACATTCATCATATAACAGTCACAACCTAGGGCGATACACAATAGCTCCAATTCATCAATGTAATGTAGGCATGTATTCCGTATATAGTCATACGTGCTTATAGTAAGAACTTGCATGACATCTTTTGTCCTACCCTCCCGTGGCAGCGGGGTCCTTAAAGAAACTAAGGGATATTAAGGCCTCCTTTTAATAGAGAACCGGAACAAAGCATTAGCACATAGTGAATACATGAACTCGTCAAACTACGGCAATCACCGGAAAGAATCCCAATTATTGTCACCTTGGGGTATGCGGATCATGACACGTAATAGGTGCATATAACTTGCAAGATAGGATCAAGAACTCAAATATATTCATGAAAACATAGAGGGTTCAGATCTGAAATCATGGCACTCGGGCCCTAGTGACAAGCATTAAGCATAACAAAGTCATAGCAACATCAATCTCAGAACATAGTGGATAATAGGGATCAAAGCCCTAACAAATTGACTCGATTACATGGTAAATCTCATCCAACCCATCACCTTCCAGCAGGCCTACGAAGAAATTACTCACACACGGTGGTGAGCATCATGAAATTGGTGATGGAGGATGGTTGATGATGATGACGGCGTCGAATCCCCCTCTACGGAGCCCCGAACGGACTCCAGATCAGCCCTCCTGATGAAGAACGGGAGGTGGTAGCAGCTCCGTATCGTAAAACGCGATGATTCTTTCTCTCTGATTTTTCTCTCCATGAATAGGTACTTATAGCATTGGAGTTAGGTCAAATGGAGCTGCCAGGGGCCCACATTCCTGCTAGCCGCGCCCTGGGGGGTGGGCGCGCCCCCCAGGCTTATGGTGCCTGGTGGGCCCCCTTTGGTAGATCTTTGCGCCAGTATTTTTTATATATTCTGAAATAATTCTCCGTAAATTTTCAGGTCCATCCGAGAACTTTTATTTCTGCACAAAAATAACACCATGGCAATTCTGCTTAAAACAGCGTCAGTCCGGGTTAGTTCCATTCAAATCATGCAAATTAGAGTCCAAACTAGAGCAAAAGTGTTTGGAAAAGTAGATATGTTTGGGACGTATCACTTACCAACAAGAAGGATTGTGACTCCATGAACTAGTGCAAGATGTTGAAGTTGGTTGCACAAGTCCTTACCATGAATAAATATGAGTGAAGTTTGTTGGCGGAGGCACCCTCAAGAACTCTCTAGTTCTTCTTCTTTGGGTCCCACATCAACTTGATGGGAATCCTTGGAGTTGTAGTAGCACTTGATGAAGTAGAACTTGATGAGGCCTTGGGAACCCACTTGACCAAAGCTTGAGGTGGTTCTTCAAATGAGTCACTCTCTTCTTGAAGCTTGTCCTTGCCTTTTAGCTTGTGGTCTTGTGGTGGAAGATAATCTTGAGCTTGTGTCCCCTAGAAGGAAGTAGGATCAAACTTCTCTTGTTGAGGAACAAACTTCGTCTTGGGGTATTGATATTCTTCCCACTCAACTCCATTGGCATTGAACTTTCATTCAAAACCAATACCTTGGTTCTTCCGGTGCCTTCCTTGCTTGCGTACAATTTCCTCAAATTGCTTACTCCCGGCAAGGCTCTTGTAGACACCCTTTTCTATAATTCCTTTCAATAAATTGTTTTCTTGCTCAAGTCTAACTTGGCTAAGAGAATCATTAGTGGAATCAATAGAACTACTAGAGGCAACAACATTAGATTTAGCATTGTTATTGTTACTACTAGAGGTAGAACCCTTTTTACCCTTGTTGCTAGTTTGCTTAGATTTAACTTGTGGCACAAAACTAGACAAGAGTAAACGTTTGGCAATGTAAGAAGAACTCTTCTTTCAAAGATCGTCATTGATAGCTTTTAGAAACTCATGCTCTTGCTCTAAATTTAGCTTCTCGAAGCATAGCTTCTCATGAGATCTTAGAAGCTCTCTATGATCCTCTTGATTTGTTTCATGAGGTAACTTAAGAGTGTTAAGTTCTTTAGTTAGACGCTCAATCTCCTTCATAGCATTGTCATTCGTTTCATCTTGACTGTCATGATTACTAGCAAGTTCATTATAGCTCACATTACTAGTCTTATCAACAAGAAAATCATCATCACCAAGTAAATCATCCTCATCACTATGAAAGTCAAGGTATTCGGGGTGTGATACCTTGGGGCCTTTTGCCATGAAGCATCTTCCAATTCCCTCATTTGGTGAATCAAATAGGTCGTAGGAGTTGGAGGATACGAGAGCAAGTCCGGCAACACCTTCATTTTGACTATAGTCAGAGTTGGAGTGATAACTTCTCTCGGATTGGTTGTCGGAGTCGGAGCCGGAAATCCATGCACCAACATGAGCTTGATGTCTTCTTCTAATGTAGCTCTTGGATGACTTATCCTTCCTTTCCGAATCCTTGCTTCTCCGAGAAGGTCTTCGTTCATAACGATCATCCCTACTCCTTCTCTCCTTATGAGGTGATTCATCTCTTCTATATCTTCCTCTTGGTGATTCGTCTCTCTTCTTGTGAGATGTCGTACACTCATTGGAGGTGTGTTCAGGTCTTTCACAATTGTAGCAATTACGGTCACGACTTGATGATCTTTACTCATAGTTTCTTAAGTTTGATCTCCTTTCTTTTCCTCTACTCTTGTACAACTTGTTGAATCTCTTCACCATTAAGCTTATCTCTTCATTGGATACTAGCTCGTCGCTTGAAGTGTGGGGGCATCGGTTGAAGCTTTGTAAGCACCACTTGACTTGTTGTGTAGCTCCTCTTTGTCCTTGAATGACATCTCATGAGCAACAATCCTTCTAATAACTTCGGTGGGCTTGAGATCTTTGTAGTTGGGCATCATTTGGATCAATGTGCACACGGTATCATATTTTCCATCCAAGGCTCTAAGAATCTTCTTGATGATGAATTTGTTGGTCGTCTCTTCACTTTCTAAGCCGGCAATCTCATTTGTGATGAGAGCAAGCCTGGAGTACATCCTTCATCTTGAACTTGTCAAGTTGACTTTGAAGCACATCCAACTTGGATTCCTTGACAGACTCGGTACCCTCGTGCATATCAACCAAAGTATCCAAATTTCCTTTGCATTCTCGAGGCGGCTGATCTTGTTGAACTCCTCGGGGCACAAACCGTTGAAGAGAATGTCACATGCTTGAGCGTTGTATTGCAACATCTTCAATTCTTCCACGGTTGCTTCACGATCCGGTTCCTTTCCATCCTCAAAGAATTCTCCTTGCAAGCCAACACGAATAACAGCCCAAACAGCGGGGTTATGACCAAGAATATGCATTTTCATCTCATGCTTCCAACTAGCAAAGTTTGTACCATCAAAATATGGACCTCTACGGTGGTAAGTTGCATCACTAGACGCCATACTCTCCTCGGTAGTGAAACCAATGCAATGGAGACCAAAGCTTTGATACCACTTGTAGGAACGAAATTATGTCTAGAGGGGAGGTGATTAGACTACTTGACCAAATAAAAATCTATCCTTTTCCCAATTTTAGTTGTGGGCAGATTTTAGCAATTCTACCAAGTCAAGTATCACCCTACACATGCAAGTCTAAGAGTATAGCAGCGGAAAGTAAAACATTGCACATGTAAGTAAAGGAGGGGTTTGGAGATTTCAAACGCAATGAAGACACGATGATTTTTGGCGTGGTTCTGATAGGTGGTGCTATCATACGTCCACGTTGATGGAGACTTCAACCCGTGAAGGGTAACGGTTGGGCGAGTCCACTGAGGGCTCCACCCACAAAGGGTCCACGAAGAAGCAACCTTGCCTATTCCACCATGGCTTACGTCCACGAAGGACTAGCCTCACTCGGGGTAGATCTTCATGAAGTAGGTGATCTCCTTGCCCTTACAAACTCCTTGGTTCAGCTCCACATGATCTTGGAGGCTCCCAAGTGACACCTAACCAATCTAGGAGACACCACTCTCCAAAAGGTAATAGATGGTGTGTTGATGATGAACTCCTTGCTCTTGTGCTTCAAATGATAGTCTCCTCAACACTCAATCTCTCTCTCACAGATTTGGCTTGGGTAGGAGAAGGATTGGAGTGGAAAGCAACTTGAGGAGGCTAAAAATCAAGGTTCAAATGGTTGGATTGGAATCTCTTGATCTCAACACATGAGTAGGTGGTTTTCTCTCAGAAAATGTATGGTGGTAGTGTAGGCACGTTCTGATGGCTCTCTTAGAGACTAAGTGGGGGTGGAGGGGTATAAATAGCCTTCACCAAAAATCCAACCGTTACACACTTTTGACCCAAATCAGTGATACCAAATAAGAAATCGGTGAGACCGACTAGTGCAAAAGATGTGAACTTTAGGCTTTTCGGTGGGACCAAAGTGGAACAACTCGGTGGGACCGAAGTGCAATGGCTAGGGCAAAACCAGTTTCGGAAATTCCGATTATTTCAACTCATTGATTCCGAAGTGAAATAATGTCATCACAGAAACTTGGCAATGCCATCTCGGTGGGACCGAGATCCTTTTCGGTCAAACTGAATTGCTAGGGTTTGGCAGTGGCAATGGAAGTGGTAATCTCGGTGGGTCTGGATGGGATTGTTTTGGTGGGACCGAGATAGTGATTTAGGGTTTGGACAGATGTGTTTGTGAGAAAATGATTGAGGGTTTTTGGAGCAATATCACTGAGCACTTGAGCAACAACCTCATCATTAATACCTCATCCCCTTTTAATAGTATTGGATTTCCTAAGGGACTCAATGTGATCTTGGATCACTAAACTGAAAATGAGTCTTGTAGTTGCCAATCTTGTCCTTGACATTTTGAGGGGTCCACATCCATTAGTCCTTGCCATGCCAATCATTGATCTTTTCTGAAATTTACCAGCAATGAGTATTAGATCAATGATGTATATGTTGTTATTGATTACCAAAACCACCCGGTTATTAAGTTGCACTTTCAATCTCCCCCTTTTTGGTAATTGATGACAACATATAGATCAAAGCTTCGACAAATGATATAATCAATGGAATACATCGTCACTTTGAGAAGTATGTGATAAGTAAGAGCTCCCCCTAAATTTGTGCATTATTTAAAATTTGCGTTTGAATGCAAATGCACAATCGATTAGGATCATGGGTCACTCTTCCATGTCACATACATCTTGGTGGAGCGCTCAAAATGATAAGATTGCAATGACATAAGCACTCATCACCAAACAACCGAATGAATGATCATACATAGATAATGATAATGATAGTCAATGTGCATAGCATGAAGCATCGTATGATCAAACATACAACCAAACAAAGTATCATCACAAGCATAACGATCAAAGTAGCACAAACCAAATAGTAGCAAGAAACTCAAGGAAAAACAAACGAACAAAAGCAAGACACTCTCTCTCGAAGCTCTAATGATCTATACAAATTCTCCCCCTTTGGCAACAAGTACCAAAAAGATCGAATAGGTATAGAGCTAAACGTCGCTCTGGACACGATCTCCGGCAGCTCCTGGCAGTGAAGTCCTCTGGCTGGCAGCTCCGGTGTGCGTCGATGTCGGAGTAGAGAGAAAAGCATCTGCAAATGCCTCTGAAGAAGTCTGCGGGACTGGTGGAGGAGTGGCAAGAACTGGAGCAACTGAGGGTGCAACTGTAGGTGCAGCAGCTGGAGCTGAAACTATAGCTCTTTAAGTGTGTGGAACTGCTGCTGACCTAAGCTGGGTCCGGAACTAAGTAGTAGTGGGAAGTACTGAACCATGATGTTCCTCATCATCAGTGCTAGCAAGCTTTGCCTCATCCACCTCTTTCTTCAGGCTCTCAATAGTGGAATGCATCTCTGTCACTTTGACATCCAGGTCATAGAATTTGGACTCAACAATCCTCTCAAGACTCTTCTGGTTCTTCGCTAAGTTGGCCAGACTTTGCTCGATCCTCTGAGTAGCTCGAAGAAGATGGTTCATCTGATCGGCCTTGGTCTTCAGTGACGGAGCAGATGTGGCTCTGGGCTCTGCAGATTTAGTAGCTTCTACTCGTGCTTCCTTCTCTGCTTGTGCTGCTGCCAAAGTGGGATGGGATGGATCCATCGTCACTGTATTGTCCTCAAACTCCGGCCTAAGCGGCAAGTGCTCATGGTCAAGCATATATGTCTTGTTACCAACTTTGGAGTTGATAAGCAACTGAATGTGTTGAGCAAATCCACATGACCTCTTCTGATCTGCGGTAGTCCTTGTGATAGTCTCAACAATAAGGTCCATGACTCCGAATCTCTCAGATCGATCAATGTGATGAAGCATATTGATGGAGTGCCCTCTGATCATCCTCTCATCTCCTGACTTGGGCATCAAGGTGTATCTCATGATTGTGTTGGAGGTAGCAAGTCCTGCCAACAAATGATAAACAGAGCCTAGCTTGTGTGTTTCCACATCATCCAAAGGAATCTCCTTGTACATGTTGGCCATGGAATTGTGGTCCATCTTGCGCTTGGCATAAACATCAATGCCATTCTCCTCGGGCTTGGGCACATCTAGCAAAGTTGCCCATTATTCATCTGTGGAATCATATCTAACACCTTCTGTCATCCACACAATCTTGCCATTTGGATAGAAATGAGCTGTGGAGTAGAATTGCATAATCATTTCATCATTCCAAGCTATCAACTTCTTCCCTATGAACTCATCAATTCCAATCATCTTGAAGCTCTTATGCACATGAGGAAAGTGGTCTTCATTAGCATCGATGAATTTCCAGTCCACCCATCTCATGTCACTGACTATGGGCTTCTTGTCAAGCAACACAGTCTCATAGAAATCCTGTTGTTCTTTCGTGTGAAAGCAGTAGTCTACAACAGTTCTCCTCCTCACAGCATATGGATCTGATTGTCTCCACTTCCTCAGGCCATTATCCTTCCTTTCTTTCATATTTTCAGCAATTGGATGTGTGTCACTGTGTTCTAGCAATCCGGGTCTAAGTTTCCTTAGCACTATGGCTTCATCTTCTTCATCATCATTCACAGGCATTGGTGCCTTGTTCTTCTCACTGGCTGGCACATTCCTTGTAGTTCTCCAAGGCCTGGAGGTAGGTGCTTTGGGTTTAGACTTGGATGGAGAAGCAGTCTTGATGGCATCTGCCATGAGCTTCTGTTGCTTGCCAGCAGGTGGGTTAGCTACTAGCTCTTCCTCTTCTCCTTCCTCATCTGTGGCATCATCTCTCCTCATTGATGTGGGTTTGAACACCACATGAGCCACTTGTTTCCTTTCACTTTTCTTGCCTGCAACCTTTGGCTTTGCCTTGGTTTGCATAGCCTGAGATCCTTCTGGATTGGCTGAGGTAATGCCTCTCTTTGCTGCAACTGAGACATGAACTTTCCTAGTCACCTGCCTTTCCTTTTGATTTCCTGCATACTCTTTTTGAACAGTGGCTTTCTTCTTCTTGGAAGTGACCTCTTCCAACTGGAAGTCCTCACCCTCAGTTTCTGAGCCCTTTGCCTTCCTTGTTCTCTTGGCAGCTTTAGGCAAATTGCTTGGAGTGCTTCTGCTTCCTTCATCAAAACCGCTCTCAGGACAAGAACCTGCACTCGAATCAACATTCTGCTCCTCGGATCTGTTCTGTCTATCACTGGCATCTGACATCTTGCAAGCTGACCTGTGAAGTAGTTGGGTATAGGCAGAGTGGACGAGTCATCACAAAATGCAGCTGGTTTTTCAAAAAAAATGAGTTCAAATCTTAGTTTCAAGTTTTCACAGAAGACATTTCGGAACAACTGAGTTGATCATTTCGGTGATACCGAAGCACTTAATAGAGACTTGGCACACAGTTTTGGTCAGACCGATATGTGGTTCGGTCTTGCCTAGATGCTATGGTTTCACAGAAACTTCATTTCGGCCTCACTGATCAGTACAACTCGGCGGCACCGAGACATACTTAGTGCAATGGCCAATGCCAGATCGGTGACTCTGAAATTGTCAGATCGGCTAGTCCGAGATGTATTCTGTGGAAATTTAAACCTAAAATCTTCGCTCAAATCTAATCTAAGGAATTCATACTTGGTATAGAGGTTGCAAACTGTGGCAAGAATAATGGCGAAAACCCTAGTGCATTGAATCAGAAATAGAAGCACTAAGGGGTCAGATTTTACCCTAACTTGGCACAAATCCTCTACGACGGTAATGGAGGGAGTGATTTCCATTGACGGCGGCGGAATCAACGGTGCTGGACGGAACGGCGATTGTCCGGAGATTGGGGCGACACCGGCTGTGGGGCGCGAGAACATCTTCATTGCTCTCTCATGTTTGCGACAGTTCACTGTTCTTGACTATGATGAAGCCCAAAGAACTGTTAGCAGATCGTCGACAGCCAGAGCCAATGGATTGTCATAACTTTGTGCAAAGCTACATCATGCCTTCAAAGAACTGAACCAAAGCAACACTTGAGGGAAGCATAAAAAGAACATTAAACCCTCACATCCACATGTGATCTAGATAGAAACCTACATCTACTCATAGAACCGCTCATGATGCCACTGTTGGGTAACGTAGTAGAAAACAAAAAAAAATGCCCTACCATCAAGCAGGAACACTTATGAAGATGCAATAACTGTATAGATCGGGTCGTTACCCACTAAGAGTTGCAGTAGAAGAAGACGAGTCGGTGTAGATCGTACTTGAAGTCCCTCGAACCATTCACGAACGATCCCTCGAATGGAAGACCGAAAGCATGACCTCTCCACAATTTGCAAGCGTATGGTTGATGACCCACAAGTATAGGGGATCAATTGTAGTCCTTTTGATAAGTAAGAGTGTCGAACCCAACGAGGAGCAGAAGGAAATGATAAGCGGTTTTCAGCAAGGTATTCTCTGCAAATGCTGTAAGTGACAGTGAGAGATAGTTTGATAGCAAGATAATTCTTAACAAGTAGCAAGTAACAATAGTAACAAAGGTGCAGCAAGGTGGCCCAATCCTTTTGGTAGCAAAGGACAAGCCAGAAGTACTTCTTATAGTGAGCAAAGCGTTCTCGAGGACACATGGGAATTCTCGTCTAGTCACGTTCATCATGTTTAGTTGATTCGCGTTCACTACTTTGATAATTTGATATGTGGGTGGACCAGTGCTAGGGTATTGTTCTTACTTGAACAAGCAACCCACTTATGATTACCCCCTATCGCAAGCATCCGCAACTACGAAAGAAGAATTAAGATAAATCTAACCATAACATGAAACATATATGGATCCAAATCAGCCCCTTACGGAATAATGCATAAACTAGGGTTTAAGCTTCTATCACTCTCGCAACCCATCATCTACATATTACTTCCCAATGCCTTCCCCTAGGCCCAAGCATGGTAATGTGTCATGTAGTCAACGTACATACGACACCACTAGAGGAAGAACAACATACACATCATCAAAATATTGAACGAATACCAACTTCACATTATTACTTATAACAAGACTTCTCCCATGTCCTCAAGAACAAACGGAACTACTCAGAAATCATATTCATGTTCAAGATCAGAGGAGTATAATATATGATTAAGGATCTGAACATATAATCTTCCACCAAATAAAACAACTAGCATCAACTACAAGATGTAATCAACACTACTAGCAACCCACAGGTACCAATCAGAGGTTTTGAGACAAAGATTGAATACAAGAGATGAACTAGAGTTTGAGATGAGGGTGCTAGTGAAGATGTTGATGGAGATGAGTCCTCCCACGATGAGAGGAATGTTGATGATGGCGATGGCTTCGATTTCCCCCTCCCGGAGGGAAGTATCCCCGGCGGAATCACTCAGCAGGAGAGCAAAAGTGCTCCTACCCAGATTCCACCTCGAGACGGCGGCGCTTCATCCCGAAAGTCTTCTATTTTTTTCTAGGGAAAATGGCTTCATATAGCTGAAGGAGGGCACCAAAGGGCACCTGTGGGCCCACAAGACATCCCTGGGGGGGGTAGGCTTGCCTTGTTGCCTTGTGGGTAACTGGTGGCCCTATGGCACCCTTGCTCAGAGGACCGGTTTACCTTGTGTTCCAACCCAGAGATCATGTCTTCTGGAAACACACAACAACTTGGAACAGAACAGAACTGATCTTTATAGATATGATACAAGTACAAGCTCGGATGTTACATAGGATAGGGAGGCCAGGAGCACTACTGGTGCTATGAAAGTATCTACATTATTTATGATAGATCTCAAGGGCCTCAGTACTAGCGGAAAAACTACAGCGTAGCTGAACATCGGGTGGGACACTCCATCCCATAGAGACACTGCTGGGACACGACCTAGTTAGCGTAGCACGAACCATCGGGATCTCCATCCTCGGCTTCTCCTGCATCTGGCATGATATGCCAGGTGAGTACTTTGAATGTACTCGCAAGCTCACAGCAGCCAAAACAATGCAGCAAACAACATCATGGCAGTGGCTAGGTTAAATGCTTAGAAAACAGGCATACTTTAAGATGCTCACTTACTGTTACCAACTTACTCTCTTCCGGGTTCACACCATGACTCCCGGAGCACTCGTGACCCATCGGTCAGTTCTGAGCATGAGACAAGTTCTTCCATCATTATTACTGTTGACCATACAGTATGACCTAGTGCAGACTATGTCCATTACCATGGACGCGGCTATTCGAATAGATTCTTACACTCTGCAGAGGTTGCGCACGTTACCCACACCATGGATATTCATCCAACGAAACTTGCCTAACCCGTGACCCTTCTATCGTACCACCAACAATCATCCCCCGCCCGAGTCATGCCCTGGGTGGCCCCTGTGTCACTCCTGACACCTGCCACCGTCATGGCCAAACTAAACTATCCCAAACGGGGACGCCGGCAAATAACTCAACTTGGGCTCACAAGGTAATCATCGTCTACCTGATCAGGACAGCACCCACGCATAACCTCCCCTCTTTGGTGGTACCGGTAAAAGATCACACAGTTAGACCAAGTCAAGGCCGTCCCATTCCGGCAGATGTGGCTACACGGGTAAGTCCGGGTCGGTGGCACTTGATCAACCATCAAAGTGACATTCAACGTGTAAAGCTCTTGTCATATTAGCTATGTTAAATAAATGAACTAACATGGCAAGGTTCATGCAAGATATCAAACAATATGGAATAGGGCATATTTAAATTGAATTTAATGCAAAATAATCCATTATAAAGCCAATACTATTGCAATGCCTTATGCAATGGATGATTTGCCTTGCCTTGCTTAATTGGAGTGTCAACAAACTCCTGGTCTTCAACACCAAAGTAATTTCCCTCTGAAAACATTTTTAAATGGCCAAAGAAAATGTCACATAAAGCATTTCTAGTTGCCAAAAATTTTGTGCATATTGGTAAAATACCAACTTTGGCCAGAAAATAGAGGGGCTCAAAACAAAACCACATCAAAAAGAATCAATTGATTTGGACTTGTGGTTTAAAAGTAATAGCTGGTCAAATCTGGATTAAATAAACAGGAAACAGAAAATCAGAAAATCCTCCAGCGCCCACGTCGAAGGCGTATTCTCAGAATGCGCCTTCACTTATACCGCTTCGGGCGCGCGGGCGAAGTCACTGACGAGTGGGGCCCGGCTGTCATATTTAAAAGGAAGGGAGAGAGGAACAGAGTACCGCGGCTCTCCGGCGATGGTCGCCGGCGATAGAGACGGCGGCGAGGTCGGGAGATGGCGGGAGTGGATCGAGCACTCGGAGACGAGGCCACACCTACCTGTAGATTCTCCGGAGATGGCCTAACGGCGTCGCCCCCTTCCTCTCCGGCGGTGGCTAGCTTCGGGTGTCGCCAGTGACGGCGACTCCGGCAGCGGCTTGGCTAGGGGATAGGTCAGGAGGCACCAGGGAAATGCCCTGAGCTCGTGGGTGAGGTCGGGTGAGGCTGGGGTGGGGCGGAACAAGCTGGAGCAGAGTGGGGGATCGGCGATAGAGGTTCGGCCAAAGTCGAGGGAGACGAGCTCCCGGCTCTCAACGGAGTGCTCTGGAGGCGTTTGGGAGGGGGAGGAGTGGAGTGGTGTAGTGGGGAGATGTCGGGCATGGCCTTTTATAGGCGGGCGGAAGATTCTGGAGCCGAGCGGCGCCGCGGCCATGTCGCTGGAGCAAGTGATGGAGGAGGTCAGGGGAGTAAATGGACATGACGGCTCCACGGGGAGAAGACGACAGCCAGCTCACCCACTGTGGCCGCACGGGCGCAACAGTGGCGGCGTGCTGTGGTGGCCGGCGAGGGCGTTTCTGTCGAGGGGAAGGCTCCAAAGCGGCTACATGGACGGCGGGAAGGTTGTCGGCGCGAGCGGACATGGTACAGCGACGCGGTCGTCACGCTCCGACGTGACCCGTGCCTGACGGCGCCCAGAGCGCGCGTTTGGCAGCGCTAGCCGCATGGTCACTACATGCATTGGTGCACACGGTGCGAGCTGGCCTGCCAAACCGTGTCTGGTGTGCTGACCTTGGGTCCTGGAGTCTCCCCGTTCCATTGATTCGACTAGGTGCATCCTGAGCTGAAGGGTAGCATCAAGTACAGTTTCTGGTCAGAAACTCAGGAGCATTCCAGAGAGAGGATGAGCTGGGGATTGAGCCAAAGGACTTGTATGGTGTGTTCTGGGTAGGAAGGAGTATATGATGTAGAATTTTGAGCAACTTTTGCAAAGATTTGAGCATAGCTCATGTGCAACTCACAATCTGGCCCAAAAACTTGGTGAGGAAGATGCACTCACATGGATGCTCTCCTGAACCTGAAAGTTGGTATTGGAAGGTTGTTTGGTGGTAAGAAGATGCTATAAAAATTTCAGAGCCAATGGCCACCTCTAGCTGGTACTTCCTTCACAGAGGTCTGAAATGACCAGAAGCTTGTCAGAATATTCTTGCTGAAAAATTGAATTGGACTAGGAGATGTTTTTGGATATTGTGGGAAGATATGACTCCTAGTATCTCAGGGATTTATTTGGGAATTTTCTGAGTCATGGAAATATATGTTGCTTCACAAAGGGTCAGTTCTGTCCAGAAGATAAAAGGAATATTCTGGACAAAATTTTGTACTGGACAATGAAATATTTTTGGATTGTGGACTAGATGATGTCAAGAAGATGTGGTATTAATTTGGGATTTTTCTGATCAGCATAGCTATAGGTTGCTTCACAACCCATAGTGAAGATGAGCATTTCTCAAGGGAAAAATGAATTACTTTGAGAGAATAAAAATTAGGGTTTGCTCCAGCAGGGTTTTAGAGAGATTATGAGAGCCTTGGCACACTTGGGAGAAGAAATGGAAGTGTGCTCAAGTCCAAAGTCCAAAGAATTGACTCCAAAAACCAACAAATGGCAAATAAAACCAGAAAAGTTTTGAAAAGAAAAAGTTTGAAATATCAGGGTGTCACAAACCTACCCCCTTAGGATGAATCTCATCCTCGAGATTCGGTTGCTTAGGGAACAAATACGGATATGCTGATCTCAGAAAATCTTCTCTTTCCCAAGTAGCCTCTTCCTCGGTATGGTGATCCCACAGTACGTTGTAAAACCTGATCACCTTACTCCTAGTGGTTCTGTCCATCTCATCCAGAATTCTTACAGGCTTTTCCTCATAGGTCAGATCCTTGGTTAATTCTAGTTCACTCATGTCTGTCTGCTTGATCGGAGGTGCTATGCACTTTCTCAGCTATGATATGTGGAAAACATCATGAACCTCGGACAATTCTGGCGGTAGCTCCAGTTGGTAGGCTACCCTGCCTCTTCTAGCAATCACTGAAAAGGGA
The DNA here is from genome assembly GCA_039707655.1 of Elymus sibiricus. NCBI lineage: Eukaryota > Viridiplantae > Streptophyta > Magnoliopsida > Poales > Poaceae > Elymus > Elymus sibiricus. The sequence continues at coordinate 265,703,088 of CM077674.1, forward strand.
CCGATATATCTAGGCACAAGTTTTCCTCGAGTGTGAAACCTCTTTACCCCTTTCATGGGAGTTACTCAGAGGTAAGCATACTCTCCGGGCTCAAAAGTTACTTCCCGGTGCTTGGGGTTATAGTAACTCTTTTGACGGGACTTGGCTGCTCGAAGACGCTCTTGAATTTCCTTAACTTGCTTCTCAGCCTCGAGCATCAAATCTGTGCCAAAGATACGGTTGTCTCCTGTCTGTGACCAGTTTAAGGGGGTATGACATTTACGCCCATACAGTGCTTCAAATGGTGACATCTTGAGACTTGCTTGATAGCTGTTGTTGTACGAAAATTCTGCATAGGGTAGACTGTCCTCCCACTTAGGTCCATAGGTGAGGGCACAAGACCAAAGCATATCTTCCAATATCTGGTTCACTCGTTCGGTTTGCTCGTTTGTCTGTGGGTGATATGCCGTGCTATGCTTTAACACGGTTCCCAGAGCTTGGTGCAAACGTAGCCAGAATGTTGACGTGAACAAGGATCCTCTATCTGACGTGATGGACTTGGGTACTCCATGAAGGCTGACAATCCGGGACATATAGAGTTGTGCAAGCTGGTCAGTCCTGAAGGTAGTCTTTACTGGGATAAAGTGAGCCACTTTAGTAAGTATATCCACGATAACCCAGATGGCATCGTGACCTCTCGTTGACTTGGGTAGCCTAACAATAAAGTCCGTGCATATGTCATCCCACTTTCATTGGGGAACTTGTAAGGGCTGTAACAGTCCAGCTGGTTTCTGGTGCTTAGCCTTACCCTTATTGCATATATCGCAACATGCAACGTAGTAGGCGATGTCTTTTCGCATTCCTAGCCACTAAAAAGTTTCCTTTAGATCCTGGTACATTTTTTTTCCTCTTGGGTGAATGGAATATGCATATTCATGTGCCTCCCGTAATATTTGCTGTCTCAGGTTTTCTTGATCAGGCACACATATTCGGTTGTCAAACCATACTGTTTCCTGATCATCAATACGGAAGGACTTGGCCTTTCCTTGCTGTATGTTCTCCTTGATCTCTTGTATGCCCTTGTCTGTTTTCTGAGCTTCCTTAATTTCTTCCATAAGTGTTGGAGTGATTTCCAACGTATCCGGGCTAATCGGGCTGCAAAGTACCAAGTTGAGCTTGGCAAACTCTTCTTGTAACCTCGGATGGATACCCTCAGTCATTGCATTCACGGTGTCTGGTTTCCTGCTGAGGGCATCTGGGACTACATTGGCTTTTCCCGGATGGTAATTGATCCCAAGGTCATAGTCCTTGACTAGTTCAAGCCATCTTCTTTGCCTGAGATTGAGATCGGGTTGTGTGAAAATATACTTGAGACTCTTGTGGTCCGTGTATATTTCACATCGTTGCCCAATAAGATAATGCCTCCAAATTTTTAGGGCATGAACCACGGCTGCCAATTCCAGGTCATGGGTGGGGTAGTTCTCCTCATGGGGTCATAGTTGTCTGGATGCATATGCTACAACCCTTCCTTCCTGCATTAATACGCAGCCAATTCCACGCGTGGAAGCATCACAGTATATCTCAAAGCTCTTGTGGATATCCGGAAGGATTAGGACAGGGGCGGTGGTTAGCCTCGTCTTTAGCTCCATAAAGCTGTTATCACATTCCTCCGTCCAAACAAATTTGTGATTCTTCTTCAACAGTTCTGTCAGTGGCTTGGCTATCTTAGAGAAGCCTTCAATGAAACGACGATAGTAGCCTGCCAATCCTAGGAAACTGTGGACTTCAGTTACCGTGGCTGGTGTCTTCCAGTTTAATACAACAGTCACTTTGCTGGGGTCGACGGCTACACCTTGTTCTGACAGAATGTGCCCCAGAAATCCCACCTCTCTTAGCCAAAATTCACACTTGTTGAACTTGGCATACAAGCGATGGTGCCTTCGCCTTTCCAGGACAGCACGAAGGTGTTGTTTGTGCTCCTCTTCATTTTTGGAGTATATAAGGATATCATCGATGAACACTACCACAAACTTGTCCAGGAAGTCCATGAAGACTTTGTTCATCATGCTCATGAATTAAGCTAGAGCGTTAGTCAGCCCAAACGACATGATTGTGAATTCGTACGGGCCATATCGGGTGGTGAAGGCTGTCTTGGGGATATCTTCTTTCCTGATTTTTAGCTGGTGATACCCCGTTCGGAGGTCAATCTTGGAAAATACTCGGGCTCCGCTCAACTGGTCGAACAAGTCATCGATGCGAGGGAGCGGGTACTTATTCTTAATAGTGACCTCATTCAGCGGGCGATAGTCCACACACATCCGTAGACTGCAATCCTTCTTCTTCACAAACAACACAGGTGACCCCCATGGCGAGATACTTGGGCGAATATACCCTTTCTGTAGCAATTCATCCAGCTGTTTCTTTAATTCCACCAGCTCTGTGGATGGCATGCGGTAGTACTTCTTGTATATTGGAGCGGTTCCGGGAATCACATCAATAGCAAATTCCAGTTCCCGGTCGGGTGGCATTCCTCGTAGTTCCTCAGGAAACACGTCCGGAAATTCACTGAATACCAGAATCAGATTCATATCTGCAATGGTGGTTTTGAGCGCCATTCCTTTCTTTTACATCATTCGACTAGCAGTAAACCGAACTATTTTGCCTGCTGGGTTAACCAATGTCACTGTCCTGGTGGCACAGTTAATGCAGACCTGGTGCGGTGTCAACCAATCCATCCCCAATATTATGTCCAATCCAGGGGATTCAATGGCGACAAGGGTGGCTGGAAACTTGACTCCGTGTATCAAGATTTCCAGGTCCTTATATATGACATTTGTTCTGAGCATGGAGCCAGGGGATTGTACGACCATGATTTTGTCCAAAAGAGAAGGAGAAAACTTGTGTATGGTGGCAAAACTCCGCGAAATAAACGAATGGGAAGCCCCGGAATCAAATAAGATTACTGCAGGTATGTCGTTAATAGAGAACATACCGAGGACTACGTCTAGGGCTTCGCGAGCTTCCTTAGCGGAGATGTGATAGACTTGGCCGCGACGGAAGTTCTGGTTGGGGTGGCATCCAATATTGTTGACATGTGGCTTGAAGTCGGACGGTGGCTTCCCGGCCCTTGTGGGGCACTGCTTGGAATAATGCCTGCCTTGTCCACAAGTGAAACTAGTGTTGTTGCGTCGGCAGTCTTCCAGCACTGGCTGCTTGCCATAGGTCTTGTCCTGGTTACCTGGCTTGTTGTTATTATTGCCGTTGTTCCAGGTAGGCTTATACTCAGGCTGAACCGGTTGCCAGATGCGTGGCTTCTGCACAAACTGCTCGCGGTTGTCCTTTTTGGGTTCAAACTTACGCTTCGATTATCATATCCAGACTTATGCTCCCGTTCAGCGATGAACGCTTTGTTTACCAGGGTCTGAAATTCCGGAAAATCCAGCATGCAGAGCTGACAACGGAGGGCATGGTTGAGTTGTAACACCCCGGACACACCCGCCGGTGGTCGTTACTCCTGGCGGGATCTAGACTGGCCTCACAGATCAACACTAGTCTTTCATGCTCACTTTGTCCTCACTCGTGCGCACCCGGGACCAACTTCCCGGTCGGTCACCCATCCTGAAATTACTCCAAGCTGAGCACGCTTAACTTGGGAGTTCTTTCCGAATGGGCTCCCGGAAAAGGAGGAATTCCTTATTGATATAAGTAGTCTATCATCCCTATTAAGCCAGGCTATCACATACACCCCCACTCAGAGGAACCGACGTCCTCGTCGGGCCACAGGAACGTTCCCTCTTGGCACATACGTCTGTGCATCCAGTCCGGCACATGTGCCATGCCGTGTGCCACGACGGGTCACAAACGTCATGCACAACATGACAGGGCACTTGTCCGCAAACATCCGTTTAACCGCGAGCGTCGGCTCTGATACCAACTTGTAACGCCCCGGACACACCCGCCGGTGGTCGTTACTCCTGGCGGGATCTAGACTGGCCTCACAGATCAACACTAGTCTTTCCTGCGCACTTTGTCCTCACTCATGCGCACCCGGGACCAACTTCCCGGTCGGTCACCCATCCTGAAATTACTCCAAGCTGAGCACGCTTAACTTAGGAGTTCTTTCCGAATGGGCTCCCAGAAAAGAAGGAATTCCTTATTGATATGAGTAGTCTATCATCCCTATTAAGCCAGGCTATCACATGAGTCCTCCTAGGAATCGATCTATCTTCCTTTCCTCCGTGGACACATCATGGGTGGAGTACCGTGCCAAGTTATTGAATTTGTTCAGGTACTCACCAACAATCATATTTCCTTGAGTAAGAGCAAGGAATTCCCTCTGCTTCACCTTCATTTTGCCAGTGGGAATGTGGTACTTTCGGAACACCTCCTTAAATTTCTCCCAGGAAGTGTTTTCCCCAGGAGGCCACATCATTTTTGCATTGTCCCACCAGATAGCTGCCGACCCTTCCAAATAGTGAGCAACAAAAGGAACCTTGTCTAACTCATCACAGCGAGCTATTTCCAGCTTCTTTTCCATGGTTCCCAGCCAATCATCAGCTTCCACTGGATCAACAGCCTGACCAAAACTGGGTGGCTTGGTACACTGAAAATCAGACAGCTTGGAGTGTGTCGCATTGTGCTGATTCTGTCCTACCATAGTCTTCATACTCTTCAGAAATTCCATGAGATCCTGATTTCTTTTCTCCTCAAACATCCTCATAATCTGATCAGTGGTCAGTGGTTGTGGTGGTGGAGGTGGCAAATCTTCTGGTGGTTGTCCTGCCTGTCTGGTGGATCGACGAACCGGAGTTCCATCGCTGCCTTGATTGCTACACCTCTTCATCCTATAACCGTTCCCATTGCAAAACACTGAATTGATGAGCAACATCCATAGGGGAAATACGACAATGTGACACCAAGAAAACAAAATCCAAAGGAAAACGAGAAAAGCAACATAATTATACAAGGGAACCCAACATCAAACATAGCAAACTAGTAGAGGGTGTCTTGACTGGTACTGCTCATACGGCAGTTGACATATGCAAAGATGCTACGATGCATACACATGCCGAAACTCAAGCATCCACTCTAGTAGCGCAGGTGGCACGGACACTGGCAGACTGAAGACTCCTCCTCATCTGATTCCGCCTCTGAATCGGAACTGATGATGTGGATCACATCCTCCGGATCAAAGGAAACATGAAGACGATGACGTGAAGGTTCTCCCTCTAAGGAAGAAGGAGCACGATGCCTCAGTATCGGAGCAGCTGGAGTGGCTAGCAACGAGGCCCACTCAGCTGGAGTCTCACGTCGGATACCAGACGAAGTGCCTGGCTGTCCGAGCGAGCTAGAAGGAGTCTCAGGCATACGTGGAGGTGGCAGAGGCGGTGTATACATAGGTGAAAACGCAGGAGGAGGAGGAGACTGTGCTGCAGTAGCAGCTGCAAGTGCCTCTTTGGCACGGGACAGCTCCTCAGCCAAAGAGATGATCATACGATAACGGGCGTTCAGATAACGGGATAAAACACCAGTCGCAGGATCATATGATAACTAGTGACAGGGTGGGATAGTGAAAGAAACCTGGGTGTGTCTGCATCTCGACCTCGTGGAAGCGCAATTCAGTAAGAGCCTACATAGCAGCAAACTGAATCGCCAGATCGGGAGTAGAAGCATTTCCGCCCTTGGAAGAGCGGGAGTAGCTGCCGATCTCCGAACTCGCAGTAAGGAAAGCCTCAGCGTAGTACTCGTACACCGAATCAGCAAGCTGCTCTTGGAACAGCTGATACACTGGGTCTTCACCATTGGGATAAAGCCGAAGCCAGACGCTGCGAAGTAGTACCGAAAAAGTGAACAGTGCTGACTCATGGTTGTAGTGGTACGGAACCGGTGCCATCTACACTCATCAGACCAGCGGTTAGTAAAAACAAATGAATCGAGATGCATGCTATGCAACAAGCAAAACACACACCAAAACTCTATACTAATCGAGATTCTAGCGCGAGGTTAACTAGGGTGTCCTACAGTCAGCACGGCTCTGGTACCAAGCGTTGTGGCACCCCGGCTCAGAGGACCGGTTTACCTTGTGTTCCCAACCCAGAGATCATGTCTTCTGGAAACACACAACAACTTGGAATAGAACAGAACTGATCTTTATTGATATGATACAAGTACAAGCTCCGATGCTACATAGGATAGTGAGGCCAGGAGCACTACTCGTGCTATGACAGTATCTACATTATTTATGACACATCTCAAGGGCCTCAGTACTAGCGGGAAAACTACAGTGTAGCGGAACATCGGGTGGGACACTCCATCCCATAGAGACACTGCTGGGACACGACCTAGTTAGCGTAGCATGAACCATCGGGATCTCCATCCTCGGCTTCTCCTGCATCTGGCATGATACGCCAGGTGAGTACTTTGAATGTACTCGCAAGCTCATAGCTGCCAAAACAGTGCAGCAAACAACAGCATGACAGTGACTAGGTTAAATGCTTAGAAAACTGGCATACTTTAAGATGCTCACTTACTGTTACCAACTTACTCTCTTCCGGGTTCACACCATGACTCCCGGAGCACTCGTGACCCATCGGTCAGTTCTGAGCATGAGACAAGTTCTTCCATCATTATCACTGTTGACCATACAGTGTGACCTAGTGCAGACTGTGTCCATTACCATGGACGCGGCTATTCGAATAGATTCTTACACTCTGCAGAGGTTGCGCACATTACCCACACCATGGACATTCGTCCAATGAAACTTGCCTAACCCATGACCCTTCTATCGTACCACCGACAATCATCCCCCGTCCGAGTCATGCCCTGGGTGGCCCCTGTGTCACTCCTGACACCTGCCACCGTCGTGGCCAAACTAAACTGTCCCAAACGGGGGCGCCGGCAAATAACTCAACTTGGGCTCACAAGGTTATCGTTGTCTACCTGATCAGGGCAGCACGCATGCATAACCTCCCCTCTTTGGTGGTACCGGTAAAAGAGCATGTGGTTAGACCAAGTCAAGGCCGTCCCATTCCGGCATATGTGGCTGCACGGGTAAGTACGGGTTGGTGGCACTTGATGAACCATCAAAGTGACATTCAGCATGTAAAGCTCTTGTCATATTAGCTATGTTAAATAAATGAACTAACATGGCAAGGTTCATGCAAGATATCAAACAATATGGAATAGGGCATGTTTAAATTGAATTTAATGTAAAATAATCCATTATAAAGCCAATACTATTGCAATGCCTTATGCAATGGATGATGTGGCTTGCCTTGCTCAATTGGAGTGTCAACAAACTCCTGGTCTTCAACACCAAAGTAATTTCCCTCTGAAAACATTTTTAAATGGCAAAAGAAAATGTCACATAAAGCATTTCTAGTTGCCAAAAATTCTATGCATATTGGAAAAATACCTACTTTGGCCAGAAAATAGAGGGGCTCAAAACAAAACCACAACAAAAAGAATCAATTGATTTGGACTTGTGGTTTAAAATTAATAGCTGGTCAAAGTTGCTGGTCAAATCTGGATTAAATAAACAGAAAACAGAAAATCAGAAAATCCTCCAGCGGCCACGTCGAAGGCGTATTCTCAGAATGCGCCTTCACTTATACCGCTTCGGGCGCGCGGGTGGAGTCACTGACGAGTGGGGCCTGGCTGTCATATTTAAAAGGGAGGGAGAGAGGAACAGAGTACCGTGGCTCTCCGGCGATAGAGACGGCGGCGAGGTCGGGAGATGGCGGGAGTGGATCGAGCACTCGGAGACGACGCCGCACGTACCCGTAGCTTCTCCGGAGACGGCCTAACGGCGTCGCCCCCTTCCTCTCCGACGGCGGCTAGCTTCGGGTGTCGCTGGTGACGGCGATTCCGGCAGTGGCTTGGCTAGGGGAGAGGTCAGGAGGCACCAGGGAAATGCCCTGAGCTCGTGGGTGAGGTCAGGTGAGGCTGGGGTGGGGTGGAACAAGCTGGAGCAGAGTGGGGGATTGGCGGCAGTGGTTCGGCCGGAGTCGAGGGAGACGAGCTCCCGGCTCTCGACGGAGCGCTCTGGAGGCGATTGGGAGGGGGAGGACTGGAGTGGTGAAGTGGGGAGGTGCCGGGCATGGCCTTTTATAGGCGGGCGGAGGCTTCTAGAGCTGAGCGGCGCCGCGGCCACGTCGCGGGAGCAAGGACGGTGAGGTGGCCGCCGCGGAGCGGGGCAAAGTGATGGAAGTCAGGGGAGTAAATGGACGCGACGGCTCCGCGGGGAGAAGATGACAGCCAGCTCACCCACTGTGGCCGCACGGGCGCAACAGTGGCGACGTGCTGTGGCGGCCGGCGAGGGCGTTTCCGGCGAGGGGAAGGCTCCAGAGCGGCTACGTGGACGGCGGGGAGGTTGTCAGCGCGAGCGGACATGGTACGGCGACGCGGTCATCGCGCTCCGACGTGACCCGTGCCTGACGGCGCTCAGAGCGCGCGATTGGCAGCACTGGCCGCGTGGTCATTGCGTGCATTGGTGCACACGGCATGAGCTGGCCTGCCAAACCGTGTCTGGTGTGCCGACCTTGGGTCCTGGAGTCTCCCCGTGCCATTGATCCGACTAGGTGCATCCTGAGCTGAAGGGTAGCATCAAGTACAGTTTCTGGTCAGAAACTCAGGAGCATTCCAGAGAGTGGATGAGCTAGGGATTGAGCCAAAAGACTTGTCTGGTGTGTTCTGTGTAGGAAGGAGTATATGCTGGAGAATTTTGAGCAGCTTTTGCAAAGATTTGAGCATAGCTCATGTGCAACTCACAATCTGGCCCAGAAACTTGGTGAGGAAGATGCACTCACATGGATGCTCTCCTGAACCTGAAATTTGGAATTGGAAGGTTGTTTGGTGGTGAGAAGCTGCTATAAAAATTTTAGAGCCAATGGCCACCTCTAGCTGGTACTTCCTTCACAAAGGTCTGAAATGACCAAAAGCTTGTCAGAATATTCTTGCTGAAAAATTGAACTGGACTAGGAGATGTTTTTGGATATTGTGGGAAGATATGACTCCTAGTATCTCAGGGATTTATTTGGGAATTTTCTGAGTCATGGAAATATATGTTGCTTCACAAAGGGTCAGTTCTGTCCAGAAGATAAAAGGAATATTCTGGACAAAATTTTGTACTGGACAATGAAATATTTTTGGAGATTGTGGGAGTAGATGATGTCAAGAAGATGTGGTATTAATTTGGGATTTTTCTGATCAACAGAGCTATAGGTTGCTTCACAACCCATAGTGAAGATGAGCATTTCTCAAGGGAAAAATGAATTACTTTGAGAGAATAAAAATTAGGGTTTGCTCCAGCAGGGTTTTAGAGAGATTATGAGAGCCTTGGCACACTTGGGAGAAGAAATGGAACTGTGCTCAAGTCCAAAGTCCAATGAATTGACTCCAAAAACCAACAAATGGCAAATAAAACCAGAAAAGTTTTGAAAAGAAAAAGTTTGAAAAATCAGGGTGTCACAGGCCCCCCCTCTGGTGGATCTTCGTTCCAGTATTTTTCATTTATTCAATAAAAAATCTCCGTAAAGTTCTAGGTCATTTGGAGTTCCGGAGAATAACTATCTCTGCTATAGCTCTTTTGCGTCCAGAATTCTAGCTGCAGGCAATCACCCTCTTCATGTAGAACTTGCATATTAAGAGAGAAAAGGCATTAGAATTGCATCATAAAGTGAAATATTGATCAAAAACATTATAAATGACAGTAGGAAAACATGATGCAAAATGGACGTATCAACTCCCCCAAGCTTAATTTGACCTCGCTTGTCCTCAAACGAATACCAAACTCGATAATCATGACCACATATTTAGAGAGAGAGGTGTCGATAAAACAAAATAGGACATGGTAGCATCATGATCATTACCAAAACAGCAATTATTCATCATATAACTTCTCACGATCAAGTAACAATTCATCCACAATGTTAAAGTATAAACAATAAACTTTCTTGAAACTTAGCAAATTATGTTCTTCGTCATTGAAACAATTACAATTCATCATATTTCCAGGAAGAGTCTATGTGAGAGCTTTTGGTTTAGCAAATTCCACATACTCAACTATCATATAATCTTCCATGATTGCTGACACTCAAAGCATATTTTTAGAACAAACGTTTCAGTGAGACACATAGGAAGATGGGGGTTTTGTGTTTCACCGCCCAACTTATTTACCTCAGGGATAATTTCAACAATAATAATTCATGATTACTTATATCCAATTGGATATATGTGTCTGGATCTTTCTCCACCACATGATGCTTGCCAAGTAGAGAGTAATTGAGGTTGGAATGAGGATAAATACTTTGACTCTTGTATAAAATTAAAAGATAAGACCTTCGCAGAGGGAAGCAGAGGTTGTCATGCGCTTTTTCATTTGGATGTGCAAGCTCATAATGCAAAGGAACGTCACTTTATATTGCCCCTTGTGATAGCAACCTTTATTATGCAGTCCGTCACTTTAATTTCATTACCATCACAAGTTCGTACAAAGTTTATTTTCCCTTAAAATAAAAGATCATACATATCCAGGAGCAATTTGTATTGCCTTTTGCACCGATGACAACTTACTTGAAGGATCTTATTCAATCCATAGGAGGATTTGGTGGAATCTCATGGCAAGAAACTGGGTTTCAGTTGTTTTGGTTGCACAAGTAGTATCTCTACTTAGTGCGAAGTTTTGGCTAGCAAAAGATTATGAGCAAGCACCACATGTTAGAGGATCCATGACAATATAACTTCTATGTGAATATAAACAAACATGACCCATTACGTTGTCTTCCTTGTCGATTCGAGCTCTAGCCCTGAATTTTGTACGTGCGGTGTGCAAACTGTCCGCGACTCAGCGTCTGAACCAGTGAAAGAAACCCGTACATGGTCAGCTCGCTTTGAACGTTGACGCTGCATTCTCAGACGATGATAATATGGGCTCCTATGGTGTAGTCATCAGAGATAATGGTGCATATTTGTATGTGCGGCCACAGCAAAGCTTGATCATGTGCCAGATGCTTTTACTGCCAAAGCTGCAGCCCTTTCAGAGGGACTAAAACTTGCTACTAGTGTTGGCTGCAACTCCATTCGGATACATACGGACTGCATGAATTTAGTTGATGCTCTCTAGCAGAATACGGGACACTCTATGATAGCTGCTCAAATTTTGGAGGATTGCCGGTTATTGTTAGTTAATTTCGGGAAGGTCATTTTAGAGCACTGTAATTGCGAATATAATATGGTAGCTCATGTGCTAGCGCAAAATGGATGTGTAGATCCACCGAACTTGTGGTTGGACTCACCTCCCGCTTTTATTTCTGAACTTTTAGCAGACGATGTAAGCGTTGTTTAAGTTTAATAAAGCTAGCCATGATGGCCTTTCTCTAAAAAAATGTTGTCTTCCTTGTCCAACATCAACTATTTGATCAAGTTTGAAAATAATTAATGGGGGCTCACAATCATAAACGATGTCCGAGATAGTATATTTATATGTGAAACTTCTCTTCATTTGCTATTCTTTCATGAATTGCATCAATGACCAATACTATGTTTGCTAACTTTCAATAAACTTTATCACTTACACTCTTTATATGTGAAGTCATTACTCCCCATGGGATTAGCATATGGTCTTTTATTATTGCTTTGATTGAAACAAGAAAGTAAAACAAAGACTGAAACTACTCTTTATTATATAACTCTCACACACGATTACATAGATAGATAGATCATGAAACAAGCACTCGAGAACTACATCATGCTAATACTTTATTCTTCTGAATCACGAAATAACTAAGGATCGAACTAAGATAGATAATGATAAAAGTGATGGTGATACGATACCGGGGCACCCCCAAGCTTGGAACAAGCCAAGGGTGGTGCCCATACCTGTGTACTCAAGTTTCGTTCTTTGGCGATGGTGGTGATGTGGTGGACTTATTCCTCGCCTTCCACTTAAGTATGCGATTCTCCTCCTTCAGTTTATTGACCTCTTGTTCTAATTCCCAAATTTTCTCACGTAGTCTGCTTGTGTCATCTTGCACGTGGCAAAAATGAGTAAATTGAACCTTTGGAGCTCTCACCGTATCCGGCAATCTTGATTTTTTGAACTCCACGTGCATGTCCCGGGGCTGAGGTAGAGGGGTTTCTTCTTCCTCCTCACTAGAATAATCCATTCTCTTCAAATCAGCGTCAAGCTCCTCATCTGTGGACCACTCCTAAGGGTCAACATCGCCGTAGACCCTCGGGTCAGCGGTATAACGAGAGATATAACTCTCCCCATCTGAAACTTGTGACGACATGGCGATCCAGATCTGTCAGAAAAACAGCCCGAAACAAGAACAGAGGAGAAACTTGCGATACGGTGGTCAAAACCTCGTGGAGTATATATAATGAATTTTTATCTTGCAGAAGAAGTATATGGGAAGAATACGGAGTCGGGAAAGTGCATGAGGGGCCCACAAGACATCTGGGTGCGCCAAGGGGTAGGGGCGCCCTGTTGTCTTGTGTTCTCCTCGTGGATCCTCTCGGCTGTTTATTATTTTTCTATTTTTTCTAATATTCCAAAACTTACAGAAAATATTTTTACAGAATTTTTGGATTCGGTTTACTTACCATAATTGTTTGAATAATGTTGGTTTCAATGTTAATGGGGGTACCTGCAATATAATGTTTAATTCTATACCCATTAACCACCTTCGGACTAGTCCCATCGGCGTTATTGATCTTGATGGCCTCAGAACGATAAACCTCCTCAACGATGTAGGGCCCTTCCCATTTGGAAAGAAGCTTGCCTACAAAATGTCTAAAACGAGAATTGTACAATAGAACTTGATCACGACATTAAATTCTCGTTTTTGAATTCTTTTATCATGCCATCTTTTAACTTTTTCTTTAAATAACTTGGCATTTTCATAGGCTTGCGTCCTCCACTCATCCAAACTGCTAATATCAAATAACCTCTTTTCACCAGCAAGTTTGAAATCGTAATTGAGTTCTTTTATAGCCCAATAAGCTTTATGTTCTAACTCGAGAGGTAAATGACATGCTTTTCCATAGACCATTTTATACGGTGACATACCCATTGGATTTTTATAAGCAGTTATGTAAGCCCATAGTGCATCATCAAGTTTCTTAGACCAGTTCTTCCTAGATCTATTAACAGTCTTTTGCAAGATTAATTTTATTTCCCTGTTGCTTAATTCTACTTGGCCACTAGACTGAGGATGATAAGGTGATGCAATTCTATGGTTTACATCATATTTAGCTAAGATTTTACAGAATGCACCATGAATAAAATGCAAACCACCATCAGTCATTAAATATCTAGGGACTCCAAACCTCGGAAAGATAACTTCTTTAAGCATTTTAATAGATGTTTTATGATCAGCACTACTAGTTGGAATAGCTTCTACCCACTTAGTAACATAATCAACAACAACTAGAATATGAGTATATCCATTAGAGGAAGGAAAAGGTCCCTTATAATCAAAGCCCCAGGTATCAAATGGTTCAATAACAAGTGAATAATTCATAGGTATTTCTTGACGTCTACCAATATTACCAATTCTTTGACATTCATCACAAGAAAGGACAAACTTACGTGCATCCTTGAAGAGAGTAGGCCAGTAAAAATCAGAATGCAATGCCTTACGTGCAGTTCTATCTCCCACATGATGCCCTCCGTAGTCCTCGGAGTGACACTTCTGTAGGATTTGTTCCTGTTCATGCTCAGGTACACAACGTCTAATAACACCATCTACTCCTTCTTTGTATAGATGTGGGTCATCCTAAAAGTAATGTCTTAAATCAAAGAAGAACTTTTTCTTTTGTTGATAGGTCTAAGTAGGTGGTATATATTTAGCAACAATGAAATTAGCATAATCTGCATACCAAGGATTATTGAGGGAAGTAGAAGCATTTATGATAGCTAATTGTTCATCAGGAAAACTATCATCTATAGGCAGTGGGCCACCAAGAACATTTTCCATTCTAGATAAGTTATCTGCTACATGATTTTTAGCTCCCTTCCTATCAACAATATGCAAATCAAACTCTTGCAGTAGAAGTACCCACCTAATCAACCTAGGCTTAGCATCTTTCTTTTCCACAAGATATTTAATAGCAGCATGATCAGTGTGAATAGTAACTTTAGAATCAACAATATAAGACCTAAACTTATCACAAGCAAACACAACTGCAAAAAATTCTTTCTCAGTAGTAGCATAATTTCTTTGAGCACTATCCAAGGTCTTACTAGCATAATGAATAACATTTAGTTTCTTATCAATTCTTTGACCTAGAACAACACCAATAGCATAATCACTAGCATCACACATGATTTCAAAGGGTTAGTTCCAATCAGGTAGTTGAACAATAGGTGTAGATATTAGAGCTTTCTTAAGTATTTCAAAGGCTTCTACACAATCATCATCAAAAACAAATGCGACATCTTTTTGTAGGAGATTAGTAAGAGGCCTAGAAATTTTACAAAAGTCCTTAATAAATATTCTATAGAAATGAGCATGACCTAGGAAACTTCTTATACCTTTGATATCCCTAGGACATGGCATTTCTCAATTGCATCAACTTTAGCTTTATCTACGTCAATACCTCTTTCGGAAATTTTATGACCAAGGACTATACCTTCATTCACCATAAAGTGGCGCTTCTCCCAGTTTAAGACGAGTTTGGTCTCTTCACATCTCTGCAAAACTTTGTCAAGATTGCTAAAGCATTCATCAAAAGACGTTCCGTAAACAGAAAAAGTCATCCATAAATACCTCAGCAATTTTCTCACAGAAATCAGAGAATATAGCAGTCATACATCTTTGAAAGGTAGCAGGTGCATTATATAAACCAAAAGGCATACGTCTATAAGCATAAGTTCCATAAGGACAAGTAAAAGTAGTTTTCTCTAGATCTTCTTGTGATACATGTATTTGAGAAAAACCATAATAGCCATCTAGAAAGGAAAAGTGTGTATGCTTGGACAATCTTTCTAACATTTGATCAATAAAAGGCAACGGGTAATGATCTTTTCTAGTGGCTTTATTTAATTTCCTAAAATCAATTACCATCCTATAACCAGTTACAATTCTTTCTGGGATAAGTTCATTTTTATCATTAGGAACAACAGTTATGCCTTGTTTCTTAGGGACATAATGAAGATGACTTGCCCATCTACTATCAGGTATTGGATAAATTATACCTGCCTCCAGAAGCTTCAATATTTCAGTTCTTACCACATCCTTCATTTTAGGATTCAAGCGGCATTGATGATCGACGACTGGTTTAGCATCGGGCTCCATATTAATCTTGTGTTGACATAACGTAGGGCTAATACCCTTAAGATCATCAAGAGTGTATCTAATTGCAGCACGATGATTCCTTAAAGTTTTGAGTGATCTCTTTTCTTCATGCACTGAAAGGTTAGCATTGATAATAACATGATATATTTTCTTTTCACCAAGATAAGCATATTTCAATGTATCTGGGAGTTTCTTTAATTCAAACATAGGATCACTCTTAGGTGGAAGGGGGTCTCCCAAGGTTTCAACAGGTAAATTATGTTTAAGGATAGGTGCTTGCCTAAAGAATATTTCATCTATTTCATTTCTTTCATTCATATGCATATCATTTTCATGGTTTAGCAGATATTGTTCTAATGGATCAGTAGGAGGCACAACAATAGAAGCAAGACCATTAATATCATCTTTACTAGGCAATTCTTTATCATAAGGTTTTCTATTAAACTTGGAGAAATTAAATTCATGAGACATATCACCGAATGTAACCTTAACCTTTTCTTTAACACAATCAGTTTCAGCATTAACAGTATTCAAGAACGGTCTACCAAAAATAATAGGACAAAAATCATCTTGTGGTGATCCAAGTACAAGAAAATCAGTAGGGTATTTGATCTTACCACACAAGACTTCAACATCTCTAACAATTCCAATCGGTGAAATAGTATCTCTGTTTGCCAGCTTAATAGTAACATCAATATCTTCTATTTCAGCAGGTAAAATATCATGCATAACTTCTTGATATGAAGAGAATGGAATAGCATTTATACTAGCACCCATATCACATAAACCATGATAACAACGATCTCCAATCTTAACAGAAACAACAGGCATGCCAACAACTGGTTTACTCTTATCTAGTTTATCTTGTTCAGTATTAACTTGTTTGGCAATTCTAGTAGCTTCCTTACAGAAATAAATGACATGCCCATCAATATTATCGACCAAGAGATCTTTGACCATTGCAATATTGGGTTCCACTTTAATTTGTTCAGAGGGTTTAGGTATTTTAACATTGCTTTTATGAACCACAGTTGTAGTCTTAGCATGTTCCTTAATCCTAATAGGGAAAGGAGGTTTCTCAATATAAGTAGTGGGTACAACTGGATTAGCAGTATAAGCAATTGTTTCAGTTTTAACAGGTTCTTCACAAATTTCTTCAATAGGTGGATGAAATTTAAACCACTTCTCCTTAGGGAGATCAACATCAGCAGCAAATGATTCACAGAAAGTAGCTACTATCTCTGAGTCAAGTCCATATTTTGCGCTAAGCTTATGAAAAACATATGTTTCTATAAAAGACTTAACACAATCAAATTCAAGATTTATACCTGACTCATTATCTTTGTCGATTTCCCAATCTTCAGAGTTGCGTTTAATTCTTTCAGTGAGATCCCATTTGCATTCAATAGTTCTATTCATGAAGAAACCAGCAGAAAAAGTATCAAGCATTGATCGATCATTATGAGAAAGCCGAGCAAAAAGTTTTATACAATCATCTCCCTTGAGAGCTCATGATTGGGACATGTGTGCATCATATACTTAAGCCTCCCCCAACCTTGAGCGATACTTTCTCCTTCATGAGGCCAATATATATATCCGATCATGATGAACCAAATGCATATGATAAAATTTCTGATGGAATTCCAGCTTCAATCGGTTCCAATCCCATGTTCCAGTGTCATCCAATAGCCTGTACCAAGATACGGCTTTTCCCCTCAAAGATAAAGGGAATACTTTCTTCTTAACTCCATCCCCTGATAGCCCTGCAAGCTTAAACAATCCATAAATTTCATCTATATAGATTAAGTGCATATCGGGATGTATGGTTCCATCTCCCATGTAAGGATTAGCAAGTAGTTTCCACAAAATACCCGAGGGAATCTCATAATAAATATTTTTAGTTGGTTCAGTAGGTTGAGGAGCGGCTCTTAACACTTCCGGTCGAGGTGAAGATACCCCAAACAAGCCCCTCAAAGGATTATTTTCCATAGTGACAAGTGAAGATAAATTTTAGCACGTAATATAAATGTTTCCTTACCAAATTCCACTTACCAAAGGCGCTTCACTCCCCGGCAACGGCGCCAGAAAAGATTCTTGATGACCCACAAGTATAAGGGATCAATCATAGTCCTTTCGATAAGTAAGAGTGTCGAACCCAACAAGGAGCAGAAGGAAATGATAAGCAGTTTTCAGCAAGGTATTCTCTGCAAGTGCTGTAAGTGACAGTGATAGATAGTTTGATAGCAAGATAATTCTTAACAAGTAGCAAGTAACAATAGTAAAAAAAGGTGCAGCAAGGTGGCCCAATCCTTTTTGTAGCAAAGGACAAGCCGGAAGTACTTCTTATAGTGAGCAAAGCGTTCTCGAGGACACATGGGAATTCTCATGTAGTCACGTTCATCATGTTTAGTTGATTCGCGCTCACTACTTTGATAATTTGATATGTGGATGGACCGGTGCTGGGGTGCTATTCTTACTTGAACAAGCAACCCACTTATGATTACCCCCTCTCACAAGCATCCGCAACTATGAAATAAGAATTAAGATAAATCTAACCATAGCATGAAACATATGGATCCAAATCAGTCCCTTACAGAATAATGCATAAACTAGGGTTTAAGCTTCTCCCATGTCCTCAAGAACAAACGGAACTACTCAGAAATCATATTCATGTTCAAGATCAGAGGAGTATAATATATGATCAAGGATCTGAACATATAATCTTCCACCAAATAAACCAACTAGCATCAACTACAAGATGTAATCAACACTACTAGCAACCCACAGGTACCAATCTGAGGTTTTGAGACAAAGATTGAATACAAGAGATGAACTAGGATTTGAGTGAGATGGTGCTGGTGAAGATGTTGATGGAGATGAGTCCTCTCACGATGAGAGGAACGTTGGTGATGTCGATGGCTTTGATTTCCCCCTCCCGGAGGAAAGTATCCCCGGCAGAATCGCTCCGCCGAAGAGCAAAAGTGCTCCTACCCAGGTTCAGCCTCGAGACGGCGGCCCTTTGTCCCGAAAGTCTTCTCTTATTTTTTTTCTAGGGCAAATGGCTTCATATAGCAGAAGGAGGGCACCGGAGGGCATCTATGGGCCCCACAAGACATCAGGGCGCGCCCTGGGGGGTAGGCGTGCCCTTTCGCCTTGTGGGAAACTGGTGCCCCCCCCTCTGGTGGATCTTCGTTCTGGTATTTTCATTTATTCAATAAAATCTCCGTAAAGTTTCAGGTCATTTGGAGCTCCGGTGAATAGCTATCTCTGTTGTAGCTCTTTTGCGTACAGAATTCCAGCTGCCGGCAATCTCCCTCTTCATGTAGAACTTGCATATTAAGAGAGAAAATACATTGGAATTGCATCATAAAGTGAAATATTGATCCAAAACATTATAAATAACAGTAGGAAAACATGATGCAAAATGGACGTATCAACGGTCTTCACGATCCGGCAGTGCTTCACCGTCCAGAGCTAATCGTCGCCAGAGAATTAGAGGGAGGAGATTAGAACCACACTGGGCTTCTAATTATGAGGATTAGAGAGGATCTAGATCTAGCTCTAATTGGATCAACTAGAACTAGAACTAGAGAACTAGAGAAGGCTCCAAAACTTGTGTATACAACAGTGCCAAAAGCTCTAGTATATTTAGGTTGGAGAAGAGGGGAGGGGCACCACAAGGGGGGAAGGTTTCCTCCTTTGCGCCGGCCAAGAGGAGGGGCAATCCCCCTCCAATTTGGCGTCCCCTTCCATCGCCAAGGTGAAGGGGGGCGCCACCTCCTATTGGGCCCAAGTGGCCCAATATCCTTTCCGCCACTTGGCCTTTTAAAGCCCGTTGATATTTAATGAAATATAAAATCCTCCTAGCTATTATTAGAGCCTTTTATTATTAATTTAACATCTCTAGAAATATTTTCCACCTATATATATTATTTATTGGTATTACCCGGTAAACCCCGAAACCCTTCCGATGACCCCGAAACGCTTGCGGTTCCTCTCAAAACTATTTCAAATATTAATGGAAATATTTCATAAATATTTCCTCATTACAAAGGTCCTACTATTACTCAACAGATTATGATTACCTTAAGCTTGTGACCCTGTAGGTTCGGTAAAACAGACATGAACAAAACCCCTTTCATTCAATGACCGATAGCGGAACCGTGGACATCCATATCAATCCCTATGAGTACACGAATGACATTCGAGTGAACCCTTGGTTGTCATGTGCTATTCCCTTTGCTTCGCGATACTTCACAAAACCCAAGGTTAGATATATCGGTATCCTCTTGAGTCATACACATGCTCACTATACTGGTCTCCTCGTTACCGGTTTTGTTCTTCTTTCTCATTGACATGTTCCGGCATCCCCGTGACCTAGTCACCTGTGTCTGGCCAGACGATGTTGGATGCCGTCACGCCGAGAGGGCCCTAAGAATATCTCTCCATCGTCAGAGGAGGAAATCCCACTTTTATCTAGTCTCTTGTCAAACTTTCCGATGAACCTGCAAGTTGTCATTATGATCTCCGTGTTACATATGACATTTGAGCAAACCCAAAGTTCATCATACGGTAAGAAGTGACTACGATACTCTCATGGTCTAAGGAACTAAATCACAAGTTAACTCTCCGTGTTATAGCAATTGATTTCTGACGATTGTATCTCAAAGTATAACAAACAAGTATGAGTCGATTCAATATGATTGTTCTTCTAACGTCATATTCTCAAAGTTGTTTTAGGACTATCATTACACTTAATGATATCCTAAGATCCAGAAAGCATGACTAGCAACAACATTTGATCTAGTCTGAGAGGCGAGACTAGGAATCTTATTTTACCGTTCATTATTCCACACGTCCATATGAGTTTTCCACTGAATCACACATTCCAGGATCATAGCAGTTAAAGCATAGAATATAAACTCTTAATTATGAATATGAAAATATAATAATACAATATTATTGCCTCTAGGGCACATTTCCAACATACTGTTCATCCACCGCCAACTGTGTACGGCCTCCAAGGGGTCCCGTTCATCCACCCCAACTGGCTGGGGTATGGCATACCGCAAAACGGCCTCCTCGATCGATCGGGATCCTATTCATCCAGCGCCAACCGCCTACACGGCTGAGGTACTGTTCATCCAACCCCCACCGGCTGGGGTGGGGCGTGATAACCCACAAGTATAGGGGATCAATCATAGTCCTTTCAATAAGTAAGAGTGTCGAACCCAACGAGGAGCAGAAGGAAATGATAAGCGGTTTTCAGCAAGGTATTCTCTGCAAGTACTGAAAGTAGCGGTTATAGATAGTTTTGTAGCAAGGTAATTCGTAACAAGTAACAAGTGACATTAGTAATAAAAGTGCAGCAAGGTGGCCCAATCCTTTTTATAGCAAAGGACAAGCCGGAACGTTCTCTTATAATAAGCAAAGCGTTCTCGAGGACACATGGGAATTGTCATCTAGTCACGTTCATCATGTTTAGTTGATTCGCGTTCGCTACTTTGATAATTTGATATGTGGGTGGACCGGTGCTAGGGTGCTATTCTTACTTGAAAAAGCAACCCTCTTATGATTACCCCCTCTCGCAAGCATCCGCAACTACAAAATAAGAATTAAGATAAATCTAACCATAGCATGAAACATATGGATCCAAATCAGCTCCCTACGGAATAACGCATAAACTAAGGTTTAAGCTTCTGTCACTCTCGCAAACCATCATCTACTTATTACTCCCCAATGCCTTCCCTTAGGCCCAAGTATGGTGAAGTGTCATGTAGTCGACGTTCACATGACACTACTAAAGGAAGAACAACATACATATCATCAAAATATCGAACGAATACCAACTTCACATGATTACTTATAACAAGACTGCTCCCATGTCCTCAAGAACAAAAGTAACTACTCACAAATCATATTCATGTTCAAGATCAGAGGGGTATTGAATATGCTTGAGGATTTGAACATATAATCTTCCACCAAATAAACCAACTGGCATCAACTACGAGATGTAATCAACACTACTAGCAACCCACAGGTACCAATCTGAGGTTTTGGGACAAAGATGAACTAGGGTTTGAGAGGAGATGGTGCTGGTGAAGATGTTGATGAAGATTGGTCCTCCCACAATGAGAGGATTGTTGGTGATGTCGATGGCTTCGATTTCCCCCTCCCGGAGGGAAGTATCCCTGGCGGAATCGCTCCGCCAGAGAGCACAAGTGCTCCTGCCCAGGTTCCACCTCGAGACGGCGGCGCTTCATCCTGAAAGTCTTCTTCTGATTTTTTCTAGGGAAAATAGCATCATATATGAGAAGATGTGCCCCGGAGACCTACTGGTGGGGCCACGAGCTCACTAGGCGTGCCCTAGGGGGGGCGCCCCCTGAGCTCGTGGCTCTCTGGTGGGCCCCCTCCTGATATTTCTTCCGCCAATATTTTTTATATATTCCAAAATAATTCTCCGTAAATTTATAGATCATTTGGAGTTTGGAAGAATATCTATCTCTGCTGTAGCTTTTTCAGGTCCAAAATTCGAGCTGCCAACAATCTCCCTCTTCATGTGAAACTTGCAAAATAAGAGAGAAAAGGCATTAGGATTGCATCATAAAGTGAAATAATGACCAAAACATAATAAATAACAGTAGGAAAACATGATGCAAAATGGACGTATCAACTCCCCCAAGCTTAGACCTCGCTTGTCCTCAAGCAAAAGCTGAAATCAATAATCATGACCACATGTTTAGAGAGAGAGAGGCGTCGATAAAACAAAATACGGGCATGAAAGCATCATGATCATTATCATAGCATCAATATATCATCATAAAACTTCTCATGATCAAGTAACAATTCATTCACAAGCTAAAGTATGAACCATAAACTTCACTGAAAACTAACAAACTATGATCTCAGTCATTGAAACAATTGCATTTTATCATATTTTCAGAAAGAGTCTATGTAAGAGCTTTGGTTAGCAAATTCACATACTCAACTATCATTTAGTCTTCCATGATTGCTAACACTCACGGTATATTTATGGAGCAAAAGTTTCAGTCAAACACATAGGAAGATGGGGTTTTATAATTTTCACCTCCCAACTGATTAATCTCGAGGATAATGTCAACAATAATAACTCATGATTACCTACATCCAACTAGATATATGTGCCTGGATCTTTCCCTACCACATGATGCTTGCCAAGTGGAGAATAAATAAGAACGGAATAGTAATGAACACTATTGACTCTTGCATAAAAGTAAATACCGAAAGTAAAAGATAGGCCCTTCATAGAGGGAAGCAGAGGTTGTCATGCGCTTTTTATTTTAGGATGTGCAAACTCTTAATGGAAAGGAACGTCACTTTATATTGCCCCTTGTGATAGCAAACTTTATTATGCAGTCCATCGCTTTTATTTCTTCACCATCACAAGTTCGTACAAAGCTTATTTTCCCTCGCAATAAAAGATCATACATATTTAGGAGCAATTTTGTTTGCTTTATGCACCGATGACAACTTACTTGAAGGATCATATTCAATCTATAGGTAGATATGGTGGACTCTCATGGCAAGAAACTGGGTTCAAGGGTTTTTGGATGCACAAGTAATATCTCTACTTAGTACGAATTTTGGCTAGCAAAAAATTATGAGCAAGCACTACAAGTTAGAGGATCCATGACAATATAACTTCTATGTGAATATAAGCAAACATGACCTATTACGTTGTGATGCGGAGCATCCTGAGGTCATCCCCATGGACTCACCTACGTCACCTCAAGGACCACGAGGAGCTATGACACGAGCACGAGCAAGAGCCATTGAGAACGAGGTGACATCTCTCCTTTCACAATTTCCCTTTGATGCACATGAGACATGGATGCTACCTCAAGCAGAGACCCTATGCATACTCAGGTACCAAGGAGTTCATCATGGAGAAGCTATGGAGCAAGGTGAAGCGAAGGAGAAAGAGGAATGCGAAGACGGAGGACAAAAAGGGCAATTCAGCACCTGCTCGGATGATCCGGACCCAGGTCCGGACGATCCGGACGACGCCCGGACGTTCCGGACCCAGGCCCGGATGATCCGGCCAAAGAGCGCACCGGCAACAGAACGGCTCCCGACGAAGCTGGATCATCCGGACCCCGGCCCGGATGTCCGGCCCTCCCGCGCCTGGTTCTGAGCCGCCCGAACGTCCGGGCAACCATCCGGATCATCCGGGCTGCCGAAGGCTGGATCATCCGGACGGCCACCCAGATCATTCGGGCACCCCTCAACTTGTCTGTGTGTGTGCGGCCCGAGGACCATGTAGCTATTCCGTCCACTAGACTATAAATACCCCTTTCCCCTCTATGTTTTAGGGTTAGCAAAGTGTTGGCTCTTGAGATTAGAGCTTTGCTCATCCATACCTCTCCCATGGAGATCAAGACCTCCATGACACTTATGTGAGAAGATCCACTCCGGATATCAAGACTTTGACTCCTCTCCGGATCGGAATGAACTAGCTACCGTGTATCCTCCCATGTTGACTTTGTATCATGATTCATCGTATGTGTATGTGCATCTAGTGTATGTGTCACTTGTGATTGTCTCAATTGAGTGATTCGTGTTCTTGTGTTCTTCGTGTTCTTGCCTTTTTTCCCCTCCAATTGTGAAAAGATCGACGAACTAGGGTTCCACCCTACATCATCTTGGATCAGAGCCACGTTGATTCACAATTTGGAGTCCTTTCCCTCCATTTGCTACCCTCAATTTTGTTGTTTTTTCCCAATTTCGGAAATTCCCACAAAAAATAGCCCCACCAATTTTTTTTTGTGATTTGTGAGTTTGATGATGTTTTGTTGATTTTGATCCATGGATTTCGTGTGTTGCAAGTGGATCTACCCTTCCCAATCATCCTCCACCTCGAAACCCCCTCGAAATTCCGAATTTTTTCGATTTTCACGGATTTTTGAGCCCCTCCCGAGCCGTCCCTGAGCCGGTTTGACCTGCCCGGATCGACAGGACCGGCGCCCGGATCGTCCGGACGAGCCCGGATCAGCCGGCCTCCTCGGTTTTTGCTGAATTTTTTTTCAGCCACCTTTTACATCACCGCCACCGCTTCCACTTCATTTCTCCGAGCCCCACCATAGCTTTGCAACCCTCACCTATAACCCTAGACCACCACCACCCTCCACCACCACCGCTTGACATTTGTTTTGAGATTTTGAGTTGCGGATTCCCGTTTCCTAGTGTTTCGGCTAACTAGGCACGGTTCGACATCGACTTCACCGCCACTCATCATCGCCACGGACACGACATCGACAACGACCATCTCACCATCATGACACCACCACCGTAAGCAAGGATGGTAACCTCGATGACAACTCGTTTATTTCCCTTGCCATTGCATTGTTAACCCAAAGGCCCTCTTTTGCGTCGCTTTCCTACGAGACTAGCCATTTGAGTATTGCCGGGCAACGATACTTGTGCACTCTAGTGTTACCCTCATAACATCATATATCATCATATCATCTCGTGTGCCAAATTTTTGTTCCCGCATATACATCATTGCTACCATCATGAGAGCATTTTGCATAAGTGGCCAAAAGGAAAATATCAAAAGAAAGAAAAGCTTTTAAGCAAAGAGAAAAGAGCAACAACAAGCTTGTAAGCAATAGCCATAGCATCGCCACATTACATATCATATTTGATCATCTTGGATCATCGTGACAAGTTCACCGGGACTCATACATACAAAGCATACTTGAGAGAGAAGTTGATCATTTTGTCTCCTATAGGTTGTGCACAAGTGTCGTATCCGCCTAAAAAGCAATCGTGCTAGCGTCTCTCTAGAGTTGTGCAACACGAGCATTTCCGGGTGTTCCACATTTTGTGCTCATTCCTTGGTTGCACGACCTCATTTATCTATCCGTGTGTGTGTTCCGTGCAACTTTGCTTTATCTACTTGTTTCACTTGTGAATTTGTGAATCTTTCTCAGCATTATTGATATCTTGCTTACAATTGCAAATATTTTGTGCCACCATTCTAACCAAACTCCTCCAAAAGCTTTACTTGTGTAGGTGTGAGAATTGACACGATCTGGTACCAATTGCACTATTTCCATAATACCATATTGAGGCATCATTGATCCATCTTCAACATTGGATAAGGTACATTGGTCTAGTTTGTTACCTTCTTCCACTAAGACTTGTTTGAGAATCATGGATAGGTCGGGCACTTCTTCGAATCCTCTCTTCGATGAGCAAGACGATGCACCGAACGACTACGTCACCAAGGCACACCTCTTTGGCGTCCAACGAGCCTTACATCAAGAAAGTGAAGCTTTGGGAGAACGCATCGAACAACTCGCCTCCGACTTTCGACAAACTCTTGAAGACAAGCTATCATCTCAAATGGAAGAGTTCCGTGCTATGATGGTCAACCGCGCTTCTTCCACTTCGCCAAGCTCAAGATCAAGACGGTGCCACTCAAGACGCAACTCTTCGGACACTTGTTCGGACGCAAGTCCTCCACGAGCATGCTCTCATTGTCCTCAAGTACATGAAGACCGGCAAGCGCCAAGAAATCCATTCCACAATGGTTTGCAAGACCGTCTTCGAGAGCGCGAATGACAAAACCGGCAAGCACAAGCTAACATGGAGCAAGATGAAGTCCCACAACGCCAACGTCAAGTAAACCAAGACGACGACGCTCTACTACAAGAACGACAACGTCGTGAGGAGCAAGCACTTGAAGCTCAACGTGCCCTATGCGAAGAAACTCGCAACCTCGCCGACCGCAACCGCCGTGTGCGACAACAACAAGAGGCCCCCCAACGCGAGCAACACGATGAGGCCGCAAGAAATGAGGAGCGCCAAGAGATGAGGAACCGTGCAAGAATTCCACGCCCTCAACGTCAAGACAATCAAGATGAGCACGACGAGCAAGAGCTAGAAGATCCTCCTCTACGCCACGAGCGTCATCGCCATCGCCAACAACACAATGAGGAGCGCTACGTCAAGCTCAAGTTCACCATGCCTAAATTCTCCGGTGGAAATGATCCTGAAGAATACCTCTCATCGGCATTGAAGGTCGACAAGATATTCCGTCTCCACAACTACGAAGAGGAAAAGAAGATTGCCATGGCATCTCTTGAGTTCCAAGACTATGTTCTCATTTGGTGGGAGCAAGTGATCCAATGACGCCAAGACAAGGGCGAGCCACCCATCCCCACTTGGAATCAAATGAAGGATGTCATGCGAGCTCGCTTTGTGCCTACACACTATAACTGTGACCTCTTCAAGAAGCTCCAACTCCTCAAGCAAGGAACCAAGTCCGTTGAAGAATACTATCAAGAAATGGAGATTGCAATGATACGAGCCAATGTCAAGGAAGATGATGAACAAACTATGGCGAGATTCTTGAATGGTCTCAACCATCCCACCAAGAAAATTGCGGATTTCCAACCATACTCCAACCTCCTCGAGCTAGTGCACCAAGCAACCAAAGCGGAGCGACAAGTACAAGAGGACTACAAGTACTCCAAGTACTCTTCCAAGACCTACGGTTCATACACTCAAGCTTCAACGACTTCTACAACTCCTTCCACGACTCGATCTACACCAAGTACCGGCGACAAGTCAAGCTCCAAGAAACCTATGACATCTTCAAGTCATCATATCTCAAGCTCCAAGAAAAAGCTTTCGTCATCAACAACTCCTACGGACGACATCAAGACGAGTGACGTGAAATGTTTCACTTGCAAGGGACGAGGCCACAAATCATTTGAGTGCCCAACAGGACACACCATGATCCTCAACGCTGACGGCACATATGATTCCATGAGTGAAGATGAAATGGAAGCCCTCGAGCAAGTGGCCATGCACCGCCAAGTGAATGAAGATGAAGACGCTCAAATCTTTTGTGATAATGATTCAAGCCCCGCTCTTGTTGTCTCCAAGGTCTTGACACTTCAACAATATCAAGATGAATACCAACGTTGCCACATCTTCCATACCAAAGCAAGTATTCAAGGACGTTCCGTCAAGGTCATCATCGACGGCGGAAGTTGACACAACTTGGCAAGTGAAGAGTTATGTTCCAAGCTACAATTGGTCAAGAAGAAGCACCCTGATACATCTCCAACGTATCTATAATTTATGAAGTATTCATGCCATGTTTATTATAGTTTTGTATGATTTTGGTGCACTTTTATATGGCTTTTATATGATTTTTATGGACTAACATATTGACCTAGTGCCCAGTGCCAGTTGCGGTTTTTTGCTTGTTTTTGGTTTTCCAGAAAATCCATATCAAATGAAGTCCAAATGCAGTGAAACTTTTTGACGATTTTTTCTGGAAGGAAACAGACCCAGGAAGCTTCGGGGGAGCAGCAGAAGACCCACAGGGGCCCCACAAGCCACCAGGGCGCGCCACCCCCCCCTAGGCGCGCCCTGGTGCCTCGTGGCCCCCCTGTGGCACCTCTTTGCGTGATTCCAACGCTGAAAAATCCTATATATTCAGAAACCCCCAAAAGTTAACCTAGATGAGTTTTTACGCCACCGCAAGCCTCTATACCTCCACGATCTCATCTACAGCCCTTTTCCGGCACCCTGCCGGAGGGGGGGAATCATCACCGGAGGCCATCTTCATCATCCCGGCGGTCTCCATGATGAGGAGGGAGTAGTTCACCCTCGGGGCTGAGGGTTTGTACCAGTAGCTATGTGTTTTATCTCTCTCTCTCCCTCTCTCTCTCTCTCTCGTGTTCTTGATTTGGCACGATCTTGATGTACCGCGAGCTTTGTTAATATAGTTGGATCATATGGTGTTTTCCCCCTCTCTATCTCGTTGTGATGAATTGAGTTTTTACCTTTGAGATTTCACTATTATCGGATTGAATACTTTTATGGATTTGAGAACACTTGATGTATGTCTTGCATGTGGATACCCGTGGTGACAATGGGGTATTCTATTGGTTCACTTGATGTATGTTTTGGTGATCAACTCGCGGATTCCCGTGACCTTGGGGTGATCTAGGCATAAGGGTTGGTTGCATGTTTTCATTATCTTTTCTCCGATAAGAAACTTTGGGGCACTCTTTGAAGTTCTTTGTGTGGATTGAATATTATGAATCTGAAGTTGTTTTGATGCATATCGAATAATCAACTCACGGATACTTGTGGTGACATTGGAGTATCTAGGTGACATTAGAGTTGGTTGATGTGTATCATATGGTGTTATTCTAGTACGAACTCTAGGGCTGTTTGTGACACTTATAGGAATAGCTCAATAGATTGATCGGAAAGGATAACTTTGAGGTGGTTTCGTACCCTACAACAATTTCTATCTTATGTTCTCCACTAATAGGAACTTTGGAGTGATTCTTTATCGCACGTTGAGGGATTGTTATATGATCCAATTATGTTAGCATTGTTGAGAGATTGCACTAGTGAAAGTATGAACCCTAGGCCTTGTTTTCAAGCATTGCAATACCGTTTGCGCTCACTTTTATAATTTGTTACCTTGCTGTTTTTTAATTTTCATATTACAAAAACCTATATCTACTATCCATACTACACTTGTATCACCATCTCTTCGCCGTACTAGTGCACCTATACAATTTACCATTGTATTGGGTGTGTTGGGGACACAAGAGATTTCTTGTATTTGGTTGCAGGATTGTTTGAGAGAGACCGTCTTCATCATGCGCCTCCCACGGATTGATAAACCTCAGGTCATCCACTTGAGGGAAAATTGCTACTGTCCTACAAAACTCTGCGCTTGGAGGCCCAACACGAGTCTACAAGAATAAGTTGTGTAGTAGACATCAAGCTCTTTTCTGGCACCGTTGCCGGGGAGGTGAGTGCTTGAAGGTATATCTTTAGATCTTGCAATCGAATCTTTTAGTTTCTTGTTTTATCACTAGTTTGGTTTATAAAAGAAAACTACACAAAAAAAATGGAATTGAGGTTGCCTCATATTATTCGTCTTTATAATGTCTTTCTTGAAAATGATGGATCGGAAAATTGTGCTTAATTGATAGAAGAAGAATTCAATAAAATGTTTGGCAAAAAATTTATGAATGATGAGCATGATTGCAATGTTGTTAGTATGAATTCTATGAATATCCAAAATACTAAAGATGATTGCACTAGTTATGACAAAAATGTTTCTTATAAGCATGTCAATTTTTGTGGAGTGCATAAAGTTTGTGAAGACATGCCTTATAGGGATGATAGATTTTGCAAGAAGCATAAATATGATAGAACCATTTTTTTGCTCAAAGTGATAGATAAATTTGCTACGAAATTATACTCTCTTTATCCCATTACTTGTGAACTTTGCAATAAGGTTGGTCATCTTAATTTTCAATGCATACTTTTTCACGATCAAATCATGACCAAATATTGCAATAACTTGACCACCCTTGAACTTTATAATGAGCTTATTCTATTTTTGGGGTATGAGGAATTGTCACATAAAAATAGTTGGTTTGAAGTATTCATTCTCACGGATGACATTGAAACTAATCTAAAGGAAATCTATACGTTTTGTGTGGTAAATTGCAATGAGAATGCTTATATTGCTAACTATAGAAAAACGGGAAAACAAATAGAATATAAAAGAAATACTAATGGAAGGGTAAAGATTCCCCCTTTCCCTCCTATTTTCTCTCATGATGAAACAGGTAACGAGGAGGAGCTTCCTATCCAACCAATCTCTTCAATAAGAAGCACGGAAGAATTAAATAAACCCACACATAATGTGGTAAAGAAAAAGAAAAGAAGGAAAAGTAGAGGTAAAAAGGTATCTCTCCCAAATAATGTTGCTCCTATTATTGTTGTGCCTCAAGAGAATGAATCAAAAATACTTGTGGAAGATGATACACTTGATGATGATTTTATTATACCTATTACTTGTTGTGATAATTATGATTGGGAAGATAATGATACTTCTTATAATCTTGAGAATCTTTTTGGCACCAACTTAGAAAATTATGATGATAATTATTATACTATTGGTGCCATTCATACTATTAATGATGAAAGTGATTATGCTTATGATATGCAAAGCCACAAGCTTGGGGATGCTATGTTTGATGAGAAGAAATTTGCTTATGTGGAGAGTAATAAAAATTCTATGCTTGTGGATCATGAAAAGAATGCTTTACGTGATAGCTATATTGATGAATCAATTCCTGATGCTACTAAAAATTATTATGAGAGAGGAACATATGATTCATGATGCTCCCGTTATGTTTCAATTCTTTGCTTTTATGCGAGCATCATTGAAATCATGCCTAGCTAAAAGGCTTTAAAGAAAAGCGCTTGTTGGGAGACAACGCAATATTTATACCTACTGTTTTTGTGTGTCCACATGATTAATCTACTGTAGTAATCATGTTTTATATGTTTTCTTTCAATAATGTGCCAAGTAAGGCCTTTGGGATAGTGTGGATGCTTGTTGATTTGATTCTGTGCAAAAACAGAAACTTTTGCGTCCAGTGCTGGAATTTCTATTCTGTACTGGAGCATGAAAAAATTCTGAAATTTTTACACAGTATTGGTTTACAATGTTTTTACGTTTTCCTAATTTTTCAGAATTTTTGGAGGTATATAAGTATGGTTTTTAAACCGCTTACTACACGCTGTTCTGTTTTTGACAGATTCTGTTTTCGATGCATAGTTTGCTTGTTTTAGTGTTTCCATAGCTTATATTGAGTAATATAAATTGTGGAAATGATAGAATACAGTAGGAATTATGTGAGAACAATTATGAATCTTGTCTTGACAATACCTAGGTGGATGATTTATTTTTATCATACTAACCTATCTCACGAAGTTCCGTTAAGTTTTGTGTGATTGAAGTTTTCAAGTTTTGGGTGAGATATCGATATGAGGAGAATAAGGAGCGGCAAGAC
Source organism: Elymus sibiricus (assembly GCA_039707655.1). Classification (NCBI taxonomy): domain Eukaryota; kingdom Viridiplantae; phylum Streptophyta; class Magnoliopsida; order Poales; family Poaceae; genus Elymus; species Elymus sibiricus. Next base: position 265,734,259 of record CM077674.1, read on the forward strand.
CCTAAGATTGGGGATGCCCAAGGCACCCCAAGGTAATACTCAAGGAATACCCAAGCAACTAAGCTTGGGGATGCCCCGGAAGGCATCCCCTCTTTCGTCTTCAACACTATCGGTAACATCACTCGGAGCTATATTTTTATTCGTCACATAATATGAGTTTTGCTTGGAGCGTCATTTTATTTTGTTGAGATTTTCTTGCTGTTATGAATAATCATGTTTTGTATATTTTAGTTCAATAAAATGCCAATTATAGCCTTTACCATGCTCAGTTTGCAAGTTTATGTGTTGCTGTTTGAAAACAGAAAGTTTTTTGTTATGTCTAGAATATTCCTGAATAGTTAGAACATGATAAAAATCTGAAATTTTTACACAGCAAGCATGCATGAGTTCTCTTTCACGTGGTAATTTTTCAGAATGTTTGGAGTTAGGGAAGTATGAATTCTTATTCCCCCTTTACAGACTGTTCTATTTTGGTAGATTTCGGTTATAGTTGCATTGTTTGCATATGTTGTTTGTTTAATGTTTCTATTTGTGGATAGGAGTATTGAATATGCAGAGGCATTTAGTATGCAATTTTTAATTATAATTTTAGTAATTTGCTACAGTAGAGAATGTTAAGGTTTTGAGTTGATTTATACTAACTTATCTCACGAGTTCTAGTTGAGTTTTGTGTGGATGAAGTATTTAAGATTTAGGGAAACCGTGATATGAGAGGAATTAAGGAGACACAAAATCTCAAGCTTGGGGATGCCCTGGGCATCCCAATATAATATTTCAAGAAGTCTCAAGTATCTAAGCTTGGGGATGCCCCGGTAGGCATCCCACCTTTCTTCATCAACAATTATCGGTTAGTCTTGGTTGAGCCTAAGTTTTTGCTTCTTCACATGAGTTATGCTATTCTTGGAATGTCATTTTATTTTGTTTTCTTTGCTGTTTGAATAAAATACTTAAGATCTGAATTTTTTTTAAATGAGAGAGAGTCCTCACATAGCCACCTATTTACTTAACTACTCATTTGGTCTTCACATATATCTTTTTGGAGTAGTTTGTCATTTACTCTTGTTCTTAACTTATATCCTATGAGTAAATTGTTGAAATGAATTGAATGTCATAAATTTGAAATTATATATGCTTCATATGCTTGTCCCATGGGGAGTAGTGACTTCACATACAAGAAGTATAAGTGGTAAAATTTATTGAAAGTTAACAAACATAGCATTGGTCACTTGAACAATTCATGAAAGAATTTTGAAGGAAGAGAAATTTCACATATAAATATACTATCTTGGACATCTTCTATGATTCTGAGCCCCCATTAATTATTTTCAAGCTTGATCAAGTAGTTGACGTTGGACAAGGAAGACAACGTAATGAGTTATGTTTGTTTATATTCACATAGAAGTTATATTGTCATGGATCCTCTAACATGTGGTGCTTGCTTAGGATCTTTTGCTAGCCAAAAATTCGTACTAAGTAAAGATACTACTTGTGCATCCAAAAACCCTTAAACCCAAGTTCTTGCCATGAGTGTCCACCATATCTACCTATGGATTGAATCAGATCCTTCAAGTAAGTTGTCATCGGTGCAAAAAGCAATAAAAATTGCTCCTAAATATGTATGATCTTTTATTGCAAGGGAAAATAAGCGTTGTACGAACTTGTGATGGTAAAGAAATAAAAGCGACAGACTGCATAATAAAGGTTGCTATCACAAGGGGCAATATAACGTGATGTTCCTTTGTATTAAGGGCTTGTGCATCCAAAAAGAAAAAGCGCATGACAACCTCTGCTTCCCTCTGCGAAGGGCCTATCTTTTAATTTTCCGTATTTACTTTTCTGTACTTACTTTTATGCAAGAGTCATTAATGTTCATCCCTATTCCGCTCTATTTATTTTCTAGTGGGCAAGCCTCATGTGGTAGGGAATGATCCAGGCACATATATCCAGTTGAATATAGGTGATTATGAGTTATTATTGTTGACATTATCCCTGAGATAAATAAGTTGGGAGGCGAAACATTAAGCCCCTATCTTCCTATGTGTTTGACTGAAACGGTTTGTTCTAAAAATATGCTTTGAGTGTCAGCAATCATGGTATTCGCAAAAAAAAAGTCAGCAATCATGGAAGACTAAATGATAGTTGAGTATGTGGAATTTGCTAAAACAAAGCTCTTACATAGACCCTTCCTGAAAATAAGATGAATTGCAATTGTTTGATGACTGAGAACATAGTTGGTTTTCAAGAAAGTTTATGGTTTATACTTTAACATTTGAATAGCTTGCTACTTAATCATGAGAAGTTTTATGAGATGAGCTACTGTTTATGATATATAATGAGGCTACAAAAGGTGATTGCAATTATCATTGATCAAACTTATGCACTATGCTAGCATTCACACTTCATAAATTATTTCTTTTATCATTTAGCTACTCAAGGATGAGCAGGAATTAAGCTTGGGGATGCTGATACGGCTCCAACGTATCTATAATTTATGAAGTATTCGTGCCATGTTTATTATAGTTTTGTATGATTTTGGTGCACTTTTATATGGCTTTTATATGATTTTTATGGACTAACATATTGACCTAGTGCCCAGTGCCAGTTGTTGTTTTCTGCTTGTTTTTGGTTTTCCAGAAAATCCATATCAAATGAAGTCCAAATGCAGTGAAACTTTTTGACGATTTTTTCTGGAAGGAAACAGACCCAGGAAGCTTCGGGGGAGCAGCAGAAGACCCACAAGGGCCCCAAAAGCCACCAGGGTGTGCCACCCCCCCCCACGCGCGCCCTGGTGCCTTATGGGCCCCCTGTGGCACCTCTTTGCGTGATTCCAACGCTGAAAAATCCTATATATTCAAAAAAAAAGTTAACCTAGATGAGTTTTTACGCCGCCGCAAGCCACTGTACCTCCACGATCTCATCTACAGCCCTTTTCCGGCACCCTGCCGGAGGGGGGAATCATCACCGGAGGCCATCTTCATCATCCCGGCGGTCTCCATGATGAGGAGGGAGTAGTTCACCCTCGGGGCTGAGGGTTTGTACCAGTAGCTATGTGTTTTATCTCTCTCTCTCTCTCTCTCTCTCTCTCGTGTTCTTGATTTGGCACGATCTTGATGTACCGCGAGCTTTGTTAATATAGTTGGATCATATGGTGTTTTCCCCCTCTCTATCTCGTTGTGATGAATTGAGTTTTTACCTTTGAGGTTTCACTATTATCAGATTGAATACTTTTATGGATTTTAGAACACTTGATGTATGTCTTGCATGTGGATACCCGTGGTGACAATGGGGTATTCTATAGGTTCACTTGATGTATGTTTTGGTGATCAACTCGCGGATTCCCGTAACCTTGGGGTGATCTAGGCATAAGGGTTGGTTGCATGTTTTCATTATCTTTTCTCCGATAAGAAACTTTGGGGCACTCTTTGAAGTTCTTTGTGTGGATTGAATATTATGAATCTGAAGTTGTTTTGATGCATATTGAATAATCAACTCACAGATACTTGTGGTGACATTGGAGTATCTAGGTGATATTAGAGTTGGTTGATGTGAATCATATGGTGTTATTCTAGTACGAACTCTAGGGCTGTTTGTGACACTTATAGGAATAGCTCAATAGATTGATCAGAAAGGATAACTTTGAGGTGGTTTCGTACCCTACAACAATTTCTATCTTATGTTCTCCGCTAATAGGAACTTTGGAGTGATTCTTTATCGCACGTTGAGGGATTGTTATATGATCCAATTATGTTAGCATTGTTGAGAGATTGCACTAGTGAAAGTATGAACCCTAGGCCTTGTTTTCAAGCATTGCAATACCGTTTGTGCCCACTTTTATAGTTTGATACCTTGCTGTTTTTTTATTTTCAGATTACAAAAACCTATATCTACTATCCATACTACACTTGTATCACCATCTCTTCGCCGAACTAGTGCACCTATACAATTTACCATTGTATTGGGTGTGTTGGGGACACAAGAGATTTCTTGTATTTGGTTGTAGGGTTGTTTGATAGAAACCATCTTCATCCTACGCCTCCCACGGATTGATAAACCTTAGGTCATCCACTTGAGGGAAAATTGCTACTGTCCTACAAAACTCTGCGCTTGGAGGTCCAACACGAGTCTACAAGAATAAGTTGTGTAGTAGACATCACACCCTCGCCCCTACAAGGTCCAATGGCTAAGCGACTCCGGCACCATTCAAGTGGAGCACACCGTTCAAGCCTCCTTCAAGATTGGAGCATATGAAGACACCTTAGAGTGTGATGTGGTTCCTATGTCCGTATGCCATCTACTCCTTGGAAGACCTTGGCAATTCGACCACAGCGTCACCCACAACGGACGGACCAATCACTATAGCTTCAAGATGAAGGGCAAGGAATTCATACTTCGACCAATGACACCAAGTCAAGTCATCACTGACAAGCAAGCATCTACCCATCGTGGAGAGACAAGTGAGCGAGTGAACAACCAAAAAGAGAGTGAGCGCCACAAGCCAAAAATGAGCGACTCCACGATGAGCGACAAGAGAGATCTAGTTCTTTTAGCCACCAAAAGAGATTTGAGGGATGTGAGTGAGAGCCCATCAAGTGTTCTTCACTTTATGCTTTTATGCAAAGGTGAAGTTGAGCAGACTAATACTTCACAACATCTTCCTCTAGTGTTGTCTCATCTCTTGCAGGAATATAAGGACGTGTTTCCCGATGAGCTACCTCCCGGACTTCCTCCTCTACGCGGAATGGAACACCGCATCGATCTCATTCCCGGTGCACCTCTACCGAACAAGGCACCATACCACGTGTCGTGGTTTTGTCACGACAGATGTCCAGGTAAAAGGACTTAGAGATGAAGCCATCGCACTAACGTGGAAGCTTAGCGGGGTTGAATAGGAACGAGAAGACGCCGGGTTACCCAGGTTCAGCCCCTCACGGTGGAGGTAAAAGCCTACGTCCTGCTTATTTATATTGCTGTAGATCTCGATTACAAGGATGCGAATTCGCTAACCTAGCTCTCGAGGGGATTGCAACTTAATCTTTTCGTATAGGTTCTCCCATTTATATACACTGGTGGGACCCCAGATTACATGAGAGTCCGGGTCGTTCTTTGACCCGCCTCTTTATTCCTTCCTACTTGTTCTTCAAGACAGCTCTCCTTGCCATCTGATTCGTCGTGAGCCGGCTCATTATGTAAGCCGGCCTACTCTTACCGGCCTTGCTAAGCCGGCCCATATAGAGACTTCAGCCCCGCAGTGAGTTGGCCCATTAAGCTCGCCTTATGGCCGGGTCAACACTCTGCCGGGTCTCCTTGCTGGTGAATATCCCCAACACCACGTCAACCCCGACGAGACCAAAGAGATCCAAAGGCAAGTGCAACATCTCATGGAGAATGGGTATGTACGCGAAAGCTTGAGCCCATGTGCCATTCCGGTAATTCTTGTGCCTAAGAAAGATGGATCCTATCGCATGTGCTCCGATTGCCGTCCCATAAATGCTATCACCGTTAGATATCGCCATCCCATTCCACGCCTAGATGACATGCTTGATGAACTTAGTGGGGCCACCATTTTCTCTAAAATTGACCTTAAAAGTGGCTATTATCAAATTCGCGTGCAAGAAGGTGATGAATGGAAAACCGCTTTCAAAACCAAATTTGGCTTGTATGAATGGTTAGTCATGCTTATGGGTTTATCGCAAGCACCTAGCACTTTTATGCGTGTGATGCACTATGTTCTTCGCAAATTAATTGGCATTTGTGTTGTGGTTTACTTTGATGACATCCTTGTGTTTAGTGAAACTCTTGAAGATCATGTCAAACACCTTAGAGACGTCTTGCAAATTCTTACAGACGAGCGACTTTATGCTAACATGGAAAAATGCACTTTTGGTGCTGATAAGCTTGTTTTCTTGGGTTTTGTTGTCTCATCTAAGGGTTTTCATGTGGATGAAACTAAAATTGATGCTATTAAAAACTGGCCACAACCAACCAATTTTCTTCAAGTGCGTAGCTTCCTTGGTTTAGCCGGATTTTATAGATGCTCTGTGAAGGATTTTAGCACTATTGCATCACCATTGCACGCATTGAGTAAGAAGAATGCACCATTTGTTTGGGGTCCATCCCAAGATGCCGCATTTCATGAGCTTAAGAACTTGCTTACACATGCTCCATTACTTGCATTACGCAACTTTGAGAAAACTTTTGAAGTGCATTGTGACGCTAGTGGTAATGGCATAGGTGGTGTGTTAATGCAAGAGAAGCGACCCATTGAATATTTTAGTGAAGAACTCTCCGATGCACAACTTAACTATCCTATCTATGACAAAGAGTTATATGCTTTAGTGAGAGTCTTGCATGTGTGGGAACATTATCTCCGTCCACGTGAATTTGTCATCCATACGGATCATGAAACGCTTAAGTACTTAAAGGGTCAAACTAAATTGAACAAGCGTCATGCTAAGTGGAGTGAGTTCATTGAGTCATTTCCTTATGTTATCAAGTATATCAAAGGTAAGGAAAACGTTGTGGCGGACGCTCTATCCCGCAAGTGCATGTTGGTTACTAAACTTGAGTTGAATGTCATTGGATTTGAACACATTAAAGACTTGTATGAGCATGATGCATCATTTGCAATTCCTTATGCCAAATGTTTAACGCATAAAACTTGGGAGCAATATTACTTGAAGGATGGTTACCTTATGAAAGCTAACAAACTTTGTATTCCCGAGTCTTCTCTTCGTTTGCTACTTTTGCAAGAAGCTCATGGTGGAGGACTCATGGGACATTTTGGACGTGACAAGACCTTTGCTACGCTCTCCAAGAACTACTTTTGGCCAAAGATGTTTTGAGACGTTTCACGCTACACCAACCGGTGCTCTACATGCCGCAAAGCTAAGTCAAAAGCTCAATCTCATGGTCTATATATACCACTTCCTATTCCATATCAACCATGGGAAGATATTAGCATGGATTTTGTGCTTGGTTTGCCTTGTACTCAAAATGGCAAAGATTCGGTATTTGTTGTTGTGGACCATTTCTCTAAGATGGCACATTTCAGTCCTTGTAACAAGAGCGACGATGCTTCACATGTTGCAAATCTCTTTGGTAGGGAAATCTTGAGATTGCATGGAGTGCCCAAGACGATTGTATCGGACCGCGACGTCAAGTTCCTAAGCTAGTTTTGGAGGACACTATGCGCTAAGCTCGGAATCAAGCTACTATTCTCTTCGGCTTATCATCCTCAAACCGACGGCCAAACAGAGGTCACGAACCGGACGCTATCCACACTCCTTCACATGTTGATCAAAAAGAACATAAGGGAGTGGGATGAATGCTTACCCATCGCTGAGTATGCCTACAATCGAGCAAGACATTCGACTACCGGCAAGTCCCCCTTCGAGGTCGTCTACGGCTTCAACCTGTTGTCTCCATTGGACATCCTAGCGCTACCACTCCAAGAGCGCATCGACATGGACGCGAGTGCACGAGCTACATCCTCAAAAATGTGCATGAAGATACAAGGCAAGCAATCGAGCGCCAAGTACAACGACTCGCGACCAAGGTCAACATCGACAAGCACCCCATGGTGTTCAACCCCGGAGATCTTATGTGGCTACACCTACGCAAAGAACGCTTCCCCAACTAACGCAAGTCCAAACTACTTCCTCGAGCCGATGGACCGTTCAAGGTGCTAACATGCTACAATGACAACACCTACAAGATCGAGATCCCGCGCAACAAGTACAACGTGAGTGACATCTTCAACGTCAAGGACTTATCTCCCTTCCATGGTGATGTGGATCTCGATCCGAGGACGGATCTTTCCCAAGGGGGGGAGATGATGCGGAGCATCCCGAGGTCATCCCCATGGACTCACCTACGTCTCCTCAAGGGCCACGAGGACCTTTGACACGAGCACGAGCAAGAGCCATCGAGAACCAGGTGACATCTCTCCTTTCGCAATTTCCCTTCGATGCACATGAGACATGGATGCTACCTCAAGCGGAGACCCTATGCATACTCAGGTACCAAGGAGTTCATCATGGAGAAGCTACGGAGCAAGGTGAAGCGAAGGAGAAAGAGGAACGCGAAGACAGAGGACAAAAAGGGCAATTCAGCACCTGCCCGGATGATCCGGACCCAGGTCCGGACGATCCGGCCGACGCCCGGACGATCCGGACCCAGGCCCGGATGATCCGGCCGAAGAGCGCACCGGCTACAGAACGGCTCCCGACGAAGCCGGATCATCTGGACCCCGACCCGGATCATTCGGCCTAAGCCCGGATGTTCGGACCCCGGCCCGAATGTCTGGCCCTCCTGTGCCTGGTTCTGACCCGCCCGGACGTCCGGGTGACCACTCGGATCATCCGGGCACCCCGCAACTTGTCTGTGTGTGTGCGGCCCGAGGCCCATGTAGCTACTCCATCCACTAGACTATAAATACCCCTTCCCCTTCTATGTTTTAGGGTTAGCAAAGTGTTGGCTCTTGAGATTAGAGCTTTGCTCATCCATACCTCTCCCATGGAGATCAAGACCTCCATGACACTCATGTGAGAAGATCCACTCCGGATATCAAGACCTCGACTCCTCTCCGGATCGGGATGAACTAGATACCGTCTATCATCCCGTGTTGACTTTGTATCATGATTCATCATATGTGTATGTGGATCTAGTGTATGTGTGACTTGTGATTGTGTCAATTGAGTGATTCGTGTTCTTGTGTTCTTTGTGTTCTTGCCTTTTTCCCCTCCAATTGTGAAAAGATCGACGAACTAGGCTTCCACCCTACATCACATTGTCTTCCTTGTCCAACGCCAACAATTTGATCAAGCATAGAATATTTGATGGGGGCTCACAATGATAAAAGATGTCCAAGATAGTAGGTTTATATGTTAGACCTCTCTTTCTTTATTACTTTTTCATGAATTGCATCAATGACCAATGCTATGTTTGTTAACCTCCAACAAATTTTATCAACTATACTTTTTTTGTGAAGACATCATTCCCCATGGGATTAGCATATGATATTTTTATTCTTTTCATTGCTAAGATTTAAGCAAGAAGGTAAAACAACAAAACTCAAACTATTCTTTATTATATAACTCTCACACTCGATTACATAGATGGATAGATCACGACACAAGCACTTGAAACTAGATCATACTAAAACTTTATTCTTCTGAATCACGGAATAACTAGGGATCGAACTAAGATAGATAATGATGGTAAAACTGATGAAGATACGATACCGGGGCACCTCCCCCAAGCTTGGAACAAGCCAAGGGTGGTGCCCATACCCGTGTACTCAAGCGATTTTCTTCGATGATGATGGTGATGGAGCGGTAGGCTTGTCCTCTGTCTTCCAAGGCATAGGCTCCCCATCATAAACGGATGAACATGTTTCCGAAATTCTGAAAGTTGCAGCCAAGCTCATGCCTTGAAATCTAGACTCATGCTCACAGTTTTGGTTTTGCAGGTTAAACACTTGGGCTTGCAGATGATCAATCTGGTCATTGAGCTTGAAGATAGCATCTCCATTTTCCTTGTTGTCCCACTTGTGCTCACGAACGAACTCGGTAATCATGGAGTGATTGGCGCTGAGACCGCGCTCCACCATCCCTTGGCACGTAAAGATCTCCTGATCTATAGCTTCAAGCCTAGCCTTCTAGCTTCTGTCCTTCTTGGGCCCTTGAACGTCCCAGATGTGAAGCACCCCCTCACGCATCTCAATTGTCTGAGGGTGTTTCATCACCTCCAGAAGGTAAGGGTTGATGACCTTCTTGTAGAACTTGTCCCTGGACGAACTTGGAGGCGCCATGGTGATCGAGATCTGTCAGAAAAATAGCCCGAAACAAGAACAGAGGAGAAACTTGCGATACGGTGGTCAAAACATCCGAGAGTATATATAATGAATTTTTCCCGTGCAGGACAAGTAATCTGGAAGAAAACGAAGTCAGGAAAGTCCACGGGGGAGTTACGAGCTCACACGACGCGCCCCCTGAGCTCATCGCTCCCTCGTGCACTTTCCTGATTGTTTATTATTTTTCTAATTTTTTATATATTCCAAAACGAACAAAAAGTACTTTTATGGAACTTTTGGAGTCGGTTTACTTACCGTATCACATACCTACCCCTTTTCAGGGTTCTGGAGCGTTCCGGAAGGTCTCTTTTATGTGTTCCTTCGGTGTCATGGTTTGAATAATATTCGTTTCCATATTAATGGTCATACATGAGATACAATGTTTAATTCTTTGCCCATTAACCACTCTCGGATTAGTGCCTTCGGCATTGTTGATCTTGATAGCTCCGGAGCGATAGACTTCTTCGACGATATATGGTCCTTCCCATTTGGAGAGAAGTGTTCCTGCAAAGAATCGGAAACAAGAATTGTACAATAAAACTTGGTCACCTACTTTAAATTCCCGTTTTTGGATTCTTTTGTCATGCCATCTTTTCACTTTTTCTTTAAACAACTTGGCATTTTCATAAGCTTGTGTCCTCCATTCATCTAGGGAACTAATATCAAATAACCTCTTTTCACCGAAAAGTTTGAAATCATAATTAATTTCTTTAATTGCCCAATAAGCTTTATGTTCCAACTCAAGAGGTAAATGACATGCCTTTCCATAGAACATTTTATATGTTGACATACCCATAGGATTTTTATAAGCAGTTCTATGAGACCATAATGCATCATCAAGTTTCTTAGACCAATTCTTCCTGGATCTATTGACAGTCTTTTGCAAAATTAATTTTATTTTCCTATTGCTCAATTCAACTTGACCACTAGACTGAGGATGATAAGATGATGCAATTATATGGTTGACATCATATTTAGCTAGAAGGTTACGAAATGCACCATGAATAAAATGTGAACCACCATCAGTCATTAAATATCTAGGGACTCGAAACCTCGGAAAGATAACTTCTTTAAGCATTTTAATATATGTGTTGTGATCAGCACTACTAGTTGGAATAGCTTCTACCCACTTAGTAACATAATCAACATCAACTAAAATATGAGTATACCCATTAGAGGAAGGAAAAGGTCCCATATAATCAAAGCCCAAACATCAAATGGTTCAATAACAAGTGAATAGTTCATAGGCATTTCCTGACGTCTACCAATATTACCAATTCTTTGACATTCATCACAAGAAAGGACAAACTTACATGCATCTTTGAAGAGAGTAGGCCAATAAAAACCAGACTGGAGTACCTTATGTGCAGTTCTGTCTCCTGTATGGTGTCCTCTGTATGCTTCGGAATGACACTTTCGTAGGATTTGTTCCTGTTCATGCTTAGGTACACATCGTCTAATAACACCATCTACTCCTTCTTTATATAAATGTGGGCCATCCCAAAAGTAATGTCTTAAATCAAAGAAGAACTTTTTCTTTTGTTGGTATGTGTAACTAGGTGGTATATATTTAGCAACAATGTAATTGGCATAGTCTGCATACCAGGGATTATTACGAGAAGTAGAAGCATTTATAACAACTAATTGCTCATCAGGAAAACTATCATCAATAGGCAACGGGTCATCAAGAACATTTTCCATCCTAGAAAAATTATTTGCTACAGGATTTTCAGCTCCCTTTCTATCAATAATGTGCAAATCAAACTCTTGTAGTAAAAGAACCCACCTAATCAGTCTAGGTTTAGCATCTTTCTTTTTGCATAAGATATTTACTAGCAGCATGATCAGCGTGAATGGTAACTTTAGAATCAACGATATAAGGTCTGAATTTATCACATGCAAACACAACTGCCAAAAATTCTTTCTCAGTGGTAGCATAATTTCTTTGGGCACTATCCAAGGTCTTACTAGCATAATGAATAACATTCAATTTCTTATCAACTCTTTGACCTAGAACAGCACCAATAACATAATCACTAGCATCACGCATAATTTCAAAGGGTAGGTTCCAATCAGGTGATTGAACAATGGGTGCAAAAATTAAGGCTTTCTTAAGTATTTCAAAGGCTTCTACGCAACCATCATCAAAAACAAATGGAACATCTTTTTGCAAAAGATTAGTAAGAGGCCTAGAAATTTTAGAGAAGTCTTTTATGAACCTTCTATAGAAACCAGCATGACCAGGGAAACTTCTTATACCTTTGATATCTTTAGGACATGGCATTTTCTCAATTGCATCAACTTTAGCTTTATCTACCTCGATACCTCTTTCGGAAATTTTATGCCCAAGGACTATACCTTCATTCACCATAAAGTGGCACTTCTCCTAGTTCAAGACAAGATTATTCTCTTCACATCTCTGCAAAACTCGGTCAAGGTTGCTTAAGCAATCGTCAAAAGAAGTTCCGTAAACGAAGAAATCATCCATGAATACCTCAACAATCTTTTCACAAAAATCTGAGAATATAGCAGTCATACATCTTTGAAAGGTAGCAGGTGCATTGCGTAAACCAAAAGGCATACATCTGTAAGCATAAGTTCCAAAAGGACAAGTGAAAGTGGTTTTCTTTTGATCTTCTTTTGATACAGGTATTTGAGAAAAACCAGAATATCCATCTAGGAAGCAAAAGTGTGTATGCTTAGATAATCTTTCTAATATTTGATCAATTAAAGGCATGGGGTAATGATCTTTCCTAGTAGCTTTATTTAATTTCCTGAAATCAATTACAATCCTATAACCAGTTACGATTCTTTGTGGGATAAGTTCATTTTTATCATTAGGAACAACAGTAATGCCTCCTTTCTTAGGAACACAATGAACAGGACTTACCCATCTACTATCAGCTATAGGATAAATTATACCTACCTCCTAAAGCTTTAATATTTCAGTTCTTACCACATCTTTCATTTTAGGATTCAAATGACGTTGATGATCAACCACGGGCTTAGCATCAGGCTCCATATTAATCTTATGCTGACATAAAGTGGGACTAATGCCCTTAAGATCATCAAGAGTATATCCAACGGCAGCACGGTGCTTCCTCAGAGTTTTCAGTAATCTCTTTTCTTCATGCTCTGAAAGGTTAGCATTGATAATAACAGGATATATCTTCTTTTCATCAAGATAAGCATATTTCAGCGTATTAGGCAGTTTCTTTAATTCAAACACAGGGTCGCTCTTAGGTGGGAGAGGATCTCCCAAGGTTTCAACAGGAAAATTGTGTTTAAGGATAGGTGCTTGTCTAAAGAATATTTCATCTATTTCATTTCTTTCATTCATATGTGTATCATTTTCATGGTCTAGCAGATATTGTTCTAAAGGATCGATATGAGGAACAGCAATAGAAGCAAGACCAATAATTTCATCTTTATTAGGCAATTCTTTATCATGAGGTTGCCTACAAAACTTAGAGAAATTAAATTCATGCGATACATCACCAAAATTAGCACTGGCCGTTTCCCTAGTACAATCAATCTTAGCATTAACCGTATTCAAGAAGGGTCTACCAAATATAATGGGACAATAATCATCTTGTGGTGATCCAAGAACTAGAAAATCAGTATGGTATTTAATCTAACAACACAAGACTTCAACATCTCTAACAATCCCTAGTGGTGAAATAGTATCTCTATTTGCAAGCTTAATAGTAACATCAATATCTTCTATCTCAACGGGTGCAATATCATTCATGACTTCTTGATAAAGAGAAAATGGAATAGCACTTACACTAGCACCCATATCACATAAACCATGATAACAATGATCTCCAATTTTAACAGAAACAACAGGCATGTCAACAACAGGTTTGTTTTTATCTGATGTATCTTGCTTAGCAATGCTAGTTGCTTCCTCACAGAAATATATGACATGTCCATCAATATTATCAAACAAAAGATCTTTGATCATTAAAACATTAGGTTCCACTCTAATTTGTTTAGAGGGTTTAAGTGTTTTAATATTACTCTTATTAACCACAGTTGAAGCTTTAACATGTTCCTTAATCCTAACAGGGAAAGGAGGTTTCTCAATATAAGCAGTAGGCACAACTGGATTAACATTATAAATGATTGTCTCATCTTTAGCTATAACAGGTTCCTCACAATTCTCTTCAATAGGTGGATGAAATTTAAACCACTTTTCCTTTGGGAGATCAACATGAGCAGCAAATGATTCACAAAAGGTAGCTAGTATCTCAGAGTCAAGTACATATTTAGTACTAAGCTTATGAAAAGCATCGGTTTCCATAAAAGATTTAACACAATCAAACTCAAGATTTATACCTGTCTCTTTACCTTTGTCGATTTCCCAATCTTCAGAGTTACGTTTAATTCTTTCCAGAAGATTCCATTTGAATTCAATAGTTTTCTTCATAAAGGAACCAGTAGAAGAAGTATCGAGCATGGATTGATCATTATGAGAAAGTTTTGTATAACTATTTCTCTTGAGAGCTCATGATTGGGGCATGTGTGCATCATATATTTAAGCGTCCCCCAAGCTTGAGCGATACTTTATCCTTCACGAGGCCAAAAATTATATATATAATTCCGATCATGATGAACCAAATGCATAGGATAAAATTTCTGGTGAAATTCCAGCTTCAACTGGTTCCAATCCCATGTTCCAGTATCATCCAATAGCCTATACCATGTCAATGCCTTTCCCCCCAAAGATAAAGGGAATATTTTCTTCTTAACTCCATCCTCAGATAAACCTACAAGCTTAAACAATCCACAAATTTCATCTATATAGATTAAGTGCATATCAGGATGCACGGTTCCATCTCCTGCATAAGGATTAGCTAGCAGTTTCTCTAACATACCCGAAGGAATTTCATAATAAGTATTTTCGGTAGGTTCAGTAGGTTCAGGGGAAACTCTTATTGCTTCCGGTCGAGGTGAAGATACCCCGAACAAGCCCCACAAATGATTATTTTCCATAGTGACAAGTGACAGTAAATTTCAGCACGTAATAAAAATGTTTCCTTACCAAAGGCGCTTCACTCCTCGGCAATGGCGTCAGAAAAGACTCTTGATGACCCACAGGTATAGGGGATCAATCGTAGTCCTTTTTATAAGTAAGAGTGTCGAACCCAACGAGGAGCAGAAGGAAATGAAAGTAGCGGTATTCTCTGCAAGTACTGAAAGTAGCGGTAACAGATAGTTTTGTAGCAAGGTAATTCGTAACAAGTAACAAGTGACAATAGTAATAAAAGTGCAACAAGGTGGCCCAATCCTTTTTTATAGCAAAGGACAAGCGAGAACGTTCTCTTATAATAAGCAAAGCGTTCTCGAGGACACATGGGAATTGTCGTCTAGTCACGTTCATCATGTTGAGTTGATTCGCGTTCGCTACTTTGATAATTTGATATGTGGGTGGACCGGTGCTAGGGTGTTGTTCTTACTTGAACAATCAACCCTCTTATGATTACCCCCTCTCGCAAGCATTTGCAACTATGAAAGAAGAATTAAGATAAATCTAACCATAGCATGAAATATATGGGTCCAAATCTGCCCCTTACGGGATAACGCATAAACTTGGGTTTAAGCTTCTGTCACTCTCGCAACCCATCATCTACTTATTACTCCCCAATGCCTTCCCTTAGGCCCAAGTATGGTAAAGTGTCATGTGGTCGGCGTTCACATGACACCACTGAAGGAAGAACATCATACATATCGTCAAAACATCGAACAAATACCAACTTCACATGATTACTTATAACAAGACTTCTCCCATGTCCTCAAGAACAAAAGTAACTATTCACAAATCATATTCATGTTCAAGATCAGAGGGGTATTGAATATGCTTGAGGATATGAACATATAATCTTCCACCAAATAAACCAACTAACATCAACAACGAGATATAATCAACACTACTAGCAACCCACAGGTACCAATTTGAGGTTTTGGGACAAAGTTTGAATACACGAGATGAACTAGGGTTTGAGAGGAGATGGTGCTGGTGAAGATGTTGATGATGATTGGTCCTCCCACGATGAGAGGATCGTTGGTGATGTCGATGGCTTCGATTTCCCCCTCCTGGAGGGAAGTATCCCCGGCGGAATCGCTCCACCGGAGAGCAAAAGTGCTCCTGCCCAGGTTCCGCCTCGAGATAGCGGCGCTTCGTCCTGAAAGTCTTCTTCTGATTTTTTTTCTTGGGCAAATAGCATCATATAGGAGAATATGGGCCCCGGAGGCCTGCTGGTTGGGCCACATGCTCACTAGGCGCGCCCTGGGGGGCGCCCCTTGAGCACGTGGCTCTCTGGTGGCCCCCCTCCTGATAGTTCTTCTGCCAATATTTTTTATATATTCCAAAATAATTCTTCAAAAAATTTCTAGTCATTTGGAGTTGTGGAGAATATCTATCTCTGTTGTAGCTTTTTCAGGTCCAGAATTCGAGCTACCGGCAATCTCTCTCTTCATGTGAAACTTGCAAAATAAGAGAGAAAAGGCATTAGGATTGCATCATAAAGTGAAATAATGACCCAAAACATAATAAATAACAGTAGGAAAACATGATGCAAAATGGACGTATCAGGGCGTACACGTGGGCGGCAGCAACAGGGACTATTCATCCAGAGCCAACCAACCGGCTAGTTCAAGACGTATTGCACAAGGGGTTCGATCAATGCAACCGGCTACTGGTCTCGACTCAATCTACGTATCGCGCGCGCGGCAGCAACGGGGATTGTTCATCGTGAGGCCACCAATCAGCTAGGTCAACTCACGTCTCACGCGGGGGCTCGATGCAACGCATCAATCGATAGGGCCAGCAAACTACATACGTGCACGAGTCTCGCTCGCATCGATTGGGCTCAGTAAGTAGCAAAGAGATCGCTCGGGTTCAGTACGTAGTGCGAGGGATCGATCGCTCGGGTTCAGTAAGCAGCGTGCTCGATCGCTTGGGTTCAGTAGGGCGAGGGATCAATCGATCGGGTTCAGTAAGCGATGTGTGAAGGACTACCGAAGCACAAACCTCGGTGACGGTGTCCTGGATTAGGGGGTGCCAACCTAGCCGGCCCGTCTCCTCGGATGGGCCGATATGCCTCTGTACGTAATCAAGATGGACTCCGGAAGCCGCACATGGGAGACGTGATCAAGACTACCTCTATCGAAGACTTGCAGTACACTTCTAGATTATTCCAGCCGCCTTACTCCAAGATACCGACCTTGTAATCCTAGATACCCTCCCTGGCGTGTATATAAGCCATAGGGTTTAGCCCGTCGGGCACATTAGCGCAACATCGAACACCTAGCTATAGTAGTTAGACACATATTACGATCTCGAGGTAGATCAACTCTGTACTCGATACACCTCCATTAATATAAATAGAAGCAGGACGTAGGGTTTTACCTCCATCAAGAGGGCCCGAACCTGGGTAAAACATCGTCTCCCTTTGTCTCTGTTACCATCGATCCGAGATCCGCAGCTCGGGACCCCCTACCCTGAGGTCTGCCGGTTTTTACACCGACATTGGTGCTTTCATTGAGAGTTCCGCTGCATGATCGCTAGAAGGATCGATGGAATCGCCGATTAACGGCCTCAAACCCGTGGAGCATATCTCCACAACCGAAGTCTTGATCACGATGACACCCCCACCTACGGTGGAAGCAAACCTTGACCCCTCTCTGATTCTACCAGAGAGTCCCCTCATGGGCCAGGAGCTGAGATACTTCCTGGAAAGCGGATCGGACAGCGACTTACCAGCAACCGACTCCCAGATCGAATCGGCTAGACCGATAACGGCGAATCCATCATTGGACGAGGGTGACCGGGTTCCGCCGTCTTTAGAGATCGGATCTAGCCCGCTCATCCACTGCACAGAATATCGTCCCGATAACCTCGGCCCGTCTGACATATGGGACTTAGCCTACGTACGGCAAATCCCCGGCGAGCCAATCCGATAATACTGGGCCAGATTCTTATCCGTCAAGAACAAGATTCTAGATTACCAAGATTCTGATATAATTGCCGCCTTCGAGCGTGGATGCAAAGATAAAGGCGTCTCAAACGCCCTTACTCGCCGTTGCGTCCAAACGTTCCCTGAATTAACCAACTTAGTAACTCAATTCTGTGCCATCGAAGATGCCTGGCGGACCGAGGAGAATGCAGACTCGATCTGTGACAACTAGCCAGGACGCGACCAGCCAGCGCTTCGGCGCGAAAATCGCAAACGGAACATCCCGGCCGATCGACCTCGGAAGAAGAAGAAAACCTCCGATCACTCCGGAACGGCCCTGGACGGCTTCCTGGATAAACCATGCCCGATCCACGCCGTATTAGTTAACTCCTGCCCAACCCACAGCCTTCGAGACTGTTGGGTGCTAAGGCAGGTGGCCAAAGGGGGGCCTGCCCTTTTGGCGGCTACCTCCAGCCACTCTGGATGGACCTCGGATGAAGACGAGGTCTTAATGATTTATGAGACATTTACGTCTAAAAACCAACGCAAACGGGCCTTACGGGAAGTTAACGCTGTCCGGCAGGTATCGCCACGGGATGCGTGGATAGACACGCCGATCTCCTTCACTCAGAATGATCAACCGAAGTCTACCCCGGACAGGTGCCCCGCTGCGCTAGTCCTCGATCCTATCGTGGACCGCTGTCGCCTCCATAAGGTCCTGATGGACGCAGGCAGCAGCCTGAATTTGATATATGAAGACACTCTGGATAAAATGCACATTGATAGAACACGCATAGAACCGAGCACTACTACCTTTAAAGGAATAGTGCCCGGGAGAGAGGCACGCTGCAGTGGAAAAATAACTTTGGACGTGGTCTTCGGGACCTCGGACAATTATCGCTCCAAAGAGATAACGTTCCATATAGTGCCTTTCAAAAGCGGATATCACGCCATCCTCGGACGGGACGCCTTTTCAAGATTTCAAGCGGTACCGCATTATGGCTACATGAAGCTCAAGATGCCGGGCCCAAAAGGGATCATTACCATTTCGAGTGATCCTGGCAGGGCACTCAAGGCCGAGAATAAAACGGCGTCCCTCTCCCTCGAGACCCTGGCCGAAGCCTTCGCGGCCGAAGAACTAACCGCACTACGCGCCGAAGTCGATCGAGACGATGTCATCCTTGACAAAAGATCAAAACCTACCTCTTTCAAGCCGGCCGACGAGATTATCAAATTCCAGGTTCACCCCACGGACCCCGCTAAAACGGCGTCCATAGGGGCTAACCTCGACCCGGAAGTTGCCGAAGGCCTACGTGCTTTCCTTAGGGAAAACTGGGATATATTCGCCTAGCACCCTTCTGACATGCCTGGGATACCCCGTAGGCTCGCAGAGCACAACCTAAACATACTGACAGGCTATAAACCCATTAAGCAAACCCTTCGGCGTTTTTCCGAGCCCAAGCGTCAAGCAATGGGCGAGGAACTGGCAAAGTTGCTGGAGGCAGGATTCATCAAAGACATAAAACACCCCGACTGTCTAGCCAACCTGGTCATGGTACCGAAGAAGGATAGGTCATGGCGGTTGTGTGTCGATTTTAAAGACCTTAACAAAGCTTGCCCTAAAGACCCCTTTCCTCTACCCCGTATTGACCAAATTGTGGACGCCACCGCGGGCCACGACGCATTGTGCTTCCTAGATGCCTATTCAGGGTATCATCAAATAAGAATGAAGGAATCAGACCAGGCAGCAACAGCATTCATTACGCCTTACGGACCATTTTGCTTCAATACGATGCCCTTCGGACTAAAGAACGTTGGCGCTACATACCAGCGTATGATTCAAACATGCCTGAAGGACCACCTCGGAAAAACTGTGGAGGCCTATGTAGACGACGTGGTTGTCAAAACCAAACGCGTCGATCAACTGGTGGACAACCTCCGTGATACATTTGCCAGCCTATGGGAATATCAAATAAGACTCAACCCCGAAAAATGCGTCTTTGGGGTCCCAGCTGGCAAACTCCTCGGTTTTATTGTATCTAGCCAAGGAATTGAGGCCAATCCGGCCAAAATTCGAGCCCTGGATCGCTTAGAGATCCCTACAGAGCTCAAAGATGTACAAAAGCTAGCGGGCTGCGTAGCAGCCCTAAGTCGTTTTATATCACGGCTTGGTGAAAAAGCTTTACCATTGTACAGGCTGTTAAAGCAGACTAAAACGTTCAAATGGACCAAGGAGGCTGCGGCGGCCCTGGAAGACATCAAGGCCCTCCTTGCCACCAACCCAATCCTGGCAGCACCAGGGGTTTGCGAACCAATGCTATTATACATCTCGGCTACAAACCAGGTGGTTAGCGCAGTCCTCGTGGTCGAGCGAGACATGGAAGGTCATAAGTTCCAAGTCCAGAAACCCGTATACTACGTGTCCGAGGTCATAACCCCCTGCAAGACACGCTACCCTCACTACCAAAAGATAGCTTACGCAGTCTTTATGGCATCGCACAAGCTTCGGCACTACTTTCAAGAGTGCGCGGTAACGGTGGCATCCGACGTCCCGTTGAGTGACATAATCAACAATAGAGACGCAACGGGGCGCATCGCCAAATGGGCTATAGAGCTCTTACCTTTTGAAATTACCTACAAACCGTGCCGGGCCATTAAATCCCAGGTGTTGGCGGACTTCGTCGCCGAATGGACCGAAGCCGAACTACCCCGTGAGTACCGTACCTACTCGCACTGGACGATGTATTTCGACGGCTCCAAGATGCTTGCCGGTCTAGGGGATGGCGTGGTGCTCACTTCCCCCACGGGAGATAACATTAAATATGTACTGCAAATCATGTACACAGATTCCAACAACGCGGCTGAGTACGAAGCCCTCTTACATGGGCTTCGGATAGCAGTCTCCATGGGTGTTAAGCGACTCGAGGTCCGAGGTGATTCCAACCTTGCGATCTCGCAAATTAATGGCGAATTCGATGCCAAAGACCCAAAGATAACAACTTACCACAATGCTGTCATAAAGATCTCGGCCGGGTTCGAGGGGCTGGAATTTCACCATATACCCCGAGATAGTAACCAGGCCGCAGATGTACTCGCCCGAATGGGCGCAAAACGGGACAAGGCTCCCGAGAACACCTTCCTCGAGCGGCTTTTCAAGCCATTCGTAGTCTGGTTAGACAGCAAGGGGACACCAGATTCAACCGATGTCGGGCAACAGGCCCCGCCCGAAGATGACGACGGTATCATAGGCGGATCAACGATCCGGAAGACCGATTCAGTGCACGAGGTCATGGCAGTCATCGCACCATGGACCGAGCCACTCCTCGCATACCTAATCTGAAAAGAGCTCCCTGATAACCAAGCCGATAACCGTCGGATTGTAAGACAGTCTAAAGCTTACAAGGTTCATGAAGGGGAACTTTATAAAATGAGCACAACGGGCGTCCTCCAGAGATGCATATCCGAAGAAGAAGGGAAACTCGTACTACACGAGATACACTCCGGCATGAGCGGACATCACGCCGCGGCTCGGACCCTGGTCAGCAAGGCCTTTCGAGCCGGTTTCTACTGGCCAACGGCAAGTGCTGATGCCTCGGCATTAGTACAGTGTTGCCCGGGCTGCCAGGTATTCGCCAAACAAAGCCACATGCCCCCCACGGCTCTGCGCACCATCCCCATTATGTGGCCCTTCGCGGTCTGGGGGCTTGATATGGTCGGACCACTCAAGGGAGGATTAAACAAAAACAAATACCTACTCGTTATGGTAGATAAATTCACTAAGTGGATCGAAGCAAAGCCGATCACCTCGGCCGAGGCCGTCCAGGTCATCGGATTCATTTCGGGGGTAGTTCACCGTTATGGTGTCCCCCACAGTCTGATCACAGACAATGGAACCAACTTCACGGCCAAAGAGGTCAAGGCGTGGTGTAAGAAAATGGGCATCAAGCTCGATTACGCGTCCGTCTACCACCCGCAGTCTAATGGCCAAGTGGAGCGAGCCAATGGACTCATCCTCAGTGGAATTAAGCCACGGCTTGTCCGCTCCCTTAAAAAAGCCGATTGCAAATGGGTTGAGGAACTCGATTCCATATTATGGGGCTTGCGTACTACACCGAACAGATCCAGAGGGTACACACCATTCTTTATGGTATACGGTGCCGAAGCGGTCCTCCCCTCCGATATCATACACGACGCACCTCGGGTGCGCATGTATGAGGAACTGGAGGCCGAACTCGATCGGCAAGACGCCCTAGACGCTCTCGATGAAGAGAGCAATGTCGCACGGGCTAGATCAGCTATTTATCAACAGCAGGCACGACGCTACCACGCTAGAGAGGTTCACGCCAAAGAATTTAATGTCGGGGACCTCGTAATGAGATTACACCCCGAAAAGCAAAAACACAAGCTCTCCCCTAGATGGGATGGACCGTTTGTCATTGACCAAATACTCGTCGGAGGAGCTTATCGAATTCGAGACCCAGAAGATGGACGACTGGAGCCCCATCCGTTGAACGCGCGCTACTCCGATGTTTCTATGCATGAAACTAAAACATACGGTTCGTGTAAATACCTTGTGCATTTTTCTTTTTTCTTCTTCTTTTTTGTCCTTTACCTCGGACAGTCATTTAAGTGACCCCGAGAACCATCCCGCATGTTCTTTTCAAAACATAAGCTATGCTGCCCCTTTTGAACTATTGTCTTTCACGCCAATATATGCATCGATCCACTTTAAGATTTGGCCAAGCTGGGTTGCCCGGCTCCTGTGCTTGCCCTCTACGTTCCCGATATTTCGGCTAGAGGGCAAAGGGAGCACCGCTGTGATTGTTACTCACGGGTCAACCGATGTAGTACCTCAGACGGACAAAGCCGAAAGCTAGCGTTCTTACAATCTGGATTGGTCGGCTATGACATAGGACTACCGTGGCATGGGTCTTTTCAAACCCCGACCAGGGGCTTTACCCCCGAGGTTATCCGTCTCCGGACGGGCATGTTCGACACAACACCCGAGAAAAGGAACCGTTGGATGAACTATTTTTCTCGGAAGATGTTTCTTATGTTAAATAGTAATATAACATAACCTTCCGTTACCCTCTTGTCCTTCGAGCCGGACAGCCCGATTGCCTGGTCACCCGAAGCATCTGGCCTAATGACCTCGGCCAGTAGTAAGGGACACTCCCCAGAATTTATTCGGGAAGGGAGAAGCCGACGGCTGGCTACCAGAGTTTGGATCAACGGACGGACACAAATTGACATAGTATACTTCGGTACATAAAGTCATACAATACTTTTCATGCACGGTCGAGCCCGTCTATCAGGATGTCTAACGAACAATCCTTTTGCGAGAGGCGTGCCATAGGCATTACACTGTCATATGCTTGACTGGTAGGGATTTCTTCCCCATCAGGCCCCATGGGTCCCACTTCTACCAATTCCGTCGTCTTCAGACCGGTATAGTGGGTCTTCACCATGGCCCAGGCCTCCCTTGCCCCTTCTCGACAAGATGACACTTTCCATGCTTGGATCCGGCGTCGTGCTCTCTTTAACTGTTCGGCCAGCACGGCCATGTCCTCGGGAACTGGTACCACCTCGGGCCATAAAGCCTGGTGAACGTCCTTCATCGCTTTCCGCATTCCTTCGTGCACCTCGGCTAAACGGATGCTCATGTCTTCGGACGATGATCCCAGAGATTCCGGAGGAAGACCAGTCAAGCTAGCTGTCATCAATAACATTTCGCATGACAAATCTTTCGGATTAACCGAATAACACATGTCTGTCGCGACTTATAACTTACCATAAATCATGTCGTCCGTGCGTCGATTCTTTACTTCTGCAACAGCTAGGCGAGCCTTTAAGCTCTCAATCTCCTGGGCTTGGCGGGCATTCTCAGCCCTAAGCGTATTCACGATACCCGCTCTCTGAGTAACCACCTGTTGATTCGCTTGGCGTTGCGCTTCAGCATACTCCAGATCGTCGCGGGCCCGCTTCAGGTCTCTTTCGAGATGGCCCAGGGTTTCCGCTGCTACAAGCAATCCTGGCGTCGGCTCTACTCTTTGGACATTACTTACTTCAATAAACACGCACTTACTGTGCGCCTCTCTCGTGAATTTCTTCACCTGCTCAACCTCGGACAACGCCGCGTCAAGCTGCACCCTTGTTTGATCTAAAGCCGAGGTCAATTGCTCATTCCTTACGCGAGCCTCCTGTTATAGCACAGTTTGCGGGTTAACATGCAAGTCTTGATTCGACCCCAGTGGCTCGTATCAAGCCTTAGGGGCTACTACCACACTCGGTAGTTATACTTGTCTTTTAAAGACCTTACCCACAGCCCTCGCGACAGGATGTCCAGTGACTCCTCAAAGGCACCTCGGGTCGCCCCGAGGTACGCGTCTACCGCGCTGAGCGCGTTAAGCTCCCTGTCCGAAAATGCCGGATTGTTTAAAGAAGCCTTTCGCCGACGGTAATTCGCGGCACATTGGATTTCGGACGGAGTGGCCGACGTCGCCGAGTCTTCGGGCTGGGTGAATCTGGGGTCCGCCCTCGTAGGATTTCGGACCTCTGTTACCTTGGGCGGAGACGCGCTTTTCTCGGCCTCCACATGTACATCAGCGGGTGGAGGCTGTCTGCAAACAATTAGGGATGTTAGAATCCGAAGTGTCTTTTCTAAAAATATCGACCTAGGAAATACCTAGTGGCGGATGGAGCACTTTCGCCTGTTCCCGTGCCCCGGACCGGAGCTTCTTGCGCTTCTGGCTGGGCCCTTTCCGGTGGAACTGCTGCTCTGCGTAGGTGTTGGGAGCACCGCCCCTTTGGAGGAGGAGTTGGAGACGGGGTGACGAGCGACTCTCTTTCGTTTAGAGGAAGGGAGAGTTACCGCTACTTTCGAGCCATCAAGGCTCTCCAGGAAGAAACTTCTCCCTTCATAAATCAATCCTAGATCTTCGTCCTCGTGATGAAGAGGGTCTTCGACGCGGCTGTGCGACTCCAGCTCGGGGGCCGGACTGCTTACTCCTTCAAGCCACCGTCTCCACCTCTGTTTAACCGACGTGAAACGGATTAATTTGAGGATTCCCGAGGTAAAATTTATAAACCCGAAGTAAACACTTACTATGTCGGTAGGGTTGTAGTATGACAGCCCGTCTTGGAACCGGCGCTTGGCAAACTCCTCGGCCGACCCTTGGTATATGCTGGCTAGTACGGCTCTGAGGTCATTTGGTCCAAAAAAGCCCCTTTGATGGACCGATAGGCGTCTTCGGACCCATTGTAATCGCACAATAAGTGCTGACGCTGCTGGAAAGGCTGGATTCTTCGGTCTAGAGCAACCGCCATCACGTCAATGATGGTCAGGCCAGCGCTTGATAGGGACTTCACCTTGGCTGCTAGCCTAGTCACGGCTTCGCCCTCCTCTTGAGTTGAACTCAGCGGCCTTCAGCTGTAACGCTTCCACGGTGGGTCCAATGAGAAGGGCGGAAGGCCTGGACGGACTGGCTCATACAATAGGATGACGGTGATGTAAAACCACTCGGAAGGCCAATAATCGGTTTCCTCCAGAGGTGTCCCCACTGGGTAGTTAGTCTTGTCAATTCGGCAGACTTCGGCTCCTCCAACCTCGAATAGCTTGTCTGCCGAAGAGCGGGGCATGACACAGAAATACTTCCGCCACAATCCGAAGTGTGCTTGACAGCCGAGATGTAACTCGCAGAGCGCAACAAACCCCGCAATATGCAGTATCGAATTCGGGGAGAGGTGGCGTAATTGCAGCCCGTAAAACTCCAGCAGACCACGGAGGAAGGGGTGTATTGGGAACCCTAAGCCGCGAAGGAGGAAAGGCACGAAGCATACCCGCTCATCTCCTCGTGGCGTGGGGAAATTTTCGGCATGGGCTTGACCATCAATGGACGTCAGTCCAGGACGGGTAGCGGCTAGATCCGCATCAGGCAGGTACCCTTGCGTCGCCAAGCGCTCCAATTGGAGGCGCGCGACGGAACAGCTCCCCCAGTCTCCCCTATCAGGGCCATGAGGACGCCTTGACGATCCTTCGCCACACGCCATTGTTCGGGCTCTTGAGCCGGAGAGGGGAGGGGATTTTTTGTTGTGGTGGCAAATGTGAACTGTCACCAGCAGGGGTTACGCGTCTGGTAAATAAGGGCAGAGGGGGCTGACGTTTCGACGTTTTCTCCATAAAGGAGGCTCAGCCGCCTAGGCCGCACGATTCTCAAAATCTAAAATCGGGGAATTCCAAGGGTTGACCGAAGTCTTTAAATTTGGTCAGGGAATAAAGCATGGGAACTTGTCTATCGAGCCAAGACTCCGGAAGTGAAGGCCGTCGACCTCGGCATCGAAGACCAGTTCAGGGGCTACTGACGGTGTCCTGGATTAGGGGGTGCCAACCTAGCCGGCCCGTCTCCTCGGATGGGCCGATATGCCTCTATACGTAATCAAGATGGACTCCGGAAGCCGCACATGGGAGACGTGATCAAGACTACCTCTATCGAAGACTTGCAGTACACTTCTAGATTATTCCAGCCGCCTTACTCCAAGATACCGACCTTGTAATCCTAGATACCCTCCCTGGCGTGTATATAAGCCATAGGGTTTAGCCCGTAGGGCACATTAGCGCAACATCGAACACCTAGCTATAGTAGTTAGACACATATTACGATCTCGAGGTAGATCAACTCTGTACTCGATACACCTCCATTAATATAAACAGAAGCAGGACGTAGGGTTTTACCTCCATCAAGAGGGCCCGAACCTGGGTAAAACATCGTCTCCCTTTGTCTCTGTTACCATCGATCCGAGATCCGCAGCTCGGGACCCCCTACCCCGAGGTCTGCCGATTTTTACACCGACACTCGGCGTGATCAAGATGGAAATCTCCGAAGACTTGGTGTGTACTTCAAGGATAGCCCTATAGCCGAAATGTTGATAACCGACCATGTGTATGACCTAGGTATCCCCGGTGCATATATAAGTCGAGGGGTTTAGTCTGCAGGGACACAATTACCAGCCTTAGGGTTTAGAACACAATCATACGATCTCGAGGTAGATCATCTTGTACTCTGTACCCCACCGCATCAATACAATCAAAGCAGGACGTAGGGTTTTACCTATTCGAGAGGGCCCAAACCTGGGTAAATATCGTCTCCCTTCATCTACTATTACCATCGTTCTCAAACCCACAGCTCGGGACCACCTACCCGAGATCCACCGGTTTTAGCACCGACAATGGTGGCCCATGCAGGTCCCGCCGTGTGGTCAAAACAGATTGATGGTTCGTCATTAGATCAACAGTGATATCGGCTGCGGTGACATCTTTGTCCCCGGCCAGCTTTTCGCGTTCGGCAGCATCGTTCTTCACGCCGATTCAACTGGCCACCTCGGCCGTGTCGAGAACTTTGCCCCAGATCAGATCATCAGATTTGGGAGCCTGGAGTACACTGCCGACTCATGCAGCGATCTCGCCCTCTCTAGATGGACGCCAGATCGGCTTGATAACCTCGCAAACACCGTGGCTTTAAGCCCCGGACCTGACCTCAGATCCAAACCTCGGATCAGGTCCCACCTCAGAACCGACCTCGAGTTCGGATCCGATCACTTCGTCGCCGGACTAGGCTTTAGCTCTGGCCGATCAAAGCTCCGAGGCCGTATCAAATGCCCCATCGAGCACATTATGGGTCAGCCCCGTCTACTCTTGAGCAAATGAGCCCGGCGGACCTCTCGAGTTTGAACGAGATGTTGGACCGAATTCAGAACCTTGCGATCTTATCTTCGGTCTATGACCAGATCGATGTAAAGCCGATGACAGGGAAATTTACGTCCCACCCACCACCCACCTAGTCGCTACTATCGAAGATTTAACTGACGTACTGGACTATGCCACCGAGGAGGCAACCGACATGGATGAAGATGTCGGTGATCTGCCTGGTGTTACACCATCCAGGACCGGCTGCTAGACAACAACCTCTACCTATGAGGTCTACATGGTGGACACCCCCAAAGGCGATGACAAGGAGGAAAAGAAGGATCCCCCCAAGCTTCGACGAAGCAAGAAGTGCTCTAAGCACTTTAGGGATGGGAACACCAGCAACAACAACACTAACAACGACGCCTCCAATGAACACACCATCTCGAACGGCGCCAAGGACCAGGACAATGGCAGTGATGCCAAACCTGATCAGGTCGACGGCGCCGCTGGGATGGAGGACCTTGACGATCCTAACGATAGCAACTACATGCCCGAATCGGAGGAGGATGTAAGTCTCGGACCTGATGAATTCGAAGTCCCTGAAGACCTCCCCGATCTGGAAACCTTCCGACGACGACTCATTGCCTCTGCCCGAAGTATAAAATGAGGGTGCGGGAAGCTTAAAGATGATCAGGACACTTTGAATGACAAATGGGTGGAAGTTCTCGCAACCGAGCAGGACCTTGAGCTACGGCGCGCAGACCATGCCAAATCCTACCCGAAACGACGTCTACTTCCAGCATTCGATGACGAAGCTGGCGACAACCTGCTCCACAGGCACAATCGAACTGATCAGTCCGACCGTCCTCCTCGAGGGCAAGATAGGCCAACGGGAGGGCTTCGAGACCCCCCCCCCCCATAATCCCTCGCCGTGAAGGCAAAGACACAGCCCCGTCCGCTCCGCCTTACGACTTGCGAGGAAAATTGACTGCACAGCCTGCTCCATCGCGTTCTATATATGGATCAAGGGATCGTGCGCATGCTGGAGAGGCCGAATATCAGGCTTGGCTGGACAAGCATGACAAGGCTCATAATGACACTCGTGCTCGGATAGCAATAGACGTCCGACAAACAATGGCTCGGATCAGGAGCTGCACACCCGATGTGCTTTACAGACGAGGTCATCCAGCACCAGTTCCCGGAAGGGTTTAAACCCATAAATATTGAACAATATGACGGAACTACTAACCCAGCCATGTGGATTGAAGATTTCCTTCTCCACATCCATATGGCCAGAGTAGATGATCTCCACGCCATTAAGTACGTGCCCTTAAAACTTAAAGGACCAGCGAGGCACTGGCTCACAGCTTGCCCGAGAACTCCATCGGGAGTTGGGAAGACCCTGAGGATGCTTTTCGAGCTAACTTTCAGGGCACCTATGTCCGACCCCCGGATGCTGACGACCTCAGTCATGTCGTCCAACAGCCTGGCGAGTCTGCTAGGAAATTTTGGAATCGGTTCTTGACCAAGAAGAACGAAATCATTGATTGTCCGGACGCTGAGGCAATCGCCGCTTTCCGGCATAGCATTCGTGATGAATGGCTAGCGCGACAGCTCGGGCATGACAAGCCGAAGACTATGGCGGGCCTCACCTCCCTCGTGACCCGATTCTGCGCCGGAGAGGACAACTGGCTGGCTCGTAGTTCCAGCCATAGCAGTGACCCTGGTACCTTGGAAGTGCGCGACGGAAACGGAGACCTCGATGCGGTAAAAATAATAAGCGTCTCCATAAAAGCAACGGCAGTGACACCGAGGAGGCTACCATCAACACCAGATTCAGCAATCAACGTAGTGCGAGAAGAAAAAGCCCTCTAAAGGGAATAGAGACGGTCCATCTACATTGGATAATATCCTCGACAAGCCCTGCCAAATTCATGTCACTTCGGATAAACCGGCTAACCATACAGACCGGAACTGCTGGGTCATAAAGCAGGCCGGCAAGATCGCAGCTGAGAACCCGGGCAAAAGCTAGCCTCGCAACGAGGATGAGGATGAACCTCCTCGGCCAAATAATGGAGGCCAAAAATAGTTCCCCTCCTCGGTGAAGGATGTGAATATGATCTATGTCACCCTCATCCCTAAGAAGGAAAGGAAGCGCGCGCTACATGATGTTTACGCACTGGAGCCTCTAGCGCCGAAGTACAACTTGTGGTCAGCTAGCCCGATGACCTTCGATCAAAGTGACCATCTGACCAGTATCCGTCATGGAGGAACGGTCGCCTTGGTACTCGACCCCATACTATATGGTTTCCATCTCACAAGGGTCCTCTGTAGGAGATATGCCCTAGAGGCAATAATAAATGTTATTACTTATCCCCATGTTCCTAATTAAGTTTATATTCCGTGCTATAACTGCTATGGTTCTCAATTCTGCAATAACCACAAGGCTCGGAGGAAAACTCATATGCACGTGTGGAATAATAAACGGTAAAATGTATTCCTAGTCTGGCCTCTAAGACTAGCTCAAGTGTTGCATGATGGTTCTGTTTTCTTGATCATGGGCATGACTATGCCGGCAACTTTGAGGGCACATGTAACACCCTGGATTTTTGTTTTTCCTTTTATTTGGATTTATTGAATATTTTAATTTGCATTTGGGTTTTTCAGTCAATTCTTTTGGACTTACCACTTGGAATTATTTTTTATTTTCTTCCAAGTGGGTTCTATCATCCCTAATACTTCCCTAGACCTCATCCCTCTCACCATAATGCCATTGGATATTTTTATTTAATGGCATTATATTCTTTTTCTTCCTGAAAATGACAATTTTCTCAATAAGCTATGAAGCAACCCTCATTTTTATTGCTCCAAAAATTCCAAGAAAATTCCCAAATATTCTTTGGATCATGCCTCATGTACCTATGCAAAAATATCCCATGGTCATTTGGAAATTTTCAGCTAAGGAAAATGTTTTTGCTTCTGGACAGAATGGGCACTTTGTGAAGCAAGTACATTTTTCCTTGATCTGTTGGAGCTGAAATTTTTACCACATGACTATCCAACTAAGAGATGCTTAACCCCAAAATTTCAAACTCAAATTCCTAACCGTTTGTCCCCAGCATTTGTCACAAGTTTCTGTCCAGAACCATTGCATCAAGCTCAAGTCACATCCACTGCGCCAGATGGCAAGCCAAGCGCAGCTCTAGGCACCGCGTTGAAGGGACTTCACGATTGACACGGTTTGGCAGTGCCGAAAGCACCATGTGTGCCAGTGCACGTGGTGACCGTGTGAGTGCACGGTGCTTGGCATGCGCTCGCCGCGCTCTGTGCATCGGGCCCCTCTGCCGCCATCCATTCACTCTCCGCTCGCCACCGCAGCATGTCCCCGCCTCGCAGCAGACTCCAGCACGCCACCTAGCCTCGTCCTGCTCCTCCTTGACGCCGGCAAGCCGCTCGTCGGAAGCGGCCGAACGCTGCCAGGCGGAACAGTGAGCGCGCGTGCTCCGTCTGCTCCGCGTAGTGCGCCTCACTGTGCCCGCGTGCGTGCACCGCGTAGCCTGTGCTCCACTACATCTCCTCCACGTCGCGCCCGAGCTCCTCTCCCTCTCTCTTCTTCTGTAGTTGTCGCTGGTGGAGTCCCGAGCACGGCCGCACTCTATCTATAAATAGAGTCGTCCCCGATCCCGTCTAGCCATCGCTCTCACTTCACCTGGCCACAAATCACTCTCCCACAAGCGCGGCAAGGCCGGGAGGGCCTCCTGCCTCCGATCATCGCCGGAATCCACCGCGGATCCACCTGGATCGTGCACTCCTCCCAGCCACCCCCAGCTTCGCTCTATGCTCCCCTCAAGGTCGTGGTGATCTCCTAAGTTTGACGGTGCCACTGGTTCACCGGATCGTCGCCGGAATCGCTGTACCCGACGACCTCCGCCGCCGTCATCTCTGGAGAAGAACACCCCGACGCCGTCCTTCCACCCCAGCCATCACCTCGGGTACGTGCTTGATCGCCGTGACGTGCTGAGTCCATCCCGCCCATCACCGGCGACCGCCGTGGTCTCCTCGCCGGAGAATCTCCGGCGACCGAGCCGCCGAGCATTGTTCCCTCTCTCTCTCTCTTTTAACCCTGACAGTGGGACCCCACTGTCAGCCTCTCTCTCTCTCCCGAATCATTTTCTAAGTGGAGGCGTACTCTAGAAATACGCCTTCGACGTGGCCTGTTCTGGAAATTCGGTTAAATTCATTTAAATGAATATTTTGACCAGATTCTAACACCACCTTTGACCAGCTATAATTTCTATTCTATAAGTCCAATTGAGTTGATTCTTTTTGCTACTAGTTTGTATTGAGCCAAAGTTTATGCATGCCAAGTTTCAGAATTTTTCTTGCTGTTTGGAATTTCTGGTGAAATAAAATGCTTTATGTGACATTTTCTTTGTGCATTTAAAATATTTTCAGAAGCTCCTAATTGTGTTGGAGAAGACCAGGAGTATTGTGACACTCCTATGAACCAAGGCAAGCCACAACATTCAAATGCAAGGATGGCATTGCAATAGAAATGGTTTATTTGAATTAAATTCATCATATAATTCACTATTAAAATGATTTCCTATATAGAACTTATTGCATAGAATTTGTTCCATGTCATTTTGATAGTATGCAGTAGGGTATATGCTTTCTTGCTAAAGTGTGTAGTAGAGATATGTCATATGCTCTCGTGGTAACAGATGCATTCATTACTCATAAACATGACCCGTGCATCCATTCACATACTATGGCTCGAATCATTTTATTTCAAGTTAAACTTGATGTTAATTCAACTTGAACATGCTGTTGATCGAGTCATGGTGCCACTGAATCGAGCTCACCAGTGCAACCACACTTGCCTGGATGGGGAGGCCCTAATGCGGTCTATTGTCATGCCTCTCGCCGGTGCCTCCTACTAGGGAAGGTTGTGCACTGGCACAACCCTGGCCCGGTAGGCAGTCATAACCTTGTGTGCCCGAGTTTTACGGTACCGAGGTCCCCGTTTGGGACGATGTTTTGTTTGGCCACGACGGTGGCAGCCACAGAGGTGGCAGATGTCACAAGATAACATCGGGGCCACCCATGACATAGCCCAAAGGGGAGTTTGTCAAAGTGGCCGGGAGAGTGTCATGACATAGATTGGTTTTGTCGGAATATCGTTAGTCCACCCGAATGGGAGCACGAGGCCATGAGTTCCGTAGTGTGGGTACAGTGTACTAACCTCTGCAGAGTGTATAATCTATCGATAGCCGCGTCCTTGGATATGGACACAGATCGTAGTAGGGTCACACCGTGGGTCAACAGATATAATTAACTTGCACACTAAGATTCACAAGATGGCACATGCAAAATTGGTGATCGCGTGAGGATCACTATGAAAGGTATTGTTGTGATCAAGTGAGGATCACATTGGTAAGTTATGAACGGTGGTTACGTGGTAACCCGAAATGGTAAGTTGGTCCCAGGGACCACGGCAACTTTTCACGCACACCTCATGTTGGGTAGTATCATGCTCATGCATTAAACTTGTTAAATGCCGTGTTGTTGTTTGTCGTACTTGTTTTGTTTGCTGTGAGCTTGCGAGTACATTCAAAGTACTCACCTGGCTTATCATGCCAGATGCAGGAGAAGCCGTGCATGGTGTGGATGTCGAGCAGTATGTCGCGCTCTAGGCCATGTCCCAGCAGTGTCCCTGTGGAGTGGAGTTCCGCTACCTCGTCGTTCCGCTGCCGCGTAGTAGTCCCTTTATCATCGAGGCCCTGAGTGTCTACTAAATAATGTACATAAGTGCAGCCGCACCATGTGTGCCGCTTGGCCTCGCTTATCATGTAATATTTGGAACCTATGTATCCGCTAGAGATCAATAAAGCAGTTGTTTTCTGTACCAAGTTGTTGTGTATTGCCACAAGACTTGATCTCTGGGCTGGCAATGCAAGGTAAACCGGTTGCTCTGAGTCGGGGTGCCACAACGCTTGGTATCAGAGCCGCGCTGACTGTAGGACACCCTAGATAGCCGACGCGTTAGAAAACGGTAGATTTAGCCTTTGTAGCGATTTGAGGTTTGACTATGCACTTGGGTGTTGCATTGCATGCATATAGGTTACTGTTAATACTGATCAGCTAATATTGTGAGTGTAGATGGCACCAGTCCCTTATCCGTATCAGCCTGAGCCGGCACCTTCCACCTTTCCGCATCTGCTTAGCAACGTGTGGCGCCGACTCTACCACGCCGGCGATGACCCTGTGTACCAGGTGTATCGAGAGAAGCTTGCTGATGGTGTTTACGAGTATCACGCGGAGGTCGTCATGCACAACAGTACCGTAGTGGGCACTTACACTCGCTCCACCAAGGGCGGGACTTCTTCTACACCCGACCAGGCGGTCCAGTTTGAAGCATTCGAGGCTCTCGCTGACTTGCACTATAACGAGATTCAGATGCAGACTCACCCAGGTTTCTACTTCTATCCGTCCCTGTTTGAGTCAGGACAGATCCGTTTCCCTTACATTGATCCGGAGTGTGATCGGTCAGCCAGCCACCTGTCTCGTTACATAACGGCTAGATACTTTCTGATCGTCAGCCTAGCCCAGGAGCTGAACCGCACTCGAGACGAGCTAGCTGCCGCTCGATCTGCCTTTGCTCCACCTTTACTTATCCATACATCGCTTGTTCCTCCAGTTACCTTACCTCTACCTGCACCAGTGACTCCCACACCTTCTCAGAGTAACTCGGGTACTTCGGCAGTGACTCCCCATGAGTCCCCAGCCCAGTGGGCTATGCTTCTCGCTACCCCAGCCGCTCCGATGCTGCGGAGCCACCCTGCTCTAGATCCTGAGGGAGAGTCGTCCCGTCAACGTCGTCGTGTTTCCTTTGCTCCGAAGGTGTCCGTTATCAGTTCCGATTCGGAGTCCGACACCGAGGAGACACCAGTAGGACCGTCAGAGTGCCAGTGCAATCGCTGTCGTCACGAGTAGATGAGGATGATGTGGTGTTTGGTTGTATGCATGTAGTGGTACTACCCATGTTGTTGTCTTGTTATGTATGCTGGATGATGTATTGTATAATTATGTTATTTCCGCTTTTGGCCTTGGATTTTCCTCGCATTTCTCTTCTGGGTTTGTTGCTTCACCTTCCTATTTTTTTTCCCTAATGGATGTTGCTCATCTCGATGCTTCGTATTGGGAAGCATATATAGGATGACAAGGTGTGGCAGTAACTGTCATGGTGGCGACGATACTCCAGTTCGTCGATCCGCCAGGCAAGCAGGACATTTTCTACAACCATATCAGCCACCACCTCCTCCACCTCAAGCACCCACAACAGAGCAGATTATGTGAAGGTTTGAGGAAAAGAGGAACCAAGATCTGATGGAGTTCCTCAGAAGCATGCAGACTATGGTCGGGCAGAATAATCACACTGGTAATCACTCCAAGCTGTTAGACTTTCAGAGGACCAAACCGCCAAGTTTCAGTCAAGCAGTGGACCCAATGGAAGCCGATGACTGGTTGAGGACCATTGAGAAGAAGCTAGAAATTTCTCGCACTGAAGATGTTGATAAGGTACCCTTCGCCACTCATTCTCTGGAAGGACCGGCTGCTATATGGTGGGACAATACCAAAATTATGTGGCCTGCTGAAGACGAGATTACTTGGGATAAATTTAAAGATAAATTCCGCAAGTATCATATTCCCGCCGGTATCTTGAAGGTCAAGCAGCGAGAATTCCTCACCCTTACACAAGGGAACTCGACTGTAAGTGAGTATTTAAACAAGTTCAATCTGATGTGGCCACTGAAGAACGGAAGATAGATCGGTTCCTCGGAGGACTCAACGTTACCCTCCGATGTGCACTCAGCATGATGGATTTCCCCGACTTCCAAACTCTGGTGAACAAGGCACTCATTGCCGAAAGGGAACACAAACTGGTTAATGATCATAAGACTGCCTATGAAGACTGCAAACGCAAGTTTGAACCCAAGAAGGAAGGGCAAGTTTTTCAGAAGGTTCGTACTTGGCAGCAACCCCAGTTCGAGTTCAAGCCAACCTAGTAGAAGGGGAACATCAAGAATGAAAGTCAGATTAAGACTGTGGTCACCAAGCCAAACAAGGAAGACTGTCAGCGTAACAATGCATGTTACTCATGTGGACAAACAGGGCATTACACTAGGCAGTGTCCCAAGAACGGAAAGTCGCCAACCAACCTGAAGCCTCAAGTCAATTGTGTGGGGCAATTCCCCAACTGGAAGTATATTCAAGGGCAAGTTCATCATATCTCCGCCGAAGAAGCTTCCGAAGTTCCCGATGTAGTCATTGGTATGTTTCCTGTTAATGACATACCTGCAACAATTTTATTCGATTCCGGGGCTTCCCATTCTTTTATTTCGCGGAGTTTTGTTGCCCAGCATCGACTTTCCTATACTCTTTTGGACAAAGTTATGGTGGTACAATCCCCTGGATCCATGCTCAGGACAAATATTGTATGCCGAGGATTGGAAATATCAATCAATGGAGTTATCTTCCCCGCATCCCTGGTATCCATTGAATCTCTGAAATTGGACGTTATTTTGGGGATGGATTGGTTGACAAGACACCAGGTCTGCATCAACTGCGCAAAAGAGAAATCACGCTAATAAATCCCTCGGGCCAGTCTGCTCGGTTCTTTGCCGGTACATCCATGACAAAGAAGGGGATGGTTTATGCAGCAATTGCTACAGATATGAATTTAGTCCCAGTGGTCTGTGAATTCCCAGATGTATTTCCAGAAGAATTGCCAGGCATGCCACCTGACCGGGAGCTGGAATTCTCAATTGAGCTAGTGCCCGGGACAGCACCGATTTACAAGAAATATTATCGAATGCCTTCATCCGAACTAGTGGAGTTGAAGAAGCAATTGGATGAGATGCTTCAAAAAGGATATATTCGCCCCAGTTTGTCTCCTTGGGGAGCACCTGCAATATTTGTGGGCAAGAAGGATGGCAGTCTCTAGATGTGTGTTGACTACCGCACTCTCAATGATGTCACAATCAAGAATAAATACCCGCTGCCCAGGATTGATGATTTGTTCGATCAACTTAGTGGAGCTCAAGTGTTCTCCAAGATTGATTTGCGCACCGGGTATCACCAGCTGAAAATCAGAAAAGAAGATATCCCCAAGACAACATTCACTACACGATATGGGCTGTACGAGTATATAGTCATGTCATTTGGGCTGACCAATGCTCCTGCATTCTTCATGCACATGATGAACAAGGTGTTCATGGACTTTTTGGACAAGTTTGTGGTAGTATTCATTGATGACATCCTTATATATTCCAAAAGTGAAGAAGAACACAAACAGCATCTCCGAGCAGTATTGGAGCGATTACGCGCTCATCAACTCTACGCCAAGTTCAGCAAATGTGAATTTTGGCTTAAGGAAGTGGGATTCCTTGGGCATACTCTTTCCGCTGAAGGAGTGGCTGTGGATCAAAGCAGAGTCAGAGAAGTATTAAATTGGAAGACACCGGTTTCAGTGACAGAAATCAGGAGTTTCTTGGGTCTGGCAGGTTATTACTGTCGCTTCATTGAAGGCTTCTCAAAGATTGCCAAACCAATGACGGAACTACTCAAGAAGAATTAGAAGTTCATATGGACGGAAGCATGTGAGAACAGTTTCAATGAGCTAAAGACCCGTTTGACCACCGCTCCAGTGTTGACTCTACCAGATATCTACCGGAGTTTTGACATCTATTGCGACGCCTCCAGGCGTGGCATTGGGTGTGTGCTTATGCAAGAAGGCAAGGTCGTGGCCTATGCATGAAGGCAGCTCCGACCGCATGAGGAGAATTATCCTACACACGACATGGAAATGGCAGCTGTGGTCCATGCCTTAAAAATTTGGAGGCATTACATCATTGGAAAACGATGCCAAATCTACACCGACCACAAGAGTCTCAAGTATATATTCACTCAACCAGACTTGAACATCCAGCAAAGAAGATGGCTTGAACTGGTCAAAGATTATGACGTTGGTATCAATTATCATCCAGGAAAAGCTAATGTGGTCGCCGATGCCCTCAGTCGCAAACCGGCCACAGCAAATTCATTAATCGAGCGTTTGCACCCAGCACTTCGAGAAGAAATAGCTCAACTCAATATGATCATTTGTGATGCAACATGCTCGGTTACCTTGGAAGTAACCCCTACTCTGGAAGGCGAAATCCGTAATGCTCAACCTGGTGACCCAATGTTACTCAAGGTGATGGCTCAAGTACGAGAAGGGAAGACGCAAGGTTTCAGCCTTGATGATAAAGGTACCCTCCGATTTCGGAATCGTGTCTATGTACCTGACCGTGGGGAATTAAAGCAGCAGATTCTGAAGGAAGCTCATGAGTCTACATACTCCATTCATCCCGGAGGCACTAAAATGTATCAAGACTTGAAGCAAACACTCTGGTGGGAAGGTATAAAGAAAGATATCGCCTATTACGTCGCCTGTTGCGATATATGCAATAAGGTGAAGGCTGAACATCAAAAACCCGCTGGTTTACTTCAACCCTTACCCGTTCCGCAATGGAAATGGGATGATATCTGCATGGACTTCATCGTGGGGTTACCGAGGACACCACGAGGAAATAACGCCATATGGGTCGTGGTCGACATGCTCACCAAGGTGGCCCACTTTATTCCAATAAGGACAACCTACCGTGCAAACCAACTCGCTCAACTTTACATATCCAGGATCGTCAGTCTGCATGGGATACCCAGGACTATCACTTCAGACCGAGGATCATTGTTTACCTCGGCGTTCTGGCTACGTCTACACCAAGCCTTGGGAACCGCTTTGAAGCATAGCACTGCTTATCACCCTCAGACAGATGGGCAGACAGAATGGGTAAATCAAATCTTGGAAGACATGCTTCAGGCATGCGCTCTTGCTCATGGACCCAAATGGGAAGATAGCCTACCATACGCTGAGTTTTCTTACAACAACGGCTATCGGACTAGCCTCATGATGTCACCCTTTGAGGCTCTATACGGCCGTAAGTATCGCACCCCGCTGAACTGGTCTCAGACAGGAGACAGCCGAATCTTCGGGACTGATTTGATGATGGGAGCTAAAAAGCAAGTTAAAGAAATTCGAGACAGACTGCAAGTAGCAAAATCTTGTTAGAAGAGCTACTATGACTCAAAGCATAGGCAGATCAGTTTCGAACCAGGTGAATATGCATATCTCCGAGTTACCACCATGAAAGGAGTCAAAAGGTTTCATACTAGGGGAAAGCTTGCACCAAGGTACATCGGTCCGTTTCCAGTCATGACCAGAGTGGGCAAAGTGGCTTATCAGTTAGAATTGCCTCCCGAGCTATCCGAGGTTCATGATGTTTTCCATGTGTCTCAGCTACGGAAATGCATCGCACCACCCGCAAAACAGACAGATATGACCGAACTAGAGCTTGCCAAAGATTTAACATATGAAGAGAAACCCTTGAGAATTTTGGAAGAGATGGACAGAGTCACCCGTAGCAAAACTATAAAGTTTTACAAGGTCCAATGGGATCACCACACTGAGGATGAGGCCACCTGGGAAAGAGAGGATTTCTTAAGGACTGCATACCCATATTTGTTTCCTGAGCAACTGAATCTTGAGGACGAGATTCATCCTAAGGGGGGGAGGTTTGTAACACCCTGGATTTTTACTTTTCCTTTTATTTGGATTTATTGAATATTTTAATTTGCATTTGGGTTTTTCAATCAATTCTTTTGGACTTACCACTTGGAATTATTTTTGATTTTCTTCCAACTGGGTTCTATCATCCCTAAAACTTCCCTAGACCTCATCCCTCTCACCATAATGCCATTGGATATTTTTATTTAATGGCATTATATTCTTTTTCTTCCTGAAAATGCCTATTTTCTCAATAAGCTATGAAGCAACCCTCATTTTTATTGCTCCAAAAATTCCAAGAAAACTCCCAAATATTCTTTGGATCATGCCTCACCTCCCTATGCAAAAATATCCCATGGTAATTTGGAAATTTTCAGCTAAGGAAAATGTTTTTGCTTCTGGACAGAATGGGCACTTTGTGAAGTAAGTACATTTTTCCTTGATCTGTTGGA
This sequence comes from Elymus sibiricus, assembly GCA_039707655.1. NCBI lineage: Eukaryota > Viridiplantae > Streptophyta > Magnoliopsida > Poales > Poaceae > Elymus > Elymus sibiricus. The sequence goes on from CM077674.1 coordinate 265,773,878, forward strand.
GCTGAAATTTTTACCACATGACTACCCTCCTAAGAGATGCTTAACCCCAAAATTTCAGACTCAAATTCCTAGCCATTTGTCCCCAGCATTTGTCACAAGTTTCTGTCCAGAACCTTTGCATCAAGATCAAGTCACATCCACTGCGCCAGATGGTAAGCCAAGCGCAGCTCTAGGCACCGCATTGAAGGGACTTCACGATTGACACGGTTTGGCAGCGCCGAAAGCACAACGTGTGCCAGTGCACGCGGTGACCGCGTGAGTGCACGGTGCTTGGCATGCGCTCGCCGCGCTCTGTGCATCGGGCCCCTCTGCCGCCGTCCATTCACTCTCCGCTCGCCACCACGGCATGTCCCTACCTCGCAGCTGACTCCAGCGCGCCACCTAGCCTTGCCCTGCTCCTCCCCGATGCCGGCAAGCCGCTCGCTGGAAGCGGCCGAACGCTACCAGGCGGAACAGTGAGCGCGCGTGCTCCGTCTGCTCCGCGTAGTGCGCCTCACTGCGCCCGCGTGCGTGCACCGCGTAGCTTGTGCTCCACTACATCTCCTCCATGTCACGCCCGAGCTCCTCTCCCTCTCTCTTCTTCTGCAGTTCGTCGCCGGCGGATTCCCGAGCACGGCCGCACTCCATCTATAAATAGAGCCGTCCCCGAGCCCGTCTAGCCATCGGTCTCACTTCACCTGGCCACAAATCACTCTCCCACAAGCACGGCAAGGCCGGGAGGGCCTCCTGCCGCCGATCATCACCGGAATCTGCCGCGGATCCCCCTGGATCGTGCACTCCTCCCAGCCACCCCCAGCTTCGCTCTATGCTCCCCTCGAGGTCGTGGTGATCTCCTGAGATCGACGGTGCCACTGGTTCACCGGATCGTCACCGGAATCGCTGTACCCGACGAGCTCCACCGCCGCCGTCTCTGGAGAAGAACACCCCGATGCCGTCCGTCCACTCCAGTCGTCGCCTTGGGTACGTGCTTGATCGCCGTGACGTGCTGAGTCCATCCCGCCAATCGCCGGCGACCGCCGTGGTCTCCTTGCCGGAGAATCACCGGCGACCGAGCCGCCGAGCACTGTTCCCTCTCTCTCTCTCTCTCTTTTAACCCTGACAGTGGGACCCCACTGTCAGCCTCTCTCTCTCTCTCCTGAATCGTTTTCTAAGTGGAGGCGTACTCTGGAAATACGCCTTCGATGTGGCCTGTTCTGGAAATTCGGTTAAATTCATTTAAATGAATATTTTGACCAGATTCTGACCCCAACTTTGACCAGCTATAATTTCTATTCTGTAAGTCTATTTGAGTTGATTCTTTTTGCTACTGGTTTGTATTGAGCCAATGTTTATGCATGCCAAATTTCAGAATTTTTCTTGCTGTTTGGAATTTCTGGTGAAATAAAATGCTTTATGTGACATTTTCTTTTTGCATTTAAAATATTTTCAGAAGCTCCTAATTGTGTTGGAGAAGACCAGGAGTATTGTGACACTCCTCTGAACGAAGGCAAGCCACAACATTCATATGCAAGGATGGCATTGCAATAGCAATGGTTTATTTGAATTAAATTCATCATATAATTCACTATTAAAATGATTTGCTATATAGAACTTATTGCATAGAATTTGTTCCATGTCATTTTGGTAGTATGCAGTAGGGTATATGCTTTCTTGCTAAAGTGTGCAGTAGAGATATGTCATATGCTCTCGTGGTAATAGATGCATTCATTACTCATAAACATGACCCGTGCATCCATTCACATACTATGGCTCGAATCTTTTTATTTCAAGTTAAACTTGATGTTAATTCAACTTGAACATGTTGTTGATCGAGTCATGATGCCACCGAATCGAGCTCACCAGTGCAACCAAACTTGCCTGGATGGGGAGGCCCTAATGCGGTCTATTGTCATGCCTCTCGCCGGTGCTTCCTACTAGGGAAGGTTGTGCACTGGCGCTACCCTGGCCCGGTAGGCAGTCATAACCTTGTGTGCCCGAGTTTTACGGTACCAAGGTCCCTGTTTGGGACGATGTTTTGTTTGGCCACGACGGTGGCAGCCACAGAGGTGGCGGATGTCACAAGTTGACATCGGGGCCACCCATGACTTAGCCCAAAGGTGAGTTTGTCGGAGTGGCCGGGAGAGTGTCATGCAATAGATTGGTTTTGTCAGAATATCATTGGTCCACCCGAATGCGAGCATGAGGCCATGAGTTCCGTAGTGTGGGTACAGTGTACTAACCTCTGCAGAGTGTATAATGTATCGATAGCCGCGTCCTTGGATATGGACACAGTTCGTAGTAGGTCACACCGTGGGTTAACAGATATAATTAACTTGCACACTAAGATTCACAAGATGGCACATGCAAAATTGGTGATCGCGTGAGGATCACTATGAAAGGTATTGTTGTGATCAAGTGACGATCACGTTGGTAAGTTAGGAACGGTGGTTACGTGGTAACCCAAAATGGTAAGTTGGTCCCAGGGACCACGGCAACTTTTCACGCACACCTCATGTTGGGTAGTATCATGCTCATGCATTAAACTTGTTAAATACCTTGTTGTTGTTTGTCGTACTTGTTTTGTTTACTGTGAGCTTGCGAGTACATGCAAAGTACTCACCTGGCTTATCATGCCAGATGCAGGAGAAGCTGGGCATGGTGTGGATGTCGAGCAGTATGTCGCGCTCTAGGCCGTGTCCCAGCAGTGTCCCTGTGGAGTGGAGTTCCGCTACCTCATCGTTCTGCTGCCGCGTAGTAGTCCCTTTATCATCGAGGCCCTGAGATGTCTACTAAATAATGTATATAAGTGCAGCCGCACCATGTGTGCCGCTTGGCCTCACTTATCATGTAATATTTGGAACCTATGTATCCGCTAGAGATCAATAAAGCGGTTGTTTTCTGTACCAAGTTGTTGTGTATTGCCAGAAGACTTGATCTCTGGGCTGGCAATGCAAGGTAAACCGGTTGCTCTGAGCCGGGGTGCCACAGCACAATGTTAGAAGAACATTTGTGTTGAATCGACCCAATTGATGTTATGCTATGAGATACATTCGTCACAAGTTAATGGTTAATAACACAGAGATAGTTAACGTTTGCATAATTCCTTAGACCATGAGAGTATCGAGTTTCTTCATGCTTGCTTCATGAACTTTGGGGTTTGTTAAACGTCATCTGTAAATGGGTGGCTATTACGGCGGCTTACGGGTTCATGGAAAAGTATGTCAAGGGACTTGATAGCTCAACATTGGGATTTGCTTCTCCGACAATGGAGATATATTCTTTGGGCCCTCTCGGTGTTACGGTATCCATCATCGTCTGGCCAGACACATTGTTATTTGATCATAGGGATACCGGAACACGGGAACGGGAAAAAAGAACAAAATCGGTAACGAGGTAACTGGCATAGTGGACAAGTGTTGATCCACGGGGATGCCGATAAATCTCACCTCAGGTGTTTGTAACATATCGCGAAGCAACAGGAATAGCACACGGCAACTGAAGGTTCACTCGAATATTTATTCGTGTGGGTATAGGGGTCAATTGTTGGAAATATGCCCTAGAGGCAATAATAAATTGGTTATTATTATATTTCCTTGTTCATGATAATCGTTTATTATCCATGCTATAATTGTATTGATTGGAAACTCAAATACATGTGTGGGTACATAGACAACACTGTGTCCCTAGTAAGCCTCTAGTTGACTAGCTCGTTGATCAAAGATGGTTAAGGTTTCCTAGCCATTGACATGAGATGTCATTTGATAACGGGATCACATCATTAGGAGAATGATGTGATGGACAAGACCCAAACTGTAAACGTAGCATTTGATCGTGTCAGTTTATTGCTATTGTTTTCTGCATGTCAAGTATCTGTTCCTTTGACCATGAGATCATGCAACTCACTGACACCGGAGGAATACCTTGTGTGTATCAAACGTCGCAACGTAACTGGGTGACTATAAAGGTGCTCTACAGGTATCTTCGAGGGTGTCTGTTGGGTTGGCATGGATCAAGACTGGGATTTGTTACTCCGTATGACGGAGAGGTATCTCAGGGCCCACTCGGTAATACAACATCACAATGAGCCTTGCAAGCAATGTGACTAAAGTGTTAGCCACGAGATCTTGTATTACGGAACGAGTAAAGAGACTTGCCGGTAACGAGATTGAACTAGGTATAGTGATACCGACGATCGAATCTCGGGCAAGTAACATACCGAAGAACAAAGGGAACAGCATACGGGATTAACTGAATCCTTGACATAGAGGTTCGACCGATAAAGATCTTCGTAGAATATGTAGGAGCCAATATGGGCATCCAGGTCCCGCTATTGGTTATTGGCCGTAGAGGTGTCTCGGTCATGTCTACATAGTTCTCGAACCCGCAGGGTCTACACACTTAACGTTTGGTGACGATTAGTATAATTGAGTTATTATGTTGGTGACCGAAAGTTGTTCGGAGTCCCGGATAAGATCCCGGACATGACGAGGATCTCCGGAATAGTCCGGAGGTAAAGATTGATATATGTGATAATAGTGTTTTGATCTCTGGAAGGGTTCCGAAGTTCACCGGAAGAGGTTCCGGATGTTTACCGAAGTGTTCGGGTGCAGCAACACTTTATATGGGCCAAGGGATAAAAGCCCACGAGGTATTGGAAAGTGCAAAAGTAGTTTTGCTGCCGCGTAAGCGGTACTACCGCTTGTGTGAAGCGGTACTACCGCCCGAGCGGTACTACCGCTTGTGTGAAGCGGTACTACCGCCCAAGCGGTACTACCGCTTGTGTGAAGCGGTACTACCGCTTGTGCGCGGCTGTGCACGGTTCGGCAGGGATCCGAGTTGGACTCTTTCCCTGCGGGCCAAACCGACCTTGTGCGGGCAAAACCGACCTAGAGGAGGCTTTTACTCCAAGTTTAGACCCCAAGGCTCAACATATAAATAGAGGGGCAGGGCTAGCACACGGGACACATCAAGATTTCCCCAAGCCGTGTGCGGCAACCCTAACCCTCTAGTTCCTCCGTCATAATCTCCGTAGCGCTTGGCGAAGCCCTGCAGAGATTGTTCTTCACCACCATCACCACGCCGTCGTGCTGCTGGAACTCAACCACTACTTCACCATCGCTCGCTGGATCGAGGAGGTGAAGGCGTCATCAAGCCGTACGTGTGTTGAACGCGGAGGTGCCGTCCGTTCGGCACTAATTCGTGATCGGATCGAGGGACGACGTGCGATTTGGATCGCGGAGACGTTCGACTACATCAACCGCGTTTCTTAAACGCTTCCGCTTAGCGATCTACAAGGGTATGTAGATCCACTCTCCCTCTCGTAGATGCTCATCACCATGGATAGATCTTATGTGTGCGTAGGAAAATTTTTGTTTCCCATGCAACGTTCCCCAACAGTGGTATCAGAGCTAGGTCTATGCGTAGATGAGATCTCGAGTAGAACACAAACGAGTTGTGGGCGTGGGTGTATACATATTGCTTGCCGTTACTAGTTGATACTTGATTCAGCGGTATTGTGAGATGAAGCGGCCCGGACCGACATTACGCGTACGCTTACGCGAGACTGGTTTTACCGCTGCGTGCACTTGTTGCATAAAGGTGACTGGCGGGTGTCTGTCTCTCTCACTTTAGTTGAATCGGTTCAATGAAGAGGGTTCTTTTAGAAGATCAAAAAGCAATCACTACACCACGTTGTGGTTTTGCGTAGGTAAGAACGGTTCTTGCAAACCCGTAGCAGCCACGTAAAATTTGCAACAACAATTAGAGGACGTCTAACTTGTTTTTGCAGGGTATGTTGTGATGTGATATGGCCAATTACATGATGAGATATATGTGATGTATGAGATGATCATGTGATGTATAGAATATCACGACTTGCATGTCGATGAGTACGGCAACTGGCAGGAGCCATAGAGTTGTCTTTAATTATTGTATGACCTGCGTGTCAATCATTAAGCGCTATGTAATGCTTTACTTTATCGCTAAACGTTAGCTATAGTCGTGGAAGCAACAGTCGGCGCGACAACCTTATGGCGACACGTTGATGGAGATCAAGATGATGGAGATCATGGTGTCATGCCGGTGACGATGGAGATCATGCCGGTGCTTTGGAGATGGAGATCAAAAGCACAAGTTCATGGCCATATCATGTCACTTATGATTTGCATGTGATGTTAATCCTTTTATGCATCTTATTTTGCTTAGGACGACGGTAGCATTATAAGGTGATCCCTCACTTAAATTTCAAGATAAATTGTGTTCTCCCCAAGTGTGCACCGTTGCGAAAGTTCGTCGTTTCGAGACACGCCGTGATGATCGGGTGTGATAGACTCTACGTTCGCATACAACGGGTGCAAGCCATGTTGCACATGCGGAACACTCGGGTTAAACTTGACGAGCCTAGCATGTACAGACATGGCCTCGGAACACAAGAGACCGAAAGGTCGAACATGAGTCATATAGTAGATATGATCAACATGAAGATGTTCACCATTGAAACCACCTCGACTCACGTGATGATCGGACTTGAGTTGGTGGATTTGGATCATGTTACACTCGAATGACCGGAGGGATGTCAATTTGAGTGGGTTTTTTAAGTAATATGATTAACTAAACTCATTATCTAAGAACAATAGTCTAAGTTGTCTTTGCTATATTTATGTTGTAGATCATGGCTCGCGCAGTAGCACCCCTGAATTTTAATACGTTCCTAGAGAAAGCTAAGTTGAAAGATGATGGAAGTAACTTTGTGGACTGGGCCCGTAATCTAAGGATTATCCTTACGGCTTCCCAGAAGGCTTATGTCCTTGATGCACCGCTTGGTGATCCACCCGCTCCAGTTGAGTCTCTAGACGTTGTGAACGCCTGGCAGGCTCGTTCTGATGATTACTCAATAGTTCAATGTGCAATGTTGTATGGCTTAGAACCGAGACTTCAAAGACGTTTTGAACGTCATGGAGCATATGAGATGTTCCAGGAGTTGAAGTTTATCTTTCAGAAGAATGCCCGGATCGAGAGATATGAGATCTCCGATAAGTTCTATGCTTGCAAGATGGAGGAGAACGGGTCTATCAGTGATCACGTGCTCAGAATGTCTGGGTACTCCACCCGTCTGGCTGAGTTAGGGATGCCCCTTCCGCCAGAGGCTATCACTGACAGAGTTCTTCAATCATTGCCACCTAGCTACAAGAGCTTCGTGTTGAACTATAACATGCACGGGATGAACAAGTCAGTCGCCGAGCTGTTTGCGATGCTGAAAGCCGCTGAGTCTGAAATTCAGAAGGAGCATCAAGTGTTGATGGTCAATAAAACCACTAGTTTCAAGAAAAATGGCAAGGGTAAGAAGGGTAACTCCAAGCAGAGTGGCAAAGCAGTTGCTCCTCTCGTGAAGAAACCCAAGGCTGGACCCAAACCAGAAACTGTGTGTTTTCATTGCAAGGGAACTGGACACTGGAAGCGGAATTGCCCCAAGTATTTGGCTGACAAGAAGGCGGCCAACAACAAACAAGGTATATATGATATACATGTTATTGATGTGTACCTTACCAACTCTCGTTGTAGTGCCTGGGTATTTGATACCGGTGCGGTTGCTCATATTTGCAACTCAAAACAGGAACTGCGGAATAGACGGAGGCTGGCAAAGGACGAAGTGACGATGCGCGTGGGAAATGGTTCCAAGGTTGATGTGATCGCCGTCGGCACGCTCGCTCTTCGATTACCGTCGGGATTAGTGATGAACCTAAATAAGTGTTATTTGGTGCCTGCGTTAAGCATGAACATTATATCTGGATCTTGTTTATTGCGAGACGGTTACTCATTTAAATCAGAGAATAATGGTTGTTCTATTTATATGAGTAATATCTTTTATGGTCATGCACCCGATGTGAGGGGTTTATTCTTATTGAATCTCGATAGTAATGATACACATGTTCATAACATTGATGCCAAAAGATGTAGAATTGATAATGATAATACCACTTTCTTGTGGCACTGCCGTTTAGGTCATATTGGCGTAAAACGCATGAGGAAGCTCCATGCTGATGGACTTTTGGAGTCACTTGATTTTGAATCACTTGACACATGTGAGCCATGCCTCATGGGCAAGATGACTAAAACGCCGTTCTCTGGAACAATGGAACGGGCGAGTGACTTATTGGAAATCATACATACTGATGTGTGCGGTCCGATGAGTATTGAGGCGCGCGGTGGTTATCGTTACTTTCTCACCTTCACTGATGACTTAAGTAGATATGGGTATATTTACTTAATGAAACACAAGTCTGAAACATTTGAAAAGTTCAAACAATTTCAGAGTGAAGTTGAGAATCATCGTAACAAGAAGATTAAATTCCTACGATCTGATCGAGGAGGAGAATATCTGAGTTATGAGTTTGGCAGTCACTTAAGACAGTGTGGAATTGTTTCACAATTGACACCGCCTGGAACACCACAGCGTAATGGTGTGTCCGAACGTCGTAATCGAACCTTATTGGATATGGTGCGATCTATGATGTCTCTTGCCGATTTGCCACTATCGTTTTGGGGTTATGCATTAGAGACAGCTGCATTCACTTTAAATAGGGCACCATCGAAATCCGTTGAGACGACGCCATATGAACTTTGGTTTGGCAAGAAGCCAAAACTGTCGTTTCTTAAAGTTTGGGGATGTGATGCTTATGTCAAAAAGCTTCAGCCTGAAAAGCTGGAACCCAAAGCGGAGAAATGCGTCTTCATAGGATACCCAAAAGGGACAGTTGGGTATACCTTCTACCTCAGATCCGAAGGCAAAGTGTTTGTCGCTAAAAACGGAACATTTCTTGAGAAAGAGTTTCTCTCGAAAGAATTGAGTGGGAGGAAGATAGAACTTGATGAGGTTGTTGAACCTTTACTTCAACCTGAGAGTAGCGCAACGCAGAAAGTTGTTTCTGTGGAGCCTACATTAGCTGAAGAGGAAGTTAATGATGATGATCATGAAGCTTTGGATCAAGTTGCTGTCGAACCTCGTAGGTCGACAAGGACGCGTACTGCTCCCGAGTGGTACGGCAACCCTGTCTTAGACATCATGTTGTTAGACAACGATGAACCTACGAGCTATGGAGAAGCGATGATGAGCCCGGATTCCGATAAGTGGTTAGAGGCCATGAAATCCGAGATGGGATCCATGTATGAAAACAAAGTATGGACTTTGGAAGTATTACCTGAAGGGCGTAAGGCCATTCAGAACAAATGGATCTTTAAGAGGAAGACGGACGCGGACGGTAATGTCACCGTCTATAAAGCTCGACTTGTGGCAAAGGGTTTTTTCACAAGTTCAAGGAGTTGACTACGATGAGACCTTCTCACCCGTAGCGATGCTTAAGTCCGTCAGAATCATGTTAGCAATAGCTGCCTTTTTCGATTATGAAATTTGGCAGATGGATGTCAAAACAGCGTTCCTTAACGGTTACCTTAAGGAAGAGTTGTATATGATGCAACCAGAAGGTTTTGTCGATCCAGAGAATGCTGACAAAGTTTGCAAACTCCAGCGATCCATTTATGGACTGGTGCAAGCATCTCGGAGTTGGAATCTTCGCTTTGATGAAGTGATCAAAGCGTTCGAGTTTATACAAGTTTACGGAGAAGCTTGTATTTACAAGAAAGTGAGTGGGAGCTCTATAGCGTTTCTAATATTATATGTGGATGACATATTGCTGATTGGAAACAATATAGAAATGTTGGAAAGCATGAAGGAATATTTGAACAAAAGTTTTTCAATGAAGGACCTAGGAGAAGCTGCTTTCATATTAGGCATCAAGATCTATAGAGATAGATCAAGACGCTTAATAGGACTTTCACAAAGCACATACCTTGATAAGATTTTGAAGAAGTTCAAAATGGATCAGTCCAAGAAGGGGTTCTTGCCTGTTTTGCAAGGTGTGAAGTTGAGTAAGACTCAATGCCCAGTGACTGCAGAAGATAGAGAAAAGATGAGTGTCATCCCCTATGCTTCGGCCATAGGCTCTATCATGTATGCAATGCTGTGCACAAGACCCGATGTCAGCCTTGCCATAAGTATGGTCGGAAGGTTTCAAAGTGATCCAGGAATGGAACACTGGACGGCGGTCAAGAATATCCTGAAGTACCTGAAAAGGACTAAGGACATGTTTCTCGTTTATGGAGGTGATCAAGAGCTCGTCGTAAAGGGTTACGTCGATGCAAGCTTTGGCACTGATCCGGATGACTCTAAGTCGCAAACCGGATACGTATTTATTCTTAATGGGGGTGCGGTTAGCTGGTGCAGTTCCAAGCAAAGCGTGGTAGCTGATTCTACATGCGAAGCGGAGTACATCGCAGCCTCGGAGGCGGCGAAGGAAGGTGTCTGGATGAAGGAGTTCATGACAGATCTTGGAGTAGTGCCTAGTGCGCTTAACCCAATGACTCTGTTTTGTGATAACACTGGTGCCATTGCTCTAGCCAAGGAACCAAGATTTCACAAGAGGACCAGACACATAAAACGACGTTTCAATTCCATCCGCGATTACATCAAGGAGGACGACATAAATATTTGCAAAGTACACACGGATCTAAATGTTGCAGATCCGATGACTAAACCTCTTCCAAGGGCTAAACATGAACAACACCAGAACTGCATGGGTGTTCGATTCATTACAATGTAAATCACATAGTGATGTGAACTAGATTATTGACTCTAGTGCAAGTGGGAGACTGTTGGAAATATGCCCTAGAGGCAATAATAAATTGGTTATTATTATATTTCCTTGTTCATGATAATCGTTTATTATCCATGCTATAATTGTATTGATTGGAAACTCAAATACATGTGTGGGTACATAGACAACACTGTGTCCCTAGTAAGCCTCTAGTTGACTAGCTCGTTGATCAAAGATGGTTAAGGTTTCCTAGCCATTGACATGAGATGTCATTTGATAACGGGATCACATCATTAGGAGAATGATGTGATGGACAAGACCCAAACTGTAAACGTAGCATTTGATCGTGTCAGTTTATTGCTATTGTTTTCTGCATGTCAAGTATCTGTTCCTTTGACCATGAGATCATGCAACTCACTGACACCGGAGGAATACCTTGTGTGTATCAAACGTCGCAACGTAACTGGGTGACTATAAAGGTGCTCTACAGGTATCTTCGAGGGTGTCTGTTGGGTTGGCATGGATCAAGACTGGGATTTGTTACTCCGTATGACGGAGAGGTATCTCAGGGCCCACTCGGTAATACAACATCACAATGAGCCTTGCAAGCAATGTGACTAAAGTGTTAGCCACGAGATCTTGTATTACGGAACGAGTAAAGAGACTTGCCGGTAACGAGATTGAACTAGGTATAGTGATACCGACGATCGAATCTCGGGCAAGTAACATACCGAAGAACAAAGGGAACAGCATACGGGATTAACTGAATCCTTGACATAGAGGTTCGACCGATAAAGATCTTCGTAGAATATGTAGGAGCCAATATGGGCATCCAGGTCCCGCTATTGGTTATTGGCCGTAGAGGTGTCTCGGTCATGTCTACATAGTTCTCGAACCCGCAGGGTCTACACACTTAACGTTTGGTGACGATTAGTATAATTGAGTTATTATGTTGGTGACCGAAAGTTGTTCGGAGTCCCGGATAAGATCCCGGACATGACGAGGATCTCCGGAATAGTCCGGAGGTAAAGATTGATATATGTGATAATAGTGTTTTGATCTCTGGAAGGGTTCCGAAGTTCACCGGAAGAGGTTCCGGATGTTTACCGAAGTGTTCGGGTGCAGCAACACTTTATATGGGCCAAGGGATAAAAGCCCACGAGGTATTGGAAAGTGCAAAAGTAGTTTTGCTGCCGCGTAAGCGGTACTACCGCTTGTGTGAAGCGGTACTACCGCCCGAGCGGTACTACCGCTTGTGTGAAGCGGTACTACCGCCCAAGCGGTACTACCGCTTGTGTGAAGCGGTACTACCGCTTGTGCGCGGCTGTGCACGGTTCGGCAGGGATCCGAGTTGGACTCTTTCCCTGCGGGCCAAACCGACCTTGTGCGGGCAAAACCGACCTAGAGGAGGCTTTTACTCCAAGTTTAGACCCCAAGGCTCAACATATAAATAGAGGGGCAGGGCTAGCACACGGGACACATCAAGATTTCCCCAAGCCGTGTGCGGCAACCCTAACCCTCTAGTTCCTCCGTCATAATCTCCGTAGCGCTTGGCGAAGCCCTGCAGAGATTGTTCTTCACCACCATCACCACGCCGTCGTGCTGCTGGAACTCAACCACTACTTCACCATCGCTCGCTGGATCGAGGAGGTGAAGGCGTCATCAAGCCGTACGTGTGTTGAACGCGGAGGTGCCGTCCGTTCGGCACTAATTCGTGATCGGATCGAGGGACGACGTGCGATTTGGATCGCGGAGACGTTCGACTACATCAACCGCGTTTCTTAAACGCTTCCGCTTAGCGATCTACAAGGGTATGTAGATCCACTCTCCCTCTCGTAGATGCTCATCACCATGGATAGATCTTATGTGTGCGTAGGAAAATTTTTGTTTCCCATGCAACGTTCCCCAACATCAATATGGGTGTCCACGGCTCCGATGTTGATCATTGATTGGAAAGTGTTCCGGTCATGTCTATACTTCACCGAACCTATAGGGTCACACGCTTAAGGGTCATCTATCTGCTGAATACTAGATAGGGAGTCTGAGAGAAAGTCACCGGAAAAGTTTCGGAGACAATGGAAGAGTTCCGGAGAGAGAACACCGGAATAGTTTCGGTAAAACCGAAAAGTTGTTTCGGAGTATACCATTAAGTCAAAATGGTTTTGGCACATACCTAGAAATTCTTGGAGGGTGCCAGAATTGTTCTGGGAACTTCTGGGATTTTTCCGGAGAAAAAACCGGAAATGTTCCGGAGCAGCCGGAATCGCTTTGGTTGGTTTTCGCTGAAGAAAATCATTGATCCGGAAATGTTTCGGAATGCGTTCAGAATTGTTTTAGTGGGTGCTGGAAAAGTTCTGGACCTACAGAAATATTTTCGGATTTAACGGACGAGAAAAATTGTCTTCATGAATAGTGAAAACGCATTGTTGTTTGCTTTTCGCTGATGAAAATCATTGATCCGGAAATGTTTCGGAACGCGTCCAAAATTGTTTTAGTGGGTACTAGAAATGTTCTGAACCTACAAAAATATTTTCGGATTTAACGGTCGCGGAAAAATATTTTCATGAATAGTGGAAACACTATTTGGTAGCTTCTTTGGGAAGCCACCTTTGAGGGCATTTTGGTATTTCCAAGTGTCCTCTACCCCTTCGGCTTGGCCTATAAATAGGGGTGGAGGGGGCTGCCCAAACTCACTCTTTCTCTCATACATTATGCCATGCAATGATCTGGCTTCTTCTCTTCCTCACACGAAATAGTTTCGTAGAGCCGAAAGGCTGTCTGGGTTCCGGTGGGAACTAGTTCTGGACGGCGAAGCCCTGCCGGATAGCTGACACCGTATGTGTGCAACCCCGTAGAGAGGTCGTAGGTTCGATCTTTTTGCCCGAGGGGCTGTTCGAGAGTGCCTCCCGAAGGGCTGTCCGAGTGAACGTCCGAGTTTCTGTGAGTGCCTCCCGAAGGGCTGTCCGTGACACCGTCCGGGGGACTGTCCGACCGCCTCCCGAAGGGCTGTCCGAGGGAGTGTCCGAGGAGCAGACGAGGGAGTACATCCTCGTGGTTGGGAGGTTGTAAATCCTAGCTGCGGGGATCTGCACCGATGATCTTCATCGATTCTACTTCCGCTGCGCTACGAGTCGGTAACGATCAGATCCAAACCTTGTATGCATCTCCATAGTGATCCAGGGCGTGCTCGCTGTACCGAAATTTTTTGTTTTCTGTCGCGTTCCCCTACATCCTCATGGACGGAGGAAGCAGCCTCAACCTGATCTATGCTGACACTGTCAAAAAGATGGGCATTGATCCATCAAGGATTAAACCCACTAACACCACTTTCAAGGGTATCATACCAGGAGTCGAGGCACAGTGTATGGGCACTTTAACTTTAGAGGTGGTCTTCGACTCTCCCGAGAACTTCCGAAGCGAAGACTTGATCTTCGATATCGTGCCTTTCCGCAGTGGCTATCACGCACTGCTCGGGCGAACTGCTTTCACTCGATTTAACGCCGCCCCGCATTATGCCTATCTAAAGCTAAAAATGCCAGGGCCTAATGGCGTTATAACAGTCAATGGCAACACAAAGCGCTCCCTCCGCACTGAAGAGCAAATTGCCGCTCTTGCAGCCGAAGCACAGTCTGCCGAGGAGGCGTCAAGGCTGGATAGAGCACCCACTAGATGAAACCCTCTCAAGCGTTTCCGTGGTGTTACCTTTGCCTCCACGCAGTCAAGCGGCAACCTGATACGTCTCCAACGTATCTGTAATTTTTTATTGTTTCATGCTATTATATTATCAATCTTGGATACTTTATATGCTTTATATGCAATTTTATATCATTTTTGGGAACTAACCTATTAACTCAGTGTCGAGTGCCAGTTGCTGTTTTTTTGCTTGTTTTTGGCTTTTCGGAAAATCAGTACCAAATGAAGTCCAAACACGATAAAACTTTACGGTGATTTTTTCTGGACCAGAAGGGACCCCAGAACGTTCGGGAGGAGGCCAGAAGATCTGCGAGAGAGTCACGAGCTCAGACGGCGCACCCCCAGGGGGGTGCGCCACCTGAGCTCGTGGGTCCCACGTATCTCCGTTTGACCTAATTCCAGTGTTATAAATTCCCGTAAATCCCCAATCCAACAGAGAACCGCCCAAAATAACTTTTCCACCGCCGCAAGCTTCTGTTCTTCCACGATCCCATCGGGAGGCCTTTTCCGGTACTCTGCCGGAGGGGAAATCGATCACGAAGAGCTTCTACATCAACCTTCACTACTGCAGGCGACTACTAACGCGACACATGAATCAGAGACCCCTCGACCAAACAGTGTGCGATGCATGAATTGCAAACGGTATCATAATAAAACCGTCACCAATAAGACAAACTATGTGCGATGGCGGAGACATCAAGCACGATTCAGATTAGAGTTGCATGTGCGATACGTGGCATGTAGTTGATCCATACAAACTATTTGCGATGAGCCAGAACAACGGAGACGGGCAGCCAGTTCGAGGTGTGTGCGATACACGTCATACAGTTCACTCGGATGAACTGTTTGCGATTAGCCAACACAACAGAAACGGTCAGCCAGATCAAGGTGTGTGCGATAGACGGCATACAGTTCACTCGGATGACTGTTTGCAATTACCCAACACAATAGAAACGGTTCAACTTAACAAGATGTGTGTGATACGCGGCAAACAGGTCAGTAATGAGAAATGTGTGGGAAGACCGATAACAACACAGACGATTCCTGCTAATAAGCCGTGTGTATTGTGGGCAAAGGCTTGCTGGTATACAATTGTCAGTGATTGATGAAATCATCACCGACGGGTTCCCAAGTTTAGCCCGTGGGCGATGTGATTTGCTCTGTCCGCACAATATCTATGCTCTGTCTACACAACAACAACATATATACTTATAAGAACATGATTGCATAACCAAATTAAACATCCAATTACATAAGTGACTACACACACCAAAGTAAACAATTACATGCATACTAAACTAGGAGAAACGATCATCTAATCATCTACTTCTTGTTGTGACGACGCTTGACATTGCTCTGCTTCCGGCTGGATCCCTGGCCGTTTGGGGGAAGAAGGAGGCACTTCCTCATGTTAATGATCTGCCTGTACATCTCGTAGCTCGTGTATGCCTCCTTGGCCACGTACACGACGTGAGCTTCGTCGAGTTTCTCCATCCAGGCCGAGTGCCAGGTACGCTTGTCCTTGTTGCAGGAATCCTTCATGTCTCTGTTGTAGGGGTCGATGATGGCCTTGGCGAGGTGAACCAGTGAGTCCATCTCATGCTTCTTGCTGCCCAAGATCTTGTATTGGCCCTGGATGTCGACAAGATTCTGGCAGGCGATGCCCGAATTCTTGAGCACCTTTACATCGTTGGTGATGTCCACCGTAGCGAACATGTAGTGGGGGCTGTTGACAAACCTGGCGAAACGCTCGCAAGGCCTTGTGGCCAGGCAGTAGTGGTAGACAAGGACGTGATTGCGCACGCACATATGGGCGACGGCGACCTTGTGACGAGACCCGGCACGAGCACGGGTGTACTCGAGGTCGAACCCGACCACCTTGTACTTCTCCGCAGCAAGCAACAGCTCCATAGTGTGGATGGAGTTCTCCACCCAGATCGGGTTGTTGGTGTACCCCACCGAGAGCTCCGTAAACCTTCTGTGGGTGTCTGATGTCTACTACAAAACTTTTATTCTTGTAGACTCTGTTGGGCCTCAAAGCGCAGAGTTTTGTAGGACAGCAGCAAATTTCCCTCAAGTGGATGACCTAAGGTTTATCAATCCGTGGGAGGTGTAGGATGAAGATGGTCTCTCTCAAACAACCCTGCAATCAAATACAAACAATCTCTTGTGTCCCCAACACACCCAATACAATGGTAAATTGTATAGGTGCACTAGTTTGGCGAAGAGATGGTGATACAAGTGTAGTATGGATGATAGAAATAGGTTTTTATAATCTGAATAAATAAAAACAGCAAGGTAGCAAGTAACAAAAGTGAGCACAAACGGTATTGCAATGCTTGAAAACAAGGCCTAGGGTGCATATTTTCACTAGTGCAATCTCTCAACAGTGCTAACATAATTGAATCATATAACAATCCCTCAACGTGCGATAAAGAATCACTCCAAAGTTCTTATCTAGCGGAGAACATAAGAAGAAATTGTTGTAGGGTACGAAACCACCTCAAAGTTATCCTTTCCGGTCAATCTATTGAGCCATCCCTATAAGTGTCATAAACAGCCCAAGAGTTCGTACTAAAATAACACCATATGATGCGTATCAACCAACTCTAATGTCACCTAGATACTCCAATGTCACCACAAGTATTCGTGAGTTGATTATTCGATATGCATCAAACAACTTCAGATTCATAATATTCAATCCACACAAAGAACTTCAAAGAGTATCCCCAAAGTTTCTATCGGAGAAAGAAGGATGAAAACGTATACCAACCCATATGCCTAGATTACCCCAAGGTCACAGGAATCCGCAAGTTCATTACCAAAACATACATCAAGTGACTCAATAGAATACCCCATTGTCACCACGAGTATCCACATGCAAGACATACATCAAGTGTTCTCAAATCCAAAGTATTCAATCCGACAATAACAAAACCTCAAAGGGAAAGACTTAATTCATTACAGGAAGATAGAGAGGGAAGAACTCCATATGATCCAACTATATTAACAAAGCTCGCGGTACATCAAGATCATGCCAAATCGAGAACACAAGAGAGAGAGAGAGAGAGAGAGAGAGAGAGAGAGAGAGAGCGAGAGAGAGCGAGAGAGAGAGATCAAACACATAGCTACTGGTACATACCCTCAGCCCCGAGGGTGAACTACTATGGAGACCGCCGGGATGATGAAGTTGGCCTCCGGTGATGATTTCCCCCTCTGGCAGGGTGCCAGAAAAGGCCTCCAGATGGGATCTCTTCGGAACAGAAGGTTGCGGCAGCGGAGTCGAAGTTCTAGGTTTATTTCCAGGGGTTTCGCTATTTATAAAAAAATTCAGCGTTGGAATCACACGAAAAGGAGTTACGAGGGGCCCACAAGGCAACAACACACAACCCCCCAGGGCGCGTGGGGTTGCCTTGTCACCGCCTCGTGGGTCTTCTGGTCCTCCCATGAAGCTTCGGGGGTCTCTTATGTTCCAAAAAAAATCGTCAAAAAGTTTTGTCGTGTTTGGAGTTCATTTGGTGTGGATTTTCTAGAAAACCAAAAACAAGCAGAAAACAGCAACTGGCACTAGGCACTAGGTTAATATGTTAGTCCATGAAAATCATATAAAAGTCATATAAAAGTGCACCAAAACCATATAAAATTATTGCTAACATGGCATGAATACTTCATAAATTATAGATACGTTGGAGACGTATCAGCATCCCCAAGCTTATTTCCTGCTCGTCCTCGAGTAGGTAAATGTAAATGATATAATTTATGAAGTGTGAATGCTAGCATAGTGCATAAGTTTGATCAATGATAATTCTAATCACTTTTTCTAGCATCATTATATATCATAAACAGTAGCTCATTTCTCATAAAACTTCTCATGATCAAGTAGCAAGCTATTCACATGTTAAAGTATAGACCATAAACTTTCTTGAAAACTAACAAACTTTGTTTTCAGTCATGATTTCCAGGAAGGGTCTATGTAAGAGCTTCAGTTTAGCAAATCCCACATACTCAACTATCATTTAATCTTCCATGGTTGCTGACACTCAAAGCATATTTTTAGAACAAACCATTTTAGTCAAACACATAGGAAGATAGGGGCTTAATGTTTCGTCTCCCAACTTATTTATCTCAGGGATAATGTCAACAATAATAACTCATGATTACCTATATTCAGCTGGATATATGTGCCTGGATCATTCCCTACCACATGATGCTTGCCCACTAGAGAATAAATAAAGCGGAACAAGGATGAACATTACTGACTCTTGCATAAAAATAAATACAGAAAAGTAAAAGATAGGCCCTTCGCAGAGGGAAGCAGAGGTTGTCATGCGCTTTTTATTTTTGGATGTGCAAACTCTTAATGGAAAGGAACGTCACTTTATATTGCCCCTTGTGATAGCAACCTTTATTATGCAGTCCGTCGCTTTTATTTCTTCACCATCACAAATTCGTACAAAGCTTATTTTCCCTTCCAATAAAAGATCATACATATTTAGGAGCAATTTTTATTGCTTTTTGCACCGATGACAACTTACTTGATGGGTCTTATTCAATCCGTAGGTAGATATGGTGGACTCTCATGACAAGAAATTGGGTTTAAGGGTTTTTGGATACACAAGTAGTATCTCTACTTAGTACAAATTTTTGGCTAGCAAAAGATCCTAAGCAAGCACCACATGTTAGAGGATCCATGAAAATATAACTTTTATGTGAATATAAACAAACATAACCCATTACATTGTCTTCCTTGTCCAACGTCAACTACTTGATCAAGCTTGAAAATAATTAATGGGGGCTCACAATCATAAAAGATGTCCAAGATAGTATATTTATATGTGAAATTTCTCTTCCTTTAAAATTATTTCATGAATTGTTCAAGTGACCAATGCTGTGTTTGCTAACTTTCAATAAATTTTACCAATTATACTTCTTATATGTGAAGTCATTACTCCCCATGGGACAAGCATATGAAGCATGTATATTTTCAAATTTATTATATTCAATTCATTCAACAATTCATTCTTAGGATATAAGTGAAGCACGAGAGTGAATGACAAACTACTCAAAAAGATATAAGTGAAGAACAAAGAGTAGTTGAGTAAATAAGTAGCTATGTGAAGACTCTCTCCAAATAAAGATTTCAAATCTGTTAATTTTATTAAAACAGCAAACAAAAATAAAAAGGCACTCCAAAAATAGCACATATCATGTGAACATGTAAAAACTTAGGCTAACCGATAGGTGTTGATGAAGAAAGGTGGGATGCCTACCGGGGCATCCCCAAGCTTAGTTGCTTGAGACTTCTTGGATTATTATCTTGGGGAGCCTTGGGCATCCCCAAGCTTGAGCTCTTATATCTCCTTAATTCCTCTCATATCACGGCTTCTCCTAACTCTTAAAAACTTCATCCACACGAAACTCAACAAGAACTCGTGAGATAAGTTAGTATAAATCAACTCAAAACCATAACATTCTCTACTGTAGCAAATCACTAAAATTATAATTAAACATTGCATAGTAAATGCCTCTGCATATGTAATACTCCCATCACGAAATAGAAACATTAAACAAGCAAACATATGCAAACAATGTAACTATAACCGCAATCTATCTAAACAGAACAGTCTGTAAAGGGGGAGTAAAAATCATACTTCCCTAACTCCAAAAATTCTGAACAATAACCACGTGACAGATAACTCATGCATTCTTACTGTGTAAAAAATTCATATTTTTATCATGTTCTGATTATTCAGGAATATTCTGGACAAAACAGAAAACTTTCTGTTTTCAAACAGCAACACATAAACTTGCAAACTGAGCATGGTAAAGGCTATACTTGGCATTTTATTAAAATAAAAGATACAAACATGATTCTAAATAACATAAAGCAAATCCAAATAAAATAAAATGACGCTCCAAGCAATACACATATTATGTGATGAATAAAAATATAGTTCCGAGTGAGGTTACCGATAATGTTGAAGACGAAAGAGGGGATGCCTTCCGGGGCATCCCCAAGCTTAGACGCTTGAGTCTTCCTCGAATATTACCTTGGGATGCCTTTGGCGTCCCCAATCTTAGGGTCTTGCCGCTCCTTATTCTCCTCATATCGTTGTCTCACCCAAAACTTGAAAACTTCAATCACACAAAACTTAACGAAACTCCGTGAGATAGATTAGTATGAAAATAAATCATTCACTTTGGTACTGTCAAGACAAGATTCATAATTGTTCTTACATAATGCCTACTGTACTCTATCATTTCCACACTTTATATCTAACAATATAAGCTATGGAAACACTAAAACAAGCAAACTATGCATTGAGAACCGAATCTGTCAAAAACAGATCAGCACGTAGTGAGCGAATTAAAAAGCATACTTATGTACCTCCAAAAATTCTTAAAAATTTGGAAAACATAAAAAAAATTTAAACCAATACTGTGTAAAAATTTCAGAATTTTCTCACGCTCCAGTACAGAATAGAAATTCCAGAACTGGACGCAAAAGTTTTTGTTTTTGCACAGAATCAAATCAACAAGTATCCACACTATCCCAAAGGCTTTACTTGGCACAATGTTGAACGAAAACATATAAAACATGATTACTAAAGTAGCTTAATCATGTGGACACACAAAAACGGTAGGTATAAATATTGGGTTGCCTCCCAACAAGCGCTTTTCTTTAAAGCCTTTTAGCTAGGCATGATGATTTCAATGATGCTCGCATAAGAATAGTAATTGTAACATGCAAGGGAGCATCATGAATCACTGGGCAAGCACATTTAAGCCAAACCCACTTCCTATGCATAGGGATTTTGTAGGAAAACAATTTATTGTAGCAAGAATCAACTAGCATAGGAAGGCAAAACAAGCATGACTTTAAAACTTTCATCATAAAGAGAGGAAACTTGATGTTGTTGAAATATATATAAGCATATCTTCCCCTTTCATAATAATTTTCAGTAGCATCATGAAGAAATTCAATAATATAACTATCACATAAAGCATTCTTTTCATGATCCACAAGCATAATTTTTTTATACTCTCCACATAAGCAAATTTGTTCTCATCAATAATAGTGGGAGCAAATTCAACAGAATACCTATCATGAGATACTTGATTGACATAAACAAATTGAACATTAAAATCATGATGACAAGTTTCATGGTTATTATTACTCTTTATAGCATACATTTCATAACTATAATCATCATAGATAGCGACTTTGTTGTCATAATCAATTGAAACCTCTTCCAAAATAGTGGAATCATCACTAAATAAAGTCATGACCTCTCCAAATCCACTTTTATCAATATTGTAGTAAGATTCAACACCCTCCAAATTAGTGGGATCATTACTACCTAGAGTTAACACTCTTCCAAACCCACTTTCATCATTGTAATCATCCTAAATAGGAGGCATTCTATCATCATAATAAATTAGCTCATCAAAAGTAGAGGGACTAAAAAGATCATATTCATCAAACATAGCATCCCCAAGCTTATGGCTTTGCATATCATTAGCATCATGGATATTCAAAGAATTCACACTATCAACATTACAATCATGCTTATCATTCAAGGAACTCACATTAAACATTTTGTTAAATTCTTCTTCTACAATCTTAGCACAATTTTCCGATCCATCATTTTCAAGAAAGACATAATATATATGAAGTATTTGAGGCAACCTCAATTCCATTTTTTTGTAATTTTCTTTTATAAACCAAACTAGTGAATAAACAAGAAACTAAAAGATTCAATTGCAAGATCTAAAGATATACCTTCAAGCACTCACCTCCCCGGCAACGGCGCCAAAAATGAGCTTGATGTCTACTACACAACTTTTATTCTTGTAGACTCTGTTGGGCCTCCAAACGCAGAGTTTTGTAGGACAGCAGCAAATTTCCCTCAAGTGGATGAGCTAAGGTTTATCAATCCATGGGAGGTGTAGGATGAAGATGGTCTCTCTCAAGCAACCCTGCAATCAAATACAAACAATCTCTTGTGTCCCCAACACATCCAATACAATGGTAAATTGTATAGGTGCACTAGTTCGGTGAAGAGATGGTGATACAAGTGTAGTATGGATGATAGAAATAGGTTTTTATAATCTGAATAAATAAAAACAGCAAGGTAGCAAGTAACAAAAGTGAGCACTGTCAGGCCAGTGGGAACCGGGGGACCACGGCCCGTCTGCCTGCGGCCCAGGATGCAACCCCTGGTGAGGGCCCAAGAGGTGGCCCAGTCACGGCCACCACAAAGCAAGACACCTCGCGAGGCACCAGCCTCACGAGGACCCCTCCGCACGGGGCGGGCGACCAAGACTTAGCAGCAAGCAACAGCAGGAGGTCTTGCGAGGCCCCCTCGCGAGGCGGTCTCCTGAGGCGGCCTCCCGGGGCCACCCAAGACGGCCGTCGCCTGGCTCCGGTCGCGCGGTCCAGTGCCCACCACGTGGGTGATGCGCTTGGAGACAAGCCATGGCAGGAACCGTGCTAGCAGGCGCGGACAGGGAGGGTTTCCTCTTTGGTGCTAAAGGGGCAGCACCAGCTGCCCACCCCCGAAGCAAGTCCCAAGGACTGCCTGTTTGGTCAAACAAGACCAGGACAGCAAGGCGTGCAGGGCGGAGGTCATCACCGAGCCCACCGGCGTGTCATGGATCATGCTTTTGCAGGCGAAGACCAACTTTAGTCAGGATAAGCCTGGGCGCCTGTCCCCTTTCAAATTGCCGTTGTGTGTGGCAACCCTTCCCGCCAACGTTTTCAAGGGAAGAGGGCCAAGGCGGCTATAAAAGGGGCAGTGCTGCCACCGGAGGAGGGAGATCGATTCCTTCGTCTTCAACCTTGTACGCGAGAACCTTCTTGCCACGATAATCCCAAACACAAAGCAGGAGTAGGGTTTTACACCGCAAGGTGGCCTGAACCTGGGTAGCTGTTGTGTCCCCTGTCGTGCCCTGTGCTCCGTGCGCTCTCTCCGTAGTCTCGCCGTGGTCACCGTCGGGTCAGTCGAAACGAGCACGCCCCAGAGTTCGAACTAGGGTCCCCGGAGCCCCGATTCCGACAAGCACAAATGGTATTGCAATGCTTGAAAACAAGGGCTAGGGTTCATACTTTCACTAGTGCAATCTCTCAACAGTGCTAACATAATTGAATCATATAACAATCCCTCAACGTGCGATAAAGAATCACTCCAAAGTTCTTATCTAGCAGAGAACATAAGAAGAAATTGTTGTAGGGTACGAAACCACCTCAAAGTTATCCTTTCCGATCAATCTATTGAGCCATCCCTATAAGTGTCACAAATAGCCCTAGAGTTCGTACTAAAATAACACCATATGATACGTATCAACCAACTCTAATGTCACCTAGATACTCCAATGTCACCACAAGTATCCGTGAGTTGATTATTCGATATGCATCAAACAACTTCAGATTCATAATATTCAATCCACACAAAGTACTTCAAAGAGTACCCCAAAGTTTCTATCGGAGAAACAAGGATGAAAACGGGTACCAACCCATATGCCTAGATTACCCCAAGGTCACGGGAATCCGCAAGTTGATTACCAAAACATACATCAAGTGACTCAATAGAATACCCCATTGTCACCACGGGTATCCACATGCAAGACATACATCAAGTGTTCTCAAATCAAAAGTATTCAATCCGACAATAACGAAACCTCAAAGGGAAAGACTCAATTCATCACAAGAAGATAGAGAGGGAAGAACTCCATATGATCCAACTATATTAACAAAGCTCGCGGTACATCAAGATCGTGCCAAATCAAGAACATGAGAGAGAGAGACAGATCAAACACATAGCTACTGGTACATACCCTCAGCCCCGAGGGTGAACTACTTCCTCCTCGTCATGGAGACCGCCGGGATGATGAAGATGGCCTCCGGTGATGATTTCCCCCTCCGGCAGGGTGCCGAAAAAGGCCTCTAGATGGGATCTCTTCGAAATAGAAGGTTGCGGCGGCGGAGTCGAAGTTCTAGGTTTATTTCTGGGGGTTTCTCTATTTATAAAAAATTTCAGCATTGGGATCACGCAAAAAGAAGTTACGAGGGGCCCACAAGGCAACAACACACGACCCCCCAGGGCACGTGGAGTTGCCTTGTCGCCGCCTTGTGGGTCTTCTGGTCCTCCCATGAAGCTTCGGGGGTCTCTTATGTTCCAGAAAAATCGTCAAAAAGTTTCGTCATGTTTGGACTTCGTTTGGTATGGATTTTCTAGAAAACAAAAAACAAGCAGAAAACAGCAACTGGCACTGGTCACTAGGTAAATATGTTAGTCCATGAAAATCATATAAAAGTCATATAAAAGTGCACCAAAACCATATAAAATTATTGCTAACATGGCATGAATACTTCATAAATTATAGATACGTTGGAGACGTATCAGTGTCCACTACGGCATGCTTGGTGAACTGCCGCTCATCGTCGGCAGCCGCTGGGAGCGCCATTGGAGTCGCGCAGGATACCCTCTCTATATTTGTCGTCGTGGGTGTGCTTCTTGCAATACTGGGGCGCGATCGAAAGGTTGAAGAGACACAAGGGTTAAATGGCCGTTGTAATAAATGGGGGCCGGACGGCCTGTAATCGTCACGTCTTGTCACCGCTTTCCTAGCGGAGGATTCCAGTGCACGCTTGAGCACCCCGCACGTGTTTCGTTTGACCACGTGTGGGCTCGAAGAGGCGCCAAGTTCACCCGTGGGTGATGAGGTCAAAGTTACACAGACGGGTAATGATGGACACTCGAGTATGATAATTCTGGGCACACAGTTGAAGAAACCAACCGTGTACAATAAAGTTGACGATCGCTGTCGTGTCCACAAATCGTTTGCGATGAGATCGACAGGGGAAACACATTCGAGAATGGTAAATAAAATCAAGTCCATTGAGGTCCAGATATTAATCATCCATTGCATATTAAGGTCAAAATAGTACTGCCAATAAACGAGTCTCATATATGATGCCATTTCAATGATTGTACCACAAAAGCCCGAAATATTACAAGGTTCAAATTCCAGAGTTAGAAGGCTCAAATTTGAAGATTACAAGGTTCAAACTGATATTAGAAATGAAATTCAGCTCATGCAGCTGCAGACGCCCGCGCTGATCAGCTGAACATGGACATATGAGAGGTTCAAACTGATATTACAACTTGTAACACCTGTTTCTAGACCTCAACATTTCTGCAAAGGGATCAGCCACTGACAAGTAATGTATGGGCTTGACAAAATGACTTCCGATTACTCTGTCAACTGAACTTCCAAAATGAAATTCAGCTTCTGCAGAGCCTTTTCCATTCCGCCCAAGCCGCCGGCGCTGATTAGCAAACCATTCAGTTTTGCGAAGCAAATGTAGGGCAAACATCATTACCTTTAGCACCCTTGCTCTCACAACAAAGAACCTGGCGAATATAATCTCCGGTAAGGTCCCTCGGTAGGAGTTCAAAGTAATTTCTAAGAGATGCAGATCAAGGCATTCGATGTGATTATTATATTGTATCACATTATGCACTACCGGGCCTAATCTTATCTGCAAAAGAAGAGAACGTATTAGTGCCTACATGCAGTTTTGAACACTACTATAGGCCTCTTTGATTTGCAGGATTTCTAAAAATACACGAATAGAGTGACATGCCATCTTCGATCCTACATGATTAACATGGGCATTTGATTACAATCTAGAAAAACGTAGGCTTCTTCCCAAGAGGTTGGGGTGGATGGAAATTTCCCTACGAGACCTAGTACAGATGAATCCAAAGGAGAAATGCATATGGATTGTAACATTATGAATCAAGCAACCACTATAGGGGCAAAAATCTATGCACTGAAATCCTCGAAAATTCCTTCAGAAACCGTAGTACATTCGTCATTGTAAATTTGGGAAAAGGTACCAAAAAATTGAACTCCCTTATGGTTAACATTTAGCAGGAAAGGAGCATCACCTCGATATATAGCTTCTCCAGGCACGAAAAGCATCTCAAGAAATTGACAACTTCATCCAGGTTGGGGCCGATAGATTCTAGTGCGAAGACCTTCACTGTGCGCAGATACGGGGTCAAGCTTGAAGGGTTCATTTTCTGGATGACAGACGAACATACATCTTCAAAATTAGAAAAAATGTCAATTTCAAGAAGGAGAAGAAGAAGGCGACTGATGTACCTGAACGGGTGTGGATCCAATAACAAGTTCGGAGAATTTAACAAACGAGTAGCCCACCACTGTCAATTTCGGCGCAGAAATGACACTGATTCTTGTTGGACCTTGTTGATCAACTACAAGAAATCTCTCAAGTAAAGGTGTGTCCTCAATGACCATATTGTGATACACCTTATGTGATCTCTTGTTGCAGCACCAGCAACACACATAAATTGTCCGGAGAGACTTGGAGGTGATGTGGAAGCTACTCAACCCATTGATCACTTGAAGACGAAGGTACTCAAGTGTAGTACAGCTGCGGAGCAGGTGCTCCATGTCATCCTTGGGGTTGCAGACGGCGACGAGCTCGAGGTGCTTCAGTCGAGGGAGAAAAAGAGCGGGCGCGTCATTAATCATGGGCAAATGGCAGTTCATGAACCTAGCGAGCCGCGGTGTGGGAGCGAGGCGGAGCGCGGACGGTGGCAGCAAGCGCACATGTCCATCATTAAAATTGAGCTCCTCGAGGTGATCTAGGGCGGGGGATCGGAACCACTCGTCAAGCTTGGCTCGGTCCTTGTCGTTGGAACAGAACTTGCCCGTGATAAGGCCTCTGATTGGGCCAAGGTGCCTGCCGAGGATCTGGGACAATGCGTCCAAGCTTTTGCGATAGCCATGGCAGAGCTAGTGGACGTCGATGAGGTCAAGAGGGGTGGAGTGCCATAGGGGGCGCCACCACCGGGAAAGGACGGTTGTCCGTGCGCCATATTTGATTGGGAGGAGGGAGATGATGACGATCAACATATCATCGGGGAGGCTGCTGATGAAGTCTAGGCCCTCCGGAGTCGCTTGCGGTTCTTGCTCGACCTGCCTCCGCTTGTTGGCAGCATTGTCCTCCACCTCCAGAGTCTCCTCGGCGGCGACACAGTCTGGTAGGAGTGGAGGAGTGGGAGGATAGGGAATATTTTGTTAGAACAGGGCAGAATAAAAGTGTATTGGTAACTAGAAGTTACTAGGTAGGAACAGACTTAACAGAGTCAGAAAATGGAATCCCAATTGGTTGTTTAAATACTACACAATTACTTTGATATTCCTAGGTAAGTCAACATGCAGATACTTGAAAAAGAACACTTACTTCGAACAAAGTCTGGACGGATGATATCGTCGGGGAAGTTAGCATATATCATATGACCAGGCTCTTTTAGGTGCAGTGCAATTTTAGTGCCAGCTTTCAGTACATAAAACTTAGAAATTTCTGTCCAAAGGCCCGCGCCAAAATAGGAGTGACCATGTTCATCAATTTTTACAGAAGCAACGATTGTAAATCCATGGTTTGTACTCAATATGACATTCCTGGAGTCTTCAGTTATGTAAAGGCCAAGATTGTGTACTACAGTTGCTGTTGCAAAGCAAGGGATGTATTGTAGGAAATGATAAGAATGTTAAAGAATAGGTAACATGCAAATATGGGAGTAATTGAAAGAACAGTACACAACAGTTGAAATCAAAGGACACAAATTTATAATTAAACAGATAGTGTAACCATGATGTCATGCAAATATGAGAGTAATCGAAAGAACAATACGACATTAATTTGCCTAATATAGAAAGAAGAAAAATCCCCTTTGACGTATATGTTGCATGTGGCACCTTTTCTCCAAATGTAGCAATATATAGTATATGTTCAGAAAAGTAGGACATGCCAACCGAGGTAGGGTGAGATTGAACATACCGTGCGCTTCCTGAAGTCATCTGGTACGGTGAGATGAACTCCTCGGCTGTCTGGCCGAGGCCGCATAGGCCTGATGTCTCCTTGCACTGTACACTCTATGAATGAAAGAAAACCCTCGAATCAGCTAGAAGAAAAATGAATTCATGGCGATTTTGGCCGGGTGATTAAAAGGGGCAGATGGACTGGGATAAAAGATGAGCGAATATTTCAGTAAACTAGTTACCTGGTTCTCCATGAGAAAAACCTCCAATACCGCAGATTCCCCAATTGGGCGGAGCTGGGTCGACGGCGAGCAGCGTCGAGAAAGTCAGTGGCGATAGGCGGCGGCAAGCGACATTGGCGAAATGCGGTGGGGTTTGCCGGCAGCCGGCGGCGGCGACAGGCGTCGAGCTAAGTTGTTGTCGCGGCGATAGGCGGCGACATGCAGAGTCGCGGAGGAGTGCAGGTGCGACTGGGGATGGGGGGTGGCGGGTGGGGTGAGGGTTTTGTGACATCGGGGGTGGTGAGGGCTTTCTTTTTTCCTTTTTGAATTGGGTGTGAGGGTTTTCTGTCCCAGAATGCGTTTCGGAGGCAACAGTTCGGTAGACCCAACCGTGTGTGTTAACATCACTCCGGTGTGAGGGCGATATGGACTGCCGTTCGATCTGTGTACATCCTACGGTGCAGAGGTGCGATCCGTGGGGATGCGTTCTGGCCAATCAGAACACACGTGCCGCGGCACAATAAAAGTCATCGCACACGGTTCCAAGGTCCACATTTCCTTTGTCGTTTGACCCTGAAATTTTTACCCACGCTAAACATTCACCCTAATATGCACCGTACGTGTTCGAATTTTTTGCCAACTCTCCACACGTAGCTGTGCGTGTTTTGTGAAACGGTTGCTAGTATAAAATTGTGTGGGAAGACCGAAAGTAACACTGACGATTCGCGCTAATAAGTTGTGTGTGTTGTGGGCAATCATAGGTTGGTCTAAGAGAAGCATAAAATTCCATCAACCAAACTGATTGCATACTCATCCCACATCTAGATATAATTAAGCATAGATATAAACATACTCAGGCATAGATAATAAGTGTACTCAAGCAAATTTGGCAGGCAGAGTTTATGAAACATAGTATATCCTATGACAGCGTGAACCCTAAATCATCAAGTGATCTTGATGAAAGAAATGCATAAATTGAGAGCACACAACTTAGTGCAACAAAATTAAGAGGCTGGTTGGTTTGCTACCAACATTTGGCAAAATCAAAAGTTGCCAACATTTCTGAGATTGCCAATGAAAATTGGTATATGCAACCAATCTCTAGCCAACATTTGGCAGTTGCCAAAATTAGGCATGCCAACTTTTGGCATCAAACCAATTTACATGTCGTAAAGTAGGATTAGGATTTGATGGCTATTATTCTAGACAAATCCAAAGATTTTGGTTCGGTTCTTGTAGCACAATCATCTATGTACATTCAAAATCATTTGTAGGACATATATGTAGGACATTAAAAATCAATTCTCAAGATCTGGCTATGAAATATTAGCAGAAATACTAACCCTAGTCGGATTAATAGCAAAAATCATTTGTACAGAACAAACAATTAATCACTAACCCTAGATGTGTTATTAGCAAGATTTTGGTTCGATTTTTTTAGCACAATCATCTATGTTCAAACCAATCTGGGAAAAAAATTGGCACAAACATATATGTAGGACATTAAAAATCAATTCTCAAGATCTGGCTACGAAATATTGGCAGAAACACTAACCCTAGTCGGATTAATAGCAAAAATCATTTGTACGGAACTAACAATTAATCACTAACCCTAGACGAAGGATTATATTTGCAGAGAACATATAACCATAGGATTTATATTCCAAATGGGAGGAGGCAGGACTAACAAGAGAAAACCTAGGATTAAATTTGCCAGAAAATGGGTATAGATGACTAAACGGTTCTCCGTCGTCGCCGGAGTGGTCGTCGGAGTCGTCGCCGGAGTGGTCGTCGGGGTCGTTGTGGACCTCCGGCTCCGGCTAGGGAAGCATGACGGTGGCGCCGACTTCAAGGCCGCGCTGCTGCCCGCGCGAGACCTCGTCCACGGCAATGGCAACCTCTGTGCCCGGCTTCACGTGGTGATGTGCTTCACCAGCCCCGGCATCCCCACTCCCTCCCATGGTGTGCTTCGTCGGCATCCTGATACACTTCAGACGATGGTGACGACTGAGAACAGCATCGAGGATGCAGGCGGAGAGAGAGGATTGTGTGTGTAGCCAGAATGGGGGGTGCGGCCGCCTATTATAACCAGCGGCTAGGGCGCCCCATTAATATGGAGCAGTGGGAGCGAGGCAGGCGCCAGTCAAAGGGTTGGCTCGCCTCCCGGCGAGCCTGCGCAGTGGACTTCTCACATGCCTAACGTCATTTCACACAGCTGCTCGCACGTCTCCCGATGACACTGCGCAGCGAACACACCTCCCGTCAATTTAGTGATTCACACACCTGCTCGCATGCCTCCCGGTCTGCCTGCGCGACGGACTGCTCGCATGCATCCCGTCAACTCACGCCTGCTCGCACGGCGCGCGGGATGCGTGGCGGCAGGTATATTGTTTTTATTTTTTGAGGATTAGTTCTGCCACTTTATTAATTAATCGAAGCATGGCCCGTACATTGTTATCCTGACGCCCACGGTTCAAATAAATAATCCGTTAGCGATATTTTGTTCGAATTATTAATAATCTCCCACTTGCAAGAAACTTATATCAAAACTTGTCTCAAATTTGACCCAAAAAACATCACAGTCTATTGGTGTCATATCATGGCACCACGACAAGTTTCATGAATTTCAACTAGGTCTTGGAATTACTGGAATTTAAAAATTAAGATTCTCAATGTTTGAAATTTCTTGCCACTTCTTGCATGGGGACTAAACATGCACCCAAGGACACGCATATGATTTTCCAATCCATTTTGGTGCACTATCGCGTGTGCATGTAGTTCAAATTTGATATTTACACATTAAATCCCTAGGAAATCAATCAATGTATAAAAACGTCTAAATGATCTCTGAAGTTTTTTCAAATTTTAACACGACAGTCCTTTGGTCACATGTTCACTACAGAAAAAGTTTGACATGCATGCCTCGAAATGGCGGTGGTGGTGCGGTGGATGGCGGGGGTCCGGCACACTATGCGTCGTGAGCCTCCATGTGGGATTGACTGGCTTGTGAGGCAGGTGCCACATAAAAGTCGTGAATTTGGGTATTTAAACATTACACAACCCTTTCATACATATGTTTGGGCCACATGCATGCATGCAATGGTGGTCCTCGGACACTCCCTCGTGTGGTTATCAGCGATGTGCCCATTCGTTAGCTCGCGCAGGTTATCACTTTGACCGATAGTGAGAGGCATTTGACCAAAGGTGGATTCATCTTGGCCTGTGTTATGGTGTAGATCATGGTGAGATTCTAGACCAAAGTTCGAGTGCGTGCGTACACACGAATCCATCCCACCGACTCGAAGTGAGGGGAACTACGCGTCGTGAACCTCCGTGTGGGGCGTTTCTAGTTTGCGAAGCAGGTGCCACATCAAAGTTGTGCATTGGGTATTGAAACATCACACAACACCTCTTTGGGCCACATGCAGGCAGTGGTTGTCCTATAGCTATCTCGCGCGGTTTATCGGTGATGCTTCCATCCGTGGGCCCATGAGGTCCATCACTTTAACCTACAACGAGAGAGGTTAATTTGACCAAGGAGAGGATTCTTTTTGGTTTGTGTTATACGGTAGGAGTATATATATAGCACGCGCAGAAGAGGGGGCCTCATATACTACGCGTCGTGAACCTCGCTCTGTGTGGGACTTTATGGTTTCCGAGGCAGGCGCCACATCGAAGTTGTGCATATTGGGTTTTCAAACATCACACAACACCTCCAATACATATGTTTGGCCCACACATGCAAGTGGTGGTTATCCTCTGGCACTCACTCACGCGGTTATCAGCGATGCTTCCATATGTGTTCGCGCTTGGTCCATCACTTTGACTGACAGCAAGAGAGGTTAATATTTGACATAGGAGGGGACCAAATTTTGGTTTCTCTTGCGTATAGGTCATGCTAAGATTACATATATAGTATAGTTTGAGCGCATGTGTACACATGAATCCCTCAGAACGGATCGAAGTGGGGGGGCAGCACACGATGCGTCATGGACCTCGCTCCATTTGGGGACTTTACGGTTTTGTGAGGCAGGTGACACATCAACATTGTGCATTGGGTACATTCAAACATCACACAACAACACCTCCATACATATGTTTGGGCGCACATGCATGCAGGCGAAGGTTGTCTTCGGACACTATCCCTTGCATGGTTATCGGCGGCAAGCCCATATTCGTGGGCCCGCGTGGATGTCCATCACTTCGACCGACGACGAGAGAGGTTACCAAGGTGGATTAATTCTTCTTGGTTCGTTTTATGGTAGGTCATGGTGAGATTCCAAGCGAAAGTTTGAGCGCACGCGTACGTACGCATAAATCCCTCTCACCGTCTCGGAGTAGGGCCAGGGGACCGACATACTACGCGTCGTGAACCCTCGCTCCATGTGGGGACTTTCCGATTCCAAAGCATGCGCCACATCAAAGTTGTGGGTATATATATGATTCATACACGAGACAACACTTCCGTGCATATGTTATCCCACATGCATGTGGTGGTTGTCTTTGAACATTCCCTCGCGTGCTATCGGTAGCAAGCCCATTCATGGGCCTGCATAGACGTCCATCACGTCGACCGACAACGAGAGAGGTTACCAATTAAGGTGGATTCTTCTTGGTTCGTGTTACAGTAGGCTCGAGGTGGGGGGAGCGACATACTGCGCGTCGTGAACCCTCGCACCGTGTGGGGACTTTCCTGTTCCAAAGCACGATGCCATCAAAGTTGTGCATTGGGTATTCAAACACCACACAACACTTTCATACATATATTTGGGCCACATGCAGGCAGTGGTTGTCTCCAGGCACTCCCTCATGTGGTTATCGGCGGCAATCCCATCTGTGGGGCCGCGTGGATGTCCATCACTTCGACCGACGACGAGATAGATTACCAAGGTGGATTCTTCTCGGTCCGTGTTGCAGTAGGTCTTGGTGAGATGCCCCCCCACCGACTCGAAGTGTGTGTGTGGGGGGCACTACTCCGTATGTCCTGAACCTTCGTGGGGTCGGGGATGACCGGATTTCGAGATGCATGTGCCACATCAAAGTTGTGAAATGGGTATTTAAATATCACACCACCCTTTTCATACATTGCTGCCGGCAGGTGGTTAGTAGTCTCACCCATCCCGCGTGCACAAGCACATTTGTGGGCCTGCATGGTCCACCTTGTTGACCGGAAACGAGAGGGGGGGCTTGACCATGATGGATTCCTATAGGTTTTGTGTTACGGTGGGGGTGAGATGCCAGACCTTGCTATTTGGGGGCATGCTTTCATAGCTATGATTCCCCTCCTGCCGACACGAGGTGGGGGCCGGACGAGCATAACTGTGCACTTTGTGAGACAGGTGCCACATCAAAGTTGTGCATTGGATATTTGAACATCAAACCCCCCTTTTCATACATATATTTGGTCCACATGCGGGTGTGTTTGTGTTATGACTCTTTCCCGCGTTTTTTTGCCAAATTTATAGACACAATAGACACGGTTCCCTCAAAGTACCCATGTGCCAAGCCCGTGCCCCTGTCACATCAGCACAGTCGATTGGGCTCCACGAGGCTTCCCTTGCAATCTCAAAAATATCTACCTGCGTGGAGGGTTTTTCTGTTTGATAGAACACGATTATTATGTTTGGGCCGTGTGCGATGTTTGTTGCTCCCGCTCCGCATCAATCCCTTCATCCAAATTTTCAATAGCCCCGGCATTTTACTCCCACCTGCATCCCTCGCAATCTCAAAAATATCTACCCGCCTGGAGGGTTTTCTGTCTGATAGCACACGATTATCATGTTTGGGCCGTGTGCGATGTTTGTTGCTCCCGCTCCGCTTAAAAATATCTACTCGCCTGGAGGGTTTTTTCTGTTTGATAGCACACGATTATTATGTTTGGGCCGTGTGCGATGTTTGTTGCTCCCGCTCCACTTCAATCCCTTCATCCAACTTTTCAGTAGGCCCGGCATTTTACTCCCACCTAGTAAATTTTCACTAACCACGGCATTTCCTCAAACACCACCTTCCCCCCTCCACACACACACCCTAGCCAAAACCTCCGCTCACACACACACCACCCCTGCCTCCCTCGAAACCCTAGTTAGCCCGCCGCCGCCTCACCTCGACCGTCAACCTCTGCCGGTCTGCCCGCGTAGGTTACCCACCGATCTCCATGCCCTCGCCGCCCTGAGTTTCTTAGATGACGCCTGCGAAACACCCCCTTTCCAACAGATCCCCATCCCCCTCCCCCAATCCAGAGCATCGCAACCTAAGCCCGGCTACGCTTCCCGGGGAGCTCGAGGAGCGAATTGCCAAAAAGAGGTTTATCGTGGCCTCTTCACCCGACGATGGCAAGGTGGCAGCCGAGGCCACCGAGGAAGCTGACGACAATGACTCGCCGGAGGCTTTCCATCAGCGGTGTCGCATATATCGGCATCTCATGGGTGCCGGCTACGACATCGAGGTCGTCGATAGAGGCGGCTTGACGCGGGCTATGTCACAGTTTAAGTAGCCCACCGCCAACCCCTCGGGTTCAACCACCGTTGATCTCACCCATGGCCCCGCCGCTGATCTCCTATGCCTCACTGTCAAGAATTTGCCATCCTTCATCGCCATCGAGCCCCTTTTGTCATATCTGAAGGACACGTTCTGCACCGCTGGCTTGGGATCCTCAACTGCCAAGTCAGACCTCATCGACAGTGACCATGAGGAGGGCACCATCTCCGGATTTTCCAAGGGGAAAGAGCCCATCTGCGACATCAGGGAGGGCACCCTGCAACCGTGCTCTTCCAAGGGGAAGAAGCCCATCTGCGACAACATGAAGCGCACCCAGAGTCTGTGCTCTTCCAATTGGTAGGAGCCCATCTGTGACAAGTGAGGAAACCCATGATTTTTTTTGCTGTGCCTCTTCCAAGGGGGAAACATCATATGATCGCGCTCGTAGCTTTTGCCATGCTATATTTTAACCATGCTGTGTTTCAATTGCTATATTTGGTTATTTGTAGTATGCCTTGTTTATTTCAGTTATTCACAATGTGATGTTCTATATGTGCAAGAATGTACTATGCAGTTCAATTTTATCAACACCAGTTTCAACGGCCAAAATTGGTTCATGTTGAAGCTGGTGTAGTTAACACGCCCCATGTTTATTTCAGTTTTCTCACAATGTGATGTGCAATCATACAATTTGATGTTTAAGCACAAGCTTAGTTCTATGCAATTTCAATAATACCACTATGAGTGACTATATTTGGTTCCTGTTAAGCCTGTTGTAGTGAGCATATGCATTGTTTAATGGTTTTTGGTTGTTAGGTTGTTTGTACTGAGCATATGTCTAGTTTCAATCACTAAATTTGGTTGTCTGTAGTATGCCTTGTTTATTTCAGTTATTCACAATGTGATGTTCTATATCTGCAAGAATGTACTGTGCAGTTCAATTTTATCAACACCAGTTTCAACGGCCAAAATTGGTTGCTGTTAAAGCTGGTATAGTTAACACGCCCCCTGTTTATTTCAGTTTTCTCAAAATGTGATGTGCAATCATACAATTTGATGTTTAAGCACAAGCTTAGTTCTATGCAATTTCAACAATACCACTATTTGTGACTATATTTGGTTGCTGTTAAGCCTGTTGTAGTGAGCATATGCCTTGTTTAACGGTTTTTGGTTGTTTGTACTGAGCATATGTCCAATTTAATTGCTATATTTGGTTGTTTGTAGTATGCCTTGTTTATTTCAGTTATTCACAATGTAATGCTCTATATGTGCAAGTATTGACCACGCAGTACAATTTGGTTGTTGTTAAGCCTGTTGTAGTTAACACCCCTTTCCATTTTTATTTTACAATAACTAGTGTGCATAAACCTGCACAATACCAATTTGAATGACTATATTTGGTTGTTGTTAATTGTTAGGCCTGTTGCAGTTAACACACCTTTCCACTTGTTTGCTTAACTAGCGTGCTTATACCTGCACACTGAAGCTATCATTTGGAGATTACGTTGTCTACCATGGATATATTTGGTTGATGTTTAGCCTGCTGTGCTTAACATGCCTTTCGATGTACTCACACAGGACTATATTGGGAACGACTGTTGTTGTCCATCGAGGTTAGTTTCATCCCATGGCTTATATATAGTCCCTTCGCCCCATAATATAATATGTTAATTCATCCAATATGTGAGTATATATTGGATGTAATAAGATCTTATATAATGGGACGGAGGGAGAATTGTACTACATCATTGTGCAATTGCAGTTTAGCTTCTAATATTGACTTGGTGCTTGTAGGTACATATGTCATTGGTAAAGATCCGCGCTTTGACCCTTTTTGCGTATGGGGCAATGAGATATTCATGAACCAGCATCAAGTGAGGAAACTGATAAAGACTATTAGTAAAATGGGTCAAAAGATGGCAATTAAACTATTTGTTTACACTTTATCCAAGACAACAGTGAACTGCAGGATGGTAAGTAAGCACTCTACAGGCTTCTTTTCACTGCTCATAATTAGTTGTGTTAGATGACAATGTCTGAATCTTTTTCCTTTGCAGTGGTTCCCAAAGCAGTTTACTCAAGATTACCTCTCAAACTACATGATTGGTGGGCATGCAAAGGTTAAAGTATTTGTACCAGACTACAATGACTATCTAGAGGTCCTCGTGAAGATAGTGAAGGATGGGCGGTTGGCCATCACAAGGGGTTGGACTAGAGTCGTGCGTGCCTTCGGCATGGAGGAGGGCACAATATGGGCATTCGGCTTCACCTTGTTCGGCAACCAAAATGTCTTTCGCCTCTTTCTTTACCGTCTTTAATACAAGTATACAACCCTGGTTCATCATTCTTTATTTGGTGCTTATGTAATTCTTTTTTTATGTAATTCTTGAACATATGTACATGTGAATCGAATAATGCATTAGTTGTTGAACCTGATGGATATGAAAAAAGTTATTGCCTACTTTCAAATTCAAATTCAAATTCGGTACAATTTTAAATTGCGGCGATTAAATTAGGGTGAAAATACGCTCTGCAGGTCCATACGCCGCACACTGTCTGTAGAGCACAACGTGTGTGATACACCTCATAATCTGACACGTTTCATAGAGAGAAAACGTGTGCGACCATGCACACAATTGCCGTTTGCAAAGCGTGTGTGATGTCAGACAATATCACAAACGGTGCGAGCAAACCAAATGTTTGTGATAGTCACCTTATCGTACACGCTTTACAATCATCAAATGTTTCTGATGTCGTACGCATCGTAAACGTTGCACCACATAATAGCATGTGCGATAGTTATCCCGTCCGACACTCGTACGATAGTCGGATGTTTCGTAAACTCATATGACATACGTACGATGATTAACTTATCTTCTTAATTATATAATCGCATACTTCTACTTATGAGCTGCGTTGGGATTTCCTCGAAGAGGAGAGGATGATGCAGTATAGTAGAGATAAGTATTTCCCACAGTTAAGAACCAAGGTTATCAATCCAGTAGGAGAACCAAGCAGAACCTCGTTAGCAGCACCTACACACACAAAAGCAAATACTTGCATCCAACGCGAATAAGAGGGTTGTCAATCCCCTTGGTGGTTACTTGCAAGGATTAATTCTGATAGTGATAGATAGATAAATAAGTGCAAAACAAAATAAAAGAAAGAAAATTGCAGTAAGGTATTTTTGGATTTTATATATGATAGATAAATGACCCGGGGGCCATAGTTTTCACTAGAGGCTTCTCTCTCGAACACATAGCATACGGTAGGTAAACAAATTACTGTTGGGTAATTGATAGAAAAGCGCATAGTTATGACGATATTCAAGGCAATGATCATGTATATAGGCATCACGTCCGAGACAAGTAGACCGACTCCTGCTTGCATCTACTACTATTACTCCACCCATCGACCGCTATCCAGCATGCATCTAGGGTATTAAGTTAATGAAAACAGAGTAACGCCTTAAGCAAGATGACATGATGTAGACAAAATAAACTCAATCAATATGAATAAACCCCATCATTTTATCCTTAATGGCAACACTACAAATATGTGTCTTGTCCCCTGCTTTGTCACTGGGATAGAGCACCGCAAGATCGAACCCATCACAAAGCACCTCTCCCATTGCAAGATAAATCAATCTAGTTGGCCAAACCAAACGGATAGATCGGAGAGAAATACAAAGCTATAACAATCATGCATAAATAAGTTCAGAAAAGACTCAAATGTTTCTCATGAATAATCTAATCATAAACCCACAATTCATTGCATCCCAACAAACACACCGCAAAAGAAGATTACATCGGATAGAACTCCAAGAACATCGAGGAGAACATGGTATTGAAGATCAAAGAGAGAAAAGAAGACATCTAGCTACTAGCTATGGACCTGTAGGTCTGTGGTAAACTACTCACACATCATCGGAAGGGCAGCAAGGTTGATGTAGAAGCCCTTCGTGGTCGATTCCCCCTCTGGCAGATCGCCGAAAAAGGCCTCCAGATGGGATCGCGGAGGAACAGAAGCTTGCGGCGGCAGAAAAGTTATTCGAGGTGGCTCTCTAGTATATGGGGAATATTTGAGAATTTATAGCGGCAGAATTAGGTCAAGAGGTGCCACGAGGGGGCCACAAGCCTGGGGGGTGCGCCAACCCCCCTAGGGCGCGCCTCCCGAGCTTGTCGCTCCCTCGTGACTCTTCTGGTCTTCTCCCAAAGCTTCCAGGGTCTCTTTTAGTCCAGAAAAAATTAATCCAAAGTTTTTTCTTCGTTTGGACTCCGTTTAATATTGATTTTCTGAAAAAACAAAAACAAGCAGAAAAATAGCAAATGGCACTGGGCACTAGGTTAATAGGTTATTACCAAAAATGATATAAAATTGCATATAATTGCATATAAAACATCCAAGATTGATACTATAATAGCATGGAACAATCAAAAATTATAGATACGTTGGAGACGTATCAAGCATCCCCAAGCTTAATTCCTGCTCGTCCTCGAGTAGGTAAATGATAAAAACAGAATTTTTGATGTGGAATGCTACCTAACATGTTCATCATGTAATCTCTTTTATGGTATGAATTTAAGAAACGAGTGATTCAAAACAATAGTCTATAATTTGATATAAAGACATCAATCCTCAGGCATACCAACAAACAATCATGCCTTTCAAAATAAAAATGCTAAAGAATGCTATCCCTACAAAATCATATAGCATGTCATGATTAGTCTTCCTAACACAAAGTATTAATCATGCACTACCCTGATGACAAGTCGAGCAATTGGTTCATACTTTTTAACGCGCTTCAGCTTTTTCAACTCTCGCTCAATACATGAACGCAAGCCATGGACATGGCACTATGGGTGGAATAGAATATGATGATAGAGATTAATAAGGGGAAGTCAAAAAGGAAGATAGTCTCGCATCGACGCGGCTAATCAACAGGCTATGGAGATGCCCATCAATTGATATCAATGCGAGGAGTAGGGATTGCCATGCAACGGATGCACTAAGAGTTATAAGTGTATGAAAGCTTAAACTGAAACTAAGTGGGTGTGCATCCAACTTGCTTGCTCATGAAGACCTTGGGCATTTGAGGAATCCCATCATCGGAATATAGAAGCCAAGTTTTATAATGAAAAATTCCCACTAGTATGTGAAAGTGACAACTCGGGAGACTCTCTATATGAAAAACATGGTGCTACTCTGAAGCACAAGTGTGGAAAAGGATAGTAACATTGCCCCTTCTCTCTTTTTCTCTCATTTTTTTGTTGGGATCTTTTTGGCCTCTTTTTTATATATATTTTTTGTCCGGAGCCTCATCTCGACTTGTGGGGGAATCACAGTCTCCATCATCCTTTCCACATTGGGACAATGCTCTAATAATGATGATCATCACACTTTTATTTACTTACAACTCAATATTACAACTCGATACTAGAACAATATGATTCTATATGAATGCCTCTGGCAGTGTACCAGGATGTGCAATGATCTAGCGTAACATGTATAAAAATGATGAATGGTGGCTGAGCCACAAATACTATGTCAACTATATGATCATGCAAAGCAATATGACAATCATGATGTGTGTCATATAAAAAGAACGGTGGAAGTTGCATGGCAATATATCTCGGAATGGCTATGGAAATGGCATAATAGGTAGGTATGGTAGCTGTTTTGAGGAAAATATAAAGAGGCTTATGTGTGATAGAGCGTATCATATCACGGGGTTTGGATGACCGGCGAAGTTTGCACCGACTCTCGAGGTGAGAAAGGGCAATGCACGATACTGAAGAGGCTAGCAAATTGCGGAAAGGTGAGAGTGTGTATAATCCATGGACTCACATTAGTCATAAAGAACTCACATACTTATTGCAAAAGTCTACTAGCCCTCGAAGCAAAGTACTACTATGCACGCCTCTAGGGGGATAGATTGGTAGAAAAGACCATCGCTCATCCCCGACCGCCACTCATAAGGTAGACAATCAATAATAAATCATGCTCCAACTTCATCACACAACTAAGGACTATACGTGCATGCTTCGGGAATCACAAACCTTAACACCAATATTCTTACTAAACCAAAATCATTCACTAGTACATCCACATAATACCATCTTAATATCACAAAACTATTGCAAGGAATCAAACTTATCATATTCAGTGATCTACATGAAAGTTTTTATTATATCCCTCTTGAATACCTATCCTTTATGGACCAATCTTATAACCCGTGCAAATTGCCATTACTATTTATTAGACACTCAAAAAGATTTAAGCGAAGCATGAGAGTGCAACTATTTCTTTAAAATATAACCACCACCGTGCTCTAAAAGATATAAGTGAAGCACTAGAGCAACTGCCTAGCTCAAAAGATATAAGTGAAGCACATAGAGTATTCTAACAAATCACGATAAATGTGTGTCCCTCTCAAAAAGTGTGTTCAGCAAAGATGATTGTGGCAAACTAAAATCAAAAAAAAAAAACTATGGCACAAGACGCTCCAAGTAAAACACATATCATGTGATGAATAAAAATATAGCTCCAAGTGATATACCGATAGATTGTAGACGAAAGAGGGGATGCCATCCGGGGCATCCCCAAGCTTAGACGCTTGGGTCTTCCTTGAATATTACCTTGGGGTGCCTTGGGCATCCCCAATCTTAGGGTCTTGCCGCTCCTTATTCCTTCATCCATCGTGGTCTCACCCAAAACTTGAAAACTTCAGCACACAAAACTCAACAGAAACCTCGTGAGATCCATAAGTATAACAAACAAATCTTAAACTTTAGGTACTGTTATAAATTGATTCATATTTAATATTGGCATAATGCTACTCTACTCCAACTTCCCCATTGCTTATACCCCCCGATACAATCCATAAATTCATCAAAATAAGCAAACTATGCAACAAAAATAGAATCTGTCTAAAACAGAACAGTTTGTAAAGATCTATTTATAAGCTAGACTTCTGTAACTCCATAAATTCTGAAAAATAGGAAAACATAAAAAATTCATATACCAATACTGTGTAAAAAATTCAAAATTTTATCAGGCTCCATTAAAATCAGAAAAATTCTGCACTAGACTCAAAAGTTTCTATTTTCAAACAGCTCAATTATACTATCATCCAAATCAACCCAAAGGCATTACTTGGCACAAACACTATTTAAAAGATAAAAACACAATCATAACAGAAGCTGAAATTGTGTAAACACACAAAATAGAAAACAAAGAAAAAAATTTAAGATACATATTGGGTTGCCTCCCAACAAGCTCTTTCTTTATAGCCATTAAGATAGGCTTGGGATAATAATGATGCTCACATAAAAGACAAGAATTGAAACACAAAAAGAGCATCATAAAACATGTGACAAACACATTTAAGTCTAACATACTTCCTATGCATAGGCATTTTATAGGAAAACAAATTATCAAGACAAGCAATATCTAGCATATGCAAATAGGGAGAATGAAGCATTAATAATTTCAACACAAAGAGAGATAATTTAGTGACATGAAAATTTCTAAAACAATATTTTACTCTCTCATAATAATTACATGTAGGATCATAATCAAATTTAACAATATAGATATCATATAAAATATTCTCTTCATGATCCACATGCATAAAAGTTTTATAATCTTCCAAGATAGTGGGATTAACATAAACTAAAGTCATGACCTCTCCAAACCCACTTTTATCAAAAATTTCATAAGATTGAACAATCTACAAATATGTGGGATTCTTTTTTCCTAAAGTTGACACTCTTCCAAACCCACTTTCAATAGTATTGCAATCATCATTATCAATATCATATTCATCATGAAGCTTAAATAAATTTTCAAGATCATAAGAAGCATTATCACCCCAATCATGATCATTGCAATAAGTAGTGGACATAACAAAATTATCATCACCAAGCTTGTAGCTTTTCATATCATTAGCATGATTAACATTAATAGAATTTATAATAGCATCATTGCAATCATGCTTTTCATTCAAGGAGCTATCAAGTGTGGGTGCAATAGCAATAATTTCATTTTTAACATAAGGAACTATAGCAAGTTCATCTCCATAAGCATAATTAATATTGGCATCATGGCCACAAGCATCAAATTCATCAAAAAGGGATATTTCAAGTGGATCAACAGAATCATAATTATCTATAGATTCATGCATATCATTATTCTCTTCCAAAGCAGCAGACATTCTCCCAATGAATTCACAAACATAGGCATTGGAAGCATAGTTTTCATTGCAATATTTAAGTATGGCAAAAAAATTAGATTTGTAGAGAGTAGCATCATACTTTACAATCAAAGAAGCAACTTCATGGGCACCCTTAAAAGCAACAAATTCTTCAATTTGTTCGATATCATAGTAGCTATAAACACCCTTGGCATAAGAAGATAAGATTTCATTATCATTAAACTCACATAGGTAGGGAAGGTGTTTTTTAGGGTTCTCGGAGCAACAAGTAAAATCATGAATTTCACATAGATTGCAAGCATAGCATAGTAAACAATTTATTTGATTCCACAAGAGTCTCCCTTATTGAGACAAACGGTGACGCACAAAATGAGCATGCTCATCTAATGATTTTCCCTCAACTAAACTAGTTGGGGTTTCAGCACGAGCACAAATGGATCGAAGATGATCCAAGTAGAAAACTTTAAGTGGATCCATATGTCTATATTTTTATTTTCATTGAGTCACTCGATTATAGCTAGCAAACAAAATAAAATGTTTTTGTGTTTTTGTAAAACTGTTTTAGAAGTGGGGGAGATGAAAACGAGAGGCAAATGCAAATAAAAAGGCTAATGAAAATAAGAGCAAGTAGATGATAGTTTATGCGAAGGTACTTGATAGGTTTTGGTGATGTCTCCCCGGCAACGACGCCAGAAATTCTTCCTGCTACTTGTGAGTTGCGTTGGGATTTCCTCGAAGAGGAGAGGATGATGCAGTACAGTAGAGATAAGTATTTCCCTCAGTTAAGAACCAAGGTTATCAATCCAGTAGGAGAACCAAGCAGAACCTCGTTAGCAGCACATACACACACAAAAGCAAATACTTGCACCCAACGCGAACAAGAGGGTTGTCAATCCCCATGGCGGTTACTTGCAAGGATTAATTCTGATAGTGATAGATAAATAAATAAAGTGCAAAACAAAATAAAAGAAATAAAATTGCAGCAAGGTATTTTTGGATTTTATACATGATAGATAAATGACCCAGGAGCCATAGTTTTCACTAGAGGCTTCTCTCTTGAACACATAGCATACGGTGGGTAAACAAATTACTGTTGGGCAATTGATAGAAAAGCGCATAGTTATGACGATATTTAAGGCGGTGATCATGTATGTAGGCATCACGTCTGAGACAAGTAGACCGACTCCTGCCTACATCTACTACTATTACTCCACCCATCAACCGCTGTCCAGCATGCATCTAGGGTATTAAGTTAATGAAAATAGAGTAACGCCTTAAGCAAGATAACATGATGTAGACAAAGTAGACTCAATCAATATGAATAAACCCCATCGTTTTATCCTTAATGGAAACAATACAAATACGTGTCTTGTCCCCTACTTTGTCACTGGGATAGGGCACCGCAAGATTGAACCCATCACAAAGCACCTCTCCCATTGCAAGATAAATCAATCTAGTTGGCCAAACCAAACGGATAGATCAGAGAGAAATACAAAGCTATAACAATCATGCATAAATAAGTTCAGTAAAGACTCAAATGTTTCTCATGAATAATCTGATCATAAACCCACAATTCATCGGGTCCCAACAAACACGTCGCAAAAGAAG
Source organism: Elymus sibiricus (assembly GCA_039707655.1). NCBI lineage: Eukaryota > Viridiplantae > Streptophyta > Magnoliopsida > Poales > Poaceae > Elymus > Elymus sibiricus. The sequence goes on from CM077674.1 coordinate 265,818,580, forward strand.
ATTACATCAGATAGAACTCCAAGAAAATCGAGGAGAACATGGTATTGAAGATCAAAGAGAGAGAAGAAGCCATCTAGCTACTAGCTATGGACCCGTAGGTCTGGGGTAAACTACTCACACATCATCGAAAGGGCAGCAAGGTTGATGTAGAAGCCCTCCGTGATCGATTCCCCCTCCGGCAGATCGCCGGAAAAGGCCTCCAGATGGGATCACGGAAGAACAGAAGCTTGCGGCGGTGGAAAAGTTATTCAAGGTGGCTCAATGGTATATGGGGAATATTTGAGAATTTATAGCGGCGGAATTAGGTCAAGAGGTGCCACGAGGGGCCCACAAGCCTGGGGGGCGCGCCTCCCGAGCTTGTCGCTCCCTCGTGACTCTTCTGGTCTTCTCCCAAAGCTTCCAGGGTCTCTTTTAGTCCAGAAAAAATTAATCCAAAGTTTTTTCTTCGTTTGGACTCCGTTTAATATTGATTTTCTAAAAAGTCAAAAACTAGCAGAAAACAGCAAATGGCACTGGGCACTAGGTTAATAGGTTACTCCCAAAATTGTTATAAATTTGCATATAATTGCATATAAAACATCCAAGATTGATACTATAATAGCATGGAACAATCAAAAATTATAGATACGTTGGAGATGTATCACATACGGTTTGGGAAAAGTGAATGTGTGTGATAGTCTCCTTATCATACACGTTTTACAATCGTGAACTGTTTGTGATGGGGCGAGCATCGTAAATGTTGCACCATAGAATACTAAGTGCGATGGTAATGAGAGCACACACGAGTAGCAAGGACGGAGCATTTGGGAAAGATGCGGGCATCGCATACGCTTAGTTCTGTGAAACGTATGCTTGCGTGCTCCCTATCACCGACGGTTTCTGGGTCATGTGGGAAGGACCCCCCCCCCCCTATCGCACACACAGGCAAGGCGATGGTTTAAAACTCTGTCGCGGAAAGGGGGTAAAAAACCGTTTGTATAGCACGTCGCTGCACCAGTGACCATACCTACCTACATGGCATTTTCATAGCCATTCCGAGCATATCGCCATGCACTACTATCATTTTACATTACATGATTAGAGACATGTTTTCATTTGCCACACGAGAACATATACAAGTGGCTTAGTGATACAATAACTGGAGTGGGGCATGCATACTTTATTGGCTCCGCCCACACGAGAACATATACAAGTGGCTTAGTGATACAATTAGAGAGCCATGTATCACTACTGCAGGCGACCGCTAACGCGACACATGAATCAGAGACCCCGCGACCAAACTGTGTGCGATGCATGAATCACAAACGGTGTCATAATAAAACCGTCACCAATAAGATGAACTGTGTGCGATGGCAGAGACATCAAGCACGATTCAGATTAGAGACGCGTGTGCGATACGTCGCATACAGTTGATCCATGTGAATTGTTTGCGATAAGCCAGAACAACAGAAACGGGCAGCCAGTTCGAGGTGTGTGCGATACACGGCATACAGTTCACTTGGATGAACTGTTTGTGATTACCCAACACAACAGAAACGGTCAGACAGATCAAGGTGTGTGCGATACACGGCATACAGTTCATTAGGATGAACTGTTTGTGATTACCCGACAGAACAGAAATGGTTCAACTTAACAAGATGTGTGTGATAAGCGGCAAACAGGTCAGTAATCAGAAATGTGTGGGAAGACCGAAAATAACACAGACGATTGCTCCAAATTAGTCGTGTGTGTTGTAGGCAAACGCTTGTTGGTAAACAATTGTCAGCGATTGATGAAATTATCACCGACGGGTTCCGTAGTTTAATCCATGTGCGATGTGATTTGCTAAGTCTGCACAACATCTACGCTCTCTGTGTACAGAACAATATTATTTTGTGTGAATAGTGTGCTCTGTTGGGCACACAAGATATATGGATCACACACGTGGGCAAGCAATGTGCGCACACGCGTCATGCTAGCTCGTGCTTCCTTTTATGGTAAGTTTCCATTAATTGATGGCGTTTTACGAACACGCCATCATTTCCCGCCATTTCCCCATCGGTTTCCCGCCGCCACCAAGTGATTGCGCATAAGCCTAGGCGGCGCGCGACACACCGAGGCACAAGCGCAGCCTATAGCCCCTATAGCTACCTTTTCCAAGCATGCCAACCCACTGAAGCGCCGCCTCTGCCATCAACCTCCTCGACGAGGTAAACGAGCAGGCGCCACGGCCCGTCGAGGCCAAGGGCATCCCCGGCAATGCGATGGACGACGCCGTGCTGCGCGTCATCGCCAGGGTTGAGCAGACCCTTGGCGGACGGCGCTTCAGCGCCACAGATCAAGATAGGAAACTCAGCGTTGAGAGGCTGTAGCTCGACGCACAACATGATCAGTGGTGTGCGCAGGGCAAGATAGGCGCGTCCACACCGATAGGCTGCGGCTCGCCGCACAGCGAGACTGATAGACCGCCGCAGAGCGAGAGGCACGGCGCCCCACACAGCAAGAGCGATTCCATCGGCGCTTGCCTACTGTCAACAGGGCGTTGCAGCTGGGTACATGGCCCGTCAGTAGCCCCATTCCTCGCCAGGAGTGGGCAAAGGTTGTCTGCCCTGTACTAGCACCAGAGGCCGGCCGCGTCGTGCTTGCACCGGACGCCGGCAGCGCCGTTCACCTTGTCCGCAACCTGCTCGATGCCAACGCGTTGGTCGCTAGGCTCGAGCGCCCCCTTGGCCCAGGTGTCCACATAGGCGTAGTAGAGGAACATGGCCGTCGCATCCTCGAGCTGGTGATCTCCGACGAAATAGCCAACTTGGAGCCCGAGATCGCGCTCCAGATGTACCACGAGCGTGTCAACCCCTTGGACGAACGCCTGCACGAGTTCAGGCAGAGGCAAGAGCTACCGTAGGCAGGGGGTGGTCTTGGACGCGTTTTATTTTGTTGAGTCGTTTCAACGTTGATCGCTATGTATTCCCAACAATCATAATATTGCTCTGTTTATTGCTCTGTTTCAATGTGTATACTCTGTTTTCCGTTCTTATATATTGTTCTATTTCAATGTGTATGTTTTCCATTTTGTACATGTGGATGGTAAACAGCTAGATAAATATTAGTACAAAAATGAACAATACGTGATGATACTTAACTGGGATCCCATACTTAATTAACTACTAAGTACAATGCATAAAATTGAAAACGAACAATACTAAAACTAATAATCCCTCCTTATGGGGCTAGTATTCCGGCAACCCCTCGCTAGCAGCTCCCTGGTACGCGGCGGCTTCCCAGCGCGGAGGGAGTTCTCCGCTTCCTCCGCCTCGCAGCGCTTGACGTGCCGATCTGCCTCTTGCTGGCGGACTCGCGCGAACGATCTTGCCATTTCATTTGGCACCCACTGATACGTCTCCAACGTATCTATAATTTTTGATTGTTCCATGCTATTATAGTATCAATCTTGGATGTTTTATATGCAATTATATGTTGTTATATATCATTTTTTGGGACTAACCTATTAACCCAGTGCCCAGTGCCAGTTGCTGTTTTCTGCTTGTTTTTGCCTTTTCAGAAAATCATTATCAAAAAGAGTCCAAACGAGAAAAAAAACTTTCGATTAATTTTTTCTGGACCAGAAGAGACCCACGACGCTTCGGGAGAAGACCAGAAGAGCCACGAGGAGGCGACAAGCCTGGAGGGCGCGCCCAGGGGGTAGGCGCGCCCCCCAGGCTTGTGGGCCCCTCGTAGCCCCTCCTGACCTAATTCCAGTGCTATAAATTCCCAAATATTCCCAATATACCAAAGAGACAGAAGAGAAAACCTTTCCGCCGGCGCAAGCCTCTGTTCTTTCATGATCCCATCTGGAGGCCTTTTCCGGTACTCTGCCGGAGGGGAAATCGATCACGGAGGGCTTCTTCATCAACCTTGCTACCCTTATGATGATGCGTGAGTAGTTTACCATAGACCTACGGGTCCATAGCTAGTAGCTAGATGGCTTATTCTCTCTCTTTGATCTTCAATACCATGTTCTCCTCGATGTTCTTGGAGTTCTATCCAATGTAATCTTCTTTTGCGGTGTGTTTGTTGGGATCCGATGAATTGTGAGTTTATGATAAGATTATTCATGAGAAATATTTGAGTCTTCTCTGAACTCTTTTATGCATGATTATTATAGCTTTGTATTTCTCTCCGATCTATCGATTTGGTTTGGCCTACTAGATTGATTTATCTTGCAATAGGAGAGGTGCTTTGAGATGGGTTCAATCTTGCGGTGCTCAATCCCAGTGACAGAAGGGGACATGACACGTATTTGTATTGTTGCCATTAATTATAAAAATATGGGGTTTAATCATATTGCTTGAGTTTAATTTGTTTACATCATGTCATCTTACTTAAGGCGTTACTCTGTTTCATACTTAATACCCTAGATGCATGCTGGATAGCGGTCGATGGGTGGAGTAACAGTAGTAGATGTAGGCAGGAGTCGGTCTACTTGTCTCGGACGTGATGCCTATATACATGATCATTGCCATGAATCTGTCATAATTATTTGCATTTCTATCAATTGCCCAACAGTAATTTGTCTACCCACCGTATGCTATGTGTTCGAGAGAGAAGCCTCTAGTGAAAACTATGGCCCTGGGTCTACTTTATCATATATAAAAAACCTAAAAATACATTGCTGCAATTTATTTACTTTTATTTTATTTAGTATTTTAGTTTATCTATATATCACTATCATAATTAATCCTTGCAAATAACCGCTAAGAGGATTGACAACCCTCTTATTTGCGTTGGGTGCAAGTGTTTGCTTTTGTGTGTGCAGGTGCGCTTAACGGGATTTTGCTTGGTTCTCCTACTGGATTGATAACCTTGGTTCTTAATTGAGGTAAATACTTATCTCTACTATACTGCATCATCCTCTCCTCTTTGGGGAAATACCTACGCAGTCTACAAGTAGCAGGAAGAATTTCTGGCGCCGTTGCCGGGGAGACATCATCAAAATTACCAAGTACCTTTGCACAAACTATCATCCACTTGCATTTATTTTATTTTCCTTGTTATTTGCATTTGCCTCTCGTTTTCATCTCCCCCACTTCTATTTTTTATTTACAAAAACACAAAAATATTTTATTTGCTTGCTTGCTTGCTTTTATTGCCTTCATGTCAAACACGCAAGAACAGAGAATAAAACAAAAATTTAAGACTCTATGGATCACCTTAAAGTTTTCTACTTGGATCATCTTCGATCCATTTGTGCTCGTGCTGAAACCCCAACTAGTTTAGTTGAGGGAAAATCATTAGATGAGCATGCTCATTTTGTGCGTCACCGTTTGTCTCAAAAAGGGATTCTCTTATGGAATCAAATAAATTGTTTGCTATGTTATGCTTGGAATCTATGTGAAATTCATGATTTTACTTGTTGCTCTGAGAACCCTAAAAACACCTTCCCTACCTATGTGAGTTTAATGATAATGAAATCTTATCTTCTTATGCCAAGGGTGTTTATAGCTACTATGATATCGAACAAATTGAAGAATTTGTTGCTTTTAAGGGTGCCCATGAAGTAGCTTCTTTGACTGAAAAGTATGATATTACTCTCTACAAATCTGAAAATTTTGCCATACTTAAATATTGTGATGAAAACTATGCTTCCAACACCTATATTAGTGAATTCATTGGGATAATGTCTGCTGCTTTGGAAGAGAATAATGATATGCATGAATCTATAGATAATTGTGATTTTGTTGATCCTCTTGAAATATCCCCTGTTGATGAATGTGATGCTTGCTATTCTTATGGCCTTGATGCCAATATTAATGATGCTTATAGAGATGAACTTGCCATAGTTCCTTATGTTAAAAATGAGATCTATAGCACCCATACTTGATAGCTCCTTGAATGAAAAGCATGGTTGCAATGATGTTATTATAAATTCTATTAATGACAATTGTGCTAATTATATGCAAAACTACAAGCTTGGGGATGAAAATTTTGTTATGTCCACTGCTTATTGCAATGATCATGATTGGGGTGATAATGCTTCTTATGAACTTGAAAATTTATTTAAGCCTCATGATGAATATGTTATTGATAGTAATGTTTGAAATATGATTAAAAGTGGGTTTGGAAGAGCGTCAACTTTAGGTAATAATGATCCCACTACTTTGGAGAATTATCAATCTTATGAATTTTTGGATAAGAGTGGGTTTGGAGAGGTCATCACTTTAGTTGATGCTAATCCCACTATCTTGGAAGATTATAAAACTTTTATGCATGCGGATCGCGAAGAGAATATTTTATATGATAGCTATATTGTTGAATTTGATTATGATCCTACATGTAATTATTATGAGAGAGGAAAATATGGTTGTAGAAACTTTCATGTTACTCAATTACCTCTCTTGAAGTTCAAATTGTTAATGCGTCGTTCTCCTTCCTTGCATATGCTAGATACTTATTGTCTTGATAATTTGTTTTCCTATAAAATTCCTATGCATAGGAAGTATGTTAGACTTAAATGTGTTTGTCACATGTTTTATGATGCTCTCTTTGTGTTTCAATTCTTAGCTTTTATGTGAGCATCATTAATATTCCAAGCCTATCTTAATGGCTATAAAGAAAGAGCTTGTTGGGAGACAACCCAATACTTTCTGTTTACACAATTATAGCCTCTGTTACGATTGTGTTTTTATCTTTTAATTAGTGTTTGTGCCAAGTAATGCCTTTGGGATGATGTTGATGATAGTATAATTGATGCCGTTTGAAAAACAAAAAGTTTTGCGTCTAGTGCTGGAATTTTAATTCTGTACTGGAGTGTCAGAAAAATCTGAAACTTTTACACAGTATTCGTATATGAATTTTTTACGTTGTCCTAATTTTTCAGAATTTTTGGAGTTACATAAGTATGTCTTTTAAATAGATCTTTACAGACTGTTCTGTTTTAGACAGATTCTATTTTTGTTGCATAGTTTGCTTATTTTGATGAATCTATGGATCGTATCGGGGGGTATGAGTCATGGAGAAGTTGGAGTACAGTAGCATTATGCCAATATGAAATATGAATCAATTTACAACAGTACCTAAAGTTTAAGATTTGTTTGTTATACTAACGGATCTCACGAGGTTTCTGTTGAGTTTTGTGTGCTGAAGTTTTCAAGTTTTGGGTGAGACTACGATGGATAAAGGAATAAGGAGCAGCAAGAGCCTAAGCTTGGGGATTCCCAAGGCACCCCAAGGTAATATTCAAGGAAGACTCAAGCGTCTAAGCTTGGAGATGCCCCGGAAGGCATCCCCTCTTTCGTCTACAATCTATCGGTAACTCACTTGGAGCTATATTTTTATTCATCACATGATATGTGTTTTACTTGGAGCGTCTTGTGATATAGTTTGTTTTCTTTTTAGTTTGTCACAATCATCTTCGCTGAACACACCTTTTTGGGAGGGACACACATTATTCGTGATTTGTTAGAATACTCTATGTGCTTCACTTATATCTTTTGAGCTAGGCAGTTGCTCTAGTGCTTCACTTATATCTTTTAGAGCACGGCGGTGGTTATTTTTTAAAGAAATAGTTGCACTCTCGTGATTTGTTAGAATACTCTATGCTATGTGTTCGAGAGAGAAGCCTCTAGTGAAAACTATGGCCCCCGGGTCTACTTTATCATATATAAAAAAACCTAAAAATACCTTGCTGCAATTTATTTACTTTTATTTTATTTAGTATTTTAGTTTATCTATCTATCACTATCAGAATTAATCCTTGCAAATAACCGCTAAGAGGATTGACAACCCTCTTATTTACCTTGGGTGCAAGTGTTTGCTTTTGTGTGTGTAGGTGCGCTTAACAAGAATTTGCTTGGTTCTCCTACTGGATTGATAACCTTGGTTCTTAACTGAGGGAAATACTTATCTCTACTATACTGCATCATCCTCTCCTCTTCGGGGAAATACCAACGCAGTCTACAAGTAGCACCCACCGGAGATCCTCATCGGTCGCACGCTGGAGCTTATTGGCCCACCTCCACGCAACGATGAGGCGCCTAGTGCCTTTGGCCTTCCTGGCGAAGTACCAGCCATCTTCGTACACCTCGTCCGGACGTCGATGCGCCCGCCGCCAAAGCTCCAGCTTGTGCTTTGCCCAGACGGCCTCACGGGCTTCACAGGCCGCCTGGTACCTGGCGCGCTCCTCCGCCAACTCTTTCTTGAACGCCACTTGCCTGGCTTTCTCAGCCGGCGGCAGCGCTTTCCACAGACAAAGATTGTACTGGCCCCAAAACCACTCCAAAGTTGGGGGTTCCGGTGCAACCTCATCTGGTGGCGCGTAGGGGTCCTCCTCATCGCTGCTCTGCGCCTGGACGTCCTCGCGAGGCGGCGCCTCCTCCTTGACGGGTGGGCAGATCGTTGGCGCCATGGCAGAGTTTTGTGAGAGAGAGGGGGGCGAGCGAGGAGAGAATGTAGATTAGAATGCAGGCGGGACGACGTGGGCGGGGTAGTATTTATTGGCGGCCGTAATCTAGATCGACGGGAGCAGTAGAAGCGCCGGTGGCCCGAATTTATGAGTACTATAGCTTGAATTACACACGATTCCCGCAGCAAAATCCGTGTGTGAAATAAATCGCTGACGGTTCCCAGGACTGAACCGCATCTGATTAATAACCCGCGCCACTCACCTTCCAAACCTCGCGGCGTGAAACAGAGTGTCAATCATGTGGGGCCCAGTTGTCTTGCCAGATATTTACATTTTCTTTCCAAATGTTTTGCATGAATGCTTATTTCGTGTTACCATGATATTGTTGGAAAATGTATTACATAAATGATATTTCCAACCCATGATGATATTATGTTGCATGTACATATAGTTCAAATTTGAATTACGACCATTAAATGGTTAGAAACTAAATTAATGTCTTAAAAATGTCAAATAACCCCTGAAAATTTCCAAATTTTAACATGAAAGTTGTATTCGTGCATGTTAACGATAGAAAAAAAATGCCAAGCCATAAGAGGAAGCTACTGTCGGTTCGTCATCAAACTTGCATATTCTTCCCTCTCGAAACGACGAGTCTTCTCGTGAGATGCTCCGATTTGTGAGAGGTGTGTGCCAAAACTGTCAACAAACATGCCAGTTTTTTTACCACGGCATCTTGGTACCATTTCATGACATCAAGCAAGGTTTCATGTATTTCTGATCATTTTAGAATTTCTTGGATTTTAAAAGCCATGGTTCTTAATGTTTGTGTCCAAGCCATGACACCAATATGTTTGAAAATTCCTTCCAATTTACTGCACAGGGCATTAACTCGCATGCAAGGACACAAATATGATTTTCCAACCCATGATGGTTTGTCGTTGCTTGTACATTTAGTTCAAACTTGAATTACAGCCATTATATGGCTAGAAACTCACTTAATGTCTTAAAAAGGTCAAATGAACACCGAAAATTTCAAAAAATTAACATGACCGTTGCATTAGTGCATGTTAATGGTAGAAAAAAAATCAGGGTCATACGAGAAAGCGAGCGCCGGTTCGTCATCAAACATGCATTGTTCCCTCTCGAAACCACGTGTCTTCTCGTGAGATACTCCGATTTCTGAGAGGCGTGTGCCAAAACTTTCATCAAAGTGGCCAATTCTTTTACCAAAGCATCTTGGTGCCATTTCATGACATCAAGCAAGGTTTCATGTATTTCTGATCATTTTTTTTTGGAATTTAAAAGCCATGGTTCTCACTGTTTGTGTCCAAGCCTTGACACCAATATGTTTGAAAATTCCTTCCAATTTACTGCACAGGGCATTAACTTGCACACAAGGACACAAATAAGATTTTCCAACCCATGATGGTTTGCCGTTGCATGTACATGCAGTTCAAATTTGAATCACAACCATTATATGGCTAGAAACCCACTTAATGTCTTAAAAAGGTCAAATGAACACCGAAAATTTCAAAAATTTAACATGACCGTTGCATTAGTGCATGTTAATGGTAGAAAAAAATTCAGGGTCATACGAGGAAGCGAGCGCCGGTTCGTCATCAAACATGCATTGTTCCCTCTCGGAACCACGTGTCTTCTCGTGAGATGCTATGATTTGTGAGAGGTGTGTGCCAAAACTTTCGTCAAATTGGCCAATTCTTTTACCACTGCATCTTGGTACCATTTCATGACATCAAGCAAGGTTTCATGTATTTTTTGATCGTTTTTGAAATTTTTGGAATTTAAAAGCCATGGTTCTCACTATTTGTGTCCAAGCCGTGACACCAATATATTTGAAAATTCCTTCCAATTTACTGCACAGGGCATTAACTCACACACAAGGACACAAATATGATTTTCCAACCCATGATGGTTTGCCGTTGCATGTACATGCAATTCAAATTTGAATTACGGCCATTATATATGGCTAGAAACTCACTTAATGTCTTAAAAAGGTCAAATGAACCCTGAAAATTTCCAAAAATTAAATTCTCCGTTGTATTAGTGCATGTTAACGGTAAAAAAAATTCAGGGTCATACAAGGAAGCGAGCGCCGGTTCGTCGTCAAACATGCATATTGTTCCCTCTCGGAATCACGTGTCTTCTCATGAGATGCTCCGATTTGTGAGACGTGTGTGTCACAACTTTTTTCAAAGTGGCCAATTCTTTTACCACTACATCTTGGTGCCATGACATGACATCATGCAAGGTTTCATGTATTTCTGATCATTTTTGAATTTTTTGGAATTTAAAAGCCATGGTTCTCAATGTTTGTGTCCAAGCCGTGACACCAATATGTTTGAAAGTTCCTTCCAATTTACAGCACAGGGCATTAACTTGCACACAAGGACACAAATATGATTTTCCAATACATGATGGTTTGCTGTTGCATGTACATGTAGTTCAAATTTGAATTACGGCAATTATATGGCTAGGAACTCACTTAATGTCTTAAAAAGGTCAGATGAACCCTGAAAAATTCCAAATTTTCACATGACAGTTGTATCAGTGCATGTTAACGGTACAAAAAATTTCGAACAATTTCCATCACCATCTGTTGCCAATGTACTCCAAATTAGTCTGGCGCAGGTAATTAAAAAATGGACTACATCGCACACAGTTGGTTATAGGAACTATTTGCGATGAAAATTCGCGGGTCTTTTTATGTCTTCCTCCATAAGCTTCGCCGGATTTGTCTGCTCAAGCGTTGTTCACCCCTGAATCCTCGAGTCCCCGATACCCATTCCCCATCCCCTTCTTGCAAAGAATAACGCCATGGAGACGCTTTGTGAGGGCCCATACGGTCGCCTGGTCCTCCCCAAGCGGCTCCGCATCCACCGAGAGCGCGGCCGCATCCGCATTGAGCACGGCCGCATCCGCCGAGAGGGCGTCTGCGGCAGCCGACAGGGCAGCTGCAGCAGCCGAGACGGCTGCAGCTGCTGCTGCGACGGCGGCTGCAAACGCCGAGAGCGCTCGAGCAGCCGTCCGTGCCGCGGAGGTCGCCCTGGCCCGGGTCAAGGCCATCCATGCCCAGGTCGAGGACACCCACGCCAAGATATTCCAGGCCTCCTCGGAATCCAGCATGCACCCCACGTCCAAAAAGGTGACGGAGGCCATGGAGCCCCTGCTTCCTCATGAGATCGCCGAGCGGGAGCTGGAGATGCAGGAGGTGGAGGAGATCGAGGAGCGCCGGGAGGAGGAGTTGCGCGTGGCTAAGGAGGAGGTAGAGAGCCGCCTGTCCGTCGAGGAATCGGCGGTGCAGTACCAACGCGAGCTCTGGCGCCGCCACTACTACGAGTACTACAACCTTGAGGGCGGCGCCGAGGACGAGGACGACGACATGGTCGACTTCAGCCTGGGGGACGCGGAGTCCACCAGCAGCGGCATGTCGCCAGGACAAGTCATCGACATCTCGTCTTACACCGGCGAGGCATAGGGCGGCGGCGCATCGGCAGCTTTGTTTAAATTATGGGTACTTAGCCTTTATTTATAATGCTGGTCTTTTGTTAGAGCAATGTTTAGGTCAACTGGCTCTGTTTAATTACTAAAATTGCTCGATTCAGTAAGTGTGGTCCGTGTGCTGTAGGCTCTTTTGTGTACCCCCCCCCCCCCCCCCCCCGCCCCAAAAAAAATAACAAGTGATGTTAAATATGCAATGACGTGGATGAGCACTGTACCTAGGGAAATTTCCACCAAAATTCGAGTGCTCAAACCCATCGCATGCGCGTAAAGCAGAAGAATTGTTTGCGATGCACACATTTGTTCAAAGTGAAACGTGTCCGATGACACTGCGCGCCAAGTTCCCCCCCCCCCCAACACCTTTCGAATTTTTTTGCCTACCGCCGAAATATCTAACTCTTCCCCCCCCTTCCCACCCCCTTTTCTCCCCGTCCACGAGCCACATTTCCCCTGTTTACTCCTTCCTTCCTTCCCAAGCTATAGCCGCTTCCTCGCTTGCTTTCCTCGCTCTCGCCGTATCGCATCCGACAACCGCGGATGCCATGGTCTTCTTTGACCTCTCCAGCGGTTCCTCCGACGACGATGACTATGTCACCAGCCGGGTATGCCTCTCTCCTCTCTCTCGCCCCCCTAGGCTTAGGGTTCTGATTTGTAATAAAGGATTTTAACCCGGAGGCCGATTTGAGCCATTTGTTCCTCTTGTAGCTCCCTAGGACCATCACTTGCAAGGAATGGAGCGGGGTAGCTGAAGATCTGCCTGCTCGTTGTCACCATCAATCTCCATGCGTGAAGTTAGTGGCTTTTGAATCTGTGGACAGTGGGAGGAAGTTTCTGGCATGTGCAGAGAAGGTTAGCCCCACTTTCGTTGTTACAAATCATTTGTTAGATGTGATTCAGACACTGTCACTGTGCTATGTTAATATGTATGTGATTAAGACACTGTCAAAGTTTCTACCTAGTATCTAAAAATGTTGCTATCTCATCAGCGGTGCCCTGAGAAAATTATTTGGCACCGCTTCAGCAGTTTGTGCACCCAACTTTGCTCCACACATCCGAGCAGCCAAGCAATAAAATACTAATACTTTATGGCACGAAGGAACTGGGCATCGGAGCAACTAGGTGCTCCGGTTCACTGAACTTTTCCTCTGGCAACGACCCGGCAGTGCAGGGCACCGGTGCCAAATGTAGCAACAATTGATTTGACACCGGTTTTGGCCTACACAGTGGAGGGCCTTTATTGGTATTAGTTCTATGTTATTAAATTTGTGCATGTACATACCTGTTAGTATTAATTTGATGGCATTGAAACATTGCCGTTGTGCTGTTGTAGTTATATTTAGCTTCCTCATAAAATGGTCAATTTGTTATTATAGTACCTGACTAAGAACTTAATTATAGCTTGTGATGTTCCTGAATTTGGTTTTTGTCTCAATAGCAATTAATTCATTTGCACATTGAACTTTTTGAGAAGATATGTCATAATAAACGTGTTTCTTTAGTTTTTCAAAATATGTATGTGGTGATTTTCTATGTTCCTAGAAACCCATTTTCCCTACAACTGTAACTGATTTAGTGTTAGATATTATAGGATGAATGGAAGTGTTCTTACCTGGAGTGGGTTGATCAAGAGTGGCCACCGTCTTTGAAGATGTGCCTAGCAAAGCTCTGGAGCATGTTTGAGGAAGAGAATAGAGATAGGCTTACAGAAAATGTTGTCAACGTTGAAGAATATTTCAAGGTACCGGAAAAAAAAGAGGAAGATGGAGAATGAGCTCCAATTTTTTAAATTAGACTTTGCTAAGATGGTGTTTGCGAAGGAGGAGGCACTTTCCTAGTTGGTCAGTGCAAAACAGGTTCTTACTAAACTGAAAGCAGAGGCGGAGAAGACTAATTTGGTTGATCATGCATCAGTCGGTTAGGGAAATGAATATATGATACGTACATTTTGCATCATGTTTTGCTACTGTTATTTATAGTGTTTTAATCAATATAACACTTTGTGGAGCAATTCTAATGCCTTTTCTCTCTTAATATGCAAGATTTACACAAGGAGGGAGATTGCCGGCAGCTTGAAATCTGGACCTGAAAAAGCTATGTCAGAGATACCTATTCTGCACATCTCCAAATGAGCTGAAATTTTACGGAGATTTATTTTGGAATAAATAAAAAATACTGGAAGCAAAAAAGTACCAGAGGGGGCCACCCAGGTGCCCACGAGGCACCAAGGCGCGCCACCCCCCAGGCACGCCTTGGTACCTCGTGGGGCCCCTGGCTAGCCTCTGGCCCCCATTTTGTAGTATATAAGTCATTTTGCCCTAGAAAAAATATAGAGAAGACTTTGGGGATGGTGCGCCGCCGTCTCGAGGCAGAACTTGGGCAGGAGCACTTTTGCTCTCCGGCGGAGAGATTCTGCCGGGGATACTTCCCTCCGGGAGGGGGAAATCGTCGCCATCGACATCACCAGCGATCCTCTCATCATGGGAGGACTAATCTTCATCAACATCTTCACCAGCACCATCTCATCTCAAACCCTAGTTCATCTCTTGTATTCAATCTTTGTCTCAAAACCTCAGATTGGTACCTGTGGGTTGCTAGTAGTGTTGATTACATCTTGTAGTTGATGCTAGTTGGTTTATTTGGTGGAAGATTATATGTTCAGATCTATTATGCTATTCAATACCCCTCTGATCTTGGACATGATTATGTTTTGTGAGTAGTTACTTTTGTTCTTGAGGACATGGGAGAAGTCTTGTCATAAGTAATCATGTGAATTTGGTATTCCTTCGATATTTTGATGATATGTATGTTGTTGATTCCCTTAGTGGTGTCGTGTGAACGTCGACTACATGACACTTCACCATCTTTGGGCCTAAGGGAATGCATTGTGGAGTATTAATTAGATGATGGGTTGCTAGAGTGACAGAAGCTTAAACCCTAGTTTATGCGCTATTCCGTAAGGGGCTGATTTGGATCCATATGTTTAATGCTATGGTTAGAGTTATCTTAATTATTCTTTCATAGTTGCGGATGGTTGCGAGAGGGGGTAATCATAAGTGGGAGGCTTGTTCAAGTAAGAACAGCACCCAAGCACCGGTCCACCCACATATCAAATTATCAAAGTAGCGAACGCGAATCAAACAAACATGATGAAAGTGACTAGATGAAATTCCCATGTGTCCTCGAGAACGCTTTGCTTACTATAAGAGATCGTTCCGGCTTGTCCTTTGCTATAAAAAGAATTGGGCCACCTTGCTGCACTCTTTGTTACTATTGCTATTTGTCACATGTTACAAATTATCTTGCTATCAAACTACTCGTTACCGATAATTTCAGTGCTTGCAGAAAATACCTTGCTGAAAACCGCTTGTCATTTCCTTCTGCTCCTTGTTGGGTTCGACACTCTTACTTATCAAAAGGACTACGATTGATCCCCTATACTTGTGGGTCATCAAGACTATTTTCTAGCACCGTTGCCGGGGAGTGAAGCGCCTTTGGTGAGTGGAATTTGGTAAGCAAACATTTATATTACGTGCTGAAATTTACTGCCACTTGTCACTATGGAAAGTAATCCTTTGAGGGGTTTGTTTGGGGCATCTTCACCTCGACCGGAAACACAAATAGTTGCTCCTCAACCTACTGCACCTACTGAAAATATTTCATATGAAATTCCTCCGGGTATGATATAGAAACTGCTAGCTAATCCTTATGCAGGAGATGGAACAGTACATCCTGATATGCACTTGATCTATGTGGATGAAATTTGTGGATTGTTTAAGCTTGCAGGTTTATCCGGAGATGGAGTTAAGAAGAAATTATTCCCTTTATCTTTGGAGGGAAAGGCATTAATGTGGTATAGGCTATGTGATGATACTGATACATGGGACTGGAACCGATTGAAACTGGAATTCCATCAGAAATTTTATCCTATGCATTTGGTTCATCGTGATCGGAATTATATATATAATTTTTGGCCTCGTGAAGGAGAAAGCATCGCTCAAGCTTGGGGGAGCCTTAAGTACATGATGTACACATGCCCCAACCATGAGCTCTCAAAAGAAATTATCTTACAGAATTTTTATGCTTGGCTTTCTCATGATAATCGAACTATGCTCGATTCTTCTTCGACTGGCTCCTTTATGAAGAAAACTATTGAATTCAGATGGGATCTTCTGGAAAGAATTAAACACAACTCTGAAGATTGGGAACTCGACAAAGGTAATGAGTTAGGTATAATACTTGAGTTTGATTGTGTTAAATCTTTTATGGCCACCGATGCTTTTCATAAGTTTAGCACTAAATATGGACTTGACTCTGAGATAGTAGCTTCCTTTTGTGAATCATTTGCTACTCATGTTGATCTCCCTAAGGAGAAGTGGTTTAAATATCATCCCCCTGTTAAAGAAAAGATTGAGGAACCCGTTAGTGTTAAAGAAGAAACAATTGTTTACCATGTTGATCCAGTTGTGACTACTACTTATATTGAGAAACCACCTTTTCCTGTTAGGATTAAGGAACATGCTAAAGTTTCAACTGTGGTTAACAAAGTAATATTAGAGCACCTAGACCCTCTGAACAAATTAAAGTTGAACATAATGTTGCTATGGTTAAAGATCTCTTGGTCGATAATATAGATGGGCATGTTATTTACTTATGTAATGAAGCAGCTAGAATTGCTAAACCAGATCCCAAAGATAAAAACAGACCCGTAGTAGGCATGCCTGTTGTCTTTGTTAAAATAGGAGATCATTGTTATCTTGGCTTATGTGATTTGGGTGCTAGTGTTAGTGCTATTCCATTTACCTTATATCAAGAAATTATGAATGATATTGCACCTGTTGAAATAGAGGACATTGATGTTACTATTAAGCTTTGAAACAGAGATACCATTACACCACTTGGGATTGTTAGAGATGTTGAAGTCTTGTGTGGAAAAATCAAATACCCTACTGATTTTCTAGTCCTAGGTTCTCCACAAGATGACTTTTGTCCCATTATATTTGGTAGACCTTTCTTGAACACTGTTAATGCTAAGATTGATTGCGCTAAAGAAACTGTCAGTGTTGATTTCGGTGGTACATCTCATGAGTTTAATTTCTCCAAGTTTCATAGACAACTTCATGATAAAGAATTGCCTAGTAAAGATGAAATTATTGGTCTTGATTCTATTGCCGTACCTCCTACTGATCCGTTAGAACAATATTTGCTAGACCATGAAAACGATATGCATATGAATGAAAGAAATGAAATAGATAAGATGTTCTTTGATCAACCACCTATCCTTAAACATAATTTTCCTGTTGAAACTCTTGGAGGCCCTCCTCCACCTAAAGGTGATCTTGTATTTGAATTAAAGCAATTGCCTGATACATTGAAATATGCTTATCTTGATGAAAAGAAGATATATCTTGTTATTATTAGTGCTAACCTTTCAGCGCATGAAGAAAAGAGATTACTAAAAACTCTGAGGAAGCACCGTGCCGCTATTGGATATACTCTTGATGATCTTAAGGGCATTAGTCCCACTCTATGTCAGCACAAAATTAATATGGAGCCTGATGCCAAACCGGTTGTCGACCACCAACGACGATTAAATCCAAAGATGAAAGAGGTGGTAAGAACTGAAATATTAAAGCTTCTGGAAGCAGGTATAATCTATCCCATAGCTGATAGTAGATGGGTAAGTCATGTTCATTGTGTCCCTAAGAAAGGAGGTATTACTGTTGTTCCTAATGATAAAAATGAACTCATTCCACAAAGAATTGTAACTGGTTATAGGATGGTAATTGATTTTAGAAAATTAAACAAAGCTACTAGAAAAGATCATTACCCCTTACCTTTTATTGATCAAATGTTAGAAAGATTGTCTAAGCATACACACTTTTGTTTCCTAGATGGTTATTCTGGTTTTTCTCAAATACTCGTATCACAACCCGATCAAGAGAAAACCACCTTTACTTGTCCTTTTGGAACTTATGCTTATAGATGTATGCCTTTTGGTTTATGCAATGCACCTACTACCTTTCAAAGATGTATGACTGCTATATTCTCTGACTTTTGTGAAAAGATTGTTGAGGTATTCATGGATGATTTCTCCGTTTACGGAACTTCTTTTGATGATTGCTTAAGCAACCTTGATCGAGTTTTGCAGACATGTGAAGAAACTAATCTTGTCTTGAATTGGGAGAAGTGCCACTTTATGGTGAATGAAGGCATTGTCATGGGGCATAAAATTTTTGAAAGAGGTATTGAAGTTGATAAAGCAAAGGTTGATGCTATTGAGAAAATGACATGTCCTAAAGATATTAAAGGTATAAGAAGTTTCCATGGTCATGCTGGTTTCTATAGGAGATTTATTAAAGACTTCTCTAAAATTTCTAGGCCTCTTACCAATCTTTTGCAAAAAGATGTTCCATTTGTTTTTGATGATGATTGTCTAGAAGCCTTTGAAACACTTAAGAAACCCTTAACCACTGCACCTATTGTCCAACCACCTGATTGGAACTTGCCTTTTGAAATTATGTGCGATGCTAGTGACTATGCTGTTGGTGCTGTTCTAGGAGAAAGAGTTGATAAGAAATTAAATGTTATCCATTATGCTAGTAAAACTCTAGACAGTGCCCAAAGAAATTATGCTACTACTGAAAAAGAATTTCTAGCAGTTGTGTTTGCATGTGATAAATTCAGATCTTACATAGTTGATTCTAAAGTAACTGTTCACACCGATCATGCTGCTATTAAATATCTTATGGAGAAGAAAGATGCTAAACCTAGACTCATTAGGTGGGTTTTATTGCTACAAGAATTTGACTTGCATATTACTGATAGGAAGGGAGCTGAGAATCCCGTAGCAGATAATTTGTCTAGAATGGAAAATGTTCTTGATGACCCACTTCTTATTAATGATGATTTTCCTGATGAACAATTAGCTGTCATAAATGTTTCTTGTAATACTTCATGGTATGCAGACTATGCTAATGATATTGTTGCTAAATTTATACCACCTAGTTTCACATACCAACAAAAGAAAAAGTTCTTCTATGATTTAAGACATTACTTTTGGGATAACCCACATCTTTATAAAGAAGGAGTAGATGGTATTATTAGACGTTGTATACCTCAGCATGAACAGGAACAAATCCTACGGAAGTGTCATTCCGAGGCTTACAGAGGACACCACGCGGGAGACAAAACTGCACACAAGGTATTACAATCTGGTTTTTATTGGCCTACTCTTTTCAAGGATGCTCGTAAGTTTATCCTATCTTGTGATGAATGTCAAAGAATTGGTAATGTTGGTAGACGTCAAGAAATTCCTATGAATTATTCACTTGCTATTGAACCATTTGATGTTTGGGGATTTGATTTTATGGGACCTTTTCCTAAATCCAATGGGTATACTCACATTTTAGTTGCTGTTGATTACGTTACTAAGTGGGTAGAAGCTATTCCAACTAGTAGTGTTGATCATAACACTTCTATTAAAATGCTCAAAGAAGTTATTTTCCCAAGGTTTGGAGTCCCTACATATTTAATGACTGATGGTGGTTCACATTTTATTCATGGTGCATTCCGTAAATTGCTCGCTAAATATGATGTCAACCATAGAATTGCATCTCCCTATCACCCTCAAACTAGTGGTCAAGTAGAATTGAGTAATGGAGAAATAAAATTAATTTTGCAAAAAACCGTCAATAGATCTAGAAAGAATTGGTCTAAGAAACTTGATGATGCATTATGGGCTTATAGAACTGCTTATAAAAATCCTATGGGTATGTCTCCTTATAAAATGGTTTATGGAAAAGCATGTCATTTACCTCTTGAGTTAGAACATAAAGCATTTTGGGCAATTAAAGAACTAAATTATGATTTTAAACTTGCCGGTGAAAAGAGGTTATTTGATATTAGCTCATTAGATGAATGGAGAACCCAAGCTTATGAAAATGCCAAATTGTTTAAAGAAAAGATTAAAAGATGGCATGATAGAAGAATTCAAAAACGGGAATTTAAAGTAGGTGAGCAAGTTCTATTGTACAATTCTTGTTTGAGATTCTTTGCAGGAAAACTTCTCTTTAAATGGGAAGGACCGTATATCATCGAAGAAGTTTATCGCTCCGGAGCCATCAAAATAAACAACTCCGAAGGCACTAATCCGAGAGTGGTGAATGGGCAAACAATCAAGCATTATATTTCAGGTACTCCCATTAATATTGAAACTAACATTATTGAAACAATTACATCGGAGGAATACATAAGAGAGACCTTCCGGAACACTCCAGAACCCTGAAAAGGAAAAGGTATGTGATACGGTAAGTAAACCGACTCCAAAAATTCCATAAAAATACTTTCTGTCAGTTTTGGAATATTAGAAAAAATACAAAAATGAGAAACAGCATAGGGGACCCACCCGGTGCCCACGAGGCACCAGGGCGCGCCACCCCCCCAGGCGCGCCCTGGTGGCTCATGGGCCCCACGTGAGCCTTCCCGACTCCGTTTTCTTCTGGATTACTTGTTTTGCAAGATAAAAAATCTTTATATATACTCCCAGATGTTTTGACCACCGCATCGCAGAAATCTCTTCTGTTCTTGTTTCGTGCTATTTTTCTGACAGATCTAGATCGCTAGGGCTTCATCAAGCTCTTCCAAGGACAAGTTCTACGAGAAGGTCATCAACCCCTACCTATCGGAGGTGATGAAACACCCTCAAGCTATTGAGATGCGTGAAGGGGTGCTCCACATCCGGGATGTTCAAGGACCCAAGAGGACCGGGAGCGTGGAGTCCAGGCTCGAAGCAGTGGAGTAGGAGATTTTCAAGTGCCAAGGGATGGTGGAACATGGACTCGGTGCCAACCACTCCATGATCACGGAATTCACCCGTAATCACAAGGTGGAGGGCCAATCGATGGGGGACATCATCTTCAAGCTTAATGAACGAATCGACTATCTCCAAGGCCAAATCTATGATCTTCAAAATCAAAATTTTGAGTATGAGGCAAGATTCAAAGGTATGAGTTTAGCTGCAAGTTTCAGGACTCCTGAGACTCGTTCATCTTTCTATGATGGGGAACCTATGCCATGGAAGCCGGAGGACAAGCCCATCACTTCATCACCACCACCATCACCAAAGAAGGAAACTTGATCACATGGGTATGTGCACTCCCCTTGGCTTGTGCCAAGCTTGGGGGAGGTGCCCCGGTATCGTATCACCATCACTTTTATTATCTTTACCTATTTTTAGTTTGATCCTTAGTTATTTCGTGATTTAGTTGAATAAAAGTTTAGTATGATCTATTTTCGAGTGTTAGCTTCGTGATCTATCTATCTATGTAATCGAGTTGAGAGTTATATAATAAAGAGTAGTTTGAGTTTTGTTCCTTTACTTTCAAGTTCTAGTCCTAGCAATGAAAATAATGAAAAAGATCATAGGCTAATCTTATGGAAAGTAATGACATTACATAAAGAAAAGTATAAGTGGTAAAATTTATTGGAAGTTAACAAACATAGCATTAGTCAATGATGCAATTCATGAAAGAGTTAATAAGGGAAGAGAAGATTCACATGCAAATATACTATCTTGGACATCTTTTATGATTGTGAGCCCCCATTAAGTATTTTATGTCAAATTGTTGACGTTGGACAAGGAAGACAACGTAATGAATTATGTTTGTTCATATTCACATAGAAGTTATATTGTTATAGATCCTCCAACATGTGGTGCTTGCCCAATATCTTTGCTAGCCAAAACTCCGCACCAAGTAGAGATACTACTTGTGCTTCCAAAACCCTTAAACCCAGTTTCATGTCATGAGAGTCCACTATATCTACCTAGGGATTGAACAAGATCCTTCAAGTAAGTTGTCATCGGTGCAAAAAGCAATAAAAATTGCCTCTAAATATGTCTGAACTTTTATTGTAAGGGAAATAAGCTTTGTACGAACTTGTGATGGTAAAGAAATAAAAGCGACAGACTGCATAATAAAGGTTGCTATCCCAAGGGGCAATATAAAGTGACGTTCCTTTGCATTAAGAGCTCTTGCATCCAACAACAAAAAGCACATGACAACCTCTGCTTCCCTCTGCGAAGGGCATATCCTTTACTTTTATGTATTTACTTTTTATGCAGGAGTCAATAGTGTTCTCCTCTACTTCCTTTTTATTTTTCTCCTTTGCAAGCATCATGTGGTGGGGAAAGATCTAGGCACATATACAGTTGGATATGAGTGATCATGAGTTATTATTGTTGACATCACCCTTGAGGTGAATAAGTTGGGAGGCGAAATCACAAGCCCCTATCTTTCTATGTGTGTGGCTAAAACTTTTTGCTCCATATATATGTCGTGAGTGTTAGCAATCATAGAAGACTAAATGATGGTTGAGTATGTGGACTTGCTGAAAAGCTCCTACATGAGACCCTTCCTGAAAATATGATGAATTGCAATTGCATTGTTGACTGAGAATATAGTTTGTTAGTTTTCAAGAAAGTTTATGCCTTATACTCCATTATTGTGATGAATTGTTACTTGCTCATGAGAAGTTTATGATAATAAATATTGCTGTTATAATAATGAGCATGATGCTACTATGACCGTATTTTGTTTTTATCGACACCTCTCTCTCTAAACATGTGGACATGATTATCGATATCGGCTTTCGCTTGAGGACAAGCGAGGTCTAAGCTTGGGGGAGTTGATACGTCCATTTTGCATCATGTTTTGCTACTGTTATTTATAGTGTTTTTAATCAATATAACACTTTGTGGAGCAATTCTAATGCCTTTTCTCTCTTAATATGCAAGATTTACACAAGGAGGGAGATTGCCGGCAGATGGAATTCTGGACCTGAAAAAGCTATGTCAGAGATACCTATTCTGCACATCTCCAAATGAGCTAAAATTTTACGGAGATTTATTTTGGAATAAATAAAAAATACTGGAAGCAAAAAGTACCAGAGGGGGCCAGCCAGGTGCCCACGAGGCACCAGGGCGCGCCACCCCCGCCCCACCCCCAGGCGCGCCCTGGTACCTCGTGGGGCCTCTGGCCAGCCTCTGGCCCCCATTTTCCGATATATAAGTCATTTTGCCCTAGAAATAATATAGAGAAGACTTTGGGGACGGTGCGCCGCCGTCTCGAGGCAGAACTTGGGCAGGAGCACTTTTGCTCTCCGGCGGAGAGATTCTGCCGGGGATACTTCCCTCCGGTTGGGGGAAATCATCGCCATCGACATCACCAGCGATCCTCTCATCGTGGGAGGACTAATCTTCATCAACATCTTCACCAGCACCATCTCATCTCAAACCCTAGTTCATCTCTTGTATTCAATCTTTGTCTCAAAACCTCAGATTGGTACATGTGGGTTGCTAGTAGTGTTGATTACATCTTGTAGTTGATGCTAGTTGGTTTATTTGGTGGAAGATTATATGTTCAGATCTATTATGCTATTCAATACCCCTCTGATCTTGGAAATGATTATGTTTTGTGAGTAGTTACTTTTGTTCTTAAGGACATGGGAGAAGTCTTGTCATAAGTAATCATGTGAATTTGGTATTCGTTCGATATTTTGATGATATGTATGTTGTTGATTCCCTTAGTGGTGTCGTGTGAACGTCTACTACATGACACTTCACCATCTTTGGGTCTAAGGGAATGCATTGTGGAGTAGTAATTAGATGATGGGTTGCTAGAGTGACAGAAGCTTAAACCCTAGTTTATGCGCTATTCCGTAAGGGGCTTATTTGGATCCATATGTTTAATGCTATGGTTAGAGTTATCTTAATTATTCTTTCGTAGTTGCGGATGGTTGCGAGAGGGGGTAATCATAAGTGGGAGGCTTGTTCAAGTAAGAATAGCACCCAAGCACCGGTCCACCCACATATCAAATTATCAAAGTAGCGAACGCGAATCAAACAAACATGATGAAAGTGACTAGATGAAATTCCCATGTGTCCTCGAGAATGCTTTGCTTACTATAAGAGATCGTTCCGGCTTGTCCTTTGCTATAAAAAGGATTGGGCCACCTTGCTGCACTCTTTGTTACTATTGCTACTTGTCACTTGTTACAAATTATCTTGCTATCAAACTACTCGTTACCAATAATTTCAGTGCTTGCAGAAAATACATTGCTGAAAACCGCTTGTCATTTCCTTCCGCTCCTCGTTGGGTTCGACACTCTTACTTATCGAAAGGACTATGATTGATCCCCTATACTTGTGGGTCATCAATATATTGTTCTAATATTGTGCTTATGAAGGTGAACTAGCTATATGCTGTACTGTGCTGTTTTCACGTTGCTATCGTACTGTGATGTTAAAATATATTTATGTGCCGGATATGAAATTGGCAAACAGTTGTTCGATATGAAATGTGAATTTGCTTAATACTGGAATTATTAATAGTAAACTAATAAACCTGCTAAATGGGTCATGGAACTTTACAAACGGTTCTAGCAGTAAAAACGTGTGCGATGGATAGCCCAATGTCATACAGTTTTCTTCATCGAATCGTGTGTGATATACTTGAATAACGCAAACGATTAACGGAGGTAGAGCGTGTGTGATCGTTACACCTATCACAGATGAGGCTATACAGAAAACTGTGTGTGATGTAGATACGAATGAAAACGTTTGTCTGGGATTCACTGTCTGGGATGTGCATACGAACGGAAACGTTTGTCTGGGATTCACTGTGTGGGATGTACATACGAACGGAAACGTTTGTCTGGGATTCACTGTGTGGGATGTACATATGAACGGAAACGATTGGGCCTGTATAATTGTATGCGATGGCTCGCCCGATCGCACGCTCATTTTGCCCAGTGTGTGTGACCGGAGGACCTATCCCCGACGGTTTCTGGGTCGTGTGGGAAGGACCCCCCTATCGCACACACAGGCAAGGCGACGGTTTAAAACTCCGTCGCGGAAAGGGGTTAAAAACCGTTTGTATAGCAGGTTGCAGCACCAGTATTATCATGTGTTGTCAGCATCATACTTGTGGTGATGACTCCGAGTCCCTCGAGAACGTTTACTACTCAAGCACCGTTTCACTTAGTTTAATCTCTTTATTTTTTTGTCTTTTATTTCTTGCTTGTAGTTTAGTAGACACTATCCTTTTATTTGTCTTCTGATACGTCTCCGTCATATCTATAATTTTTTATTGTTTCATTCCAATATCCTACAATTTCCACATACTTTTGGCAACATTTTATATTATTTTTGGGACTAACATATTGATCCAGTGCCCAGTGCCAGTTCCTGTTTTCTGCTTGTTTTTTGTTTCACAGAAAATCCATATCAAACGAAGTCCAAATGCAATAAAATTTAATGGAGAGTTATTTTGGAATATATGTGATTTTTGGGAGGTGGAATCAACGCAAACGGAGGCCCACAGCCTCCACAAGGCAGATGGGCGCGACCCCCCTGGCCACGCGGTGGTGCCTTGTGGACACACCGTAAGTCGGATGGGGCTCTTCTTCGGCCGCAAGGAAGCTTATATCGAGAAAAAATCATGTTAAAATTTCAGCGCAATCGGAGTTACGGATCTCCGGGAATATAAGAAACGGTGAAAGGCCAGAAAACAGGAACGCGAAACAGAAGAGAACAGAGAGAGAGATCCAATCTCGGAGGGGCTCCTCCCCTCCGGGAGCCATGGCGGCCATGGACCAGAGGGGGAACTCTCCTCCCATCTAGGGGGGAGGCAAAGGAAGAAGAAGAAGGAGGGGGGCTCTCTCCCCCTCTCTCCCAGTGGCGTCGGAACGCCGCCGGGGGAACCATCGTGACGGCGATCTACACCAACAACTTCGCCGCCGTCAACACCAACTCTCTCCCCCTCTATGAAGCAGTGTAACACCTCTTCTCCCCACTGTAATCTCTACTTAAATATGGTGCTTAATGCTATATATTATTATCCAATGATATGTGGCAATTCTATGATGTTTGAGTAGATTCGTTTTGTCCTATGGGTTGATTGATGATCGTGATTGGTTTGAGTTGTATGTTTTATTTTGGTGATGTCCTATGGTGCCCTCTGTGTCGCGCAAGTGTGAGGGATCCCCGCTATAGGGTTTGCAATACATTCATAATTCTCTTATAGTGGGCGGCTAGAGTGACAGAAGCTTACACCCGAGTAAGGGGGTTGTTGCGTATGGGAATAAAGAGGACTTGTTACTTAATGATATGGTTGGGTTTTACCTTAATGATCTTTGGTAGTTGTGGATGCTTGCTAGAGTTCCAATCATAAGTGCATATGATCCAAGTACGGAAAGTATGTTAGCTCATGCCTCTCCCTCAGATAAAATTGCAATAATGATTACCAGTCTAGTTATCGATTGCCTAGGGACAAATCATTCTCTTGTGTTACAAAAGCTTTCTACTAAACAACTAACTTTTATTATCTTGCAAATTACTCTTAGTTTTATTCTCGCAAAGTACTCCTAGTTTTATTCTTGCAAAGTAGTTCTAGCATTACCAACAAAGTACTTCTATAGTTTTATTCTTGTTCTAGGTAAAGCAAACGTTAAGTGTGCGTAGAGTTGTATCGGTGGTCGATAGAACTTGAAGGGAATATCAATTCTACCTTTAGCTCCTCGTTGGATTCAACACTCTTATTTATCGAAAAAGCTACAATTGATCCCCTATACTTGTGGGTTATCAAGACCTTTTTCTAGCGCCGTTGCCGGGGAGCAATAGCGTGGGGTTGATATTCTCGTGTGTGCTTGCTTTGCTTTATCACTAAGTAGTTTTTATTTTGTGCTCTTGTTTTCTATCTTTAGTTATGGGTAGGAAACGTAAAATACCAAAAAAATAGTTGTACTTGCTAAACCAATGGTTGAAGAACCACCCAAAATCTATCATACTGTTGAAGCTTTCTACTTGGATCATCTTCGATCCCTTTGTGCTCGTGCTGAAAACCCAACTAGCTTAGTTCAGGGAAAATCATTAGATGAGCATGCTTATTTTGTGCGACACCGCTTGTCTCAAAAAGGGAAACTCTTATGGCATCATATTAATACTTTGAATTGCTATGCTTGAAATTTATGTGAAATACATGATTTTACTTGTTGTTCTGAAAACCCTAAAAACACCTTCAGTACCAATGTGAGTTTAAGGATAATGGAATCTTATCTTCTTATGCCAAGGGTGTTCATAGTTACTATGATATTGAACAAATAGAAGAATTTGTTGCTTTTAAGGGTTCATATGAAATTGCTTCTTTGATTGAAAAGTGTGATGCTACTCTTTACAAATCTGAAAATTTTGCCATACTTAAATATTGCTATGAAAACTATGCTTCTAATGCTTATGTGAAAGAATATATTGAGGACACCTCCGCTGTCCAAGAAGAGACTAATATGTTGCAGGAATCTATGGAAGAAGAAATTGATGACACTGTGAGCTCATTAGATGAAAAAATTGAGGAGGAGAGCGAAGAACAAAAGGAGGAAGAGTGGATTGATCACCCGTGCCCACCTTCTGATGAGAGTAACTCTTTATCTCATACATTGTTTAATTTCCCTTCATGCTTACCGAAGGATGAATGCTATGATGAATGCTATGATCCCTTTGATGCGTCTGAAATATCCCTTTTTGATGAAATTGATGCTTGCTATGCTTGTGGCCATGATGCCAATTTGAATTATGCTTATGGAGATGAACTTGCTATAGTTCCTTATGTTAAACATGAAATTGTTGCTATTGCACCCACACATGATAGTCCTATTATCTTTTTGAATTCTCCCAACTACACTATATCGGAGAAGTTTGTGCTTATTAAGGATTATATTGATGGGTTGCATTTTACCATTGCACATGATAATTTTGATGAATATAATATGCATGTGCTTG
Source organism: Elymus sibiricus (assembly GCA_039707655.1). NCBI lineage: Eukaryota > Viridiplantae > Streptophyta > Magnoliopsida > Poales > Poaceae > Elymus > Elymus sibiricus. The sequence continues at coordinate 265,846,314 of CM077674.1, forward strand.
CTACTCCTACTTGCAATTATTATGAGAGAGGAACTACATCTCCGCCTCTCTATGTTTCCAATACGATAAAATTGCAAGGAACTGTTTATGCTATGCATTGGCCTTCACTTGATGTGCAAGAATTGTTCTTTTATAACATGCCGATGCATAGGAAGAGAGTTAGACTTCGTCATTGCATGATATATGTTGCTTTGTGCTCACTACTAAATTACAAATCATTGTTAATTAAAATTGGCTTTGATATACCTGGGGATCCGGGTGGATCGATTACTTGAGCACTTTATGCCTAGCTTAATGGCTTTAAAGAAAGCGCTGCCTGGGAGACAACCCGGAAGTTTTAGAGAGTCATTTATTTATGTTGTGTGCTTTTAAAAAGTTTAAAAACAAAAAAATATAGAGGGGAACCTAAAAACTTTTTCAAAAAGAGAAGCGATTGGAAGGTTATGCATCGGAGAAGTGAGGGTCGACCTTGAATACTTGTGTTCATGCTCATGGAAACAATGTAGAATTTTTCATGGAAGTTTCTCGCAAAAATAATTATCCCCTTGTACAAATCCATTGTATTATAAAAATAATGTGCCAAGATTTACCTTTAGGATGTTTAAATTGCTTGTTTGGTGTGTGTTGTGAAAAAACAGAAACTTTTGCTGTAGTGTTTGAATTTCTATAATTTACTGGAACGTGCAAATCTGAAATTTTTACACAGTACTGCTATGCAAATTGTTTATTTTGTCCTGATTTTTCAGAACTTTTTGAGTTACAGAAGTATATGTACCATCTGCATCTTTACAGACTGTCCTGTTTTCACAAATTGCTGTTATAGTTTCTTTATTTGCGTATGTTTGAAATCTTGTTGAGCCCCGTTGACTTGGGAGCCATAGAATTGTGATAGCATAGAGTGGGTAATGTTTGATAATAATTATACAATAATGTTACAGCAGGACATGATGGGATTTGATGTTATATGTACTAACCCCTCTAATAAAAATTCGGTTAAGTTTTGTGTGGATGAAGTGTTCGAAGAACGAGGAGGTATCGATATGAGGAGAATAAGGAGAGGCAAGAGCTCAAGCTTGGGGATGCCCAAGGCACCCCAATTAAATATTCAAGGAGACTCAAGCGTCTAAGCTTGGGGATGCCCCGGAAGGCATCCCATCTTTCTTCGACAATTATCGGTATGTCTCGGTTTTTGTTTTGTTCACATGATATGCGTAAATTCTTGGAGCGTCGTGTGCTTTTTGTTTTCCTTTTAATAATGCACCATGCTGGTATGAGATAGTCCTTGGTTGATTTATAGAATGCTTCATACACTTCACTTATATCTTTTGAGTATGGCTTTATAGAATGCTTCATGTGCTTCACTTATATCATTTGAAGTTTGGATGCCTGTTTCTCTTCATATAGAAAACCGTTATTTGTAGAATGCTCTTTTGCTTCACTTATATTTATTAGAGTGTGGTCTTTTGTAGAAATAATTAAACTCTCATGCTTCACTTATATCTATTTAGAGAGTCAACAGGAATTGGTCATTCACATGGTTAGTCATAAAATCCTACATAAAACTTGTAGATCACTGAATATGATAAGTTTGATGTAACACCCCCAGTGTCATGCTACAGTAACCTCACACTAATGATGCCAGGTCATCATCATTAAATCCTAAAAAATGCAATTAAGAAGTAATTCAACTCAAATTCAAAATTCAAATAACAAGTGAAATTAGAAAAACTCCGAACTTGCAAACAAAATAGTTCATAATATTGCAAAAATTCCCAAAGCAATTATAAAAATAAAACCAACATTATTGGAATTCCCAAATTGACCCTAGCAACCAAAACAGTGGACCAGCACCACTGATTCAGCCCATTTGAATACAAACATAAATTAAATGAATTCAAATTGACCCCAAACTTTTTGAGCCAGCCCAGAATATTGCAAAGTATTTATGTGCCAAGTCTCAACCCTGGCAAATTTCATTTAGTACACAAACTAAATGCAAAACTGGGGCAAAATGCAAAATAGAAATAGAAAAGGGAAAGAAAAGGATTTGCCTGTTCGTCTGGGCCGCTAGTGCACAGTGTCTCGCGGCCCAGCCCAGTCGGCGTCTCCTTCAACCTCCGGCAGCTGTCGGCGCCGCGCGCGTCCGAGCCGCCGATCGCCACGCGTCGGCCATCCGCCGTCTCCCCGCGTGGATAAGGCCACCCTAGGTCGTCTCTCTCTCTTCCCCGCAAACCCTAGGCCCCTCAGATCTTCCCCATCGTCTCTCCATCGCCCTCCCCGCACACACCCGAACGCGTTCATGGCCGCGCCTCGTCGTTGACGCGGCCACCGGCCTCCCCGCGCTGCCTGTTGGTGTCCGGGAGGTCCGCCGTGGACCGCTTCTTCTTCCTCGCCGCTGGATTGGAGCTGGGGAGCGCTACCGCCGTCGCCATCGTCCTCTTCTTCCCGTCTGCACCGCCACGGTCGTCGCCTCGATCCGCCGTCGTCCGAGCACCCCCGGCTTCCCCGAGCCTCTCCTCGATCCCGCGGTGAGCCACCGCGCCAGATGCGCCCTTCCCCTCTCCCTCTAGTCGCCTCTAGCCACCCCGGCCATCACCACCGTAGCTCTGCTCCACCGCATACCTCGCCGCCGTCGCTACCGTCGCTATCATGGCCACTTGAGCACATGGACGTGCTCAGGGCACTCCTGTGGTGCGGCTAGTGCACACCGTTCGCTCGCGTTCGAGCCGTAGCTAGAGTTTCGTCGAGCTCCAGTGCGCGCCACCGTCTGCCGTCATTGCTCCGGCGAGCTCCGACCACCTCTGCTCGAGTGGCTGCCACCGTTCGATGCGGGCCGCTTCACTCGTTCGAATGCCGCTCGCGGCGCTCGATTTGGTGCGGTGTGCACCGATCCCGCGCGACGTGCTCGCCCCTGCAGCTCGCCGGCGGGTAAACGCCGGCGCGCCACCGCATTTGAACGCCGGTGGGACCCACCAGCCAATTAGTTAGCACTAACCCGGCCCTAATAGCCACTGACAAGTGGGCCCTTTACTGTAGCTATTAAATTAGTCTAACTAACGCTGTTAATTAGCACACCCACTGACAGACTGG